>CM023190.1:0-650338 GCA_013167095.2 Daphnia sinensis | reverse complement strand
TATATGAATGAACTATACTGTATACAGATTGAATACACTATCTGTATATGAATGCACTATACTGTATACGTGTAGAAGTATAGATTTTGGTATTGAACCTGTTTGCATGAAGATATATAGATATAGCCTGTACACATATAAAACTCATTGTATGATACTGTATACAGATTGAATACACTATGTGTATATGAATGCACTATACTGTATACAGATTGCATACACTATCTGTATATGAATGCACTATACTGTATACATGTAGAAGTATAGATATTGGTTTTGAACCTGTTTGCATGAAGATATATAGATATAGCCTGTACACATAAAACTCATGGTATGATACTGTATACAGATTAAATACACTATGTGTATATGAATGCACTATACTGTATACATGTACAAGTATAGATATTGGTTTTGAACCTGTTTGCATGAAGATATATAGATATAGCCTGTACACATATAAAACTCATGGTATGACACTGTATACGGATTGAATACACTATCTGTATATGAATGCACTATACTGTATACATGTAAAAGTATTGATATTGGTTTTGAACCTGTTTGCATGAAGATATATAGATATAGCCTGTAAACCTAAAAAACTCGTGGTATGATACTATATACAGATTGAATACACTATGTGTATATGAATGCACTATACTGTTTACAGATTGAATACACTATGTGTATATGAATGCACTATACTGTATACAGATTGAATACACTATCTGTATATGAATGCACTATACTGTATACATGTAGAAGTATAGATATTGGTTTTGAACCTGTTTACATGAAGATATATAGATATAGCCTGTACACATAAAACTCATGGTATGATTTGTATATAGATTGAATACACTATGTGTATATGAATGCACTATAGGTTAAAGTCTATTTTAGCCGACCTCAGTATTCTTAAGTATTTTAAATGTGTACTTAACTTAATCTTAGTAGAGAACAATACACTGTGTCGTCGCTACTGAATCGGTGTCTATTTACTGAACAATAGAAATAAACTACTAACAATAACAATAATCAAGCGAACAATAGTTGTTAATGACATTGTTGCCAAACGTAGCTGTTAGGCAATGTTGCCGTCATCAAATTGTTTAATGTAATGAATTTTTTCTCTGTTATTGATATTTATGTGTGGATTTGTGTGTTGGGTAGCTAAATGGTATAGCGTTAGATTGCGGAATGAAAGTTCGTAGGTTCAAATCTTGCGATAGCCACTAAATTTTTGTAGTTGTTATGCTATATTTTATTATATGTACAGTATAGTATAGTATAGTAGTAGTATAGTATAGTAGTAGTATAGTATAGTAGTATAGTATAGTGTAGTGTAGAGTATACTGTAGTATAGTAGTGTGTATAATATACTATACTGTACTATATAAGACTTTTCCTAATATTGTGTTCTACACACTATATGTACTTATATATATGTTATATTACAGTATACGGGGTAGTTTACTATACTTTATTAAACTTCGTTATATTTGTAGTACCACACCATTAGTATTTATTGGTTGGGGATTGAAGTAATGGATATATGTGTTTGACTCCTATTGTGGTATAGCACTGTATTGTTAAATATAACGATTGTGGTTCAAATCTCAATGTAGCATTCTGGTTTTATTTGCTGGTTAGTTGAATTTAGTTTTTTGTGTAGTGTACTTTTGTATGATTATACTGTACAGTATTACTGAACCGTTATTAAATTTAATGTCTTATGGTTTGGCATTTGTTATTATTGTTGGTTAATTTTATGTTTTTGTGTTGTTTAGTTTTTTCTATACTATAATGTATCATACCTTATTACTACAATACTTAACGAATTACTATACTTTTTTAGGATATTACACACTATATTTAGTTGAGATATATACTGTATTGTATAGTGTTGGTTATTATACTTTACTTTACTGCAAACCACAATGATTGGTTCATAATTTGGTAGCTTAGTAATGCAACGGCATAAAGTGTTCAATATCTATGGTGGCATAGCACTGGACTGCAGATAACAAGACTTGTGGTTCAAACCACGCTGTGGGTAATTAAAGAATAATTTGTATAATAATTGCGTTTTAACAATTTAGTTAAAAAAGTTAATTTAGTAATTTCGTTGATATATGACACTATATAAGTTTAGTAGATTAGTCTTGTTCTAACTATGGCTACTAACGGAACAATGTTTCTGACCTCGTCAAGTGAAATATGAAGAAGTAATAGTGAGTTGTTGGAAAAGTTTTTTTGAAATGAAAAAAAAAATCAAGTGCTAAATCTCAAATCTCATTTGATGAACTAAACTTGTTTTTAAATTTTTAAATCTATCAGGATGGGGAATCACTTTGCCGCGCTTTTTATTAAATACAAATGGGTTGGGGATGGAAATGGGTCGGGGCGTAGTCGGGTTGTACTTGAAATTTTATACCCCATGGTACTGCCATGCCATCTAGCGATTAATTATTTAGTCTTATAGGGAAATTACATACCCGCAAGAGGCTCTGCCATCGGGGGGAAAATTACTCTTGCGCCCGGTCATTCTGTTTGTAGTCGTTGAGGAGAGTAGTGCTATATTTTTTTTCGGATAACTCTGAATGGTAAATATTTATTTTTATGGTTACTTGTTAATTTTAAGTATATTTTTTTGTATTTAGTAATTGTAGTGTTAAGTATAGTTCCTTTTTTTTACTTTACATAGTATATATTTGTATTATGTTTGGATTTAATGCTTAGGGGTTAATTTTAAGTATACTTTTTTGTAAGTAGTAGTTGTAATGTTAAGTTTACTTTACTTAGTATATTTTTTATTTTGTTATGTTTTAATTTAGTTTAAGTATATATATAATTAATTTAGTATTCTTTATTTTTTAATTTACTTTACATTACTTCTGTTTATTTACCTTCTGTTTATTACCTTACTTTACTTTACCCACCCAAATCCCCTGTATTTCCTCGCTTTGCTCGGCCTCTATCCCGCTTAGTTTCTTTTGTAGAGTTGATAACATTTAAGTTTATTTAGTTAAGTAAGTAAGTACCTAAGTTAAGTAAGTTAAGTAAATTTATTCACTTTACTGTGGTCGGGTAAAATAGACTTTTACCGCACTATACTGTATACAGATTGAATACACTATGTGTATATGAATTCACTATTCTGTATACAGATTGAATACACTATCTGTATATGAATGCACTATACTGTATACATGTAGAAGTATAGATATTGGTTTTGAACCTGTTTGCATGAAGATATATAGATATAGCCTGTACACCTAAAAAACTCATGGTATGATACTGTATACAGATTGAATACACTATGTGTATATGAATGCACTATACTGTATACTGATTGAATACACTATGTGTATATGAATGCACTATACTGTATACAGATTGAATACACTATGTGTATATGAATGCACTATACTGTATACAGATTGAATACACTATGTGTATATGAATTCACTATACTGTATACAGATTGAATACAGTATCTGTATATGAATGCACTATACTGTATACATGTAGAAGTATAGATATTGGTTTTGAACCTGTTCGCATGAAGATATATAGATATAGCCTGTACACATATAAAACTCATTGTATGATACTGTATACAGATTGAATACACTATGTGTATATGAATGCACTATACTGTATACACGTAGAAGTATAGATATTGGTTTTGAACCTGTTTGCATGAAGATATATAGATATAGCCTGTACACCTAAAAAACTCGTGGTATGATACTGTATACAGATTGAATACACTATCCGTATATGAATGCACTATACTGTATACACGTAGAAGTATAGATATTGGTTTTGAACCTGTTTGCATGAAGACATATTGATATAGCATGTACACATAAAACTCATGGTATGATACTGTATACAGATTGAATACACTATGTGTATATGAATGCACTATAGTGTTTACAGATTGAATACACTATGTGTATATGAATGCACTATACTGTTTACATGTAGAAGTATAGATATTGGTTTTGAACCTGTTTGCATGAAGATATATAGATATAGCCTGTATCCATAAAACTCATGGTATGATACTGTATACAGATTAAATACACTATGTGTATATGAATGCACTATACTGTATACAGATTGAATACACTATCTGTATACGAATGCACTATACTGTATACATGTTGAAGTATAGATATTGGTTTTGATCCTGTTTGCATGAAGATATATAGATATAGCCTGTACACATATAAAACTCATGGTATGATACTGTATACAGATTGAATACACTATGTGTATATGAATGCAATATACTGTATACAGATTGAATACACTACGTGTATATGAATTCACTATACTGTATACAGATTGAATACACTATCTGTATATGAATGCACTATACTGTATACATGTAGAAGTATAGATATTGGTTTTGAACCTGTTTGCATGAAGATATATAGATATAGCCCGTACACATATAAAACTCATGGTATGATACTGTATACAGATTGAATACACTATCTGTATATGAATGCACTATACTGTATACATGTAGAAGTATAGATATTGGTTTTGAACCTGTTTGCATGAAGATATATAGATATAGCCTGTACACATAAAACTCATGGTATGATACTGTATACAGATTGAATACACTATGTGTATATGAATGCACTATACTGTATACAGATTGAATACACTATGTGTATATGAATGCACTATACTGTATACAGATTGAATTCACTATGTGTATATGAATTCACTATACTGTATACAGATTGAATACACTTTCTTTATATGAATGCACTATACTGTATACATGTAGAAGTATAGATATTGGTTTTGAACCTGTTTGCATGAAGATATATAGATATAGCCTGTACACATATAGAACTCATTGTATGATACTGTATACAGATTGAATACACTATGTGTATATGAATGCACTATTCTGTATACAGATTGAATACACTATCTGTACATGAATGCACTATACTGTATACATGTAGAAGTATAGATATTGGTTTTGAACCTGTTTGCATGAAGATATATAGATATAGCCTGTACACATATAAAACTCATGGTATGATACTGTATACAGATTGAATACACTATGTGTAAATGAATGCACTATACTGTATACATGTAGAAGTATAGATATTGGTTTTAAACCTGTTTGCATGAAGATATTTAGATATAGCCTGTACCCATAAAACTCATGGTATGATACTGTATACAGATTGAATACACTATCTGTATATGAATGCACTATAATGTATACATGTAGAAGTATAGATATTGGTTTTGAACCTATTTGCATGAAGATATATAGATATAGCCTGTACACATAAAACTCATGGTATGATACTGTATACAGATTGAATACACTATGTGTATATGAATGCACTATACTGTATACATGTAGAAGTATAGATATTGGTTTTAAACCTGTTTGCATGAAGATATATAGATATAGCCTGTACCCATAAAACTCATGGTATGATACTGTATACAGATTAAATACACTATGTGTATATGAATGCACTATACTGTATACAGTTTGAATACACTATGTGTATATGAATGCACTATACTGTATACCGATTGAATACACTACCTGTATATGAATGCACTATACTGTATACATGTAGAAGTATAGATATTGGTTTTGATCCTGTTTGCATGACGATATATAGATATAGCCTGTACACGTATAAAACTCATGGTATGATACTGTATACAGATTGAATACACTATGTGTAAATGAATGCACTATACTATATACACGTAGAAGTATAGATATTGGTTTTGAACCTGTTTAAATGAAGATATATAGATATAGCCTGTACACATAAAATTCATGGTATGATACTGTATATAGATTGAATACACTATGTGTATATGAATGCACTATACTGTATACAGATTGAATACACTATCTGTATATGAATGCACTATACTGTATACATGTAGAAGTATAGATATTGGTTTTGAACCTGTTTGCATGAAGATATATAGATATAGCCTGTACACATATAAAACTCATGGTATGATACTGTTTACATATTGAATACACTAATGCACTATACTGTATGCATGTAGAAGTATAGATTTGGGGTTTTGAACCTGTTTGCATGAAGATATATAGATATAGGCTGTACACATATAAAACTCATGGTATGATACTGTATACAGATTGAATACAGTATCTGTATATGAATGCACTGTACTGTATACATGTTGAAGTATAGATATTGGTTTTGAAACCGTTTGCATGAAGATATATAGATATAGCCTGTACACATAAAACTCATGGTATGATACTGTATACAGATTGAATACACTATGTGTATATGAATGCACTATACTGTATACAGATTGAATACACTATGTGTATATGAATGCACTATACTGTATACAGATTGAATTCACTATGTGTATATGAATTCACTATACTGTATACAGATTGAATACACTTTCTGTATATGAATGCACTATACTGTATACATGTAGAAGTATAGATATTGGTTTTGAACCTGTTTGCATGAAGATATATAGATATAGCCTGTACACATATAGAACTCATTGTATGATACTGTATACAGATTGAATACACTATATGTATATGAATGCACTATTCTGTATACAGATTGAATACACTATCTGTACATGAATGCACTATACTGTATACATGTAGAAGTATAGATATTGGTTTTGAACCTGTTTGCATGAAGATATATAGATATAGCCTGTACACATATAAAACTCATGGTATGATACTGTATACAGATTGAATACACTATGTGTAAATGAATGCACTATACTGTATACATGTAGAAGTATAGATATTGGTTTTAACCTATTTGCATGAAGATATTTAGATATAGCCTATACCCATAAAACTCATGGTATGATACTGTATACAGATTGAATACACTATCTGTATATGAATGCACTATAATGTATACATGTAGAAGTATAGATATTGGTTTTGAACCTATTTGCATGAAGATATATAGATATAGCCTGTACACATAAAACTCATGGTATGATACTGTATACAGATTGAATACACTATGTGTATATGAATGCACTATACTGTATACATGTAGAAGTATAGATATTGGTTTTAAACCTGTTTGCATGAAGATATATAGATATAGCCTGTACCCATAAAACTCATGGTATGATACTGTATACAGATTAAATACACTATGTGTATATGAATGCACTATACTGTATACAGTTTGAATACACTATGTGTAAATGAATGCACTATACTATATACACGTAGAAGTATAGATATTGGTTTTGAACCTGTTTAAATGAAGATATATAGATATAGCCTGTACACATAAAATTCATGGTATGATACTGTATATAGATTGAATACACTATGTGTATATGAATGCACTATACTGTATACAGATTGAATACACTATCTGTATATGAATGCACTATACTGTATACATGTAGAAGTATAGATATTGGTTTTGAACCTGTTTGCATGAAGATATATAGATATAGCCTGTACACATATAAAACTCATGGTATGATACTGTTTACATATTGAATACACTAATGCACTATACTGTATGCATGTAGAAGTATAGATTTTGGTTTTGAACCTGTTTGCATGAAGATATATAGATATAGGCTGTACACATATAAAACTCATGGTATGATACTGTTTACATATTGAATACACTAATGCACTATACTGTATGCATGTAGAAGTATAGATTTGGGGTTTTGAACCTGTTTGCATGAAGATATATAGATATAGGCTGTACACATATAAAACTCATGGTATGATACTGTATACAGATTGAATACAGTATCTGTATATGAATGCACTGTACTGTATACATGTTGAAGTATAGATATTGGTTTTGAAACCGTTTGCATGAAGATATATAGATATAGCCTGTACACATAAAACTCATGGTATGATACTGTATACAGATTGAATACACTATGTGTATATGAATGCACTATACTGTATACAGATTGAATACACTATGTGTATATGAATGCACTATACTGTATACAGATTGAATTCACTATGTGTATATGAATTCACTATACTGTATACAGATTGAATACACTTTCTGTATATGAATGCACTATACTGTATACATGTAGAAGTATAGATATTGGTTTTGAACCTGTTTGCATGAAGATATATAGATATAGCCTGTACACATATAGAACTCATTGTATGATACTGTATACAGATTGAATACACTATATGTATATGAATGCACTATTCTGTATACAGATTGAATACACTATCTGTACATGAATGCACTATACTGTATACATGTAGAAGTATAGATATTGGTTTTGAACCTGTTTGCATGAAGATATATAGATATAGCCTGTACACATATAAAACTCATGGTATGATACTGTATACAGATTGAATACACTATGTGTAAATGAATGCACTATACTGTATACATGTAGAAGTATAGATATTGGTTTTAAACCTATTTGCATGAAGATATTTAGATATAGCCTATACCCATAAAACTCATGGTATGATACTGTATACAGATTGAATACACTATCTGTATATGAATGCACTATAATGTATACATGTAGAAGTATAGATATTGGTTTTGAACCTATTTGCATGAAGATATATAGATATAGCCTGTACACATAAAACTCATGGTATGATACTGTATACAGATTGAATACACTATGTGTATATGAATGCACTATACTGTATACATGTAGAAGTATAGATATTGGTTTTAAACCTGTTTGCATGAAGATATATAGATATAGCCTGTACCCATAAAACTCATGGTATGATACTGTATACAGATTAAATACACTATGTGTATATGAATGCACTATACTGTATACAGTTTGAATACACTATGTGTAAATGAATGCACTATACTATATACACGTAGAAGTATAGATATTGGTTTTGAACCTGTTTAAATGAAGATATATAGATATAGCCTGTACACATAAAATTCATGGTATGATACTGTATATAGATTGAATACACTATGTGTATATGAATGCACTATACTGTATACAGATTGAATACACTATCTGTATATGAATGCACTATACTGTATACATGTAGAAGTATAGATATTGGTTTTGAACCTGTTTGCATGAAGATATATAGATATAGCCTGTACACATATAAAACTCATGGTATGATACTGTTTACATATTGAATACACTAATGCACTATACTGTATGCATGTAGAAGTATAGATTTTGGTTTTGAACCTGTTTGCATGAAGATATATAGATATAGGCTGTACACATATAAAACTCATGGTATGATACTGTATACAGATTAAATACAGTATCTGTATATGAATGCACTGTACTGTATACATGTTGAAGTATAGATATTGGTTTTGAAACCGTTTGCATGAAGATATATAGATATAGCCTGTACACATATAAAACTCATGGAATGATACTGTATAAAGATTGAATACACTGTCTGTATATGAATGCACTATACTGTATAGATGTAGAAGTATAGATATTGGTTTTGATCCTGTTTGCATGAAGATATATAGATATAGCCTGTACACATATAAAACTCATGGTATGATACTGTATACAGATTGAATACACTATCTGTATATGAATGCACTATACTGTATACATGTAGAAGTATAGATATTGGTTTTGAAACCGTTTGCATGAAGATATATAAATATAGCCTGTACACATATAAAACTCATGGAATGATACTGTATAAAGATTGAATACAATGGCTGTATATGA
Organism: Daphnia sinensis; assembly: GCA_013167095.2. Classification (NCBI taxonomy): domain Eukaryota; kingdom Metazoa; phylum Arthropoda; class Branchiopoda; order Diplostraca; family Daphniidae; genus Daphnia; species Daphnia sinensis. Next base: position 640,570 of record CM023190.1, on the reverse strand, counting down.
ATGCACTATACTGTATAGATGTAGAAGTATAGATATCGGTTTTGATCCTGTTTGCATGAAGATATATAGATATAGCCTGTACACATATAAAACTCATGGTATGATACTGTATACAGATTGAATACACTATCTGTATATGAATGCACTATACTGTATACATGTAGAAGTATAGATATTGGTTTTGAACCTGTTTGCATGAAGATATATAGATATAGCCTGTACACATATAAAACTCATGGTATGATACTGTATACAGATTGAATACACTATCTGTATATGAATGCACTATACTGTATACATGTAGAAGTATAGATTTTGGTTTTGAACCTGTTTGCATGAAGATAAATAGATATAGCCTGTGTACATATAAAACTCATGGTATGATATTGTATACAGATTGAATACACTATCTGTATATGAATGCACTATACTGTATACATGTAGAAGTATAGATTTAGGTTTTGATCCTGTTTGCATGACGATATATAGATATAGCATGTACACATATAAAACTCATGGTATGATACTGTATACATATTGAATAAACTAATGCACTATACTGTATGCATGTAGAAGTATAGATTTTGGTTTTGAACCTCTTTGCATGAAGATATATAGATATAGCCTGTACACGTGTAAAACTCATGGTATGATACTGTATACAGATTGAATAAACTAATGCACTATACTGTATACATGTAGAAGTATAGATATTGGTTTTGTTGCTTTTTGCATGAAGATTTATAGATATAGCATGTACACATATAAAACTCATGGTATGATACTGTATACAGATTAAATGCACTATACTGTATACTTGTAGAAGGATAGATATTGGTTTTGAACCTGTTTGCATGAAGATGTATAGATATAGCCTGAACACATATAAAACTCATGGTATGATACTGTATACAGATGGAATACACTAATGCACTATACTGTATACATGTAGAAGTATAGATATTGGTTTTGTTGCTTTTTGCATAAAGATTTATAGATATAGCATGTACACATATAAAACTCATGGTATGATACTGTATACAGATTGAATACACTATCTGTATATGAATGCACTATACTGTATACATGTAGAAGTATAGATATTGGTTTTGATCCTGTTTGCATGAAGATATATAGATATATCCTGTACAAATATAAAACTCATGGTATGATACTGTATACAGATTGAATGCACTATACTGTATACTTGTAGAATTATAGATATTGGTTTTGAACCTGTTTGCATGAAGATACATAGATATAGCCTGAACACATATAAAACTCATGGTATGATACTGTATACAGATTGAATACACTAATGCACTATACTGTATACATGTAGAAGTATAGATATTGGTTTTGAACTTGTTTGCATGAAGATATATAGATATAGCCTGTACACATATAAAACTCATGGTATGATACTGTATACAGATTGAATACACTATCTGTATATGAATGCACTATACTGTATACATGTAGAAGTATAGATATTGGTTTTGAACCTGTTTGCATGAAGATATATAGATTAAGTTAGGATAGTTCGTCTGCTACTGTCAAAACAGTCACGGATTTCAGCCTCTCTCACATTTTCATCATTTTTGTGTGTTTTTTAAAGTGCTTTTGCCTTATACTACTTCTTCTTTATCAGTTTTTTACGCTGATCTCGTTTTGCCTCTTATTGCAACTCCTTAATCAGTTTTTTTTTACTCTGATTATCGGCCCACTCCATGGATGAGTTTGACGGTGGCGCACCTAGTGACCCACCGGGGAGTGACAGGCAATGTAAACATTGCAATAAGACCTTTCAAATTGTTCATAATGGCCATCGCTGCTGCAGTCCTGAATGCACAAAAGCTCAACAAGCTCTAAAACGTCTCTCCTCCAGCACATCTACGGCCATGAAAAAGACCAACAAGCGGAAAAAAGATACCCAGTCTCCTGACAAGGTGGATTCTAACGGTACGAAAAAGTCAAAGGCTGACACTGTCTCCGCCTTCATTGCTGAACATCCACTTGCCACCATAAACTGGCTAAGTAAAACTGATCTTGTATCCAGCTTATGTTCTGCCCTGTCCCTTCTAGAGAATCAGCTTCTTGATATATCTGAACTTCAACTCTCAATCTCTCAACTTAGTGATGTCAACGTTTCTGTTCTCGAATCAAAAGTCGCCCGTCTTAGTAATGATCTGGAAATCCAGGAAGATCAAGTTCAACGCCTAAAGCATGAGGCTGTACAAATGAAGGTATCTTTTGCTGATTTCGTCCTAAAACTCCAGCAAGCAAGCCCCCCGGTTTAGCAGGGCCAGCTTTTTCTGGCCCGTCGTATGCCTCTGTTGCCCGCAACAACCCTTCTAGTTCCATTCTAGTCGCTAAGTGTGCCGACGTTTCTGTGCCACCTTTAAACGTCCAGGCAGTTGAGGACTTGCTGGACACCCCAAACAGTGGGTTGATTCCCTCACATGTTTGTTTCAAGAACAACAAAATGTTTGTCACTCTCGACAGTGAGGTGGCTGTAGCCAAGGCAGCAGCTCTCCTGAACAACCGACCTGATTTTAACAGCCGTTTTGAGCCTGCTAGTAAGCTTAACGTGTCGAACCCCGTTGTTGCACTGTTTGTCAACGTGTCAGACGTGAACAGCCTAAAGCCTGAACTGGAACACCGTAACTGCGATTTACGTGGGCAGATACACTCCGTAAAAGTAATTTACACCAAGCCACAAACTACTGAAGGGCACGTCAAGATCTTTCTCAAGTCCAGGGCCGTCAGGGAAGTCGCCCTAGCGCAAGGCAGGGTCTCGATCCTTGGCACCTACTATCGTGTGGTGCCAGTTGATTTGAACCGGGAAGTACGACGTTGTTTTAAATGCCAAAAATACGGGCACATCCAGAGGGACTGTCCTTCGAGTCATGCAGCCTGCGGTAAGTGTGCTGGTAAACATAGTACCAAGGAATGCACATCTGAGACTCTGAAATGTTTGAACTGCAGTGGCTCCCATCAATCCGACCACACGACATGCGTTGAGCAAGTGAAAGCGGTTGAGCGGTATAGGACTTTCCTTGACAGAAATGCCTGAAAAAAGCGCAGCTCCGCAATCCGAACATGCGCTTCTTAAATGCCTTCAGGTCAATTTGCGTCACTCCTCTCTTGCTTCTTCTTCCCTTGCACAAGTCATTATCGATCTTAATATTGATATCGTTCTTGTTCAGGAGCCTTACGCGCTTCCATGCATCCCGCCAGTTGTAGCTAATGTCCCCCCTGGGTTTTCATCCTACCACCAACTTTCCGCAGACCATGCATATGGGGCTGCAATTCAATACGTGACTCGGTGGCCAAAGCCGGCAACATAGTCCGCAAGCACATCTCCAACTCCGTCGCTTGCGTTGAGCTGTCAACGACGCACGGCCCCCTCCGCTTTTCCTCTATCTACCTTCGCCCTTCCATTTAGAATTTTTTGACCACGGTTTCTTCCATTTTTGAGTTGGCTTCCGCTCCCTTCGCAATTATTGGCGCTGACGTTAATGCCAGGTCGCGGCTCTGGAATAGTACTTCCAACGACAAGCGTGGCTAGGATCTTGAGTCCCTTTTGGTCTGCTCTAGGCTAAATATCGTCAACAGATCACTCACTGAGCTCAATTTCGTCCCTGCAGGGACATCTTTTGTTGATCTCACCCTTGCTGGCGACCAAATCAGCGTTCTTCACTGGCTTTTCCTCTCCATTCCTTCCCTATCTGATCACCCATACATTTACTTTGAAATTAACCACGGGAACTTCGACAGGCCTAACAAGAATTCTTACCGGCCTTCTGTACCATCTCTGCCCCGCATCAATCGGGACCTCTACACCACCGAACTAGCGAAATCTCTTGGCCGACCACCTATTCCAATACACGTCGAGTCCTCTGAAGCAGTTGAGGCCCAGATTGCGAGCCTTGTCTCTGCAATATCCGTGAGTGCTCTTGCCGCCAGCGTCCCTACTCCTCGACTCGTCAAAAGTAGCACAAACATGGTGTGGTGGTCTAAGGACCTCAGTGCCCTTCGAAGCAGTACTCGATCTCTCTACAAAGCCTGGTCGAAACATAGGAACGCTCAAAGCGAACAGCTGTACCGGAGCAGCAAAACGAAGTATCAGCGAAAGTTAAGAACTGCTAAGTGCGCAGCTTGGGATAAGGTCAGGAAGAGTGCGACCGATGGAGATGTTTTTCGTGTCCTATCAGACTTCAAGGGTAAACCCAAACCATTCCCCTTACCATCTGAAATCCTAATCGATGGCGCTCCATCAACCGACCCGTTTGTGATAGCTGATGGCTGCGCCCGGCTTTTTTCCCGATCGAACCTCCATCCGGCACAGCTCAATTAGCAGTGGAAAATGAAGCCCTAGCCTCTATTCACGCCCAACACGTCAGTGTACCCCCTGCAATTTCAGACTGGGAACTTGAATCTGCCGTACACTCGTTAAATCCAAAATCTGCGCCTGGAATAGATGGCATTTCAGCTGACCTACTACTTTTTAGCCTACCATTAATCAAACCTTTCCTATCTGTCATCCTGAACGCCTACATTCTCATGTGTTTCTTTCCGGCTTCGTGGAAAATTTCGAAGGTCGCAGTGATTGGCAAGCCCAACAAAGGTGACTATACCTCCTTAAACAGCTATAGACCGATCAGTTTGGTATCGAACCTGGCCAAGATTCTTGAAAAGGTATTTCTAGGACGGTTAGTTTGGCTCGCAAGAACAGGTGACTGGATCAGCACCAATCAACATGGCTTCAGAGAGAATAGGTCTACAGAAACAGCGGCGCATTCCCTAATCTCCTTCATCGAAGTTGCCTTTACTGAAAGAAAAGTATGCGCCTCTGCCTTCCTCGACCTTAAGAGTGCCTTTGACTCCGCCTGGCATCCGGCCATAATTTCTGCTCTCGCCAAACGTTCCTGCCCAAATTACCTGATCAAAATCATCCACAGTTTTCTTTCTAATAGACTAGTGAGTCTCTCAATAAACGAGCACACCCTTAAAAGGCGAATCAATCTAGGCTGCCCGCAAGGTGGGGTTCTCTCTCCGTTTCTATGGAACCTGCTCGTCTTCTTCGACTCCCATCTCCTTTCCCAGTTAAAATAATTGCATACCCCGACGACATCACAATTGTTACGGCTCACAAAGACACCTACATCGCCACACAAAATCTGCAAACTGTTTGCGACGCAGTTGGAGCTTGGCTCTCCACTAAAAAATTGACTCTCAATGCGGCCAAAACTGTTTTTGTGATGTTCTCCCGTAGGCAAGTTTCCTGGGACAATCTTTCCTTACTCATAGACAGGGCCAGAATCTTTCCTTCACACTCCGCTTCCTTCCTTGGTTTTGTCTTGGATCCTCGTTTGAAATGGGATAAACATATCCTGTGCAAGTGTGCGTCTACGACGAGAGCCATGATGGCGGTTAGCAGCTGCCTACGGCAGTTCCTTGGGTACGATAGCAGGCGACTGCGCTTCCTCTACACCTCCACCGTTGAGCCCATTTTCACATACGGTTGCTCTGTCTGGGCGTCCGTCCTGTGTACGAGGGCGGGAGTTAAAAAGATTCGCTCGTTCCAACGTATAATCTGTCGGGTGATAACGCGCTCGTTTAAAACAGTCCCTACAGAATCTCTCATACTGCTATCCAATCTTTTACCTCTCGATCTTCGCATCCGAGAAATATCTTCTTTTCGCTTATTGTCGCAACCTCCCGGCGAGTCCTTTGCCAACTCATCTCGCAGCTTCATCCTGCAGAGCCTCCCCGACTCGTGCAAAGTCTGCACGTTGGCTCGTGCCAGTCTCCCTCTCATTGAAGAACTTCCTCCTTGGAGAATCGTTCTTAATACTACCAACCTTTCATATGCGACAATCGCGCTGCTATCAAACGCCCCTAACACCCTGCGTTGTTTCATACGCGTTTACCAGTGCCGCGAGACTGCTGGGTTTTGTGCAGTTTTTTCGGACTCAACGGCGGTGATTAGTATACTAAACCATTCGTTACCATCATCGGTTTCTTTCCGAGTTGGCCTCAGCATTGCCGTCTCCGAAGCATTCAGGAAAATTACTGATCTCAAGCCGAAATACAGCAACAGCGAGATCTACGTAACCGAAAAACTAAAAGCCCTCAATCCTGCCACTGTTCTTTTTCCGTCTGAGGCAAACAATCTTGCTCTTTTGGTGTCGCTTGGTAGGTCCTGCCACATCTTCACTGCAACTAGCCCAAACTCGCCGGGCCTCATACTTGCTGGTTTCTGGGCCAAATCTCCTTCTTCTCCGTGCTCAACACGGAACATCCCGTTCTCGCCAAATATTTTGAAGCAACAGATTAAGTCATACGTCACGTGCGCATGGCATGAGGAGTGGCTTTCCCTACCAACCAATCTCAGTGTCAAAGCTTTCTTCCCAGATGTGCAATCCGCCAAAATGCTTCTCAAAATTAAAACAAGCGCTCTCTCAACCCAGTTATTTACTGGCCACGGTCCTCTCAATTCTTACCAGCATCGTTTCGGCTTCATTTCATCGGCCTCCTGTCGCTGTGGTGCTTCTGTTGAGTCAGTTGTACACTACCTCTTTCAATGCCCTATCTACTACTCTTTCAGAAAGGAGCTTGCTGATACACTCTTAGCAAGCCAAATCCCATGGCCCCCTCCTCTCTGTTTATTCCCAAAATCTCACCACTCCTGGAATGCGCTAATCCGTTATATACTTAGCACCAAGCGTTTTCTCTCCTAGGATTCATTTTTAAGTTAGGCCTCTTGAACCTCCATATCATTTGTTGACTTTACCTGTTGTTCTGGTGAAGGGTCAAGGAATGCGTATTCCTGGTGGCCACTTTTCCAGAGATCGGGACTAGGGTCTCACGCTCAGTGTTTTAATGCTCCCGCGGACAGACTGGTGCTGTGCCAGTGGGATGCCCACACACTGTACCCTGTGGACTTAATAAAACCTTCTCTTTGCAAACAATGTTCCTAGAGACCTAGTGGCAACTACTTAATGGTAGCTAGATGTGATCCGTCACTGTTTTATCTCTCGGTTGCCTCTATTCTATTTTTTCTTTTTTTTTCTTCTTTCCTCCTGCCCATCAGCTCTCGTCAGATCGGAGCTCTGGGAACTGCGGCCGGTGGCACCCGGGTGAGACTGTAGCTATGCCGGCAACCATCGGCTGGTGGTTTTAAAGGTCCAACCAAGCCGGACAGGTACTCGCAAATCTCTCCCGACCTCGTCACCGGCAGGCCTGCACCAGAGCCGTCGATAGGCCCAGTTTCCGCGAATTGTAAATATCTCCATTCCTTTACGTCCTTCTTCCCCATGTAAATATGTACAGCTACGTTGTTCGGATGCAATACAGTGGGCAATACTCGGCCTCCGAGTCTACGCCCAATAATAAATTAAAAAAAAAAATATAGCCTGTACACATATAAAACTCATGGTATGATACTGTATACAGATTGAATGCACTATACTGTATACTTTAAGAAGTATAGATATTGGTTTTGAACCTGTTTGCATGAAGATATATAGATATAGCCTGAACACATATAAAACTCATGGTATGATACTATATACAGATTGAATACACTAATGCACTATACTGTATACATGTAGAAGTATAGATATTGGTTTTGTTGCTTTTTGCATGAAGATATATAGATATAGCCTGGACACATATAAAACTCATGGTATGATACTGTATACAGATTGAATAAACTATCTGTATATAAATGCACTATACTGTATACATGTAGAAGTATAGATATTGGTTTTTAACCTGTTTGCATGAAGATATATGGATAAAGCCTGTACACATATAAAACTCATGGAATGATACTGTATACAGATTGAATGCACTATACTGTAAACTTGTAGAAGTATTGATATTGGTTTTGAACCTGTTTGCATGAAGATATATAGATATATCCTGTACACATATAAAACTCATGGTATGATACTGTATACATATTGAATAGACTATCTGTATATGAATGCACTATACTGTATACATGTAGAAGTATAGATATTGGTTTTGAACCTGTTTGCATGAAGATATATAGATATAGCCTGTACACATATAAAACTCATGGTATGATACTGTATACAGATTGAATGCACTATACTGTATACTTTAAGAAGTATAGATATTGGTTTTGAACCTGTTTGCATGAAGATATATAGATATAGCCTGAACACATATAAAACTCATGGTATGATACTATATACAGATTGAATACACTAATGCACTATACTGTATACATGTAGAAGTACAGATATTGGTTTTGAACCTGTTTGCATGAAGATATATAGATATAGCCTGTACACATATAAAACTCATGGTATGATACTGTATACAGATTGAATACACTATCTGTATATGAATGCACTATACTGTATACATGTAGAAGTATAGATTTTGGTTTTGAACCTGTTTGCATGAAGATATATAGATGTAGCCTGTACACATATAAAACTCATGGTATGATACTGTATACAGATTGAATACACTATCTGTATATGAATGCACCATACTGTATACATGTAGAAGTATAGATTTTGGATTTGATCCTGTTTGCATGAAGATATATAGATATAGCATGCACACATATAAAACTCATGGTATGATACTGTATACATATTGAATACACTAATGCACTATACTGTATGCATGTAGAAGTATAGATTTTGGTTTTGAACCTGTTTGCATGAAGATATATAGATATAGCCTGTACACGTATAAAACTCATGGTATGATACTGTATACAGATTGAATACACTGTCTGTATATGAATGCACTATACTGTATAGATGTAGAAGTATAGATATTGGTTTTGATCCTGTTTGCATGAAGATATATAGATATAGCCTGTACACAAATAAAACTCATGGTATGATACTGTATACAGATTGAATACACTATCTGTATATGAATGCACTATACTGTATACATGAAGAAGTATAGATATTGGTTTTGAACCTGTTTGCATGAAGATATATAGATATAGCCTGTACACATATAAAACTCATGGTATGATACTGTATACAGATTGAATACACTATCTGTATATGAATGCACTATACTGTAAACATGTAGAAGTATAGATTTTGGTTTTGAACCTGTTTGCATGAAGATATATAGATATAGCCTGTACACATATAAAACTCATGGTATGATACTGTATACAGATTGAATACATTATCTGTATATGAATGCACTATGCTGTATACATGTAGAAGTATAGATTTTGGTTTTGATCCTGTTTGGATGAAGATATATAGATATAGCATGTACACATATAAAACTCATGGTATGATACTGTATACAGATTGAATACACTATCTGTATATGAATGCACTATAGTAAACATGTAGAAGTATAGATTTTGGTTTTGAACCTGTTTGCATGAAGATATATAGATATAGCCTGTACACATATAAAACTCATGGTATGATACTGTATACAGATTGAATACATTATCTGTATATGAATGCACTATGCTGTATACATGTAGAAGTATAGATTTTGGTTTTGATCCTGTTTGCATGAAGATATATAGATATAGCATGTACACATATAAAACTCATGGTATGATACTGTGTACAGATTGAATACACTATCTGTATATGAATGCACTATACTGTAAACATGTAGAAGTATAGATTTTGGTTTTGAACCTGTTTGCATGAAGATATATAGATATAGCCTGTACACATATAAAACTCATGGTATGATATTGTATACAGATTGAATACACTATCTGTATATGAATGCACTATGCTGTATACATGTAGAAGTAAAGATTTTGGTTTTGATCCTGTTTGCATGAAGATATATAGATATAGCATGTACACATATAAAACTCATGGTATGATACTGTATACAGATTGAATACACTATCTGTATATGAATGCACTGTACTGTATACATGTAGAAGTATAGATATTGGTTTTGATCCAGTTTGCATGAAGATATATAGATATAGCCTGTACACATATAAAACTCATGGAATGATACTGTATACAGATTGAATAAACTAATGCACTATACTGTATTCATGAAGAAGTATTGATATTGGTTTTGAACCTGTTTGCATGAAGATATATAGATATAGCCTGAACACATATAAAACTCATGGTATGATACTGTATACAGATTGAATACACTAATGCACTATACTGTATACATGTAGAAGTATAGATATTGGTTTTGTTGCTTTTTGCATGAAGATATATAGATATAGCCTGGACACATATAAAACTCATGGTATGATACTGTATACAGATTGAATAAACTATCTGTATATAAATGCACTATACTGTATACATGTAGAAGTATAGATATTGGTTTTTAACCTGTTTGCATGAAGATATATGGATAAAGCCTGTACACATATAAAACTCATGGAATGATACTGTATACAGATTGAATGCACTATACTGTAAACTTGTAGAAGTATTGATATTGGTTTTGAACCTGTTTGCATGAAGATATATAGATATATCCTGTACACATATAAAACTCATGGTATGATACTGTATACATATTGAATAGACTATCTGTATATGAATGCACTATACTGTATACATGTAGAAGTATAGATATTGGTTTTGAACCTGTTTGCATGAAGATATATAGATATAGCCTGTACACATATAAAACTCATGGTATGATACTGTATACAGATTGAATGCACTATACTGTATACTTTAAGAAGTATAGATATTGGTTTTGAACCTGTTTGCATGAAGATATATAGATATAGCCTGAACACATATAAAACTCATGGTATGATACTATATACAGATTGAATACACTAATGCACTATACTGTATACATGTAGAAGTACAGATATTGGTTTTGAACCTGTTTGCATGAAGATATATAGATATAGCCTGTACACATATAAAACTCATGGTATGATACTGTATACAGATTGAATACACTATCTGTATATGAATGCACTATACTGTATACATGTAGAAGTATAGATTTTGGTTTTGAACCTGTTTGCATGAAGATATATAGATGTAGCCTGTACACATATAAAACTCATGGTATGATACTGTATACAGATTGAATACACTATCTGTATATGAATGCACCATACTGTATACATGTAGAAGTATAGATTTTGGATTTGATCCTGTTTGCATGAAGATATATAGATATAGCATGCACACATATAAAACTCATGGTATGATACTGTATACATTTGAATACACTAATGCACTATACTGTATGCATGTAGAAGTATAGATTTTGGTTTTGAATCTGTTTGCATGAAGATATATAGATATAGCCTGTACACGTATAAAACTCATGGTATGATACTGTATACAGATTGAATACACTGTCTGTATATGAATGCACTATACTGTATAGATGTAGAAGTATAGATATTGGTTTTGATCCTGTTTGCATGAAGATATATAGATATAGCCTGTACACAAATAAAACTCATGGTATGATACTGTATACAGATTGAATACACTATCTGTATATGAATGCACTATACTGTATACATGAAGAAGTATAGATATTGGTTTTGAACCTGTTTGCATGAAGATATATAGATATAGCCTGTACACATATAAAACTCATGGTATGATACTGTATACAGATTGAATACACTATCTGTATATGAATGCACTATACTGTAAACATGTAGAAGTATAGATTTTGGTTTTGAACCTGTTTGCATGAAGATATATAGATATAGCCTGTACACATATAAAACTCATGGTATGATACTGTATACAGATTGAATACATTATCTGTATATGAATGCACTATGCTGTATACATGTAGAAGTATAGATTTTGGTTTTGATCCTGTTTGGATGAAGATATATAGATATAGCATGTACACATATAAAACTCATGGTATGATACTGTATACAGATTGAATACACTATCTGTATATGAATGCACTATACTGTAAACATGTAGAAGTATAGATTTTGGTTTTGAACCTGTTTGCATGAAGATATATAGATATAGCCTGTACACATATAAAACTCATGGTATGATACTGTATACAGATTGAATACATTATCTGTATATGAATGCACTATGCTGTATACATGTAGAAGTATAGATTTTGGTTTTGATCCTGTTTGCATGAAGATATATAGATATAGCATGTACACATATAAAACTCATGGTATGATACTGTGTACAGATTGAATACACTATCTGTATATGATGCACTACTGTAAACATGTAGAAGTATAGATTTTGGTTTTGAACCTGTTTGCATGAAGATATATAGATATAGCCTGTACACATATAAAACTCATGGTATGATATTGTATACAGATTGAATACACTATCTGTATATGAATGCACTATGCTGTATACATGTAGAAGTAAAGATTTTGGTTTTGATCCTGTTTGCATGAAGATATATAGATATAGCATGTACACATATAAAACTCATGGTATGATACTGTATACAGATTGAATACACTATCTGTATATGAATGCACTGTACTGTATACATGTAGAAGTATAGATATTGGTTTTGATCCAGTTTGCATGAAGATATATAGATATAGCCTGTACACATATAAAACTCATGGAATGATACTGTATACAGATTGAATAAACTAATGCACTATACTGTATTCATGAAGAAGTATTGATATTGGTTTTGAACCTGTTTGCATGAAGATATATAGATATAGCCTGTACACATATAAAACTCATGGTATGATACTGTATACAGATTGAATACACTATCGGTATATGAATGCACTATACTGTATACATGTAGAAGTATAGATATTGGTTTTGATCCTGTTTGCATGAAGATATATAGATATAGCCTGTACACATATAAAAATCATGGTATGATACTGTATACAGATTGAATACACTATCTGTATATGAATGCACTATACTGTATACATGTAGAAGTATAGATATTGGTTTTGATCCTGTTTGCATGAAGATATATAGATATAGCCTGTACACATATAAAACTCATAAAATGATACTGTATACAGATTGAATAAACTAATGCACTATACTGTATTTATGAAGAAGTATTGATATCGGTTTTGAACCTGTTTGCATGAAGATATATAGATATAGCCTGTACACATATAAAACTCATGGTATGATACTGTATACATATTGAATACACTAATGCACTATACCGTATACATGTAGAAGTATAGATATTGGTTTTGTTGCTTTTTGCATGAAGATATATAGATATAGCCTGTACACATATAAAACTCATAGAATGATACTGTATACAGATTGAATAAACTAATGCACTATACTGTATTCATGAAGAAGTATTGATATCGGTTTTGAACCTGTTTGCATGAAGAAATATAGATATAGCCTGTACACATATAAAACTCATGGTATGATACTGTATACAGGTTGAATACACTATCTGTATATGAATGCACTGTACTGTATACATGTAGAATTGTAGATATTGGTTTTGAAATCGTTTGCATGAAGATATATAGATATAGCCTGTACACATATAAAACTCATGGAATGATACTGTATAAAGATTGAATACACTGTCTTTATATGAATGCACTATACTGTATAGATGTAGAAGTATAGATATTGGTTTTGATCCTGTTTGCATGAAGATATATAGATATAGCCTGTACACATATAAAACTCATGGTATGATACTGTATACAAATTGAATACACTATCTGTATATGAATGCACTATACTGTATACATGTAGAAGTATAGATATTGGTTTTGAACCTGTTTGCATGAAGATATATAGATATAGCCTGTACACATATAAAACTCATGGTATGATACTGTATACAGATTGAATACACTATCTGTATATGAATGCACTATACTGTATACATGTAGAAGTATAGATATTGGTTTTGATCCTGTTTGCATGAAGATATATAGATATAGCATGTAAACATATAAAACTCATGGTATGGTACTGTATACATATTGTATACACTAATGCACTATACTGTATACATTTAGAAGTATAGATTTTGGTTTTGAACCTGTTTGCATGAAGATATATAGATATAGCCTGTACACATATAAAACTCATAGTATGATACTGTTTACAGATTGAATGCACTATACTGTAAATTTGTAGAAGTATAGATATTGGTTTTGAACCTGTTTGCATGAAGATATATAGATATAGCGTGAACACGTCTAAAACTCATAGTATGATACTGTATACAGATTGAATGCACTCTCTGTATATGAATGCACTATACTGTATACATGTAGAAGTATAGATATTGGTTTTTAACCTGTTTGCATGAAGATATATAGATATAGCCTGAACACATATAAAACTCATGGTATGATACTGTATACAGATTGAATACACTATCTGTATATGAATGCACTATACTGTATACATGAAGAAGTATAGATATTGGTTTTGAACCTGTTTGCATGAAGATATATAGATATAGCCTGTACACATATAAAACTCATGGTATGATACTGTATACAGATTGAATACACTATCTGTATATGAATGCACTATACTGTAAACATGTAGAAGTATAGATTTTGGTTTTGAACCTGTTTGCATGAAGATATATAGATATAGCCTGTACACATATAAAACTCATGGTATGATACTGTATACAGATTGAATACATTATCTGTATATGAATGCACTATGCTGTATACATGTAGAAGTATAGATTTTGGTTTTGATCCTGTTTGGATGAAGATATATAGATATAGCATGTACACATATAAAACTCATGGTATGATACTGTATACAGATTGAATACACTATCTGTATATGAATGCACTATACTGTAAACATGTAGAAGTATAGATTTTGGTTTTGAACCTGTTTGCATGAAGATATATAGATATAGCCTGTACACATATAAAACTCATGGTATGATACTGTATACAGATTGAATACATTATCTGTATATGAATGCACTAGCTGTATACATAGAAGTATAGATTTTGGTTTTGATCCTGTTTGCATGAAGATATATAGATATAGCATGTACACATATAAAACTCATGGTATGATACTGTGTACAGATTGAATACACTATCTGTATAGAATGCACTATACTGTATTCATGAAGAAGTATTGATAGGTTGATCCTGTTTGCATGAAGATATATAGAATAGCCTGTACACATATAAAACTCATGGTATGATACTGTATACAGATTGAATACACTATCTGTATATGAATGCACTATACTGTATACATGTAGAAGTATATATTAGATGGTTTTGATCCTGTTTGCATGAAGATATATAGATATAGCCTGTACACATATAAAACTCATAAAATGATACTGTATACAGATTGAATAAACTAATGCACTATACTTATATGAAGAAGTATTGATATCGGTTTTGAACCTGTTTGCATGAAGATATATAGATATAGCCTGTACACATATAAAACTCATGGTATGATACTGTATACATATTGAATACACTAATGCACTATACCGTATACATGTAGAAGTATAGATATTGGTTTTGTTGCTTCTTGCATGAAGATATATAGATATAGCCTGTACACATATAAAACTCATAGAATGATACTGTATACAGATTGAATAAACTAATGCACTATACTGTATTCATGAAGAAGTATTGATATCGGTTTTGAACCTGTTTGCATGAAGAAATATAGATATAGCCTGTACACATATAAAACTCATGGTATGATACTGTATACAGGTTGAATACACTATCTGTATATGAATGCACTGTACTGTATACATGTAGAAGTATAGATATTGGTTTTGAACCTGTTTGCATGAAGATATATAGATATAGCCTGTACACATATAAAACTCATGGTATGATACTGTATACAAATTGAATACACTATCTGTATATGAATGCACTATACTGTATACATGTAGAAGTATAGATATTGGTTTTGAACCTGTTTGCATGAAGATATATAGATATAGCCTGAACACATATAAAACTCATGGTATGATACTGTATACAGATTGAATACACTATCTGTATATGAATGCACTATACTGTATACATGTAGAAGTATAGATATTGGTTTTGATCCTGTTTGCATGAAGATATATAGATATAGCATGTAAACATATAAAACTCATGGTATGGTACTGTATACATATTGTATACACTAATGCACTATACTGTATACATTTAGAAGTATAGATTTTGGTTTTGAACCTGTTTGCATGAAGATATATAGATATAGCCTGTACACATATAAAACTCATAGTATGATACTGTTTACAGATTGAATGCACTATACTGTAAATTTGTAGAAGTATAGATATTGGTTTTGAACCTGTTTGCATGAAGATATATAGATATAGCGTGAACACGTCTAAAACTCATAGTATGATACTGTATACAGATTGAATGCAATCTCTGTATATGAATGCACCATACTGTATACATGTAGAAGTATAGATATTGGTTTTTAACCTGTTTGCATGAAGATATATAGATATAGCCTGAACAAATATAAAACTCATGGTATGATACTGCATACAGATTGAATACACTATCTGTATATGAATGCACTATACTGTATACATGTAGAAGTATAGATATTGGTTTTGATCCTGTTTGCATGAAGATATATAGATATAGCCTGTACACGTATAAAACTCATGGTATGATACTGTATACAGATTGAATGCACTATACTGTATACTTGTAGAAGTATAGATATTGGTTTTGAACCTGTTTGCATGAAGATATATAGATATAGCCTGAACACGTATAAAACTCATGGTATGATACTGTATACAGATTGAATGCACTATCTGTATATGAATGCACTATACTGTCTACATGTAGAAGTATAGATATTGGTTTTGAACCTGTTTGCACGAAGATATATAGATATAGCCTGTACACATATAAAACTTATGGTATGATACTGTATACAGATTGAATACACTATCTGTATATGAATGCACTATACTGTATACATGTAGAAGTATAGATATTGGTTTTGAACCTGTTTGCATGAAAATACATAGATATAGCCTGTACACATAAAACTCATGGTATGATACTGTATACAGATTGAATACACTATCTGTATATGAATGCACTATACTGTATACATGTAGAAGTATAGATATTGGTTTTGATCCTGTTTGCATGAAGATATATAGATATAGCCTGTACACATATAAAACTCATGGTATGATACTGTATACAGATTGAATACACTGTCTGTATATGAATGCACTATACAGTATACATGTAGAAGTATAGATATTGGTTTTGATCCTGTTTGCATGAAGATATATAGATATAGCCTGTACACATATAAAACTCATGGTATGATACTGTATACAGATTGAATACACTGTCTGTACATGAATGCACTATACTGTGTACATGTAGAAGTATAGATTTTGGTTTTGAACCTGTTTGCATGAAGATATATAGATATAGCCCGTACACATATAAAACTCATAGTATGATACTGTAAAGATTGAACACACTAATGCACTATACTGTATACATGTAGAAGTATAGATATTGGTTTTGATCCTGTTTGCATGAAGATATATAGATATAGCCTGTACACATATAAAACTCATGGTATGATACTGTATACAGATTGAATACACTATCTGTATGTGAATGCACTATACTATATACATGAAGAAGTATAGATATTGGTTTTGAACCTGTTTGCATGAAAATACATAGATATAGCCTGTACACATATAAAACTCATGGTATGATACTGTATACAGATTGAATACACTATCTGTATATGAATGCACTATACTGTAGACATGTAGAAGTATAGATATTGGTTTTGATCCTGTTTGCATGAAGATATATAGATATAGCCTGTACACATATAAAACTCATGGTATGATACTGTATACAGATTGAATACACTATCTTTATATGAATGCACTATACTGTGTACATGTAGAAGTATAGATTTTGGTTTTGAACCTGTTTGCATGAAGATAAATAGATATAGCCCGTACACATATAAAACTCATAGTGTGATACTGTATACAGATCGAACACACTAATGCACTATACTGTATACATGTAGAAGTATAGATATTGGTTTTGAACCTGTTTGCATGAAAATACATAGATATAGCCTGTACACATATAAAACTCATGGTATGATACTGTATACAGATTGAATACACTACCTGTATATGAATGCACTAACTGTATACATGTAGAAGTATAGATATTGGTTTTGATCCTGTTTGCATGAAGATATATAGACATAGCCTGTACACATATAAAACTCATGGTATGATACTGTATACAGATTGAATACACTATCTGTATATCAATGCACTGTACTGTATACATGTAGAAGTAAAGATATTGGTTTTTAACCTGTTTGCATGAAGATATATAGATATAGCCTATACACATATAAAACTCCTGGAATGATACTGTATACAGATTAAATAAACTATTGCACTATACTGTGTTCATAAAGAAGTATAGATATAGCCTGTACACATATAAAACTCATGGTATGATACTGTATACAGCTTGAATACACTATCTGTATATGAATGCACTATACTGTATACATGTAGAAGTATAGATATTGGTTTTGAACCTGTTTGCATGAAGATATATAGACATAGCCTGTACACATATAAAACTCATGGTATGATACTGTATACAGATTGAATACACTATCTGTTTATGAATGCACTATACTGTATACATGTAGAAGTATAGATATTGGTTTTGATCCTGTTTGCATGAAGATGTATAGATATAGCCTGTACACATATAAAACTCATGGTATGATACTATATACAGATTGAATACACTATCTGTATATGAATGCACTATACTGTATACATGTAGAAGTATAGATATTTGTTTTGATCCTGTTTGCATGAAGATATATAAATATAGCCTTTACACATATAAAACTCATGGTATGATACTGTATACAGATTGAAAACATTAATGCACTATACTGTATACAGGTAGAAGTATAGATATTGGTTTTGATGCTTTTTGCATGAAGATATACAGATATAGCCTGTACACATATAAAACTCATGGTATGATACTGTATACAGATTGAATACACTATCTGTATATGAAAGCACTATACTGTATACATGTAGAAGTATAGATATTGGTTTTGATCCTGTTTGCATGAAGATATATAGATATTGTAACAAGGTGGTGAATACTTTGAGACTTGTATTGAACTAACGTGTTCTCCACACTGTACGACCAGACTAAGAGACTCGTCAGCATACGGTATCCGATGTACACCTTCCGATGATGGTTCTCCGATATCTAACCCCGTCCGGGTAACGGCGATCTCTTCCTCCGCTGCTCTTGGCTCTGTGACAATATAGCCTGTACACATATAAAACTCATAGTATGATACTGCATACAGATTGAATACACTATCTGCATATGAATGCACTATACTGTATACATGTAGTAGTATAGATATTGGTTTTGAACCTGTTTGCATGAAGATATATAGATATAGCCTGTACACATATAAAACTCATGGTATGATACTGTATACAGATTAAATACACTATCTGAATATGAATGAACTATACTTTATACATGTAGAAGTATAGATATTGGTTTTGATCCTGTTTCCATGAAGATATATAGATATAGCCTGTACACCTATAAAACTCATGGTATGATACTGTATAAATATTGAATACACTATCTGTCTATGAATGCACTTTACTGCATACATGTAGAAGTATAGATATTGGTTTTGAACCTGTTTGCATGAAGATATATAGATATAGCCTGTACACATATAAAACTCATGGTATGATACTGTATACAGATTGAATACACTATCTGTATATGAATGCACTATACTGTATACATGTAGAAGTATAGATATTGGTTTTTAACCTGTTTGCATGAAGATATATAGATATAGCCTGTACACATATAAAACTCATGGAATGATACTCTATACAGATTCAATAAACTAATGCACTATACTGTGTTCATGAAGAAGTATAGATATAGCCTGTACACAAATAAAACTCATGGTATGATACTGTATACAGCTTGAATACACTATCTGTATATGAATGCACTATACTCTATACATGTAGAAGTATAGATATTGGTTTTGATCCTGTTTGCATGAAGATATATAGATATTGTAACAAGGTGGTGAATACTTTGAGACTTGTATTGAACTAACGTGTTCTCCACACTTAACGAACAGATTAAGAGACTCGTCAGCATACGGTATCCGATGTACACCTTCCAATGATGGTTCTCCGATATCTAATCCCGTCCGGGTAACGGCGATCTCTTCCTCCGCTGTTCTTGGCTCTGTGACAATATAGCCTGTACACATATAAAACTCATGGTATGATACTGCATAAAGATTGAATACACTATCTGCATATGAATGCACTATACTGTATACATGTATGAGTTAAGATATTGGTTTTAAACCTGTTTGCATGAAGATATATAGATATAGCCTGTACACATATGAAACTCATGGTATGATACTGTATACATTTGAAAACACTAATGCACTATACTGTATACATGTAGAAGTATAGATATTGGTTTTGTTCCTGTTTGCATGAAGATATATAGATATAGCCTGTACACATATGAAACTCATGGTATGATACTGTATACAGATTGAATACACTATCTGTATATGAATGCACTATACAGTATACATGTAGAAGTTTAGATATTGGTTTTGAACCTGTTTGCATGAAGATATATAGATATAGCCTTTACACATATAAAACTCATGGTATGATACTGTAAACATATTGAATACACTAATGCACTATACTGTATACATGGAGAAGTAAAGATATTGGTTTTGAACCTGTTTGCATGAAGATATATAGATATAGCCTGTACACATATAAAACTCATGGTATGATACTATATACAGATTGAATACACTATCTGTATATGAATGCACTATACTGTATACATGTAGAAGTTTAGATATTGGTTTTGAACTTGTTTGCATGAAGATATATAGATATAGCCTGTACACATATAAAACTCATGGTACGATACTGTATACAGATTGAATACACTATCTGTATATGAATGCACTATAAAGTATACATGTAGAAGTATACATATTGGTTTTGAACCTGTTTGCATGAAGATATATAGATATAGCCTGTACACATGTAAAACTCATGGTATGATACTGTATACATTTGAATACACTAATGCACTATATTGTATACATGGAGAAGTATAGATATTGGTTTTGTTCCTGTTTGCATGAAGATGTATAGATATAGCCTGTACACATATAAAACTCATGGTATGATACTGTATACAGATTGAATACACTATCTGTATATGAATGCAGTATACTGTATACATGTAGAAGTTTAGATATTTGTTTTGAACCTGTTTGCATGAAGATATATAGATTTAGCCTGTACACATATAAAACTCATGGTACGATACTGTATACAGATTGAATACACTATCTGTATTTGAATGCACTATACTGTATACATGTAGAATTATAGATATTGGTTTTGAACCTGTTTGCATGAAGATGTATAGATATAGCCTGTACAAATATAAAACTCATGGTATGATACTGTATACATATTTAATACACTAAGGCACTATACTTTATACATGTAGAAGTATAGCTATTGTTTTTGAACCTGTTTGCAGTAAGATATATAGATATAGCTTGTACACATATAAAACTCATGGTATGATACTGTATACAGATTGAATACACTAATGCACTATACTGTATATATGTAGAAGTATAGATATTGGTTTTGATGCTTTTTGCATGAAGATATATAGATTTAGCCTGTACACATATAAAACTCATGGTATGATACTGTATACAGATTAAATACACTATCTTTATATGAATGCACTATACTGTATACATGTAGAAGTTTAGATAATGGTTTTGAACCTGTTTGCATGAAGATATATAGATATAGCCTTTACACATATAAAACTCATGGTATGATACTGTAAACATATTGAATACACTAATGCACTATACTGTATACATGTAGAAGTATAGATATTGGTTTTGAACCTGTTTGCATGAAGATATATAGATATAGCCTGTACACATATAAAAGTCATGGTATGATACTGTATACATTTGAATACACTAATGCACTACATTGTATACATGGAGAAGTATAGATATTGGTTTTGTTCCTGTTTGCATGAAGATATATAGATATAGCCTGTACACATATAAAACTCATGGTATGATACTGTATACAGATTGAATACACTATCTGTATATGAATGCACTATACTGTATACATGTAGAAGAATAGATATTGGTTTTGAACCTGTTTGCATGAAGATATATAGATATAGCCTGTACACCTATAAAACTCATGGTATGATACTGTATAAATATTGAATACACTATCTGTCTATGAATGCACTTTACTGCATACATGTAGAAGTATAGATATGGGTTTTGATCCTGTTTGCATGAAGATATATAGATATTGTAACAAGGTGGTGAATACTTTGAGACTTGTATTGAACTAACGTGTTCTCCACACTGTACGAACAGACTAAGAGACTCGTCAGCATACGGTATCCGATGTACACCTTCCGATGATGGTTCCCCGATATCTAATCCCGTCCGGGTAACGGCGATCCCTTCCTCCGCTGCTCTTGGCTCTGTGACAATATAGCCTGTACACATATGAAACTCATGGTATGATACTGCATACAGATTGAATACACTATCTGCATATGAATGCACTATACTGTATACATGTAGAAGTTAAGATATTGGTTTTAAACCTGTTTGCATGAAGATATATAGATATAGCCTTTACACATATAAAACTCATGGTATGATACTGTATAAATATTGAATACACTATCTGTCTATGAATGCACTATACTGCATACATGTAGAAGTATAGATATTGGTTTTGAACCTGTTTGCATGAAGATATATAGATATAGTCTGTACACATATAAAACTCATTGTATGATACTGTATACAGCTTGAATACACTATCTGTATATGGATGCACTATACTGTATACATGTAGAAGTATAATTATTGGTTTTGAACCTGTTTGCATGAAGATATATAGATATAGCCTGTACACATATAAAACTCATGGTATGATACTGTATACATATTGAATACACTAAGGCACTATACTGTATACATGTAGAAGGATAGATATTGGTTTTGAACCTGTTTGCATGAAGATATATAGATATAGCTTGTACACATATAAAACTCATGGTATGATACTGTATACAGATTGAATACACTAATGCACTATACTGTATACATGTAGAAGTATAGATATTGGTTTTGATGCTTTTTGCATGAAGATATTTAGATTTAGCCTGTACACATATAAAACTCATGGTATGATACTGTATACAGATTGAATACACTATCTGTATATCAATGCACTATACTGTATACATGTAGAAGTTTAGATAATGGTTTTGAACCTGTTTGCATGAAGATATATAGATATAGCCTTTACACATATAAAACTCATGGTATGATACTGTAAACATATTGAATACACTAATGCACTATACTGTATACATGTAGAAGTATAGATATTGGTTTTGAACCTGTTTGCATGAAGATATATAGATATAGCCTGTACACATATAAAACTCATGGTATGATACTATATACAGATTGAATACACTATCTGTATATGAATGCACTATACTGCATACATGTAGAAGTTTAGATATTGGTTTTGAACTTGCTTGCATGAAGATATATAGATATAGCCTGTACGCATATAAAACTCATGGTACGATACTGTATACAGATTGAATACACTATCTGTATATGAATGCACTATAATGTATACATGTAGAAGTATAGATATTGGTTTTGAACCTGTTTGCATAAAGATATATAGATATAGCCTGTACACATATAAAACTCATGGTATGATACTGTATACATATTTAATACACTAAGACACTATACTGTATACATGTAGAAGTATAGATATTGTTTTTGAACCTGTTTGCATGAAGATATATAGATATAGCTTGTACACATATAAAACTCATGGTATGATACTGTATACAGATTAAATACACTAATGCACTATACTGTATACATGTAGAAGTATAGATATTGGTTTTGATGCTTTTTGCATGAAGATATATAGATTTAGCCTATACACATATAAAACTCATGGTATGATACTGTATACAGATTGAATACACTATCTGTATATGAATGCACTATACTGTATACATGTAGAAGTATTGATATTGGTTTTGAACCTGTTTGCATGAAGATATATAGATATAGCCTGTTCACCTATAAAACTCATGGTATGATACTGTATAAATATTGAATACACTATCTTTCTATGAATGCACTATACTGTATACATGTAGAAGTATAAATATTGGTTTAGAACCTGTTTGCATGAAGATATATAGATATAGCCTATACACATATAAAACTCATGGTATGATACTGTATACAGATTGAATACACCATCTGTATATGAATGCACTATACTGTATACATGTAGAAGTTTAGATATTGGTTTTTAACCTGTTTGCATGAAGATATATAGATATAGCCTGTACACATATAAAACTCATGGTATGATACTATATACAGATTGAATACACTATCTGTATATGAATGCACTATACTGTATACATGTAGAAGTTTAGATATCGGTTTTTAATCTGTTTGCATGAAGATATATAGATATAGCCTATACACATTTAAAACTCATGGAATGATACTGTATACAGATTCAATAAACTAATGCACTATACTGTGATCATGAAGAAGTATAGATATAGCCTGTACACACATAAAACTCATGGTATGATACTGTATACAGCTTGAATACACTATCTGTATATGAATGCACTATACTGTATACATGTAGAAGTATAGATATTGGTTTTGATCCTGTTTGCATGAAGATATATAGATATAGCCTGTACACATATAAAACTCATGGTACGATACTGTATACAGATTGAATACACTATCTGTATATGAATGCACTATAATGTATACATGTAGAAGTTTAGATATTGGTTTTGAACTTGCTTGCATGAAGATATATAGATATAGCCTGTACGCATATAAAACTCATGGTACGATACTGTATACAGATTGAATACACTATCTGTATATGAATGCACTATAATGTATACATGTAGAAGTATAGATATTGGTTTTGAACCTGTTTGCATGAAGATATATAGATATAGCCTGTACACATATAAAACTCATGGTATGATACTGTATACATATTTAATACACTAAGACACTATACTGTATACATGTAGAAGTATAGATATTGTTTTTGAACCTGTTTGCATGAAGATATATAGATATAGCTTGTACACATATAAAACTCATGGTATGATACTGTATACATATTGAATACACTAATGCACTATACTGTATACATGTAGAAGTATAGATATTGGTTTTGATGCTTTTTGCATGAACATATATAGATTTAGCCTATACACATATAAAACTCATGGTATGATACTGTATACAGATTGAATACACTATCTGTATATGAATGCACTATACTGTATACATGTAGAAGTATAGATATTGGTTTTGAACCTGTTTGCATTAAGATGTATAGATATAGCCTGTACACATACAGTACCCGCCAAAAGAATTGGCTCACCCAAGTCCAATTTGGGTGTTTTAACCCGCGAGAGATAGGCCTAACGGTCTCTGGCGCGGGATTTTTTTTAGTATATTAATAATGCTCGTAAATTTTTCGGGTTTGTTGCATTCGAAAGCTATTGTAATATACTTTATCCTCTAATTTTAAATTTTAAATTCATTCAGAATTCTATAAAATATTTGATAGTTTTCAAATATTGGATCACCCCTAAGACAGCCGCTTTGGCTGTCCCTACCCGCGGCATAGCCTTTGGGCATGGGGGTGGCAAAAATTGGAGAACAAAGCGAGAAAAATGAATATTCCCTCTAATTTTTGCGCTGCGAAGTGCTGGAACCTGAAAATTAAGCAGGCGTGGGAAGAAGACACCCAAGATTTTTTCTTTTTATGTAATTAAGACGACCCTGAGGGTAAAGTTGATTTTCAGTTGTCATCGCTGTGCGATTACGCAAATACAGACCCTTTTGTTTTCTTCATAAAGTTCATTTTTGTGTTGCTTTCTCATACTGCCTTATTGGGATATCCCACTATAATTGTTCCTTTTTAGACAAATTTTTTTTCTAGATCACCAGTGAATCAACAAACAAAATGGCCGCCAGGAAGCTGAATGAAGCAACGTTAGCGGTAGACGTTTTGGAAAACGAACTTCATAAAGATTTGAAAAATTATGAAGAAGCTTCTCGCGATGACAGATGGGATGACGCTGAGACTGCATACGAGCTGGCCGATGACAGGATGAAGAGGCTTATCAAAAATTACGAATTGATCATCCCTCTACTCAATGCCCCTGAAGCTCAGCAGAAATACCTGGTGCAACACGAAGAATTTGTCAACCGTTTTCACAAAATCAAAATCGATTGGAGGAAGAATAAGCCAGCTGTTCAAATGAGAAGCACAGGGACTCCCACATTAAAAATAGCAGCCCCTAATGGAACCATTGCACCTCCTAGTGGAAACATCGCACCCCCGAAAACGGCTATCGCTCAACCAATGATTCCAATGCAACTGCAAGTGGCTTCAGGCCCGATGAGCGTCGCACACATACTACCACGGATAGAAATCACCAAATTTGATGGGGATCTCCACAAGTGGAAAGATTGGTGGGAAATTTTTCGCACATTGATCCATGAAGACCAGTCCATGAGACCAATCGAGAAATTCAGCAGACTGAAGTTGCATCTAACAGAAGAAGCGGCTGGGGCGATATCGTATTTAGATTTAACAGATAACAATTATAGCAAGGCAATCGACATTTTAACAGGAAAGTTCAACAAGCCGAAATCGGTTAAAGCAGACCATTATATTGCTATTACAGAACTTCCAAGAGTTGAACGTCAAGATGACTTCAAAGAATTGCGGAAGTTGCATGACAAAGCAATGGGCCATGCTTTGAACCTCGGCAATTTAGACCAAACCTCGGCCCAAAACGAAGCAATAATGGAGATATTAACAAGAAAGCTGCCCCTTGAACTAATTTCACGTTGGCACAGTAAGACGAGGCAGAACATTATGACTTTAGAAGATTTCTTCAAATTTATCAATTCAATAGCTGAGGATTGGGAGTACGCTTACTCAACCGAGAAGCAGGAGAAGAAGAAAACGAAATCGGAAACAAGCGAAAAGACACAACGGGTGAATTTCGCTACCACACCGACAGCAGCTGAGTTAGCAGTCACAGGAACTGCTACAGTATATGAAAAGGAGAAAAAACAAAGTACAGTGGTCAAAAGAAAATGTTAATTTTGCAGTGATAAACATTCCCCGACGAAATGTGATATCACCCTAGAAAAGAAACTTGAGTTAATCAAGAAAGAAAAAAGGTGTTGGAAGTGCCTAGGACAAAATCATCAGGTGAGAGAGTGTTGGAGTAAAGGCAAGTGTTACAAGTGCGGACAGGGTCACCACACAGCTATCTGTAGCAAGACGGATAGGCCGAAATCGGTGACAGCAACTGTAGCAGCGTCTCCAATGTTAAAAGTAGCAGATGGCGCTCCTCTCAAAATCGAAGCACGCCTATTTGGTGGCGTATACGTCAAAACGGCTACAGTGGTAGTTGAAGGCCCAAATGGGTGGCAAAAGGCTATCGCATATATCGATCAAGGATCGAACACTTATTAGGAGCGAGTTAGCTCAAACTCTAGGGCTACCAGAAGTCGGGAGAATTAATCTAAAGCTACAAGCAGTGGGACACATCCATCCGGAAAAGGAAAGAAGCGTTAGAAGATTACGACTTCGCGGAACGATCCCACAAGCAGAAGACATTGAATTAGAAGCAATAGAGCAGCCGGAAATCGGGAAGGTTGCTGGGTCGAGTAAAACTGAATTCGTCAGCGAACTTTGGAGTCAAGGATACCAACTAGCTGACGACAGAATACTGAGCGGGAAAGCAGGACCCTGCCAGATAGATATCTTCATTGGAGCTTGGACCGTCCTGAAAAAACATTTGAAGTCCTATCAAGGCGAGTTAGCAGAAAACAGCAAGCAAATTCTACGCCAACTATATGTTGATGACTACCTGTCAAATGCATCTACAGTAGAAGAAGCAATGGCCGTAATCGGAATTGTGCTGAAACTTTTTACAGACGTAAAAATGGACCTCAGAAAATGGGTAACCAACAGTAATGAGCTGCGCAGATATCTTCAGAAACAAGGCCTAACCGAAGACTCAGCCAAGTCTCATTCGTGTCTTAATTTAGACTCATAAAAAGTACTTGGAGTTAGATGGAATACTAGCACAGATTGCTTTTATTTCAAGTCGGACGTTATCGTAGATGCAGCTGCAAAAGTTCAAGTATTGACAAAGCGAGCTTTTGCAAAGATTTCAACAAAATTGTTCGATCCACTTCGATTAATTGGACCCGTCACGCTCCAATTTAAACTTTTGTTTCAGGAATTGTGGCAGGAGAAAATTGGCTGGGACGAGAAAGTGCCCGAAGACGCGGAGACCCGATTCAGAGCAATTGTTGAAGATTTGAAAAATATCGACAAAATAGAAGTGCCAAGAATGATTTCTTTGGCACCAAACGAACATACGCAAGAGTTGCACGTTTTTTGCGACGCTTCAACCAGGGCGTATGGAGTTGTGGCTTACGCGAAATCGAAACATCCAGCTTTCATTCGGCTGATTTGCTGCAAAACAATAGAAGCACCACTTCCGAAGAACGAGGTATCTCAACCTAGGTTAGAGTTACTTAGTGCCGAACTCGGAAGTGTATTAGCCGAAAGAATTGTCAACGCCGTTGACAAAGTAAAATGGACAGTGCATCTTTGGACTGATTCCATGGTATCCCTTGGATGGATTCGCGGAAAATCAAACCGTTGGAAGATGTTCGTAAGGAACAGAGTCGAGACCATTCAAAAGAGATTTTGGCCAGATCAATGGAAACATTGTCCGGGAAAGGACAATCCAGCAGACCACGCATCAAGAAGCTTGACAGCAAAGAAGTTGGTTGCGGCTTCTTCCTGGTGGGGAGTTCCCTCCTGGCTGATCCTAAAAAAACGGAATGGCCGCAACAGGATATCCCAACGTCAGAAGTCATACAATTGATGGAAATCGAGGCAAAATCAAAGCAGAAACTGCAAATCCTTGCAGTTAACAGCACCCCGGATTGGTTTGACGTAATCGTATCAGGAGCGAGCAGTTACCTGCGAGTTTTACGCACAATCGCCTGGATGTTTAGAATTTTTAGGAAGGAGTCGCCCGGTAAGGCAATTGAAGTGTTCAAGGGAGTAGAATTACGCTGTCTATCTGTTCACGAAATCGCCGTCGCTGAGAACATCATCTTGAAACTTATTCAGAAAAGAGCGTTTGCAGAAATCTACGAATCCTTGCAAAAGGAAAAACTGCACAGTAAACTTATGTACGATATTGATACATTAAAGCCTATTTGGGATCCAAAGGACCAACTCATCCGAGTGACTGGAAGAGTAGGCCCGGCCTTGAAAGAGCTGCTTATCGATCCGCCCATCCTTCTTCCATCTAACGAAAGGATTGTTGACATGATGATTCAATATCATCATGTTAAACGGAAGCATACTGGTGTCCAAAACACTTTGAAGTTTTTGCGAAATCGTTTTTGGATCATCCGCGCACGCCAACGGATTAAAAGTGTCGTGAAAAAGTGTGTAAGGTGCCAACGAGTGCAATCGCATCCCTTTGATGAAGAAGTCGCTACAATGCCACTAGATCGTACTAGAAGGGCGCAACCATTTGAAGTGATTGGGATTGACTATTTCGGCCCAATGTACATGCTGGAAGAAGTGATTCTCATCGAAAAAGACAGTGAAGGAAACTGTAATGAGGTCAAGCCCTCCACCATACGTACTCCTGGAAACCAACTGACGGAGCAATTATCGTCGCCAAAGGCATCATAGTCATTGAGGCCAAAACCATTATCCATCACGCGTCAAACACTCGACCAGCACGTGATCAGGGCGATCGCCGTGGGACACAACTCCGCACCTTTTGCAACACGTCTACACATCTATATAAGACGAGACGTTCCGCGTCTCGTCACGGGAGTTACACCAACAGACTACTTGTACCACCTTTGTAGTTATTCAATAAACGACCAGTTACATTCCGAACAAGTGTATTCCATTTAGTTGAACAATATACACATTACATTTGGTGAACGTGCCAGATTGAACTTTGTTCAAGTGCGCCAACCTGGAGCCCATCAACCATCGGGAAGGAGGAAAGTGGTGTCGACAGCACCAAGAATCGCAGACGACTTCAAACCGTCTCCCACTCCCCGCGATTAAGGTAAGAAAATTAAATGTCATCTGAAGATTTAATCGTAGATATATATAAGCCATCAGCACCAGTAGATGAATTGGAAATAGAAGTAGAAAGACCACCAAGACCACGCTCAGTAGAACCAAGACGAGTAACTCGTAAAATTTACCCAGCATTAGAATTTCAAAACCTAACAGAAGCTAGAGAGCAAGTAGCAGTAGTTCTAGTACGAAGAAAAACAGCTAACAAAATATCACTCGAACGACAGTCTTCCTAGTAAGAAACGAAACAAACTTGTCGAACAGAGAGATAACTTAAGAACAGCATTAGTAGGAATAAACCAACTAATAAACAACTACAAGTTAGAATTAGCAACATCCAAAGATAAAGCAACTGCTAAAAAGCTAAAGCTTAGACTAAAAGAGAAAGACGTAGAATATAAATTAGTTTCAGAAAAACTAGCTGAAGCCGAGCAGAAAATTCTCGATCTTGAGAATCAAGGAATCGCATTAATCCAGTCCACCACTATAAAGCAACAAGCGATAGCATACCAAGCACAAGCATTAACTCAGCAGCTAGAGCAATCTCAGGAGGAGAGAACCAATTTGATAACTACGTTAGCAAAGAAAACCCAGGACGTACAAATATTAGAAACCACGATAAGAAACGTTGAATCCGAACATTGGACAGTTAGATCAAAGCTATTCAACGAGAAAGCACAGTTAAGAAAGGAGGTAGAACAATTAAAGCAAAGAGAAGCACAGCTTTTACAAGAAGGGAAAGATCTGTTAGAGAAATTTGGTCAATCTCAGCCCGAATTAGAAAAACTTAAAGCAAACTATCAAGCTTTAGAGACAAGAAATTTAAAAACGTAGAAAGAAAACAAGACAATACAATTAGCGTATAAAACGCTCGTATTGAGCAACGCCAAAAAGACTGAAGAAATCAGCTCCTACTTGGAAGAAATTGGGAAAAAGAAGGACGAATTAAAAAAGAAACAAACTGAGTTAGAACTCGTAAGAAAAGAAAGCGCCACGCAAGCACAAAATTTGGCAGTCATCCAATTAGAAAACGACCGATTGCGTGCAGAGATAGAACAGAATAAAACATACCTTAGTAATTTGCAACAGAACCAAGGCCAACAATCAACAGAAGTCTTAACTCTAAAAACAGCCAACTCATCATTAGAAGAAATGCTACGAAACTTGAAACAACGCCTCGCAGTCACTGCAAGCACCAACGAATTACAGATTGCGCAGCATAATTTAACAATAACTCAACGAAAAATTGCGACTTTAGAAGACGAGATAGCGCAACTCAGACAGGCCCTACGGCAAACAGAACAGAAAGCAGAACAAGTACCGCAATTACAGGCCGAAAACAATTCCCTTAGACAAGATTTGCAAACAGCAGTCCAAGACAATCAAACCTTAAGGGCACAAAACCAGACTAGAGGAGGAGACACAAACGCAACAACCCAAAGACCGCCTTCACCCCAACCAATGGCAGCCAATGATGATTTGAGAGCTTTAACAGCAGCCCTAAACAGGCGTGAGGAAATACAAAACATACCCATTTACAGCGGGAATGTTAACGACCAACCGATAGGAGTATGGCTACGTGATGCAGAAGCCATAGCTACTATTCATGACTGGTCACAGGACCAAATGAAAAAACTGTTTCCCACTAGATTAAAAGGAACAGCTCTAAGTTGGCATTTAGAACGAATCAAGGAAGCACCCCAAGAAACTTATAGAGAATGGAGAAATGCATTAAAGGAGCATTTCAAACATCCAGCAGATAGGGCTAAGCAAAAAACAAAACTATTTTCGGTAAAACAGGCACCTAATCAACCGGTACGACATTTTATCGACAAAATTACACAAGCATACAATTCAATCTATAAAGATAGAGATGATGGAGCACAGGCTCCCAGTCATGAATTAACTGCACTGAAAGACGACATTTTGATCAAGATGCTACTAGATGGATTGCTAGCACCAATAAAAACCATACTGTTTCATAGCAAATACCCAAGCGAACCAAATTGGGAAAACATCACAAAAGCAGCGTTAGAAGCAGAGGAAATCGCTTACAACACACAAGCGCTAGAACCAAAACCAATTTTCAAATTTGATTCGGTTAAACAACCGAAAGATTTAGAAAGCGAACTATCCAGAACACAAGCAGAACTGGAAGAACTAAAATCACATCTAATGAAAATGAATTTAGTAGGTCACAAACCAAAATCGGGACAAGAATCGACAGTGAATTTCGTCGACCGCTACGAAGGTAGGGATTCTCAACGACGAAACAGCGTGACGTGGGAAGACCGACGAAGGTCAAGAGAAAATTCGTACGATAGAAATTATAGAAAGGACGATAGAGATAGATCGTACAGGGACGATCGCGACAGATCGTACAGAGACGACCGTGATAGATCATATAGAGACGATCGGGACAGAAACTATCGAAGAGACAGATCGTACTCACGAGGAAGGTCAGGAAGTCGAGACAGAAAAAGCGACAACAGGTCAAGCAGGAGGGACCGAAGCGACTCGAGAAGTAAATCTCACGAAAACAGACCGAGATAAAAAAGTCCGCACCCATCAAAGGACAACAACAACAAGGAGAGACGACGTTCTCAGGGCAGGGATAGAAGCGAACCAATTACCTGTCACAGATGTCTCAACACGGGACATATAGCCAAGGATTGCAGGACCAAAAATCCGCAACGGCTACAAAACAAAAAGGACTAGAAGCACAGACATGTAAACTAATTAGAATACCAGTAGAATTTAGTAAACAGAAGACACAAGCTTTAATAGATACAGGAGCCGCAGCTAGTATAATATCCGCAGAAAAATTCGCATTATTACCCCACAAAGCTATTAGAGTAGAAAAAGAAGTAGGAGATAGTCAATCATTTGTATCAGCAGCAGGAACAATATTATATCCTTTAGGATGCTTTGAATTAACACTAAAATTATCAAATGAATGCATAGTAGAACATGATTTTTTCGTATTAGCAGATGTAAGAGAGGGATGCATTTTAGGATTAGATTTCTTTAAAAGGTATAAAACTAAAATAGATATAGCCAACAAATTATTAACATTAGTATATAAGGGGAAAGAAACTAACATAAATTTAGGAAAAATAGTTTACCCTATTAACAATATCCAAACGAACACAACCATAAATTTTGAGGTTTCTCGTCTGA
Organism: Daphnia sinensis; assembly: GCA_013167095.2. Classification (NCBI taxonomy): domain Eukaryota; kingdom Metazoa; phylum Arthropoda; class Branchiopoda; order Diplostraca; family Daphniidae; genus Daphnia; species Daphnia sinensis. Next base: position 606,928 of record CM023190.1, on the reverse strand, counting down.
AAGGAGCAGATAGAGTCTTGCTTGAAAGAGTACTGCGTGAGAACACTGCAGTATTCGCCTCGAAACTAATTGAATTAGGAAGAACAAGCGTACTAAAACACAAAATTGAGACTACGGAAATGCCAAATGTAAGAGGGGCATATAGGATGCCAGCAGCTATCAAACCGATAGCGCGCCAACAAATCGAAGAAATGTTAAAATACAATATTATTAGAGAAAGCCACAGTGCTTATAGAGCATCCATTGTGATGGTAAAAAAGAAATCAGGAGAGTTGAGATTTTGCGTCGATTACCGAGACTTGAATGCGGTCACGGTGAAGGATCACTATCCCTTGCCAAGAATTGAGGACACCCTAAACTTGCTCCATGGCGCAAAACTATTCTCTACGCTTGATCTGTTCAGTGGCTACTGGCAGATTGAGATCGAAGAAGAGGATATTCACAAAACTGCGTTTACAGCAGAGTCAGGCCACTTTGAATATACGAGAATGCCATTTGGTCTTTGCAATGCACCGAGCACGTTCCAGAGAACGATGGAAATTGTGTTGAAACCAATCATTGGGAAATGTGTAATGGTGTATATAGACGATATCATTGTTTATAGCAAAAACATGGCAGAACACGTAGGACATCTTGCTTTAACATTTCGTCTTTTGCAGGCGAATGGACTTAAAGTAAAGATACAAGTGTAAGTTTGCAGCTAGTGCAGTTGAATATCTAGGACACATAGTTTCCGAGAATGGAGTCAGGGTAGATCCAAATAAGATTAAAGCAGTGCAAAAATACCCAGCACCCACAAACGCGGACCAACTCCGTGCTTTCTTAGGCCTTGCTAATTATTATAGACGTTTCATAGATCAGTTCGCCAACAAAGTCCATGTGTTAACCCAGCTCAGGAGGAGCAAGGTACCATGGCAATGGGGACAGGAGGAAGAAAGCGCTTTTCAAGGCATAAAAGAGTGTTTATGCTCCGCCCCTACCCTCGCGTATCCTGATTTTGCGCGCCCTTTCATCTTACATACGGACGCGTGTGGGTATGGAGTAGGCGGAGTACTCTCTCAGATGCCCCATCCGAGTGTCAACCCAGGGCCCAGCGAGGAGTCACCTGATGACTCACGAGCGTCGAATGGAAATTCGACAGAGGATTTCTCCAAGTCTTTAGAACATCCAATTGCCTACACTTCGAAACATTTAACTGATGTACAACAAAAATGGTGTACTACGGAAAAGGAAGCTTATGCCATTATCCATTCGGTTAAGGCATTCTTCCACTACCTATACGGCACAAACTTCGTTATTGTGACCGATTATAGGCCTCTCCAGTATATCCAAAAAATCAGAGAGCCAACAGGAAGGTTAGCGAGATGGTTTCTATTTTTACATTAATTCGAGATGGAGATCCAATACCGACCTGGAAAGATGCATCAGAACGCCGACGCGTTGAGCAGGACACCTGTAAACATACTGATGTCGCAAAAAGAAGTAGTAGAAGATTGGCTGGTAGCGCAGCAGGAAGATAAATTTTGTCAGGAAGCTGTGAAAAGACAGGGAGAAGAGGTCAATGAACAAGACGAATTTAAATATTTACCTAGCGGAATCTTGACAACAGCTAGGGGGAAGATCGTAGTACCGGCGACGCTACGACCAAAGATCTTGGAGCTCTATCATGACCACAAATTGGCAGGTCACTTAGGAATTGTGAAAACAGCTGCAAACATTACAAACAAGTATTTTTGGCCAAGAATGGCTAGCGATATTAAAAAGCACTTTTTAAACTGTCTTGTGTGTGCAAAACGAAAAGCTTCAGGAGCTTGTAAGGCCGCTCTCCAGCCCATTCCAATTGCCGACTACGTCTGGCAAAGACTGGCCATGGATATAGTAGGCCCCGTACCTGAAAGCAATAGAGGAAATAAATACATCCTGGTCATCATGGAATATACCACAAGATATGTAATAGCTTTAGCATTGAAGGAGATATCAGCTCAGACGATAATTAGGAAATTTATAAGACACGTCGTCAACACTGAAGGATTGCCGTCTCAGATCTTGACCGATAGAGGTACCAATTTCCAATCGTTAGCAATGATAGAACTGTGCAAACAGCTAGGAGTAAAACAATTAAGAACAACGGCCTATCACCCACAAACTGATGGAGCCGTTGAGAGATTTAACAGGACGTTAGGAGACATGTTAACTGCACACGTTGCCAACAACCCATCTCTGTGGGACGAACACCTAGACTACGTAGTTGCAGCATACAACCGGACGCCTCATTCGAGCACCGGTGAAACACCTTTTTATCTTTTAAAAGGGCGAGATGCTCTCGCACCTACAGATCTTAGGCCGCCGATGCGAAATAGAGTTTTGGAAGACCAAAATAATATTTACACACAGCAATGGCACGAAGCCTTAGAATTAGCAAAAAGCAAGCTAGTAATTGCCCAATCGAAACAGAAACAGAACTATGACAAATCACTTAAAGAATGTTCGTTTGAGGAAGGAGATCAAGTGTTATTACGAGAAATGAAGCCTCAGACAGGGAAATTTTTCATGCGATGGGATGGTCCATTCACTATTGTAGAAAAACTGTCTGACTTGAATTATCTAATAAGACGCTCCACTGAAAACCACACTATGGTTGTTCACGTAAACAGGTTAAAGAAATGGAAAAGTAGAGAAGAAACGGAAAAAGGCTCACAAGAACCCCGCGGTAACGCGGAAGAAAAGGAAAGCGAAGAAGAGCAGAGACAAACTGACGAAAGTCAGGACGAGGAAGAACTAGTAAGAGAGCCCGAAGCGGAAAGTAACGAAGGGAGAGAAAATGAAAGAGATGAAAGCGAATGTGAAAACAGAGAGGAAATTCAGGTAACCCCTGAAGAATGGGGAAGAAACAGTAGCCTTACCTCCAGGGCAAGTAGAAGAAGAAGCAGATAAAGAACGAAGCAATGGAACAGCTCAGGTAGAAGAAGAACAAAGAAAGACGCGTAGGGGAAGACGAAAGCAACAGACTAGTGTCGAAGAACAACCTAGACGTTCTTTAAGAAGAAATATCAGACAACCGCAAAGATTGATAACTGAAATGTAACACTTTTTCAGATGAAATACGTAATTTCGTGCTGCGTCGTCGCGATAACCTTAGGCCTAGTACAACCACTAACCATCAACACATGCAACTGTTCGCAACCGATCGTAAAAGGTACAATAGATTTAGAAGACCCTGAATATTGCTCACATCCAGAACCAATAGAAGCACCACGTAAAATTTATTATAAATTGTTAACAAAAAACAGAGAACCAATTACTTGGGAAGGGTACGCGTGTACTCAGTGGTTATCGACGAAAGAAATTTCGACGAATTTCTTACTGAGCCACGACACCGTTTTCAAAAAACAGATTTTAAAAGTAAGCGCAGGCGAATGTTGGGCAACCGCCCAATATCCTCACACTTGCGTTACTAGTCCTATGGTTAAAGATGGGAAGACATACAGGTACCTTCAAGAGCCGGAGGGCGAAGGGTACTGGATGACCACGCAGGCCTATACAACAAAAAATTGTGTTACACAAATAATTCAACTCTCAAAAGAATGCCATGAATGTCCGGTAATGTCACCCTTTGGCATTCTAGCCAATTCAAGTACGATCGAATTTTCCAACCATAACGATCTTACGATCGTTTGGAAAGCACCAGATCCGAAAGAACCGACTTGTGACATAAATATAGTATTTCAAGGGAAGGGAAATTTAACGAAAGGACAAAAGCAAAGTAGAATAGAAGATAATGTAGCTCAGTTAGAAATTATTATAGCCACTAACAAAACGAAAATTTGTACTAACGATACAGTATATCCGGTAATAGGCCTACCGGATACCTTCATTAATGTAGAAGAAGTTACGAAGCGTCAAAAGAGAGATGTTTCGAATGAGTATATGGGTTTTCTAATTTCAGCCAGCAATGCCAACCATTGCTTGGCCTACCTACCAAGAAGTAGAAAATTTACGGTTCCACCTTTTGCATTCAACAATCAACTTACGGCAGAAGGGCAATACTTAAAAGCAGAAAAGGCAGGACAAAATTTTAAATTTCTACCCAATGGATTCATAGTAAACACCCTTTTTGGATCTTGTCTCCAACAATTCAGTAGCAATAACACAGGAATAAAAACTTGCATGGACCAGGAAGAAACATTTATTTACAGAACTGATGCATGGATACTCAATCCAAATCCCATAGAAACAGATTTAGTTCCATTTCAATTAATCCATGCATATACAGGAAATTGTTTAACCGTTAACCTCACAGAGGATTATCCAATATCAATAGAAAATTGCACCGAAAACAACACAAAACAACTTTGGTTATTAGAACTAATTGACCTAGAAGAAGATTATTTAGAATTTAGCAGCAATCAACTAGAACAAAAAAGACCTAAAACAGCACGGTTGAGAACAGGAAAAAACAGGGAAGCTTTTAACCCACCTTCTTATTATGGAAAAATCCAGCCGACAGGCAATCTTCGATATTGCCTCTCCGTAACTCAAAATCAAACGCTAGAGCTATTGCACTGCAATCAAAGCTCTTCTTACGAAGAATACCCGAAAAAGGATTTTGCTTATGTCAATGGGAAACTTCGAATTTTGGGGACCACAACATGCGTAACTCCGTCGTCAACGCAATCGTGTAATGAAGACGGAGATCAACCCATAAAATGGCGTTATGATCTATTAAACAGACAGTTTGCCTCTCTCTATAGCCCATTTTGTCTAACAGCTTTCTTTGGAGATAGAACGATATGAACCACACGATGTGATTCGGGTCAGCAACAGCAGGAAGGAGATATATAGATATAGCCTGTACACCTATAAAACTCATGGTATGATACTGTATAAATATTGAATACGCTATCTTTATATGAATGTACTAAAATGTATACATGTAGAAGTATAGATATTGGTTTTGAATATACTGTATACATACGTTACATATACATATATACGATACATAATATACATACATACATACGATGAGTTTTATATGTGTACAGGCTATATCTATGTATCTTCATGCAAACAGGTACAAAAGCAATATATATACTTCTACATGTATACAGTATAGTGCATTCATATACAGATAGTGTTTTCAATCTGTATACAGTATAGGTATACAGTATAGTGCATTCATATACAGATAGTGTATTCAAGATATGTACACTATCATACCATGAGTTTTATATGTGTACAGGCTATATGTATATATCTTCATGCAAACAGGTACAAAAGCAATATATATACTTCTACATGTATACAGTATAGTGCATTCATATGCAGATAGTGTTTTCAACGGATATACACTATCATACCATGAGTTTTATATGTATACAGGCTATATGTATATATCTTCATGCATTCAGGTACAAAAGCAATATACAGTCATGCGTGTAAGTTTCTTTAGCAGGCAAACTGTACTGTATGGTTTTATTTCTTTTTGACGTAAGGGATACTTGGTGCCTACCATACCCTAGTTTTCTTTCTATCTTCTCTTCCTCTACCTTTCTGTAAATTTTCCCACTTTTAATTTTGCTACTTCTTTGCGGGTTGCGAAGAAAGAGAAATAAGTATGGAAAAAAGGGTACGGTAGGCACCATGCTATGCCTTCCGTCAAAAAGAAGTAAAACCATATAGTCTTATTTGCCTGCTAAAGAAATTTACACGCATGACTGTATATTCTTCGACCTGTATACAGTATAGTGCATTCATATATAGATAGTGTATTCAACGTATATACACTATCATACCATGAGTTTTATATGTGTACATGCTACATCTATAGATCTTCATGCAAAAAGGTTCAAAAGCAATATAAATACTTCTACATGTATACAGTATAGTGCATTTATATGCAGATAGTGTATTCAACGTATATACACTATCATACCATGAGTTTTATAGTGTACAGGCTATATATATAGATCTTTATGCATACAGGTTCAAGAGTAATATACATAGTTCTACATGTATACAGTATAGTGCATTCATATACCTACATATCTTCATGCAAACAGATGCAAATTGATCAAATAAAGAACTCTTTGCTTCCTTTACGACTGGGTTTATTTAAAGCACACAACGTAGGGGCCTAGTTTTTTTCTTTATTCGTCAAGTGAATTAATTTCTCATACATATACAGATAGTGTATTCAACGTATATACACTATCATACCATGAGTTTTATATGTGTGCAGGCTATATCTATATATCTTCATGCAAACAGGTTGAAAAGCAATATACATAGTTCTACATGTATACAGTATAGTGCATTCATATACAGATAGTGTATTCAACGTATATACACTATCATACCATGAGTTTTATATTTGTTCAGGCTATATCTATTTATCTTCATGCAAACAGGTTCAAAAGCAATATATATACTTCTAGATGTATACAGTATAGTACATTCATATGAAGATAAAGTATTCAACGTATATACACAATCATACTATGAGTTTTATATGGGTACAGGCTATATCTATATATCTTCATGCAAACAGGTTCAAAAGCAATATACATAGTTCTACATGTATACAGTATAGTGCATTCATATACAGATAGTGTATTCAACGTATATACACTATTATACCATGAGTTTTATATGTGTACAGGCTACATCTTTATATCTTCATGCAAACAGGTTCAAAAGCAATATACATAGTTCTACATGTATACAGTATAGTGCATTCATATAAAGAGAGTGTATTTTTTGTGAATACACTATCATATTATCAGTTTTATATGTGTACAGGCTATATCTATATACCTTCATGCAAACAGGTTCAAAAGCAATATTTATACTTCTACATGTATACAGTATAGTGCATTCATATACAGATAGGGTATTCAATGTGAATACACTATCATACCATGAGATTTATATGTGTACAGGCTATATCTATATATCTTCATGCAATAGGTTCAAAAGCAATATATATACTTCTAGATGTATACAGTATAGTGCATTCATATGAAGATAAAGTATTCAACGTATATACACTATCATACCATGAGTTTTATATGTGTATAGGCTATATCTATATATCTTAATGCAAACAGGTTGAAAAGCAATATACATAGTTCTACATGTACACAGTATAGTGCATTCATATGCAGATACTGTATTCAAACTAATATACACTATCATACCATGAGTTTTAGATGTGTACAGGCTATATCTATATATCTTAATGCAAACAGGTTGAAAGGCAATATCTATACTTCTACATGTATACAGTATAGTGCATTCATATACAGATAGTGTATTTAACGTATATACACTATCATACCATGAGTTTTATATGTGTACAGGCTATATCTATATATTTTCATGCAAACAGGTTCAAAACCAGTATATATACTTCTACATGTATACAGTATAGTGCATTCATATACAGATAGTGTATTCATTGTATATACACTATCATACCATGAGTTTTATATGTGTACAGGCTATATCTATTTATCTTCATGCAAACAGGTTCAAAAGCAATATATATACTTCTACATGTATACAGTATAGTGCATTCATATAAAGATAGTGTATTCATCGTATATACACTATCATACCATAAGTTTTATATGTGTACAGGCTATATCTAAATATCTTCATTCAAACAGGTTCAAGAGTAATATACATAGTTCTACATGTATACAGTATAGTGCATTCATATGCAGATAGTGTATTCAACGTATATACACTATTATACCATGATTTTCTTATATATGTACAGGTTATATCTATATATCTTCATGCAAACAAGTTCAAAAGCAATATACATAGTTCTACATGTATACAGTATAGTGCATTCATATACAGATAGTGTATTTAATGTGAATACACTATCATATTATCAGTTTTATATGTGTACAGGCTATATCTATATATCTTCATGCAAACAGGTTCAAAAGCAATATATATACTTCTACATATATACAGTATAGTGCATTCATATGCAGATAGTGTATTCAATGTATATACACTATTATACCATGAGTTTTATATGTGTACAGGTTATATCTATTTATCTTCATGCAAACAGGTTCAAAAGCAATATTGTGGCGGGGATACCCCAGATACCCCACTGACATTACGACAAGTCCCTTTTCCCCCTGCTAGATGTCACGTCTGGTGACACCCCTTTTCTCCTACCCTCACCATCTCTCGAGCGGACACTCTGGTTAAGACTGTGAAACTGGGAACATCGCTCTTGTTGCTGAGATTTTTTTGTAATACGTGTGCCGTGCTAGGCTCCATCGTGTGAAAAAGAACTAAAGTCTGAATAAAAGAGGCTTGTGGGCCTTTACCCTGCAACAATTGGTGTCAGAAGAGGGATACAGGCCTCAGAAAAGATTCACATTCGTGAACTGCTAGCAGAACCATCGCCTTGGAATAAGTATATTTTTCTTCTTTGCCCGAATCGTATCAATTGTTCTTTTTCTTTCTTTTTTTTTTTGCTAATATTTGATTTTCGTGTGACGTAATTTTTTTTTGTCGCCGGGGGCGATAGCGTGGTCTTACGTAACTTCTCTCGTTGCCGGTGGGTATAGCGTGGTCGCCCAGCCACTTAAGCAGTTTTTTTTTCTCTCTTTTCCTTTTTTTTTATTTTATGCCGCCAAAACGGGTTGCTGTAGTTGCCCCAGTAGATTATCATATTTTTGCTCAAGAAATTGGATCCCAGTGGTCGACACCCCTCGAGTCGTTGCATTGATCCCCGATAGCGATTCAGAAAGTGAAGAGAGGCCTTCACGTCGATTGAATTTTGATATCTCGCCTGTTAGAGAAGAACCGGAACAGTTAAACATGGATCCTGACCTAGCCCAAGCTCTCGCAAATTTTGCGAATGGCGCTTCTCAGGATCGAGCACAGTATCAGGGGCGTCACGATGCATTAATGAATCTTCTAGTGGCCCAGCAGCAAGCAAGTGCAGCTTTGCGAGCACTGGTAACTGCTCAGCAGCAACAAGCAGGTGCAGCGCTTGCACATGTAAATAATGCAGTTATAGAGTCAATCCCCATGTTTGAGGGTAAATTGGGAGAGTCCGGTAGACATTGGGTCCGTATCATAAATCAGGCCGGCGATGTGGAAGGGTGGACAAATGCTCAGAAGCGACAAGTCGCCGTCAGGCGTCTAGGAGGAATTGCCCTTCAGTGGCATTTGCAATCGGGCGCCAATAATCCGAATTGGCAAAACTGGTCCAATGCGCTGGGGACTAACTTTACACAACGTCTATCACCATCGGAGTGGTATAAGCTGATCGAGGAAAGGGTCCAGAAAGCGGGGGAACCAGGGATCGCGTATGCAGTAGAAAAATCTCGTTTGCTTGATCTTTCCCCCCATGTCTTGACAAATGCACAAAAGGTTTCGTATCTGATAGGTGGGTTGGCGAATTGGCAACACGTGGCGGCCATGATGAATGACACGCCGGCAGACGTCGACGAGTTCATGACGAGGTTAAGAAACCTTGAGACATTGTTCTCTATATTCCGGCCAAATGTGTCCCCCATTCCCCCAAATAATCCGTTTTTTCAGCCGTATACGTTGCCACCAGTGCCGATGCATCCACCACCGGTTCCGACACCCATTCCTCCTGCAGCACCACAAATTGATGTCGGATCGGCACTGCTGTCAATGGGAAACCAGATCGCTTGATTGACGGAACGACTGAATGGATTGACGCTGGGGGGAGGCCAGCGCCAAATGCAACGCCAGCCGGATAATCGCAGCTGCTTTCAGTGTGGAGCGTTCGGACACATCAAGAGAAATTGTCCTCGCGGGGCGGGAAACGGCCAGGTCCCGTCGGCTGGCCCAGGCCAGCGCTGACGGGAAAACACATTGATGAGTCGTCCAGACCAACTCAACTGCCTGTCATCCGCGTTTACATTCAAGGAGTTGGTGAGACAGACGCCTTGCTGGACACAGGATCCAGCATAACAACAGTAAGGTTACCAGTAGTAAGACGAATTGTCAAGAATAAAGGTATTCGTATTCTTCCAGGGATAAGGGGAATAGATAATAAGGTTGTAAGAGTTGTAGATGAGATCCCTTTACAAATTCGTTTTAAAGACACTACAGTGTTGCTTGAAAATGTCGCAGTTGTCGAAATGGCCCCCTTTCCTTTGATTTTGGGCGTAGATTGGCTGGTGAAAGCCAATATAAATTTAGTCTGTAAGGATAACCAAATTGTTCCAGTGTTTATAAAAGATGTAGAAGAGGAAGCTGATACTGACAAGACCAACACATCGATTCCGGATGAAGTAAAAAGATCATTGCCGTCAGAAGAATTTTTTCAGGATTTGGCTAGAGATTTGCCGGTGGTGCGACGGAAAGGATCCGTTAGATTTAGGATCAATAAAGCCGTTGAAGTTCCGGGTGAATCGCTCCAGATGTTAAAAGGACCAGTCCCAATTAATTTCACCGGAAAGGGCATGGTGCGGTTTGGATTTTCAGCAGAGCCCTCGAAAACCTGGATGGTGCCTTCCGCCTTAGTTTCGTTCAAGAATGGGAGGGCCAGAGTCCCGTTGATGAATTTGGAATCAAAGCCGGTAATAATAAAGCGAAGAAATTGTGTAATGTTCATTGATCTCGATTTAGACGCTCAAATTACCGTCGTTCCAACGGAACAGAAAGAGGAAAAGGATTCAAATGACGGAGTAGCAAGGCCAGTGCGAATGAGTTGCGCTGCGGTTAGCGGATATTTACGAGCGGCCATTCGTGAGGACGTCAACACGGGACCTAATCTATCGGGAGCCGAGAAGGAAAAAGTCTTCGCATTGCTGGACCAGCATCGTCGCTGTCTCCCTACTGAAAAGACCCAGCTAGGTAGAGCGATGAAGATTCAGCACAACATCGATACCGGTAACTCTCGTTCAATCACTAGCCGTCCGTATAGGATTTCACAGTTTGAAAGAAAGGTAATCTCAGAAAAGGTGAATGAGATGCTAAAGGGTGGGATAATTCAGCCATCCAATAGCCCGTGGTCATCACCTGTAGTTCTTTTTTAAAAAAATTCCGGCGAGTATAGATTTTGTATTGACTATAGAAGATTAAATGCTGTTTCAAAAAAGGATGTTTATCCGCTACCGCGGATAGACAATGTTTTTGATAGGCTCGCCGGTGCAAAATATTTTTCCACGTTAGATCTTGCTAATGGATACTGGCAGGTACCAGTTGCGGGAAAGACTGCCAAAAAACCGCTTTTGTAACGCCCGATGGACTATTTGAGTTTAAGAGAATGCCGTTTGGCTTGGCAAATGCGTCGGCCACATTTCAGAGATTAATGGATCAGGTGTTAAACAGGCTCAAATGGACGGCATGCCTCGTCTATCTAGATGACATTCTTGTTTTTGGTAAAAATTTTGAAGAGCATCAGATTAGGTTAAATTTGGTTTTGACAGCCCTGGGCGAGGCCAACTTGGTCCTTAATATGAAAAAGTGTCTTTTTGCAGCAGATGAGGTAAATCATTTAGGTCACATCGTCAAAGCGGATGGAATAAGGCCAGATCCGGAGAAAGTAAGTGCCTTGGAGAGGATGGAAGTGAATTCGGTGAAGTCACTAAGGGCATTCCTGGGCCTTGCATCATACTATCGAAAATTTATCCCAGAATTTTCACATCTAACTGCTCCGCTTGTGACTCTGCTCAAAAAGAACGTCAAGTGGAATTGGGAGGAGAGGCAGAAAAAGGCCGTTCGTACCCTTGTCCGACTATTGTCGGCAGAAACGGTGTTGGTGCATTTCGACGAAAACCTTCCAACTGAGATCCATACGGACGCAAGTAATTTCGGATTAGGGGCCGTCCTTGCTCAAATAGTGGACGGAGAGGTAAAACCGGTGGCTTTTCTTAGTAGAGCGTTGTCTGACGCTGAATCCAGGTATCATTCAAATGAGCTGGAATGCTTGGCCATAGTATGGGCATTGAAAAATTTCCGGTCCGGTGTTATGTGTATGGACGCCCTTTTACCGTCCGTACAGACAACTCCGCAGTAAAATGGTTGTGGGGCAAGAAAGAGTTAACAGGAAAATTTTCGAGGTGGATGTTGAGCATTCAAGAATATGATTTTAAAATTGAGCATGTTAAAGGTAAAAACAATGTGGTCGCTGATGCTCTCTCGAGGAATCTTGGCGGAAGGGAGGAATGCCGGACATCCTCGACAGAACATCGTGCGTTAGCTGTATATTAAAATCTGATGGATATACAGCCAAAGAACTTGCATTTTTGCAGCAAGTGGACAAGGAATTACGGCCAATTACTAACAAAATCCTAACTAACAGAAAAGATCCTGATTTTGCTTTAAAAAAGAGTAAAAGTAATGTGGGTAGGAAATTGCTTTTGCTGGTTCCCTCAATTTTACGTAGAGATTTAATAAGTAAATGTCATGACGAGCCGCAAGCTAATCATTTTGGTATAGAGAAAACTTTGGCTCGAGTAGTAGAAAATTATTGGTGGCCACGGATGGAGTCGAGTGTGCGCGCATATGTATTATCATGTATCCATTGCCAATTTCACAATGTTCCTCCTGGAGCCCCTGTTGGCTTTCTGAATCCCATCCCCCAACCCACTAGACCATTCGAGACCATCGGAATAGATCATCAAGGCCCGTTGCTGAAAACTCCATCTGGGAATCGTCATATTCTATTCGCGATTGACTATCTCACCAAATGGGTGGAGGCGGTTGCTGTGCCAAGTACAGCAACGTGTCACGTGATAAAGCTACTTAGGGAGCAGATCATAAAACGACATGGGGTGTCGAGCAGAATTATTTCTGACCCTGGATCAGCGTTTATTAGCAGTGAGCTAGCCACGGAGCTGGACAAATGGAAGATTCGCCACGTCATCGCCACTGCAGAGCATCCCCAGACGAATGGATTGGTGGAGAGGCTGAACCGCGCAGCCGCCAGAGCCATTGCTGGGTTTATTTCTCCTACCCATCGAGATTGGGACGAGCGGCTCTCGGATGCTGTATTCGCCATTAACTCTGCTAAACAGTCAACGACGAAGCATTCGCCGTTTCAGCTTGTCTATGGTTGACTCCCCAATAGACCGGATAACAATCTGTTTGAGTGGCCAGAAGATAGACCAGTGTCAAGGAGAAAGTTCATCAAACGTGTGGAACAATTGAGGAAGGCGGCCAGATTTAACATTATCCGTCGTCAGGACAGGACAAAATTGCTTTGCGACGCCCGCAGAAAGGCATCGAAGCCGTATTATCAAGGTGACCTTGTGCTAGTGCGTCGGATGTTAAAAAAAAAGGTTTGACAAAGATGTTCTTGCCAAAATATATTGGGCCATTCCAGATCGTAAAGAAAGTTGCAGAAACCACATATCTAGTGGAAGAGTTGCCATCTAGAAGAAGGAGGAAAGTGGTACGAAGGTTTAACGCTCATGTTGTGCAATTAAAGCCATTTCGAGCGAGAAGTGACGAGTGGCATGTGAGCGAACTCGACGAACCAACCGAAATGAAAACGACAATGAAAATAGAGGTGAAACTGAAATGACTCAAGTTGCCGTTAATCCAGTCAAAGAAGAAATTCCGGCCCAGCATGTACCTGTCCCTGAATTCCCAAATCGGCCGCCAGTGAATACAAGAAGCGGACGAATTTCCCGTCTCCCCATTATCCTCGAAGGTTTTGATCTCAATTAATAGTTTTGATGTTTGATATTGATTTTGCGTCATCTGTTTTCGGAATTCACTATTCGATTGTTTTGTTTTTTGTTTTATTTGCTTATTTTTTTTGTTGTTTTTTTTGTTGTTTTTTTTTGTTGTTTGTTTTTTTGTTTGTTTTTTTGTTTTGTTTCCCGTTAATTTAAATAGCGCTTTGCTCCAACCACCCATAGTTTCCCCCATCCGTGAGCTATTTTGTTTAGTTGTGTTTATCTTGATTTTTAACTCACACCCAGATGTAGGAATCGAATGCATGAGAAGGGAATGGTAAGGTTTATGTGTTGAATGGGTTGGGTATAGCTTAGGTATAAGTTTAGTTTAGTTTATCAGATTTTGTTTTTTCGTTTGAGCGAGTAAGATTGTGGCGGGAACCTTTATTTTGTGTGGAATTTGTTATGATTGTTCAGTGCCTTTTAGCACGGGTGAAATTATTGTGGTGTTATGTATTGTTTATTATGTATGTGAATCGTGAAAAAGTCACAGGCCAGGAAAGGCCGAATGTGGCGGGGATACCCCAGATACCCCACTGACATTACGACAAGTCCCTTTTCCACCTGCTAGATGTCACGTCTGGTGACACCCCTTTTCTCCTACCCTCACCATCTCTCGAGCGGACACTCTGGTTAAGACTGTGAAACTGGGAACATCGCTCTTGTTGCTGAGATATTTTTGTAATACGGGTGCCGTGCTAGGCTCCATCGTGTGAAAAAGACCTATAGTCTGAACAAAAGAGGCTTGTGGGCCTTTATCCTGCAACAATATATATACTTCTACATATATACAGTATAGTGCACTCATATGCAGATAGTGTATTCAAACTAATGTACACTATCATAACATGAGTTTTATATGTGTACAGGGTATATCTATATATCTTCATGCAAACAGGTTCAAAAGCAATATACATAGTTCTACATGTATCCAGTATAGTGCATTCATATACAGATAGTGTATTTAATGTGAATACACTATCATATTATGAGTTTTATATGTGTACAGGTTATATCTCTATATCTTCATGCAAACAGGTTCAAAAGCAATATATATACTTCTACATGTATACAGTATAGTGCATTCATATACAGATAGTGTATTCAACGTATATACACAATGATATCATGAGTTGTATATGTGTACAGGCTATATCTATATATTATCATGCAAACATGTTAAAAAGCAATATACATAGTTCTACATGTATACTGTATAGGGCATTCATATACAGATAGTGTATTCATGGTATATATGCACTATAATACCATGAGTTTTATATTTGTACAGGCTATATCTATGTATCTTCATGCAAACAGGTACAAAAGCAATATATATACTTCTACATGTATACAGTATAGTGCATTCAGATGAAGATAGTGTATTTATCGTATAGACACTATCATACCATGAGTTTATATATTCAGCAGAGCCCTCGAAAACCTGGATGGTGCCTTCCGCCTTAGTTTCGTTCAAGAATGGGAGGGCCAGAGTCCCGTTGATGAATTTGGAATCAAAGCCGGTAATAATAAAGCGAAGAAATTGTGTAATGTTCATTGATCTCGATTTAGACGCTCAAATTACCGTCGTTCCAACGGAACAGAAAGAGGAAAAGGATTCAAATGACGGAGTAGCAAGGCCAGTGCGAATGAGTTGCGCTGCGGTTAGCGGATATTTACGAGCGGCCATTCGTGAGGACGTCAACACGGGACCTAATCTATCGGGAGCCGAGAAGGAAAAAGTCTTCGCATTGCTGGACCAGCATCGTCGCTGTCTCCCTACTGAAAAGACCCAGCTAGGTAGAGCGATGAAGATTCAGCACAACATCGATACCGGTAACTCTCGTTCAATCACTAGCCGTCCGTATAGGATTTCACAGTTTGAAAGAAAGGTAATCTCAGAAAAGGTGAATGAGATGCTAAAGGGTGGGATAATTCAGCCATCCAATAGCCCGTGGTCATCACCTGTAGTTCTTTTTTAAAAAAATTCCGGCGAGTATAGATTTTGTATTGACTATAGAAGATTAAATGCTGTTTCAAAAAAGGATGTTTATCCGCTACCGCGGATAGACAATGTTTTTGATAGGCTCGCCGGTGCAAAATATTTTTCCACGTTAGATCTTGCTAATCGATACTGGCAGGTACCAGTTGCGGGGAAAGACTGCCAAAAAACCGCTTTTGTAACGCCCGATGGACTATTTGAGTTTAAGAGAATGCCGTTTGGCTTGGCAAATGCGTCGGCCACATTTCAGAGATTAATGGATCAGGTGTTAAACAGGCTCAAATGGACGGCATGCCTCGTCTATCTAGATGACATTCTTGTTTTTGGTAAAAATTTTGAAGAGCATCAGATTAGGTTAAATTTGGTTTTGACAGCCCTGGGCGAGGCCAACTTGGTCCTTAATATGAAAAAGTGTCTTTTTGCAGCAGATGAGGTAAATCATTTAGGTCACATCGTCAAAGCGGATGGAATAAGGCCAGATCCGGAGAAAGTAAGTGCCTTGGAGAGGATGGAAGTGAATTCGGTGAAGTCACTAAGGGCATTCCTGGGCCTTGCATCATACTATCGAAAATTTATCCCAGAATTTTCACATCTAACTGCTCCGCTTGTGACTCTGCTCAAAAAGAACGTCAAGTGGAATTGGGAGGAGAGGCAGAAAAAGGCCGTTCGTACCCTTGTCCGACTATTGTCGGCAGAAACGGTGTTGGTGCATTTCGACGAAAACCTTCCAACTGAGATCCATACGGACGCAAGTAATTTCGGATTAGGGGCCGTCCTTGCTCAAATAGTGGACGGAGAGGTAAAACCGGTGGCTTTTCTTAGTAGAGCGTTGTCTGACGCTGAATCCAGGTATCATTCAAATGAGCTGGAATGCTTGGCCATAGTATGGGCATTGAAAAATTTCCGGTCCGGTGTTATGTGTATGGACGCCCTTTTACCGTCCGTACAGACAACTCCGCAGTAAAATGGTTGTGGGGCAAGAAAGAGTTAACAGGAAAATTTTCGAGGTGGATGTTGAGCATTCAAGAATATGATTTTAAAATTGAGCATGTTAAAGGTAAAAACAATGTGGTCGCTGATGCTCTCTCGAGGAATCTTGGCGGAAGGGAGGAATGCCGGACATCCTCGACAGAACATCGTGCGTTAGCTGTATATTAAAATCTGATGGATATACAGCCAAAGAACTTGCATTTTTGCAGCAAGTGGACAAGGAATTACGGCCAATTACTAACAAAATCCTAACTAACAGAAAAGATCCTGATTTTGCTTTAAAAAAGAGTAAAAGTAATGTGGGTAGGAAATTGCTTTTGCTGGTTCCCTCAATTTTACGTAGAGATTTAATAAGTAAATGTCATGACGAGCCGCAAGCTAATCATTTTGGTATAGAGAAAACTTTGGCTCGAGTAGTAGAAAATTATTGGTGGCCACGGATGGAGTCGAGTGTGCGCGCATATGTATTATCATGTATCCATTGCCAATTTCACAATGTTCCTCCTGGAGCCCCTGTTGGCTTTCTGAATCCCATCCCCCAACCCACTAGACCATTCGAGACCATCGGAATAGATCATCAAGGCCCGTTGCTGAAAACTCCATCTGGGAATCGTCATATTCTATTCGCGATTGACTATCTCACCAAATGGGTGGAGGCGGTTGCTGTGCCAAGTACAGCAACGTGTCACGTGATAAAGCTACTTAGGGAGCAGATCATAAATCGACATGGGGTGCCGGGCAGAATCATTTCTGACCCTGGATCGGCGTTTACTAGCAGTGAACTAGCCACGGAGCTGGACAAATGGAAGATTCGCCACGTCATCGCCACTGCAGAGCATCCCCAAACGAACGGATTGGTGGAGAGGCTTAACCGCACAGCCGCCAGAGCAATTGCTGGATTTATTTCCCCTACCCATCGAGATTGGGACGAGCGCCTGTCGGATGCTGTATTCGCCATTAACTCTGCTAAACAGTCAACAACAAAGCATTCGCCGTTTCAGCTTATCTATGGACGACTCCCCAATAGACCGGATAACAATCTGTTTGAGTGGCCAGAAGATGGACCAGTGTCAAGGAGGAAGTTCATCAAACGGGTGGAACAAATGAGAAAGGCGGCCAGATTTAACATTATCCGCCGTCAGGACAGGACAAAATTGCTTTGTGACGCTCGCAGAAAGGCATCGAAGCCGTATCATCAAGGTGACCTTGTGCTAGTGCGTCGGATGTTAAAAAAAAAAGGATTGACAAAGAAGTTCTTGCCAAAATATATCGGGCCATTCCAGATCGTCAAGAAGGTGGCAGAAACCACTTATATAGTGGAAGAGTTGCCATCTAGAAGAAAGAGGAAAGTGGTACGAAGGTTTAACGCTCATGTTGTGCAATTAAAGCCATTTCGAGCGAGAAGTGACGAGTGGCATGTGAGCGAACTCGACGAACCAACCGAAAGTGAAAACGACAATGAAAATAGAAGTGAAACTGAAATGACTCAAGTTGCTGTTGATCCAGTCATGGAAGAAATTCCGGCCCAGCATGTACCTGTCCCTGAATTCCCAAATCGCCCGCCAGTGAGGACAAGAAGCGGACGAATTTCCCGTCTCCCCACCATCCTCGAAGATTTTGATTTGAACTAATAGTTGGATTTTTCTTATCAATTTTGTGTCATCTGTTTTCGGAATTTGCTATTCGATTGTTTTTTTTTTTTTTTTATTTTTTTTTTGTTGTTTTTTTTGTTTTTTTTTTTGTTGTTTGTTTTTTTGTTTGTTTTTTTTTTTTGTTGACTAATTTAAATAGCGCTTTGCTCCAACCACCCATAGTTTCCCCCATCCGTGAGCTATTTTCTTTAGTTTTGTTTGATCTTGATTTTTGAATCTCCCACCCAGAAGTAGGAAGTGAATGCATGAGAAGGGAATGGTAGAAGTTTATGTGTTGAATGGTTTGGGTATAGCTTAGTTATAAGTTTAGTTTAGTTTATCAAATTTCTCTTTTTCTTTGTAAGATTGTGGCAAGAGCCTTTATTTCGTGTGGGATGTGTTATGATTGTTCAGTGCCTTTTAGCACGGGTGAAATTATTGTTGGTATTATGTATTGTTTATTATGTATGTGAATCGTGAAAAAGTCACAGGCCAGGAAAGGCCGAATGTGGCGGGGATATCCCAGATACCCCGCTGGCATTACGACAAGTCCCTTTTCCCCCTGCTAGATGTCACGACTGGTGACACCCCTTTTTCTTCTGCCCTCATCCTCTCTCGATTGCATCTGAACACTCTGGTTCAGACTGTGAAACGGGGAACATCGCGCTGGTTGCTGAATTGTTGTGTAGTCCGGGTGCCGTGCTAGGCTCCGTCGTGTGAAAAAGACCTATAGTCTGAACAAAAGAGGCTTGTGGGCCTTTATCCTGCAACAATATATATACTTCTACATATATACAGTATAGTGCACTCATATGCAGATAGTGTATTCAAACTAATGTACACTATCATAACATGAGTTTTATATGTGTACAGGGTATATCTATATATCTTCATGCAAACAGGTTCAAAAGCAATATACATAGTTCTACATGTATCCAGTATAGTGCATTCATATACAGATAGTGTATTTAATGTGAATACACTATCATATTATGAGTTTTATATGTGTACAGGTTATATCTCTATATCTTCATGCAAACAGGTTCAAAAGCAATATATATACTTCTACATGTATACAGTATAGTGCATTCATATACAGATAGTGTATTCAACGTATATACACAATGATATCATGAGTTGTATATGTGTACAGGCTATATCTATATATTATCATGCAAACATGTTAAAAAGCAATATACATAGTTCTACATGTATACTGTATAGGGCATTCATATACAGATAGTGTATTCATGGTATATATGCACTATAATACCATGAGTTTTATATTTGTACAGGCTATATCTATGTATCTTCATGCAAACAGGTACAAAAGCAATATATATACTTCTACATGTATACAGTATAGTGCATTCAGATGAAGATAGTGTATTTATCGTATAGACACTATCATACCATGAGTTTTATATGTGTACAGGCTATAACTATATATCTTTATGCAAACAGGTTTAAAAGCAATATCTATACTTCTACATGTATACAGTATAGTGGATTCATATACAGATAGTGTATTCAATCTGTATACAGTATAGTGCATTCATATACACATAGTGTATTTAATCTGTATACAGTATCATACCATGAGTTGTATATGTGTTTAGGCTATATCTATATATCTCCATGCAAACAGTTTCAAAACCAATGTCTGTACTTCTACATGGATACAGTATAGTGCATACATATAGAGATGGTGTATTCAATCTGTATACACTATCTTACCATGAGTTGTATATGTGTACAGTCTATATCTATATATCTTCATGCAAACAGGTTCAAAACCAATATCTATACTTCTTCATGTATACAGTATAGTGCATTCATATACAGATAGTGTATTTAATCTGTATACAGTATCATACCATGAGTTTTATTTGTGTACAGGCTATATCTATATATCTTCATGCAAACAGTGTCAAAAGCAATATATATACTTCTAAATGTATACAGTATAGTGCATTCATATGCAGATAGTGTATTCAACGTATATACACTATCATACCATGAGTTTTATATGTGTACAGGCTATATCTATATATCTTCATGCAAACAAGTTCAAAAGCAATATACATAGTTCTACATGTATACAGTATAGTGCATTCATATACAGATAGTGTATTAAATGTGAATACACTATCATATTATCAGTTTTATATGTGTACAAGCTATATCTATATATCTTCATGCAAAAATGTACAAAAGTGTAACGGAGCCAATGAATATACGCCATTATTATTCCTACATTTATTCTTACCGGTTCACCCTGTTTTCCCTTTTCTATTCCAAATACCTTTAGCCGCTTAGTAACAAGAATTCATACTAGTTGCGCAGCAATAGCGGGAATGGTCACGCTCTGCATGACTCACCCGCGTTTCAGATGTCGCCTTAATAGATAAATTGCTGAAACCGCAGTTGATTGGTCACGTGCCCTGCGGCCATAACACGCTCTGTTAGGCCTCTCCTTATTGGCTGAACGCGTGAAACAGTAAGCACCGTCAGCATCACGCCACTTGCGGAATGCAAATGCGACGTTATAAAAATGCTCTCGAAAACCAAGCAGGAGAGGTCAGTTGAGTTCAGTTCAGTGCAGTTGAGAGTGCAGTTCAGTTCAGTTGACAGAGTCAGAGTTGTTGTTCAGTTCAGTGTAGCTTTATCTGTGTTTTGCCAGTGTTTTACACTACCCGTAATTATTCTTCAGTATTGTTTCCCCTTTTCCCTTGTCTCCTTTCTAGTGCCGTTCTCTAGCCTTCTTGTCCAAGTGCGTGAATATTATTTTGCTCGCTTCCGACGCATCAACGAGTTGTATTTCTTATCAACTTACCTCGTTCCGCTTGTGCCGCTACGGTAAGACAATGTTACTCTGATTCCCTTCTATTATAGTTGCCTATGTCTCCCATTTATTATGTCTTGTCACTTCCTTTATGCTTATCTCCCCAATATGCCTTATTTGTAGTCCATAGCTTTATTCAGTAATACAGAAATCAATCATTGTGGGTATATCGCCTCCGCGTTCCTATTCTTATTATTGTCTTAATACGTAAAGCTATTCATCCCACAGGAGGATGCTTTACATAATGGTGGCAGCGCTTTTTGAACTCAACCACAATGAATGATGATGTTATTACTGGAGGGCCAAAACTTTTACGTTCTCCTATAGAGACTCAGACAATTCCTGCTTTTACAGTCAATGATACGGAGATAGCTAGATCTTTGAATTTCGATAAACTGTTTCCTCAGCCGCCACAACCCAATCTAGACGTTAAATCGTCCGAGACTGCTGCCGAAGCTATCAGTAGGTCTACTTCTCCGATTTTCGATTCCAACGTTCCTCAAGCTAACCCTCAATTTAAAAAGCTGCGTATGTAGCTGTGCCAGGACTCGATACGTCATCATCCCGTAAAAATCGTGCGGGACCCACAACGAAAGTTGCGGCAGACAAACGTTCTCCTTCTTTTTACGCTAGGATAGCTGCACGCATTTCACCCGGTAAAACTCCTCCCAATAACTCCCTAAAACCCAACTCCCTATTCAACACCTTTTTGGGTTTTTTCACAAAAAGGGGCACGCCCAATGGAAAGTCATCTGAACCAGAGCCTACTTCACCTAGTCAACGAAATCAAGGCCAACAGGGACAAAATTCTTCCGTTACCAACCAGTCAGCTTCCATTTCTGCTACTAGCAATCAAGAACCTACGGGAGCGCGAAGCGGATTTTCAGTCATCCGACCCGAAGATCTGGGAACAACTTGTCCGGTTGATGCACGACATTCGAGTAAAGAACTTCCTAAAACCAACTCCTCAGGTACCTGTGGATCTGAGCCAAACAGCAATCTTCCTCAGGTATTTGACATCGCTTCTGGAAGTGAGGAAGAGTGGACTGACCAAGAAGAAGACGACGAAGAAGGCCCAGCGTCTGGAGACGGAGCTAGCGACGATCTTCACAACGCATGCAAGGGAATACCTGACAGCTCTACTAGGACACACACACAGCATCGACGAGCTACTGACGCTCACGCCACCGGCGGGAGAAGATATTTTCAACTTCATACCAAGACAGGACGTGATCGACAGGGACGAGGACGGAGAGTATTGCCCTTTTACGCTTGAGGTCTCCGAATTCTCAAGTCATCTAGAGGAGATACTGTTGGGATTCCAGCAAACATTCCTCACGGACGTCATCAACCTATCAGCATTTCTACGAAAGCTGCAGCCGGTAGCCAATTTGGAACTACTACAGCCGGAAATACTGTCTCTTTTGCACAAACTAACCAAATTTCCGGGAGCACCATGGCTGGGCTACGATCAGTTAGTCAACTCAATCAAACTATTGATCCCTCGAGCCAACAGGAATTAAAACGGCTACTATCGTACATTCTAACGTCTCAATCTAAGCAGCAACCGCAGCCACCGTCACAGCAGCCGGGACAAAGACAACGAGCACCACGGGAACAAAACCGAAATCATCGTCCTATTCGTCGGTCGCCCAACCCATCCCCAAATCCTCGACACCCATACCCGGAAATACAACCGGATCAACCACTACGAATTCTCGCGGAACAATTCCGGCTAGCGTTCCAGGACTCAGTCAGACAACACAACAGGGACCTTTAAACCTTGCCTTACCAAACCCTATTAATACCATGGCTCATTCTCTTCCTCCCACCGGAGCAGCTACCGTTGGTGATCTAGACATTATTCAGAATAACCAACATGTATTCTCTCGCTTACAACTTCTCCCTTCTTTTAATGGCAGTCCAATCACGCGTTTTGATACTTACGGTTGGAATCTTTTGAGAGCATTGTAGACGGTTCACGATGGTCTGAAGACAAGACTATCCAAATGCTCCGCGCTAAGTTAACCGATAGAGCTTTTTCTGTCATCCAATCGATTTTAAAGACTTACCCACACAACTATGTCGCAATTAGAGAAGCACTGCTCGACCATTTTTACGGCGATGAGAGTATCGATTTATATCTTAAATAGTTTGACAAGGCTAAACGTAAGCCAGGCTTGAAAATTGTCGATTACGCACTTCGTTTACAGGAAATTTTTAAACGTGCCTTTCCTACTGGCCACACTGAACGATCCTTCGCAGTGATCCTCAAACAAAAATTCATCGATGGCTTAGATTCGAAATTGCAGTCAAAAGTAAAATACAAGGAATTCCGAATTTTCAACGAACTGGTAACCGCGACACGCGTTTATGCTCTACGGTTAGAATCGCTAGAAACAGACCGTGAGAAGCAAGAATTTATTCGGGCTATCGATGGGCCATAAGACGCCAGCAGCGCAGAATTGAAAGAAATAAAACAGATGATAATCGATCAGAAAGAAATTGTGAATAATGCGGTAGCCAACAAACGTCTCGGTGCTAGACCTGTCGAGGAGAAAAAAACCGAATAGGAGGAAATTAAAGATGTCCTCCAGGAGCTCATACAAACGATGAAAAATCTCCAAATTGATAGGAAAGACGCTCATCATCCGCCGAGCATGCCATATAGGAAGCAAGTTTCTTTTCAGGCGCCATATGCTTCACAAGACAGAAATTGGAGACCGCCTGCCCCACTTTTTAATAACAACAATGGCAGCCAATTTTTCCCAAAATTTCAAAATAGGGCCCCAGCGTCTCCCTATCAAAGACCGGCAGCTAATCCTAATTTTAAGCCTACACAATCAGCGATTACTTGTAATTTCTGTGGGTATCACGGTAACATTCAGGCAAACTGTCGCAATTTCCAACGTCAGCAACTCGAGCAAGCTCATCCTCCCATGTGTTATTCTTGTCGTGATATCGGTCACAAATCCAATAACTGCCCTAAATTTAGAAACGCTTATCGCCCGAACATACCAGGTCCTCCGCAGCAACAGGGAAACCAATAGCGATCAACTGTAGCTTCGGGTCAGTTGATGAAGAGCCTCATTTAAAATCCCGACAAGTCGCAAAATAAACAACCATAACGAATCAATCAACACCACGAATTCCACGAAAAAATTTCCAGGTCCCGCTACAAGCTTTATTTGATACAGGCGCGTCTAAAAGTATTATTCATGAAAGGTTATTAAATAAATTGCCCCCTAGAGGTCAGGTGATCTGCAATCAGCTTGATTTCGATTTATACGATGTAGGGAAGAAAAAGTTGCATACGCTGGGAAGAGTGACATTGCCCGTTAGATACGGAGAGTCAATTTTGAAGCAAGAATTTATTATCACAAACGGCATTTCAGAAGATTGTATCCTTGTATGGGAGGCAATTCAAAAGCACTGATTTTGGCTTGATGGAGAAGCCAAGAGCATTTATTTACCAAGAGATGAGCAGGGCCCTTTAGCTATCTCTAGGGTACCGGAAATGGCAGTCACAACGGTCAAAAAGACGACGTTATCTCGTCAGACATCGCTAGTGATTGCAGCACACCTGAAAGGTTCATTTCCGTATGTTGCCTCTAATACAGCATTTATATTTACCCCAGCAGAAAATTTACCAGAAGGTGTTTACATCGAAGAATTTATAGGAAAAGTATCGGGAGACGGAACGTATCAAATTATAGTCGAGAATCATTCGTTAAACCAAGTCAAATCCCAAGAAATACAGCACTAGGCGTAATTGAAATTATTCACCAAATAATCGGAAAAATTGCTTGAGAACAACCTGAAAATACGCCTAGAAAAACAGTTGAGCCAATTGTTATTTCAGAAGTCGACCCGGAATTTCAAACACCGCTCTCTGAACGCACGACTTGTTCGCTTCCAAAGATTCAGAATTATGAAATACCAACCTCATAAAACACACGATTGATACACAGGGAAGAGGCCCCATTCGACAACGCCCATACAGAGTAACAAATCAGCAAAGGAAATTATTGCAAGACAAAGTGCAGGAAATGCTCGATGCCAAAGTAATTCGTTATTCACAATCCCCATGGGCTTCACCTGTGGTGCTAGTAGAGAAAAAGAATGGAGAAGTAAGATTTTGCGTCGATTATAGAAAACTGAACAGCATTACAAAGAAAAATTCTTTTCCCATGCCCAGAATTGATGAAACACTAGATAAACTATATGGGAAGAAATTTTTCACCACCCTCGTTTTAGCTTCAGGCTATTGGCAAATTCAAGTCCACGACCCAGACATAGAGAAAACCGCGGTTGTTGTAGAAAATAATCTGTATGAATTTAAAAGGATGGCATTCGGTTTGTGTAATGCACCTGCCACATTCCAACGATTAATGAATTATGTCCTGAGAGACGTCTTAGGAAGTAAAGCGTTAGTCTACTTGGATGATGTCATCATCTTTTCCGACACCTTTGAGGATCATTTACGCGATATCAGAGAATTTTTCACCCTTTTAAAAGAGGCCAATTTGAAATTAAAACTTAACAAATGCCAGTTCATAAAGCGATCCGTCAATTATTTAGGACACGTTATTTCAACGGACGGTATTAAACCCGATCCAGCTAAAATCAAGAGAATAGTAAATTATAAAACACCAACTTCTGTGGACGAAGTGAGGTCATTTCTGGGACTTGCAGGATACTATAGAAGATTTATCAAAGATTTTGGTTCCATCGCTAAACCGTTAACTCGATTAACGCATAAAGATCTAAGTAGGAAACCCTTCACTTGGGGATCTGAAGAACAAGTTGCTTTTGAGAAACTGCGCACCTCACTAGTAACGCCACCTGTGCTAGCTTATCCCAATTTCAATGAAGTGGCTGAAAAATCAAAAAGATAACAACAGAAGACTAGGTAGATGGGCTATCTTGTTAGCCGCAACGAATTACGAATTAAAATACAAACCAGGGCGTATGCATCAAAATGCCGATTGCTTATCGCGACTAAAAATCGCTTGTATTCAACCTATTCCGAACAATATTAAATTTATCTGCGAAAAACAATTGGAGGACGATCTTTGTGTAGCCATCAGGAATTACCTAGAGAAAGGCTAGCTCGAGGACAAATTTAGCCAATCTAAGCCAGATTGGGTTAAAGAAATTGAGTATTTTGAAATTATTGAAGGTACACTTTATCGGCGTGAGTTACCTTCCAACAATAGCAAACGAAATGAAATCAATCATCAGCTAGTTTTATCCTTGTCACTTCGCCATTCAGTGCTAAAAGAATTGCATGGCGCACCGATGGGCGGCCATTTAGCTTTTTATAAAACTATTTTGAAAGTTAAAAACCATTATTATTGGCCAACAATGCGAAAAGATATTCTAGAATATTGTCAGGCCTGTGAAATTTGTATAGCTAACACCTCTTCCACATATCGAGCGCTTTTACATCCGCATGAAATCGCAAAAGCCCCTTTCCAAGTCATTGGTATGGACTTTGTAGGCCCCATTACCCCAGCGTCACCAAACGGAAATAGTTATATTTTGGTCATCACTGACTATTTCAGCCGCTGGGTGAAAGCAGTTGCTCTGAAAGATCAGACTGCTCAGACCACAGCCGAGTGTGTTTATAAACAATTATCGTAAGGCATGGGATGCCCAAAGCGATTATTTCCGATCGTGGAACAAATTTCACCTTAAAATTATTTCGATATTTTTGTAAGAAATTGAAAATTGATCAAAGATTGACCACTGCTTGTAATCCAGCTAGCAATGGCGAAACAGAAAGATTTAATCGAACACTAGCCGCCATGTTAAGAAAAGAGTTGAAAGATGGAGAGCACGCCAATTTGGAAGATATGTTAGACGATGTCTTATTTGCCTATCGTAGTGCTACGCAAGCTTCAACGCTTGAAACCCCTTATTATTTAGTCCACGGTAGAGACCCAAATATTCCCATTAATGAATTTTTAGACGCATCTCCTCAAACGTTTAAATCCGCATCTGATTATGTAGGGAATTAGCCGACCTTTTACGTGATAGTTTCCAGCGAGTTCGTGAAGAAAGCGAAAAGGCACGAAATCGCCAGCGGCAGCAATATAATAAACGCGCAAAAGTAAATAAATATGTCGTAGGCGATAGAGTATTTTTAGATATACGCGTAGTAAAAGAGGGTGACAGTAGGAAGTTTACCTCAAAGTATAAAGGCCCTTATAGAATTGTAAAAGTTTATGATAATAATACAGCAGATATAGCCGATAATTCTTATACAGTACCCTCCCAAAATAATCAACACTTCCCCGTTTTTCGCCCTTTATAACATGGGCTCTTATGGAGAAACGTCTCCTAAGATCCTTGAGAAGAAACCTTGTGGTAACTCGGCTAGAGATTCCACAAGAGGCACACATAACATGCGCCTCTTGTGGAAATAAAGGTAATCTCTAGCCGAGTTACCCATACATAACCTCCATGTATTTCAGAAAAAAAATTTGCTCCTATTTAATTATTTTTAGAATGGGGTCAATGTTACTAAAAAAAATATTTAATTGTAAGAATAAATAGTTTAACTTACGCTTAATACGATAAATCAAACTAGAAGTTAGTGTGATTCTTCGTTAAATAGCTATGAACAAAATAAAAAAGGGTATTTTTGGGGTAACCAAACCGGGGAAAAGGGAAAAATTATCAACACCTGAACGCATAAAAACCGTTCAGGGGATTACCGTTATATTATTTCGCCACACATCATTCTAAAGTAAACTCATCAATGAGTAAACTGAATTTTTTTTCAAATTTAACTCTATGGGGAAATGAGTAAAAAAATAAAAACTAAGGAGACGTTTCTCCATAAGAGCCCATGTTATAAAGGGCGAAAAACGGGGAAGTGTTGATTATTTTGGGAGGGTACTGTATATGTCAGCGTACCCATGTCAATCGTTTAAAACCATTGTATGAAACAATGCTGTGGAAAACAGAGCATGGCTCCCCACTTGAAAGCACATTAGAGTTTGAAAATCGGTTTCGAAAATCGATAGGGACTCAAAACAGCCGATTTTTCAGAAAATGAGGCTGATGAAGAAATTGCTGACCATGATGACGCTATACCAAACGAAAGCCTCATTATAGACCCTCTCTTGTTGCCCGATAAAACTCCAAGCGAAAATATCGAAACGCAGACGTGGCGTCAGGAGAATGCCAGCGCGCTATCGGAGCCACAGCCGGCAATAAATCCTTCAATAACTGCTGAAATAGGCGTCGATTCGGAAAATCAGCCCAGCCGTCCATCAATTTCCGAAGAAAATGTGACACCCGAAAATTTTGCACCAGATCCGCCATTTGAACCAACTGTTGACGCGATAATAAATAACTCAGAGCCACAACGCGATACCGGACGCCCTCTGAGAAATCGAAGAAAGCCCCTTCGTTATAGGGAAGGCTGCGAGTAAAATTACTTGCAGGAAAACGTAGGGAAAATTAGTTGACCCACCCCAACTTAGCCGTCGCTTGAGTATATAAGACTAACTGCAACCCCACAAGCATCAATCCGTTTTCAAACTCAGTAGCAAAAAAGAAAAGCTTGATCATCATGGAGTGTAACAACAACGAAGTTAGCGTCGTCGAAATCCTAGTACCCGAGTCTTGCGCCTACGACGACTGGGGCGGCAGAATTCAGCAAATCGGGACAACCGCAAGAAAATCCCCGCCGACACCTCAAGAAAGTCAACCTGCCGTCGATCAATCCGACGATGAAATCTGCGTGGACGACGAGCCGGGAGGCCAGCGAGAAACAACGCAGGAAACCCCAATGTCCCCCGATTCGGAGGGCGAAAACTCTTGGGAACAAGACGGTAGCCGGAGAAAAAGGACCCAACGAAAAAGGACCCGACGAAAAAGGACCGGCAAAAAGGACCATTTCTGAAAAATAAAAGTGGTCCTTTTTCTCCGTCCAAGCGGTCCTTTTTCTCCTTATCTTTTACATATTTTGGTATGAAGTCCAAGCCCAAAATCCAGTGAAAGTAATGGACGATAAACGATTTATTACTTTAAACGGCTTAAGGGCAAAACTGAAACTATGGCAATCCGTTTTACCCGTAAAAAATATTTTTTTTTCCTTTTAAATTTTTTAATGCTCTGTCCATCTAGCGGTCACAACCTAAATCCCATTAAAATGTTGCAGCATGTTATGTTTTTGCAGGTAAAAGTGGTGTGGCAGAACGAGCCAGCTTCAGAGTTTAATCCCATATAGCACACTTCTGCCGACAGATGTCCGCTTCATGGCCGAAGATCCGCTAGACATCCTATCCGTTGTGAATAGTTCCAGGGATGTCCGTCGGATGATGAAATTTGAAGTTCAATGGATGTGCTCAAATGTGATCCAAAGGACGTCCCTTCAACAGCCCAAAATAGCTTTCAAATGTTTATTTTGATCGATGTAAACGTAGTTAAAAATAATGGATTTCTTCCTAATACTTTACCTTGTTTTTAATATTGAAATAAAAACATGTGGATTCATTTTTTTTCAAGGATGGTTTATTGCACATTAATAACATATTGCATAACAATTTTAAGTCTTCATTTTTCTAAAATTTTTGCAAGCATTTCAACAATAGCAAATATTTAACATAGCAAACAAACAACAAATTCAAATGATTTAACGGTTGCCCAGCTGATATAAGTTTTTCCCGATGGTTGGAGGGTGATGACGTTATGGAAAGTAAGCAGAATCGTATCCGTCATAGAACTCGACATCGTGGCGGACGACCGTCCGGCAATCGGGACCCATGCGGATGTTGGCTCCGTGCGTGTGAAATGTCAACTGCTGGAAGAAGTGATGGCGGTAATGAAGCAATGGGGGAGGGGGCGGAAAATTCTGGGGGACAGCGGCCGGTGGCGGCAGGTAAACCAGCAGAATTGTTGTACGATTGCAGTTGCTGTTGGAGACTTCCAGTAAAGGGCGGAAGGGTCTTCTGCCCGTTAATAGCTCGCAAACTTGATATTTTGGATTTCAGATGACCAAAGAGCAAAGACGCAGTTGCCAGTAAATGTATGAAAATCATGATGAAAATGTAGTGTAGTGTCTGTATCGCTCTCACGTCAGGTCTTCAGCATTGCCTGTACGCCCTAAATGTTCTGAAACTGTTCGCAGAAAAATAAAAAAATTGGATTGGACCATGGTATAAGAGGATTCCTTCCTCTTATCATTATTCTCTTCTGTATATTATTCTCAACTTATTACATGATTGGACCATGATCTTATGACTGCATACATGCCAAGTGATTGCCTGATTTGGACCACCACCGTTATTGGCGATCAGGCAACGCTGAAGCGGTTGGTATACAACGACGCGAGTCGCATACCTATGAACAATATGTAAAAGATAGGGAGAAAAAGGACCGCTTGGACGGAGAAAAAGGACCACTTTTATTTTTCAGAAAAGGTGGTCCTTTTTGGTAGGGTCCTTTTTTGTTGGGTCCTTTTTGCCGGTCCTTTTTCGTCGGGTCCTTTTTCGTTGGGTCCTTTTTCTCCGCCAATCCGGGCCGAGTCAAGATGACCTCTTTCGATGGCGGAAGTACAGTTGAACTCTCGAGATTTTCATTTTTTTCTGGAGAACTGTTAACGGTGTTCGAAGGATGCATTCTCACACCAGCAATATCATATCCAAGCATTCTTTCAACATTGATGGATTGATTGTCCATCAATGTTTTCACATTTTCCACAATTTGATCAGCTAGCTGAAGTAGTTTTGTGAAATATTCAGGTCTTTTGTCAACGAAAACGTCGGCGTAGAGTGGGTTAATTAGTTTCAACATTTTCAGCCACGAAGTTACCACCGGTCCTCTTGCTTTCAACTTCAGAAAGCAAAAGGCATGCTTCATAAAACGATCATACTGTTTGTCAGTGTCTATGAAAATCACGTCTACAGTATCTAGTATGTTGTCCATTCACGGAAACGTTTCCGGGTTTAAAAGACGAGTAACAGCAGCTTTAGGTCGTCTTGTCGGAAGCAGATGAAAGTACCGATCAGTGAAAAAGAACTGGTCGAAGCGATGAAATCACCCAACGGAGCCACTAGTTTTACTTCCGTTATATAGTACAACCTCACTAGCGCAATCAAATGGTTCTCAACTAGAGTTAGAGAATCCATTTTTGGTAGTCTTATAATCCGGCCGTAATCGTATCAATCAGTCCATCAGTCCATCATTATAATCTTCTTGGTAAATTGCAATACACTTGTTTTTGATATCGTTTGATATTGGTTTAATCAAAATTGACGTTTCTTTCGTAGAGAATTCATTACAATTTAAGCGATCGAGACCTTCATTTTCATGGAAGAGTAGTAGAGCTGCGTCAGGGTCAAATTCGAAACCAAATAATTCACTATCCTTTGAACATACTATGGAATCGCGAACCAAACCGTCATGTTTGAGCTTTTTTGAGTTTGTTTTCAAACTGCATGATATTTTTGGTGATTTTCTTCTGCATGATTCGTGTAAATTTAATAACTTCCTTATTAAACACGCACCGTTGGTATTGATGACACAAGACAAATAACAAATGTAACTAAAAATTACAACGTTTAAATAGTGTACGGAACAAAAACGTACCAACACAGTATATCTTTTCTAGTGTGACCTAGACAAATCAGCTATGGATACTTCTTCTTCTTTCTTCTCTTCTTTTCTGCGATTAAAACGGCAAATTATTTGTGCGTTTTCTTTAAAGGCCCGTTCACACTAGAGGCTTTTCGGGTAGCCGAAAGACGAAAAACGAACCGAAAAGCGAGCCGAAACGAAAAAAAAAATTCGTCTTTCCAAATTTGAAATTTTCTAAACTTTTCGGCGCCGAAAATCGACGGAAAAACGAAAGAGAAAGACGAAACTGAACAGCCAATCACAGACAGCTCTCCATTTTGAGCATATTTGAGCAACATCAGCAATTCCAAATCTGTCTGCTGTCATTCTATCAACAATCGGGTGTGGGAGGGACAATAATTTGAAGTGTGAATAGTCGAAGACGAAAACGAAATTTTTTCGTCTTTCGGTTTTCGTCTTTCGTCTCTTCTAGTGTGAACGTGCCTTACGTTTTCTCAACGATTAGTATCGTACCATGAAACAAATTTTTTTTATTTAGCTTTACCATAAGTATTCCAATTAAGAAATTCTTTTTCATGTTGTCGAGAACAAATATGTTGATTGTTGTGAGTTTTAGCAAATTGATGCTCTTCAGCAGTTTCATTCCGTCTACGTAATCTCACTTTTATTTCCCCAGAAAGACGCTTTGTTTTCTTTACATGAGGAACAATACTTATACTTTCATGCAATCCTGATTAATTTCAACATTGACTGAAAAAGTAAAAATAACAGTTTTTATGTCAGATTAGAAACAATATCAACTTCAAACAATGGCTAATTACCTCCTCTTACAATATCGCCGTTGTAATTTTCTCCGCGTTCAGTAAGTTTTCGTTTCG
Organism: Daphnia sinensis; assembly: GCA_013167095.2. Lineage (NCBI taxonomy): Eukaryota > Metazoa > Arthropoda > Branchiopoda > Diplostraca > Daphniidae > Daphnia > Daphnia sinensis. Next base: position 574,289 of record CM023190.1, on the reverse strand, counting down.
CCTATCATCTTAAGCTTCTCGTATCATTTTTAATGTTGAAACGTTCTAACAAAACTACAGAAACTACTGTAACGGAGCCAATAAATATATGCCATTATTATTCCTACATTTAGTCTTACCGGTTCATCCTGTTTTTCCCTTTTCTATTCCAAATACCTTCAGCCGCTTAGTAACAAGAATTCATACAAATTGCGTAGCAATAGCGGAAATGTTCACGCTCTGCATGACTCACCCGCGATTCAGATGTCGCCTTAATTGGTTAATTGCTGAAACCGCAGTTGATTGGTCACGCGCCCTGCGGCCATAACACGCTCTGTTAGGCCTCTCCTTATTGGCTGAACGTGTGAAACAATAACGCACCGTCAGCATCACGCCACTTGCGGAATGCAAATGCGACGTTATAAAATGCTCTCGGAAAACAAGAACGTTCAGAGTGCAGTTCAGTTCAGTTGACAGAGTCAGAGTTGTTGTTCAGTTCAGTGTAGCTTTATCTGTGTTTTGCCAGTGTTTTACACTACCCGTAATCGTTCTTTAGTATTGTTTCCCTTCGCCCTATGTCTCCTCTCTAGTGCCGTTCTCTAGCCTTCTTGTCCAAGTGCGTGAATAATATTGTGCTCGCTATTTCTGATCGACTCACCTCGTTCCGCTCGTGCCGCTACGGTAAGACAATGTTACTCTGGTTCCCTTCTATTATATTTGCTTATGTCTCCCATTTATTATGTCTTGTCACTTCCTTTACGCTTATCTCCCCAATATGCCTTTATTTGTAGTCCATAGCTTTTTCCAGTAATACAGAAATCAATCATTGTGGGTATATCGCCTCCGAGTTCCTATTCTTAGTATTGTCTTAATACGTAAAGCCATTCATCCCACAAGGAGGATGCTTTACACTACAGAACCGAAAACGAACGAAGACGAACGAAATAAGAAAAACGCAGGCGATACGTCAACTATCATATTAGTGTAACGAAGGACTACAAATATACCCATTTATTATGCCTACATTATTCTTTAATATTTGCTACTTTTTCATTTCTTATATTCGCATTTTATTCTTTAGTAAAACTTATACATGTATCTCCTTTTCCATGATATTGCCTCGAACAATTGCGCGTCGCAGAGAAGCTATTAGTCATCGACGCTTCGCTATGCTCTACTTGAACACCTGCGTCTGACGTATGTGAGATGTGCATATCACGCGATATATAACAAATCGCACGATTGGTCGCACGCGCGCAACAATCAATCTCTTAAGCAAACATCCTCTGATTGGCTGCACGTGCCGATTGCTCATGTGCTATAATTATCTGGTTCACTCCCGAAATGCAAAGTTTCATGGGGAACCGACAAATCGAGTACAGTACAGTTCAAATCAAGTATCGAATCAAGTACAGTTCGTTCGTTTGTTTCAAGACGTTAAGTTGTATAACGTTTCTCTTCGTAACTCTTGAATTTTGCTTTGAGTTTTGTCTTAAAATTTTCTTTGAAATTATTCTAAATTTGTTCTTTTGTGAGCACTTTCTGTGCATCTTCCTCTATCTTAAACTGATTGTCTTCTTGTGCTGCTACAATAATTTCCAGTTGCACTCTTCCGCTCCCTTACCGCCGTGCACTTGCTACAAGCTCACGCTTCATCGGTAAGCTTCCACTTATGTTATTCCAATGTTATCTTTAATTGGACTTACATACTTGTTCTGTGTGTTATTGTATGTCATTTCTCGTGTATTACGTACGGCCTTAGATCAGTAAATACAAAGCATTCATTGTGGGTAAAACACTCCTCCGAGTTCAGTATATTTCAAAATCAAGTACATTTACTTGGTAATATTATTCCCCTCATACGGGAATGTATTAAATTAGTCTGTCATCCTCCTCCCACTCGCCATCCTAAAAAAATATAATAATGGAAAAATAAATAATATTTTTTTTCAAAAATCTTAAGAAGTTTGAATTTTTAATTAGGGAAAATTAACATTAATGATTGCTTTGATTTATCTGGTCTCATTCATTTTATATATTTCAATAACGCAATCTAAAAGAGATGTGGTAACATCTAGACGGAATCAGGCGAAATATAGAACTAGAATGCGCCGATGCACCCCCCTTGAAAAATCGACCCTTCTCTTGGAAGCCAGGAGGGAATTAAGTTATCTAGTTTGTTATTCGTTGTATCTTTCCCTGATTTAGGCTAGATAGGGAAGTTTGTATTTGGATGACTGATTCTTCTAGGTCGTCTACATTCTTCTCGAGCGTTTTATTTTCCCTACTTCCGTTTTCAATCTGTTCATCTCCGTCTGGATAGCTTCGTATTTGACCTTTGCTGATTTCTGTCCCTGGATTTGTTGCAGTATTGGTAAGGTTTTCTTTAAAGTGTCACAGTAGGTGGGGTTTCGGCCATGGTATTGGGTTTGTCCTTTTCCTTAGTTTGCTCTCGTGCTCTCATCTGGAAGGATTTTGGGCAGTTAGGTGAGCTTGATAGGTGGTGGTAGTTACAGTTTATGCAACGGGGTGTTGAGTTGCAGTTCGCCATGTCTGCGTGGGGTTTTTTGCAGTTTGCGCAAACTTGGGCGTTGTTACAGTAGATTGCGGTGTGACCTAACTTTTGACACTTCTTGCGTCTGAGGGGGTTGGCTCTTTGTGCTTCGATTTGGAAAACAAACCAATTCAGGAAGATATCGTTTTGGGGGGGGGTCCAATTCTAGCGCTACCGTGGTTGAAGGTTTTCTCTGTACCTTTATTGTAGCTGAATCGATAGACGCTGGTTACTCGGTATCATTTGTTTTTGAAAGTTTGTAAGATATCTTCGTTGTAGTCTCCTGTGGGAACTCGTCTGATTATCACCCTTTTTTGGTGTAGCCGTTAAGGAGGGAGTAAATTACGTCTGTGGAGTTGTTCAGCACGTGTGTGTGTGACCATGGCTCTTGAATGGAGGGATGATCGAGCGGGGTTGGCCTGGGGCCGGGTTCTGTCTTTGTCCGTGTTTGCGGGAGGTTCGCACTTTGTTAGATGTAGGAATTGGTTTTTGGAGCACTTTTTCACACGTCTGTACACTAAAACGTTTCATTTGGAACTTCATTGGAACCTATTTTGTATTTTAAAGTAGTTTTTGAGCCTATTTAGAGACGATGGATAGGTGGCGCTAGCATATTAAACATTTTTTCGCAATGTCAGTCTTCCGGTCAATCCACGCCATTCTTTTTCCCGTGTACTCTTTGCTTTTCCTTGCCTAGCAAATCCCTTCCTTTCTCAGCGCGACGACCATATCACTGTCTCTCTCCGCCAAAATGCCCACTGTAGTCGGCCGTTAACCCCCTCACAGTCTCTACCCGTGGACCCCTCCACTGCCCGCCAAACTCTCTACTTGATAGGCCCTTCGACCATTTCATCGCCTCCAACCTTTCTTCTCCCCCCATTCTCTGCACGGAAAACGCTCGCTTTAGTTGCCACCTTTCTTTGCCTCTGCCCTTCCTTACCCTCACTATTCCTGCCCGTGAACTCAATCACTGCCCGCCAAAATGCCCGCAGAATTTGTACGTCGACTTGGTCGTTGCATTTGCCCGTCGAACCTCAATCTGTCCGCTAAAACGCCTGCTGTAGTGACCTATCAAACTGTTCGTTGCTACTGTCTGTCTTCCCCTCACAGCTTCTGCTCGTAAAATCACGCTGGTAACCATTACGCATACTTTAGTTGCCAGTCAACCGTTTTCCCCATGTAGTTGCCCATGTACATCTTTCCCCTCACAGTCTCTGCCCGTCGCCCCACTGCCGACCAAAATAGTCAGTGTAATTGACCGTCGATTCACTCGTTACCTCTGCTTGTCCTCTTTCTCACAGTCTCTCGTAACTCCGCTGTTAATTTGCCGTTCATCACATCCGTCTTCTATTCCTGTCCGCTCACATGCCATCGCACATCCATATTAAGTAACACCCATGAACTGAAAGGTTCAAATATCCACTTTTCAATACAAACTTTAGTTTTCCGAAAGTCCAATTCATCTATCCCACATAACCGATGACGAATTGAACATCGCCAGCCCATCGCTGGGTGTGCACAGACATTAGGCTCCTCCTTTTTTTCTTGTTTTCTTATAGAGTTGAAGTTACAAACGTAGTTTTTCAAAAATTCTGTCGATTGTTAATTCAAAACCATTAACAAACATTCAAACATTTCCATGGTTAAAAATTTTTTTAAGTTATTTGTTGTTTTGCCCGCCGGTTCTTAAATTATTTGGATCAAAATGATGTAATAGCAATCACGGTTCACGGATTCTAGCAAATTATGTCAGCTAGTTCAATGTCAACCTGTAACACAAACTCGCCTTAAAAATCTAAAAACGGTTCTTGACGGTTCTTGGCTAAAAGGCGTTGATTCTTCTTCCCTAGATGTTTGCCTTCTACATCAGTTATTTGTACTATTACCGACTCCAATTGTATTTTCTTCCGTATTTTGTGACGTTCTACGTGTAATTCCGCTTGAATTCTCTGATAATATTGCTTTTCTGCCATTTGAAAGTTTTGAATTCCGTACCGTGTAACACGCACTTAAATGTACTTCACCTGGTAATCGTTCGTTCCGAAAAGGAGTGTGGTTCCGGTGTAAGTGTCAATCTCTGCAGTGGGGCAATGACACGATCATGCTACTTAGGTCACGCGTTGATAGACTGCTCACGCGTTGATAGACTGCTCGAAGACGGATGCGGTGGTTTATGTGGTGAACGTTGATCACACGAATAACATGATCGTCGAGGGGACATCTATCGGACACCTAGTGCCCATCGACCAGACCAATAATATTTCTCTGGAAGCAGAAGGGAAGATGATGCAGTCGAAGCCGTTGAAGAAACGGAGAGAAATCGGAAAATCTAAGCAACTGGGAAGGACGAAAAAACCGCGGAAGCAAGCTGTGTTTAGCAATGTGTGGCTCCAACCTCTGCGGCGGAGGACCGAAACGACCTCACTGAACTGTTGATGGTATTCCTGGATTTGTTTTCCGAAATCAGTGATTGTCTTGGCCAGTGCACCGTGCTCGAGCATGCTATCCCAACGGGGGACGCGATTCTGATTAAGCAAATCCCAAAGAGACGACCATGGAGGGAGATGGAGCTCAAAAAGGACAAGGTAGAAGGAAAGCAAGGAGTTATTGAACCTTCTTAGAGTCCTTGGTCGTCACCAATCGTCCTGGCGAAGAAAAAGGATGGTGGTTCTGCATGGGTTACAGACGTCTGAATGCAATAATGACAATAGATGTTTACTAGTCCCGCGCACAGACGCTGCACTGCCAAAATTATTAATGAAATTATGAAGTGGTTTTTTAGCTGCTGTAGACCTTTTGAGTGGATATTGGCACGTACCAGTCGCGGAAGCATAAAAACCGAAGACAGCTTTTGTTACACCGGATGGTCTGTACCAGTTCCGAGTATTGCCGTTTGAGCTATGCTTAACCCCGAGTATATTCCAACGAAGGATGGGCATGTAATTGTGAGAGTAGAAGTGGACCGATTGCCTGGTCTACATGGATAATGTTAGCTAGTTACTTATCTTCAAAAAAAAATACAGAAGAACAGCTGGACAGACTTGGAAATGTTTTGTCGTGCTTCTTAAAGGCGAATTTAAAGCTGAAGATTGATAAATGTGCGTTTGAGAACGAGCGGGTGCGGATATTGGGTCACGGGGTCATCAAAGCGGGAATATAAACATAGTTGTGGCGGTAGATTACCTAATGAAATGAGTAGAAACGTGGGCCTTGCCGGATTCTACCGCCGGTCAAGTAGTGAAATTCTTCATCAAAGACATTTTATTATGACATGGATTCTCGCGGGAGATTACCTTGCACCATGGAAAGTGTTTTACGGTAAAATCACACGCGAGGTATTGGCCCTGCTACGACTATCACATCGCATTGTAGTGCCTTACCACCAACAGGTGAACGGCCTTGTGGAAAGGCAAAAAAAAGGTGCTAGCAACAATGTTAGCTATGTACGTACGTTAGTGAAAGCTACGAGGACTCTGATGAATTCCTCGGGTGTGTGACATTTGCCTACAACTCCGCCCGACAAGAGAGTACCAACCACACACCTTTAATGCTGGTGTATGGGAGGGAGTCGTCCCAGCAGATCTGCTGGCGGCGACAGGCCCGAGCCAGAGGAAGCTTGTCGATGCGGAAGACCAAAAAAGGCGATGATGGATTTAAAAGAGGACGTAAAGGGCCGATTACCCATGGTACAGCAGCCCAGAAAACCCAGTACGATGCAACGAGTCACAGGCACAAATGTATATCCCTGGAGACCTGGTGTTAATCTTTCGGCTACAGCGGAAGAAGGGGTTCGCTGCAAAGTTACTACATCAGTATGTGGGCCCATACAAAGTGATCAGGCAGGTCACTGGGTTAAACAAAGAACTTCAGAAACCAAATAGAAAATTGCGGTGCGTGTTTCGGGAGGATACACGACCAGGAGTCCAATAGCGGCGAAGAAAATCAGACGGTGGTGCGTGCTGACATCGACTTGTAGCACGTGCCGACACCGGCTCGAGTGTAGCATGTACCGAAACTGAAGCGGGTTAGGCGTGTGCCGAAACTAACATGTAGGAGACAGCCGAAACCTACACCGGGGGAGACATCCAAAACCAACACTGCTGGGGCAGATGAAGGGCCGGCGTTCATACCGGATATTTTTTCCGGATATCTTTTATTATATTCCTTGATGTTTCAATTCCCGGTAAAATAAACAGAGGGAAAAAAGGTAAATTTTGCGATTTAGCTTTTTACCTATGGCCTGAAATCAGCAAATTAATAAGGAAACATCTGAAAATTACACCTAATACAAAATTAAGTTAGCCCTTTTTTTAAACCTTACTCGTCTTTGCAGCTCTAGCCGTTAAGTCACAAAACAAAGCCAGAGAGACCATATTGGCATAGGGTCCTCTCGGCTTACCAAAGACTTTTTCGTCAGTTTTTAACCTACCCTTCCCGTAAAAAAAAATTCTGAAAAAAATTTGAGATTTTTTTCTCTAGGCTATACATCAATACATACACACGAATCTTCGAAGAGTGTAAATGAAAACTCTAGCGAGGAGAGGACCACAAAAACAGCGTTTTTGCATAAAGGTTCTCTCGGGCTTCCAAAGAATTCCGGTAGGTATTGGTTTTGATCATGTTGACTGGCGTTTTCAAGTTAGTTTTTTTTCAGGTCATGTCCTCATCAGCTTCGTTTGTACTGCAGTTAGCATCATCTTTGTTTCTTCTTCGTACGTTTCAAAATTCAAACTAGCAATATGGAGAAATTTGGCTAGCGCATCATACAAATCATTTACTGTGCCAAGATCTATTTCAACGGAAAAAATTCATTTGCTGGTTTTGTACCCATGTTCCAATTCCGCGTCCCGACACCCTCTCTCATTGAAGCTTAATAGACTTTGGGCGGAATCTTAGTAAAATTTTCAGTTCAAAACATGGAAATCCGTTGAACCTTACTCCTTTCCCAATCAGTCGCATTTAAAAATTAACCGAACATGACATGGTTTTCGGATCTTGAAAAATATCTGCATGATATACAGTGGCTACCTAAAGTATCGGAACGCGCGAGAGAACCTTATGGGAAAAGGCGATTTTCTCGGCGCTCCCAAATACAGCGCATTCGTCGGAAAGCGACCAATTTTTTTTTGTAGGGAGTTATAGGGGTCAGCTATAAGGTGATTTTTTTTTTAGATTTTTTTAATCGCGGGAAGGGGTGTTTTTAATCCGAGCCCTAAGTATCGGAACACGCGAGAGAGGCAGAGAGCCTTATGGAAATGTGGCTACTTTCGCGATCTATTCAGGGTGTTTTCTGCGCATTTCATGAAACACGTTGATGTTTTGTCTCCCAACCCAATGGGGAGAACAACACCCTGAATATGAAAACGCGACAACTCTGCAGGGGGGGGGGAAGAAAAGGGGAAAAAGGATAAATTGATAAGTTCGATTTTCAAATTCAAATTAATTGGGTTAAATTTAAATGAAAAAAATTTAAAACGATGTATATTGTAGAACTAACGTAGCTCGGTTTTTTACATCTTTTCCCGTAGTTCTATTACAAATAGTTCATTAATAATAGATCGCGAAAGTAGCCACATTTCCATAAGGCTCTCTGCCTCACTCGCGTGTTCCGATACTTAGGGCTCGGATTAAAAACACCCCTTCCCGCGATTAAAAAAATCTAAAAAAAAATCACCTTTTAGCTGACCCCTGTAACTTCCTACAAAAAAAAATTGGTCGCTTTCCGTCGAATGCGCTGTATTTGGGAGCGCCGAGAAAATCGCCTTTTCCCATAAGGTTCTCTCGCGCGTTCCGATACTTTAGGTAGCCACTGTAGTAATAACCAATAGTTGATTTGTTTAACAACACGGAATATTATGTTTATAAATGACAACAGTCACCAGAACTAGAGTCATGGATATGATGATGACTCATGATAATGATATGACCATGACTCTGCCAGAACTCACGGATGAGCCCAAAACGCAGAGCTTAATAACTTGGAAACAAGGACTGATTCCTATGCAGAATTGTGCGAAAATGGAGATTGGAAATCCGAACCTTTGGCATCGTTTTACTGGTTTGTACCGTTACCTCGTTACTGGTTGTTTGAAGTTACTCATTTTACTTTTTTACAATACCCATGTAAGAGATATAGATTCAGAGAAAGTAAGGAAGTATAAATTGGCATATATTTTCTGCTGTCACGGAGTATTGTTCGAATGTTAAAGGAAATAGAAGCGAAATGTAAAAACAAACAAGCCGAAGAACGTTAGGAAAAAGGCAGCTGCTTCAATTACAAATTACAACAGGCTAAGTTATGGGGTTAGATTTTAATCATCTCGTCTCCATTTGTCACAAGCTTCCTTTCGTGTATCAGGCATTAGCTGACTTTGAACACCACCAATCACGTTGAATGTGGCTTCCGTTGCTAAAATTATTGGTTTGACTACAATGGGAGGAATTTGTCGTAAAACACCACCCACAGCGCCCGTCATGCCCTTTTGCTCTGCTTCTTCATTTGCGACACGAACTAAGGTTTGGGCGGTTTCGCCTAAGCCCTGAAAAATGGAGTGAAAATAAACTATTTAATCGACAACGAATAATTGTGATTTGCTTACTTCCTTGACAACTTGATAGGCTTTGGCTACTCCATCGCGAATATCCACAGGCTGAACTTGCCTTCGACGCCGACCCCGTGAACCTGTACGGGATCGCCTCACGCTAGGCCCCGGTGAAACCACATCATAAGCCGTTTCGGCAGCGCTCTGGTGGTTCAACAACATTATATGAGAATGTGGGATTAGCACTGAAAGAATATTTTCTTGCATACTTGTAACGTTTGCACTACACGAGAAGTTAACTCCAGAATCGCTAATGCAGCAGACGTACTAAAAGCATTGGCACCTCGTTGCAGTCCACGAACAATTCTGCCATCTTTTTGAAACTGTTCAACTGGTAGCCAGAAAAGATCGCGGATTCCTTGGACTTTTTTTTTCACGTAAGAGGTTACATAATGTTTAACAGTATAAACCAATGGATAAAATTGCAGGTGCTTACCTAACTGAACTATTGAATGCATTGGTCCCACACCTGCCATGATCGACGGAAGCTGGTTTTTCTTGATATCCATCAGCCATTCGTTTAGAGCATACGCAATCAATTTATGAATTCCGAGAAGCCTGGAGAATATTCAATAATGCAATATTTAATAAAATAAAATAAAATATGGAAAACGATAACCGAATCTGCTAACGGGATTGGCTTAAATGTTAAATTAACGCAAAATATATTCACCCGTGCCGATGAGATAGTCGTTTAAGAGTCAACTGTGAGCAATTCAATTGACCAAGTCCGACTAACAAACCAGAAAAGGAAGGCCCTTGACTAAGGTCCACCCCTTTGCCGTGGTAGTCAAATCGGATCAACACATCGGGTGAAAAGATAAACGATCTGAAATACACGGGCGGGGAAGTTGACAGATCATTGCAATCTACAGTGCTAGCTGAATCCCGTTGATGGGTAAATTCTTTCATGCAGGGGCCTGGTGAAACAATATCTGCTGCTAAACCCATTACAGGAGCTGGAATCGGGCCATTCGTAGCGGATCTTCCTCCATCTTCTTCTATAGTGGGAAACGTTATAACAGAGAAAAGCCATCAGAAAATTCAAAAAGTTCAATCGTTCAATGTAAAATGTACCGTCATGACACCCTACTTCGGACATGGCAGCAAAAAAATCAGTCATAAAAGCAAGCGTATCTTGATCTAAATGCAACCGTAGAGGTAAAATGGACACCTGTGATTCAACGCGGAAGAAACGTCATAAAAATTTCTCTTTTCAACTGAAGTATGTGAACGGAAGCACAAATGATAACAGCTTCATTTACTTTCAAACAACATTCCAAAGCAGGAAGATGAAGATCAGGTCTAATGTGTAGCGCCTTGACGAGAATCATGTTAGCATGAGCCTGTCGGGGTCGCGCCTCGCAGCAGTACTGATACAACAGCTTATTAATGTGTGATTCGGCGAGGCGGTCTCGAATTTCTATATCAGCTATTGTCAAGACTTGACGGGAGGCTTGGAACGTATCATCAGGGTAAACTTCATGGATAAGACGCACCTGGTAAACAAGAAACAATTAAATATACACACTTCGTTTACTACGATTTTTCCTAGTAGCTACCTTGTTCATTTGAAGCTCCAATTTAACGTCTTGTTGTCTGTTAAAGCCACCTCTCATGTTTTGACATCTATGCCAACCGTTTGAACGTTTCCCTATGGGCTGTGACGTATTCTTACCATCAGCCGATGGGCAAAATTTTACCTGTTCAGGGCTGTCCTTTCCCTTCGTGAAGCTAACCGTCTTGTGAAACTTGGACTTACTGCTTACAGGAAAGCGGCACAACGGCAAAGTGCAAAATCAGAATGGATATTTTCATGCTACTATTATGAGAATTAACGAACCTCGGATTGGAAGACGACGTGGACTTGGGGAAATCTTGGCCACCAAATATTTCCCAAATCAAGGTCATTTCACTGAGCACATACCGCATAACCGGGACGGGAAAGTTCTTCGGAGCTTTGAGAACGTCAGTTTTTCCAATGGGAGGCGAAAAATGGCCGTCGACAACTTGTATGGAAGCTGGCATTAACTGACGAACCTGTGGCTCACCTCCTCGGGGCTAAATTGGAAACAACAAAACGATTTAAATATTTAAAAAAAAAACAAAAAAAAAGGAAAAACAACAGTATACGCAAATAACAATAACAATAATGAAGTAAACTAAAAATAACGCGCCAAATATTATGAGCAGTAAGAAACATCCAACCGTAAATCCGACGCCAGGATCATTTTCAAGGATGCAAAATTCTTCTTCCGTTTTTGGACAATCGTCGCATGCTGGATCAAGCGCTTCGTCCATAAGTTGCTGAGCTATGTCGTATTGAATGTCCTGATGTCGATTTCCGCAGGGTAGTTTTTGATAATTCACATGATTCACATGTCGAATGGGAATTTGGTTTTCATCAGGAAAGAAGAAAACTTCCGTCGTATTAGCCACAGACTCTTCTTTTGGTGGTGGTTTACGCGATTGTCTTTGTTGCACAGGACTCGAATCTCGCATGGCTTCAGCCATGAGATCGTTTACTTGCGATTCTTTTTCTAGCCCACAGAGAGAAGACAAAGAGCCGCCTCCAGCACTGTTCGATCCACTTTTTAGCAGAAAACCGCTTTCACTTGAGTCTTCTGACATAGCGATTCCTTTCTCATCAAAATCGCCGTCCTCTGCTAAATACTTCATTAAATCAAGTAACAGTCGGCAGGAGTCAGCGCAAGTTCTTAAACGGATTAGGTTTAACGACGATTGTAACTCAAAGAAAGGTAATTTGGTTTCCGGGAGCTCAAAGTTGCTTCTCGATTCTCCTGCTTCTTGTTGCTTTTCACGCAATCTCAGTGACAGTTCGATTACGTCAATTTCGAGCACACAGACATAATCTCTTTGAAGATTTACTGTCCCGTAGCTTACGCGATTTGACAAGTATAAGCAGGCATCTTCTACAACGAAACGTAGCACTGACGAGTTGGTAAGTGCCATTATATTGCTTGACACGTTTACTGTCCCAACGTTAAGGAATGCTCTGGCAGGTAAATAAAGTGGCCTTAAAACAGAACAATTATTAATATAAACATATTGAATTATCGATGAGTAAACAGCAAAAAAAAAATAAACGAATGATGAGAAAAAACAGACGACAATTACAAAAATTACGAAAACCAAATGAAATAAAATATTAAGTAAAAAATTACCTATAATCTATTCCACAGTCTGATATATTAAGATGGAGCTCCGTTATAACAGTAGGTGTACGATAGCCTGCTATAGGATAGTCAACCACATCGAAGAAATCGATCAATTGGTTGAACCAGCTCTGATTGGGAGGACCAAACCGATGACGTAAGATACCTCCTTGAACGGCGATGGCAGTTTTGAAGGTCTGATAATAAAAGCTTTAATATCAAACAGTAAAACCAGCAATTTCAGAAAGTAGATAGACCTTTATGTGCTGACGGGTGTCACTATGAATTTTTATGGCCAAAGAAATCATTGGTCCATTTTCCACCTGTTCCCTTCCAACTCGGGTATCGTTAGGGGAAGGATAAATTACTTGATCAACACGGCTTGTTTGGTGCAACCTCGAGCTTGGCTGATCACCAAGGTCTTCGTATGAATTAAGAACAAAACCTGGCATAAAACCCCCGAAAACATTTAGGAATTTTCAATATATGCACATTAAGATATAATCTTAATTCAAGTTAATTGGCAGCTCGTAAACTTGAGCATTCGATCAACTCCAATACCGTTATGCGACAGAGATGCTTTGGAAGCGTGGAAACAGATATGCCCTGTTTGATCATCTCCTTTGAAACTGGTTACAGAAAAAAATCTTCCATTTTCAACGCAGAACTGAATTTCTCCATGATGGGTTGTACTATCGCCTCCAAGTGAATCCTACAGAAAGTCAATGAAAGAAAACTTCTAAGACGCCAAAACCCTTAACTAACCTTTAAGTGGCAAAACAATGTTCCAGATCCTTTGCCGATATTGACTAAAACGCACAATTTACTGGGTGAAGATTTCACTTTTCCTTTTCCGTTCAATTGTTCTTGGCGGCTTTTCATGTACATAAAAGCCGCTCCATTACCATCTTCATCCGATTCCGAATCTGATTCTGCAATAAGAAACATGCAGATATTTAATCATTTTCATCACTATATTGTTAAGAATGTAAAAAAAAAATAAATAACAATAATAATAATTTTGCGTGATATACCGTAGGCTGCTCCCGATTTGCACATTATGAACATGTTTGGAATCGGGCTTTGCAGAACAGCCGAGCCAAGTCCACTAAAATTGGACACGTTCTGTGTTTCGTGAAAAGGCTTTCCATGGGAGGCAAAATATTCAGGAGCTGATGGCTCCCACAGGCACAGATCAGTAGACAGTCTGTTGTAGATTGTCTCAAAGAATTGTTTTGAAGGTAACAGTAAAGACGCCTTTGGAAGCGAAATGTCTATCTGAGTTAGGCACATCTTGCAAGCTAAAGCAATGAATTCTGCAGTTTCTTCACTGTCTCCGGGGATCACTAATTCATCGAAAATCGCACCTGAAACAAGAGCAGGAAAACCATAAGGCATAAAATACGATGTCGATTCATTTTTAAAGAATTGTGTAGTCAAAAATATAAATAATGAATGAAAAAATATGAAGAAATTCAAAATGAGGCAGGAAAAAAATTACTACGTGTCAACCAGTCCTCACCTTCGTCACGATGATTTTGCCCTTTATGAATACGTCTTTGCTTACTGAAGGGCGACGGTTGTTCAGCTGCGATTCCGAGTAAAGCCTCTCCTGTCGACATGGTCATCACATCAGCGTCATCATCGTTTTCCCGATCATTATCGTCTTGATCATCTAATTCAATTCCGTTGGTGCGGGAGGGTCGAAAAATTAATGTTACTCGAGGAAGGTCATAATGACTAGCTCCATCTGCTATATCCACATCATCGCCGTCTTGAGCGGCAGCATGCAAAAATTTGTGGGCTTCTTCGTCCGCTTTTTCTTGATAAATGCCAATGGCTTCCTTACACACGAGGTGGACGGTGGTGCAGGTATCGTTTGCGGTGACGGTCGTTTTCAAGACAACTTCAGAAAGTTCGATAGTTAAAACATCTGGACGAAGACATCTTCGCCACCATGGATTCCGCTGCAAATCGTGTACAGGTCGCAAATCCGGAATAGGAAATCTAATGAAACAATGAATCTTTATTTTTTATTGTCGTAATTCTTGTGTTGTAATAATTCTTGACGTACTGACCTCAACTTCACATTAAGTTTTGGACATGATACACCGATGTTCGTTTGACAAAGTGAATCGTTGTCCAATACAGCATCAACGCTGATGTGTTTCTCCTAAAAATTAATTTGAAAAAATAGGAGTTGAATTATTATACGAAAGAAACTCACAGAGGATGCCTAATACCTGATACATCTGATTAAACTTGGCTTTTGGACTACATAGGAAACTTGGCCGATTTAGGAGGGCTGTGATACGATCAACTATAGACATATCAAACTCAATCTCGCATGGACAGAAGTAGGCACTGCAAGTTTCAAAAGATAATAAAAATATTGTTAGGGACACAAAATAGTGAATTTACTTGATATGCATTTCGGGCATTGAAGGCTTGCGGACTTTCTGTAAAATACGGCCTGGTTGATGTGATACGAACTTCAAATGAAGATTTGGCTTCGTTTGGCATCCATCCAAATGTGGGAGGAAACGGATAATCTAATTTAGGAATGAAAATCAAAGATTTAGAAAAAAAAGGCTTAAGTATTGAAATGTCACTTACAGGAAAAGAATCTACTCCAGTATTAGGTACCAAAGAAGATTTTTCTACGAGACACTCCAAGATCTCTGCCACAGCAGCTGTCAGATTCAATTCCATGGTAGTCCCCACAGTGCAATCCTGTTCAGTACCATTGATGCTCACAGGGGCCAGTATGAATCTAGAATAAATTTACATAACTGAAAGGGGACAAGAAAGATTAACGGTTCTAGTATTAATTTTTTACCGCAGATGACTTTTAGAACAGGCTGCGTCGAGTTTTTCTTTAGTGACAGATAAATCCTTTATCCCGGCCCCAACTAAAGGAAGTAATCCTATTTGGCCAAAGAAAAAATTGGCCAATGAACGCATCTTGTCAACAGAAGGTGCTGCTAGCTGTCCTGTAGTTGAATTGCAAGCGAAGATATCTTCGTGAATCAGTAAAACCACTAGACTTCCCAATTTCACAGAAAACCGCATCCGTACCGCTGCGTTCTCTCCTTCCGGGGTACATCCATTATCAGAAAAATCTGAGAAAAGTGTGGTAGCAATTACGACAGAATATTCGGTTTGCTTGACCAAAAGGGTCAAACTAAAGCAGAACAAAATTTGAAAGTATAAACTCTAACTACGGTACAATAAAAACATTGTAAGACGCACGACTATTAGCTTTCGAATGGTTAGAATGGCGCATAGGCGGAGTTTCAGTGCACCCGTTATTTCCGTATCTAAACCAATTGAAATGAAAATTATCGTCAGAAAGAGGAAAATTAACAAAGGAGAAGATGTTTTACGATGGGCTGTCGCTCGGTAGCTGAATCGTCGGTATCAGGTAATTGTCAATTTTCCCCGTAGGCGACGGCTCAAATGCATGAAATTCTTCATCACTATCATCTGCGAATTATGCAGTAATTAAAGATGGTGTAATCGTATACAACAGAGGGACAGGTCCCGCATCAATGTAATTAAATTAGGATTCAAACCCAGGTATCCAGTCGACCAGCCTTTCCTACTAAGTGATTCCCCTGGAGCACTTGGTAAGGTTGCTTGCTTTATTTGCTGTTGGAGCTCGTTTTCAATTCGTCGGTAATCTGACAGTTGCATTGGCTTTTCGTTACGTTTGCTTTTGTTGCTGAATCATAATTCAAAAAAGAAAAGAAATCAAATAACAAAAAAAAAACTTTCAAACTTCTGGTTAGACAGAGTGGTAAAGAAATTACTTGATTTCAAAAGTTGGTAAAAGCAAAGCTTGGAAAATAGCATGGACGGAATGAAACTGACGAGGTGAAAAAAACAGGACAGTTGACCCCAGCGTAACGTCCAACTCCATCTAAGATAAAAAAATGAGAAAAATAAGTGGTAGCAGCACTTAACAAAAGGGAAGTAAGGATCAATTATACCTTTGGCCCAGGAAGATTTTCACATTGCTTGTATCGTATGGCTATTTCATGTCGGCCACTAAGTTTCCCACAGAGAATTAAATTATCAGAAACCTTTGGGGTCTTAATGTCATGGTCTGTTTCTGAGGATAAATCCGAAGATGAGGAATTATCAAATGAACAACTTCTTGATTGTGTTTTCTGCTTTGAGGCAAACTCATCAGAATATATGGAAACACCCTCTAAACGGAATTTTTTCGTTGCATAAGCTGATTTTTCATTAACTATTTGGTGACCATTTGAAACATTTTGATCTTGCCCTGCCATATCAAAATAATCCATTCTTCAAGGAAACAAAGGAATTAATATAAAAATAATTATACTTTATCAACAAAATTATCATCATAAAGAGCTTAAAAAGCATTGGATGGCTTTGACATATTTACCTTTTTACATGGATTTCTAGGCCAACTCCAGAAAATGAACTTTGAGGGACATATTCCAATCTGATAACAGTGTCAATAACCCTGACCTTAATTCTTGCTAGAACTGTTTCAAGTGTTTGGGCAAACAGTTCCAATCCTTCAAATGTGGTTTGAGATTCATCAAAAGATTCTCCCTCATTTTCTTTCAGGCACTCTTCTGCCAGCTGCATACTTGTGGTCATGATCATACTGTTGATCATAGATTCCCACATAAAAGCTAACACAAATAACAAAAAGGAATAATGACACACCTTTTTCAAACAGCTTTACATTAGATACCATTTTTGCATTGTTGTTTTGGGCGTACAACAAGACAAAGCCCTTTAATTTCCACAAAGCTACTGTCACTAAGTAAAGCTGACCACGGAACAGAAACTGATACTTCAGATATGGATCCATCTAAAAATTCTAGAGGAAAACCTTGTTCATCACTTAGATCATTTAAGGCCTAGAAATTAACAACAAAAAGTACATATATAAATAGCTCAAAATTTTTTTCACACTATGAGTTACCTCCACATCAAGATTTACATCTTTCACACAACCAGTTCCTTTGTATAGGTCCACACTCAGCTGATCTAATCCTAGTTTTGTATCCAAAAAACGTCCAAGATAATGTTGCAGCAAATATCTGCATGCTCTTTTCTTGATTGCCTCAGACCATGGAAAATACCAAGGCATTTTTGGAAAACAAAGTCTCTTTGCAGTAATGAACTTAAAACTCTGCTAAACTCTTAAATCTTTTGCCTTTTAACACACTAGGCCTCTTTGCACATTAAAAACTTACGTCCTCCACTGCTTCGATAATGTACGCATTTAAAAGTGCGTATTTCCAAAAACAGCTGTTTGATATTTGTTTATCCTAAGACAGTGTGAAATCGGTGAAATGCGGATGCGGACTGCGGAGCACAGGTTGCGGAAGCCTATCGGGAAAAAACCGCGGACTTTCCCGTGCAGAATGATCCTAAAAATTTTGTAGGAGTCTGCACTACATTCTGTAGACCCGAAAACCGAAACCCAAAGCTACTAGACTGCTGCGGGGTCGAACTCTAATTGCAACTGAATTTTTATCAAGCTAGAAGTATTACCATGGTATTATGGTATGACAAAACTTCAGGCTAATAGAACTGTAGCGGATGATGAGCTGCGCATTCCGCATTCTCGCAATCGTGCCTATCACATATGCAGTTTTTTTTTTATTGTCTAAGCAGTCTACAGACCAACTTGGTCTCCATCACCTAGGCCAAATGGGTTGGCTCTGGGCAATGAGCCAAACCCGTCTGGCCTAGGCCAATGCTTCTGCACTGCCTAAACTGCACTATAGAGGGCCACCTGATTGGCTGATTCGCATGGCAGCTGTTTAATCTAAAATGTGGTGAGCTTGAATGGAATAACAATTAAATTATATTATTGTTGCTCGAAAGGTACGCTTTTACTGGTTAACTGTAAATGGAGGATTGGAGGGGAGAAGCCGAAGTAAAACTGTAGTGTGGTCTGCCGCCTTCATTTGTTTGGTGCGGTGTTATTGGTGCTTGGTTCCTTTCCCGATTAGCGTTCCCCGATTAAATTCCCCGATTAAATCCCCGATAAGGAAACTTTATACAACGTTTGTTAAAGTGTAAAGTGTGGAATAACTTTGAATTACCAATAAAAAAATTTTATTCGGTAGACTTCTTTACTAAAGCCAATTAAATAATGAAAACAATAACGAACGTCACAAGTCACGTGATCCTAATTGGCTAATAAGGAACATTGGCAAGTTAGACATGGCATAATTTTATCTTTCCACCAATTGAGGCGCTTTTCTTATCGTTGCTTTCGGTGCACACCGTTTAGCGCCGATAAAATTTAATCGGGGGCGTTCGGTGCCAGATTAATTTTTATCGGGGAAGGTTAGCGGTGTGCCCGATAAAAGTGTGATCGGGGCCCTACCTACCATTTGCGTCATACCTATAGGACGCAAACTTTTTTTTTACATACTTGTGGTAGGTTCAGTCAGCTGACCAGTTGTTTACATTTCTGTTGATGAATTATGGCAGATACATGGTATACTTGCTTAGTGAAAATGTCCGAACTCGGCACTAGGTTATTAAAAATTTTTTATTTGCTGACCTTTTTTACCTTTGACTGCCATAACTCTGCCAACAACCAACACTCTGGTCAACTGAGTCAAAAATTGTTAACGTAAGTTTATCTTAGTAAATAAATTAGAGGTTATTTCCAAATGAAAAGCTTTGAACTAAATTTGTTTTACTATTGGGGCACATTTTTGTAGAAGATTTCGTTTTTTACCTACTAAAAGTATAAATAATTTTTTAAAAACCACTTTTCCTCCTATAGACACGATGACGACGCACATGAGGTGTCAGAGCCTCAGAAGTCTTCTTTCAGAACTAGGGCTCGGCCCCACGTCAATCGCGTAGCTTTTCGGCCGATCGGTTAGGTCGTTTCGGTTTTCAATGCAGTTCCATTGGGTTTTGAAGGGCCTTTGTTCCTACCCATTGGCATTTGGGTCGACTTCCGGGTAAAACCAGTGCAAGGGAGATAAGCCAATCGGTACCAAAAACCCGGTTACTTACCCGGAAAATACAACTTTCTGACCCGATTACCCGAATTTTTATTTAAGTTCGAAATTCACCAAATTTTTCGTATTTGTCATGTGTTTCTAATTTGGCGCAACGTATCAGTCATTTTTTCAAGATGGCACCGGGGCTATCAGTTTTACCAGGTATTTTGAACCGAACCGAACCGCCTGAAAAGTACCTACCAGGGTCACAACTGATCAGCCATTTTTCGGCTAGGTCAGTGTGGTTTTTTGGGGTTCAGGTAATCGGGGGTAGATATTTGGGCAAATAGGTAAGTCTTCCCGGCAAATTAATTCTCTCCATTCACCAACAATCCCAATTGTTCATCGCGAGCTTAAGATCGCTCGAACAATTGCAATGTTGGGTTTTTCTTGAGCGGTTCAAAACAAACTTTACTCCTCCTTCCGAGAAGTTGATAGAATGGAGCTGGATAGCAGCTAGATAGGCGCACCTCGATAGCGAGGTGAGACCCAGAAGGGTGGTCGCCTTGCGAGCCAGCTGCAAGGTCGAGAGGCTGTTCCGGGTGTTTGCGGATACTTCTAAATGCGTCAAGACGTTAGAAGTGTCCCAGGTACCCGTATATTTGGAAACAAAAGGCTTTTCATTATAAACCTCTCTCATAAGGTTAACGACCAGAGGGTTCCTTCCCACTGACGATAAACTTTGGGTGAATTAGAGCATTGAACGGGCTACATTTTCCGTGCTGTAGCTGTTGCCAGAATGAAAATAATCCAAAAATCTAAGACCCTCTTGACGCCAGACGACAGATATTGTGCTTCCGTTGATTACACCAACTGCTCCAAGCGACCCAAGCGGACTGGTATGCAGAGTGTGTATTTGATCGAGTTGCTCCCAGTATGAGCTCGATAACTTTTTGCGGAAAGCCTTTCTTCCAGACAACTCCGGAGAGCCGCCAGGCGATTAATCTGATGAACTCGTCCTCTGTCAATGGATGACCCTCCCCCAACGGGGAAGTCAGCAACGACTTGGATGGGAAGAGAAGGAGTGTCCATCGCTAGCTCCATCAAGGAGGGGAACCAGCATTGGCTGGGCCAGTGGGTTGTTACTGGGACAAAATCCGCTTGTTCATGTCAAATCTTCGTTAGACAGAAGGGAATCAAGTTGAAGGGCGGTGGGAACAATATCCTGCGAGAGTCTTCCAGTTCAGTGACAGAGCTTCTGTGCTCCAGGCTCCCGGCTGCGGAAACTGGCTTTCGAAAATCAGTAGTTGAGCGTTCAAGTAGCTCGCAAAGATGTCCACTTTTACCTCCTAAACTGCCTGAATCGCTTTGAATAACTGCGGATCCAGTTTCCAATCCCCCGACGACAGATGTCTCCGGGATTCTGCGTCGGCCAGAATATTTGTTACGCCGGGAACGAAAATGGCACAAAAAGATAAGTGACGGCACTCACCATTCCGAGAAATTCAAGGCAATACCGCAAATGTTCCCTGATTTAAAACCCCCTTTTCTATTTACGTAGCTGACAGCTGAGGTGTCATCCATCCTTAATTCGACGGCAGTGTCGTGGGCCGTCGATGTAAAGCATTGCAGGGCCTTGAGTGCTGCCAGCGGCTCTAGAAAATTGATGTGCTCCTTGCGTTCGTCCTTTGTCCCTGTTCCCCCAGTTCTTATCTCCTTGCATACTGCACCCCTCCCTCCCCAACCTGATAAAGACGCATAAGACGCAATGGACAAATCCGGCGTCGGGAAAATATGCGGTCGGCCAGATGTAAAATCTGCCTATGAAAGCCACCAAAGTAGGTCTTTACCAGCCTCTTTCGAAAAGGTAAAGGATTCTCTTGAACTGATCAGACGACCATCAGGTTGGAAGTTCAAGAGGATCTGAAGACCGCGCCTGGGGAAAATTAACAGCTTCTGTCCAATTCAAATTCCCGATAATGTTTTCCAGGTCGATCCGGGAAATTTGCGGTTTCTTCTGCGCAGATTTGCAGAGGCACAAAATGTCTAAGCTCTTCCTGTCCGGCAAAATTAGCCTCATCTTGACTGAGTCGATAAACAGGCTTATGTATTCTAGCCCTTGAGAGGGTTCTTCCGGTTATTTTTCATCACTAATCACAAAGACTGGGGCCTCTAGTAGCGATCTTACTCTTTTCACTACCAGCCTGGCTTGATTAGGAACTAGCTGCGATTAGAATATCATCTAGGTAAATTACGAGACGAAGGCCGTTTTCCCGCAGGAAGGCTACCACTACCCTTAATAGCTTGGTGAATACCCATAGCGCGGAGCTTTAACCGAAGGGGAGGGACGCGAATTCAAATAAAACGCCTCCCCTCCCCCATTTAAACTGGGAAAGGAATTTCCGATGGCCTTCAAAAATGGGGAATTTCAAATATGAATCTTTCGAGTCCAATTTGCTGAGCCAATCCCATTTCCGAATTGTGTGTCTCACTGACGAGATGCCCTCCATCTTGAATTTTTGATAAGACAGAAAGCGATCAAGTGCTTTCAAGTAATGATTTGCCTATAACATACTCTTCTTTTGGGAATTAGGAAAATACTGGAGACAAAACCTTGCTCCCGAGCCCTAATAATTGCTCCCTTTTCTACGATAGATTTCAATTCTGGCTCACAGCAATCGTGTTGGCGTGTGTCCATACAGGCGTTATAATATATAAGATATTTATGTATATCTATATGTATATAATGTATATAATAATTAAATATAATATAATATATATATATTACTAGCTAGAAGAGAAATAAGAAAGATTTGTCTTAATTAGACGAATCTAACCATACCTAGTTTAGGGGGGTGCAAATTATGTCTAGGGGTACTACTTAATCAACTTTGAAAACATAGGATACCGTTCCCATATTAATGATCTGATTTTAGACAGTGTCAAAATAAATAGATAAAATGACGTTAAAATTTTCTATTGATACCATGTGTTTGCTTATTAAACCGCACATGGTGTCAAAATTTGAAACACCTATGCCAATTAGATCGTCTGTAATTAATAAAATTCGAAACAGGTCGAAAAATTCGCATTTTTTTCTCTTATTGCTACGATTTTTTATAGTTTTTATTATTTAAATTCAATTTAAATATTATAAACAATTAGATTATTCCTTTATGAATGAAGTCTTAAAAGAAAAAAAATTTCTTTTATTTAGGAAATTATTTATATTAATTTTACAAACTATCCTTTTTTGGGGTTACATTGTACAGAAAACAGGGGTTATATTAGACAAAAAGTGGGCGTGTTATGGGTGAGGCCAAGTCATATCGACAAACACACAGCTATAATCAACGTGCTTTCATCCCTATAATCGATTTAAAAGCCAAAGATCAAATTATCGATATTAGTTAGCCCAGTCTCCCCCATACGTCCTCTATCAAAATCTTCTATGATAACAAAAATTTTTTTCCTTAAATATTTTCTAAAATTAATATAAGCTAATATGTTCATTATGTCAACAGCTATAAGAACCTTTTTTTCAAAATTTATTTTGAATCCTTATCCGTTTTTAGACCCCGTCTAATGTGAGACAGGCGACTGTCCAATGTAACCCTGGTACAGACAAAAAATGATCAAAAATTGTAAACCCTATAACTCCTAAAATAATCTTCGTACAGCTTTTAAAAAAAATTAGTAAATGTGGGGTAGGAAGACGATTTATTTCTCAAAACAATAATAAAATTGGATGAAAGGGATGGGAGATAATAGGAAAAAACCGCAGCTGTCCAAGGTGGGAACGGTCTCCCCTACCTTTACCGTAGCTTCCCCACGCGCTTGGCGAAGGGATACCCGTTTACCCCGCGCCAATTTTCCCCTTTTTGCCATATCCAACGAAGGCTATTAAAATATTTAAAAAAAATAAAAGCATAAATAATAAACATAAATAAATTTAAAATGCAATAATGTTTAACAATTCTTATAAAAGTTTAGAAACTTAACTGATAAATTTCAAACACGAAGTTTGCACTCATATAATTCCGACGCGTTTCCCTCTCTTTGAACAACATTGGTTGCCAGAATTCCAAAATTATTCAATTTTGTAGTAAATCATTGTCGAAGAACCTTTGATGTATGAAAAGCGCCAGCCCTCTCGGCAAAAGGATACCAGCAAGAGACCTTCAAAGGAACTTGTTTCGTCTTCGTTCAGCGCGTCAAGCGGATGTATTGGATACCTCTTTGAAAAGAACCAATCTTACCAGGTCATTCAATGCAAAGCGGACCAATCAGAGATCAGTTTACAAAATTCAAAGCAGACGAAAAAATTTCTCAGCTTTTGGCTACTCATGTCTCTCATCACTTTTATCACTAGGTGGTGCTGATTCGAGAGAGCATAATTAGGCCACATCTCCCCTCTATCCCTTCGAAGGTCGCATACTGTTCTCTCTTTGCCGAGAGAGCTGGCGCTTTTCCTGCGTCAATCGCGGTTCTTAGACCATTGTAAGTGGCTGGTAAATGAAATCTAATTTATAATAATGATATTATGTATTACTTACTTATTTTTTGAAATTTACTATTTATAATGCCATTACAGTAGCGGTCCACGAAGTGGGATGTTGCAAAGTGGGAATTCCTACAAAGTGGGGATTCCTACAAAGTGGGAATTCCTACAAAGTGGGGATTCCTACAAAGTGGGAATTCCTACAAAGTGGGAAGGGGTAGAGCTCGAGAAAAAGACCCTTCTAGCCTCGCATTCTTTGAACTTGCGCGGGGAGTTCAAACTTCAAACCCTTTTTAGCCGGTTTTCTGTCTTTTTCAAAGAAGGTCACTCTTGTTTTTTGGCTTATTCTTTTAATAAATTTTTAAACTACGTAACTTATCGTTAAAATACTTTATACATATGTTTATTTTAAAGTTTTCAATGCAAAGGGAATAGCGACTACAGTATATAGCAAAAAGGTTAGTTTCATACTGTCAGTAGTCGTGTCTATATCTCTGGTAAAAAATGCCAAAAAAAGCAATCAAAAAGAAATTTTACCTGAAGTTAAAAAAACAGAAAAGATCACCTAAGAATCCCATTAAGTGATCAGTTAAATGTGATTGAAAAGATTGAAAGTTGTATTTGCCACGTTCTCTTGGTCTTAGTAAATCAATAGTTAGCCGCATTTATTAAAATAGTGATACATTAAAGACTATTAAAGTTACGAAAACAGTGACCTTAAAATCAAAAGTTTCAAGCTCTACAGCCAAGTATTATGAACAAGTTAGTGTACGAGTGGTTTGTAAATATAATTCATCCTTCAGGAGGGTGTAAGCCTTTGCCACTGAATAGAGGAATAATTCAAACTATTGCTAAGTAAATCGCAAAAGAACATCGTTTAACCAAATTCACGGCATCTGACGGATGGTTTCGTGGATGGCGTTGGCTCTACGAAATGGGCAAGAGTGTTCGTTTACATGGCGAAGCTGGGGACGTGAATTTCATAGAAGCAGAAAAGAAAATGGATAAAGTAAGAACAGCACTAAAAGGAAAAGGATATACTCGTGAAAACATTTGAAATATAGATGATTCTGGACTCTTGTGCTCTCTCAGGCGACAACTTTGGAAAGTAACAACGGCCATGAAAGCAAAGGATCGAGTAACGGCTGTATTTTGTTGAAACTCTACTGGAACATGCAAAGTTCCTACTCTCATCATCGGCTCATCTAAACATCCACACTGCTTCTGAAATGTGCGTTGTCCACTGCCATATTGATCATATCATATATTGATAAGAAAAAAGCATGGATGGACAAAGACCAATACAAACACTGGTGGTTTAATGTATTTCTCCCATGCACCCGCGAGTTTACGACAGAAAAAGTCGCGATGCTAATGGATTCTTGTTCCGGTCACGACAAAACTATAAGTCCATAACAGATTCTTTAAATCAGGTGGAAAGTATTTTTCCGCCAAACATGACGTCTTTTTATCAGCTTTTAGATCAAGGAAAAACTTCCGTGATCAAAACACGCTACAAGAATCGCATGCTCACTCAGATGTTGAATGCTGCTGAAAATTTTGATGAACTTCAAGTTAAAGCAGAGAAATTGGCAAACGGGCGAAGGGCTAAGCTACGGGCTTCCAGTTCATGTGTTAGACGCAGCAAATTTATCGATAATTTGATATTATGATCAAGTTGTCTCCCGATTTTTGACGGAGAACCTATTGAATCGATTGAAACGTTTGGTCTTATTGAAATGAGCAATCTAGCGGCCAATAACACAAATATTCAGACGATTTTATGAGAAAAACTCTTAGAACATCCTTCTAAATCTCAACAGTAGATGGCTTTTAGTAAGTAAATTTGAGTTCAAAATTGAGTTTGATTTCGATCAAAATTCTTGGTTTTATTGCGATCAAACTTATCTTGAAATTTGTATTTTTTTAGTTTGAGTTTCATCACGATTAAAAACTGATTTCGATAACTGCAAGTCTGAGCTTCACAGACGTTTGAAGTGAAGATTTTGAAGTGGATTCTGTTGAAGGGAGAAGGCAAGTCAGCATATATTATTAACATTTTCCTATTTTCTTTTTGATTAAAAAAACTATTTTAGACAAATAAGTTTGGATGATGGGAGAAAAAGAATGCAATCTTTATTATAGTATAGTGGCTATGAAGATCCCGAATGGACCGACGGGGCCAACTGCACAAATTGCAAGTCATTAATTTATGATTATTTATATTCTATTTTTCCTTCCATTTTTATTTAATGGAGTATAATTAATCTATAGAGCAGTAAAACATGCTGCGTTGCGCATTTTTCACAAATGTGAAAAATCTCATTTGTGTCTGCTACCGCTGCAGCCTCTTACGGAGAAACCGTCTTCTTCCCATTAAACAGTAAGTTTTTAACTATTTATTAAGGTTTTCCCCCTTTACTTCCTCGCAGTGGGTAGCCTATTCATTTTTTTCATTTCCCATATTTTTTTCTAGCCCCAGTTCTACCTAGTTTATTTGTTTTTAATTGTTGTTTTAAGTGGCTCGTCTCTTTTAGCCGAAGAATTTCGTTTGCTGCCAGAAATTCGTCTGCTGTAAGGGATGAGCAACAATGCATTCTCAAACAATAACTAATTAAAAATAAACTTCATAGAATTAGGGCTCGAAAAAAAAAGGGAAATGAAAAAATGAATAGGCTACCCACTGCTAGGAAGAAAAGGGGGAAAATTTTAAGTAATAGTTGAAAACTTACTGTTTAACGTGAAGAAGACGGTTTCTACATAAGAGGCTGCAGCGGTAGCAGACAACTTAGACACAAATGATATTTTTCGCATTTGTGGAAAATGCGCAACGCAGCATGTTTTACTGCTCTATTCATCGTAGGAATTCCCGTAGATGCAATTTGGATACTGATTCTGCACCTTCTGGTGAAACCGTGCCATCTGCTGACGCTGGGCCGTCTTGTGAAGTCAGACCGTCTTTTGAAGCCTGGTCATCTGGTGATAACGGGCCGTCTCGTATTGCTAAGTCGGACTCTGAAGCTTTGCCATATTGCGAAGCTTCATATGACGAGGCTGAGCTGGGCGGATTGGAATAGCCGGGTGGATTGGAATATTTGGCTGGTCCGGCTAAAAAGTATGGCGGCATTGAGGAAGGTGATAATATGTCCGTAAGTGCTCAGAGGCTGAGCGAGCCGGTAAGACGGAGCCACCTAGTGAGGCGTTGCAGGCCGAATCTCCTCCTTTGTTCCTACAATCCACTAACATTACTGTAATTTTTTTTACATAATTTTTAAAAATCAAAGGCTATAATTTTTTGTTCTAGAGAGAAGTTGTCACCCGCCTAACACAAGAGGTCATCAGCCTTAAAGCAATGATCATCTGCCTCGCTTAGAACGATGGGTGGGCCAGCGGTGCCTCCACCATCCGCTACACTGGTGCCTCCGCCATGTACACCACCAGGGACTACGCCAACAGCTCCGGTGCCTCCTGCTGGATCCTCAACCAGGAAAAGGAATGGAAGAGGAGAAAAAAATCATAGGGAAGAAAGATCTGAATGGAAAACGTTTTCATGTAAGTATTTTAATGTTTTTTCTAAAATTGTGATTTAAAGCCAAATTAGTTAATTTGTTTTGCAGTGTTGTTGAAAAGAGCCATGTAATAAAGGTATGACCAAAAAAGAAGGAACATCAATAGTAAATTTTTCTTTTTAGTTTATCTTTTTCTCCTTTACTGATTGTTTGCTGAAAAATACATGGCATTAATATTTACATGGCTAAATCTTAAGAAAAAGATTCCACAAGCCCTACTAGTTCTTCACGATGCCGTTATTGGAAAAGGTAATTTGCTGGAATTTTTTGTTGAGTCGCTGAATAACTTGCAGTTTTTTTTCCATAGCTTAAAAATTATTTTTAAAAATTACATCGATATCTAAAATATTTCGGAATCATTAGTCTCAATTCAAAATTCTTTTTGGTTGCCGGGCTCCAGCAATTATTTGGAACGTTAATTTGATTTGGGTGAACAGGTCTGTGGTTACTGAATGGTGAGCGGCGAGGGCACCTTTTTACCATCGACAATTCAATGATGTGAACACATTGCAAACACAAAATATGACAATAATTTAAGACCGTGTGTGGCACGCGGAAACCACCACACTGGGCACCTACCATCATGATTGACATCTGGGTATTGTTGAAGGGGATTTTCTTGTTATTGAATAACAACCGCTAACGGCACGTCTTCATCAAGCTCTGCTAATTGTTGAACATTATCTAATTGCCTTAATTGTCGTTGTTTATCAAATTTTGTCATGACATTTGCCCTTCGGTTGAAAAAAATTCCTTGTTGAGCAACGAAAAATCTGTCTACCCTGTTATTGCCATCCTCCTCTGAAGAGTCTGTCGATTCCAAATTCCGATCCACCGGTGTAATCTGACGTGCGTAACGTGTAAACGTGTACGTATGTATTAAACTTACTGTGCCGTACGCTATAGTGTGCAAAGACGCTAGTTGGTAGAATCCTCTGGGTGTTGCATGGAAAGTCCAATCCATGTGGAGCTCTTTGGAAACGATGAATGCAGGCAGCGTTCCCAAGTTTACAAAAACTAGAGCTTCCTTGTCCCCCGCTGTGACTTGTCCGAAGAAAAATTGGTTTCTCCGTTCAAATCCATTCTAAATTAAAAGCAGATATTGATTTTTTTTAATGAGCTATATTACTTTAATATAGCTATATCTTAAATTACTGTTGATAAGATCAACAAGGCGTTGCGCATTCCATGGATTAACGGGTACGTTTTGCTGACGCGTGCGTTATGACGTTCTTCGGGTTGTCATGAATTTAACCAGCGGATGGCCCGGAAATCTTATTTAAAAAAAATTACAAAAAAAAATATTGCGAACAACATGCGCAACATATACAGGCTGGGAATACATCTAAAAATTACAAACCTAGGCACAAGAATCATTAACGAAATGTAAGAGCTGAAATTAAACGCTGAATACCCGAAAATAATAACAAAAGTCACATGGAAAGAGGTAAATAAAATTAACAGGCTACCTTTTTAGAGCCAACATGTAAATGGTGTGCAAAGGTATATTAGTATAAGCAGCTTGTTGACGACATTAATCCATGAACTCAAATTTGCTGATGAGGACATGGTCGTTTTCATGATTATAAAAGCCACTCGGAGGAAAAATACCTTACTCATTGCAAATCAAGCTAGCTATACATCTTCTAGCCAACTAACGACTACATCGATACCTTTAAAATTGTTTCTTATTGCATGCAAAAAGAGGAACAATTAAGAAAAATTACCTGGTACTCCCGCGGTCTACTCCATTTCGCTGAAAAACAAATTTATCAAGAGTGTATGACATCATGGCTGTCGCTAGTGTGTGCTAGTGTATGCCTTCCCACTTCACCCAGGGGAGAACAGCTATTTCATTTCGTTTTTTTTCAAGAGGAACGGAGAAATAAGACAAGTATTTTTTTGTGGGCAACAAGAAATAAAACGTCTTTTGAGTTACACTATGTAATATATTTAAGTAAATGAAAAGTGATATTTGTGGTAAAACAACAAAATAAAAACTTTTATCTTTCTAGTTTGGTTTGAACTTGTGTAAAGTATTCATCCTGTCGGCTTGTGTAAGCTGTCTGCTTGGGTAAGCATTCACCCTGTCGGGTGAATGACTTTATGAATTTTAGACAAAATATACTATAAACTTACTCAATGATAAGAACAATGAATTCTAGGGAATGAGCCAATCCGGCGTGTTTCATTCAAACGAAATAGAGCTTGAAGTTGCAGCAAGAAGTTTCTTTTTGCAATCAGCAATAGAAATTTTTAAAGTGGAACAAAAGGATTCAAGTTTGAAGAGGTTTTTTCTTTTCTTTGCATAACGATGCAAAGAAAGCAAACGAAATCTCACATAATGGAAAAACAGCAAGTAGACTGGGAGTATCATGAAACAAAGATTCAATAACACATGGGAAGATTACATTTTAAACAATAAGCTATCACGATTTCCAAATGTAAGTATTGTTGGATGTATTAACCAAGAATTGATTTGCTAACGTTTGTGCGTTTCAATGTCGAAAAAAGTAGAAGCTAGCAACAGTGTCTTCGGCAGATCTAATTCAAAAAACAAGCATCAGATTCGTTTGACGTAGCTGTTGTCATGTTTGAAGAACAGCTCATTTTAACGAAAAGCACTGCCTGCCAAGGCAGCCTCTCACTCTGACTATGTATGAAAACGTCCACACAAAAAATAAAAACATTTGGTAAAAAATTGGAGCACTGAGAGAACCGCAAAAACGGCGTTTTCCCGTAAGGTTCTCTCAGGTTTCCAAAGGCTTTCGGTAGTGTAACAGAATTCCCATTCTGCAAGCAGGACTCCTTAATTTTATCTCCCCCACCTCCCTCATCGCACAGCCTCCTCTTGAACCCACCATAAGACTACAAGCAGCAACACAGCAGACGTATCTCCCGGAAACTTCCCAAAAGACACCTGCATCGCCCAAAGCTCTTTCATCAGCCGGCTAACACGGAAGCACCCTTAAACATCTTCCTACCTGTTCCCATGCCTAAAATATTCATGCACCTGCACCGCACGCGCCAAGACATTCCACCCTTTTTAGATTAAGATCCCAACACATAAATAACCGTAGATTTAGAAATATTTTTACTAATTATTCACTTAAATCCTAGTTAAGTGACCTGTCCGAACTGTCACCACAGTTCGGGGGTGGCTTTAACACAGGACTATTAAATACTAATTTATACTCCAAATTCACGCTTTCTCCCGTAAATCTTACAATTTTAAACTATAATTCTTCCCACCCCTCCGTGACTCATCCTAGCGGATGGGTACCCTTTAACCTCCCTAAAATTCGACTTAAGTGAGTTGACAGAACTGTCAACTCAAGTTGGGGGTGGCTTTTACACGGAGCCTATTCTCCCTATTGTTTCCTCTATTCGGGTCACGGCCGCATCTTTTTCATATAAAAGGCCGATACTTTTCCTCTCTTAGTTAGTCGTTTTTGAGTCGTCTTTGAGTCGTTTTTGAGCCGTTTTCGGTTACCTTCAGTCGTTCTTCCGCCTACCTCAACCTGTCCTTTAGTGACTTAACGGTACCAGTTAAGCTCAGTTTAGTTGATCTGTGAAGTGAATAATTTCCGCTCACGCTACCCGACTGCGCCAACTGGTATGTCACCCCTCTATTTATTTATACCTGTATTTTAGCCTTAGAAACCGAATACATTGCGTTGTGGATCAGACGTCTCCTGTTCTTTACTTAAAACTGTTTTAATTTAAATTATCTCGTAAAGGGAAGAATGTTTAAATACACGAACCCTTTACATCTGGTGGCAGCGGTATTTGAACTTATCCACAATGTCATTGTATACGGGTGCTAAGCCTAAAATTTTGAGTAAACCAATAAAAAATACTGTCCGTCACGGATCTCAACCCTTGTTGCCCACCTCTGAAAATCTTACTTCTGTACCTGTCTCTAAAATAAATACTGAATTATCTGAACCGTCTACTCGCCAAAAGAGACCCACTCGTTCAACTGTTAGCTTTAAAACAGCTAAGTTATTACAGCTCGGGTTAAATTCTAAAACTATTAGGAAACCAAAATCTTTTAAGTGGCAAGATATTAAAAAATCTATTAGTAATAGTCCTTCACTTCTTGCTCGTACTATTGAGTGGCTTCGGCAGTCTCCTTTTACCTCAGATTTTGAAAGTGAAAGCGAAAAACCGCCACGCGCTTTATTACAGGGCTCTTCTACACAGCTTCCTTCTTCACTACCTGTAGTTAAGGATCATAAAATAACCTTTACAATTCAGCCGACAGCTACCGAAGAAAATAAAGTTAAGACTCCAGAAACTCCACCTTCGCCTACTTCTGCTGACTTTAATTTTGACAGCACTCTTTCTAGCTCATTAAATGAACATCAACGCGTCGATTCTACAGATATACGTGAAGCACGCACCGTCATTAAGCAACCCTCCCAATTACCAGCCAGAGTCCCCATTACCTGTAGAACATTTACGACTAGCCCTATTCGCACTCAAGCAAGCCTTACTATCCAACCAAATTTTACCGGTTCACGAACAAAATTATCTGATAGCACAGTTAAAATCAATCAGCAATTATTCTCAACTATCAAACCCGAAACCGTCGAAACCATCGCCCAACCTGTTGCCCTTGCTAGACGAAATTCACTCCCTACTGAAACAGCCGTTGGACCAATCACGCCCCTTGCGGCCGTTGTCTGCAACAATAATAAAACTCTTTGTCGATCGCTTGACGGATTACACGGAGTACACATTAAAAAATCAAACAGCGACCCTCAAATTTTTGAACGAAGCCAATCGTTACACTCACTTCATCAAGACGCTGACTCCAGCAAAGAATCAATTCAACAGGAAGAAACAGCATCCAGCTCGTCACAGCATTCTTTGTCACCTATCCTCGGGCCTGGCGGAAAAACTTTGCACAACTCACTCAACAATATTCATCAACGACTTTCTTCAACTCCCATCCCTATTACGACGCCTGATCAACCTTGCAGCAGTTCCAGACCAAACCCACCAACTAGTTTTAAATCTCCTCTCACACCTGGAACACCTAGCGGATCTCCCGGAAGCAATACGAAACACAGCACAAATCACTGCACAGCAGCTCAAAGCACTCATCACACGAGAAGACCAGCGCACTTTAACGCCAACGTTATTATCCAACAACGAGGTACAAATAAAAGCAGCTGCGAAAGCATCAGCCCCATTCTCACAGCACAAAAGACATATACACAACCGACCTCTGGCGGAGAAAAACCAAAACACACTACAGATAAACGAGACAGCCAGCAAATTCAACACAACGCCACTTACACCACCACGCGGGGATTTGACGCAACCTCAACCAAAACAAAACAGCCAACGCCACCCGTGGCGCAATCGTCGCCAGCAGAAGAAAAGCAGCAGTTCCACACAAAACAAACAATAAAAATGGACCCTCTTCAATATTCATTGGTTACAAATGTCATCCCGATAGGAGATTTGCAAGAACTACAAAAAGGTCAACGCGCGCAAACTATGCTCATTCAATTACAAAATTTTACGGGAGGACCATCAACACGTTTTGATCGCTGGATTAAATTATTTGAAAATGTCGTTGCTATGTCAAACTGGAATGAAAAAGAAAAAATGAATATGTTGGTGACCAAAATGGCCGGCCCTGCTCATGACATCCTACAAAATATTCTAGAAAGCGTCACTCAAGACTATAAAGAAGTAAAGCGGCTGCTACAAGAACGTTTCCATGGAAACGAAAATCAAGACTTCTTTCAAAACCAACTTGAAGAAGTAAAGCGACATCCAGGCGAAGCTATTCTCGACTATGGTTTCCGACTCAAAAACATTTTCGAACATGGATACCCCAAGGGGGAAGAAGAAACAAAAACTGATGAAACAACACGACTCCAAATGCTACGACAAAAATTCCTTCAAGGGTTAGACAAAACCCTTAGAAACAAAGTCCGCTACAAACCTTTCACTACATACGAAGCTTTAGTTGCCGAAACCAATAAATACGCTCTACGCTTAGATGGGGAAAAAGAAGAAAAAGACAAGAGAGAATTTATCAACGCAGTAGAAAGCAATTCCACCAACATTGAAATTTTAAAAGCAATAGAGAAAATACCTGAAACCATAAATGCACTCGCGACAGGTAGCAGGTATCCCCAAAAGGTCCCTGAAAAAGATGGAAACCCCCAGAGACTTGCAAGCGCAGAACAGGTAGACAGATTAGAAAAAGCGGTAACTCGATTGATAGAAAACAGTGATCGCAATACAAATAGATTTTCCAATAACAGAAACTTTAGACAAGCAAATTCATACCAAACAAGCAATGGTTACAATCAGTACAAACAACATTTCAATATTCCACAAAATTACAATACTCCACCTCCCCAATTTGTAAGCAACTCGCCTAGCAGGTACCAGATTAACAACCCTCCGCCGCGACCCTTTTTCACAACTCAATATCCCCCTCGTTCAGATATGACTACCTGTCATTCTTGTGGCATGAAAGGCCATGTAAAAAGGGATTGTAGGAAAAGACAAGAACAAAATACAGATATAAGACAGCCCATCAAATGCTATTCCTGTCAGCAGATAGGACATAGAGCGAATGAATGCATGAATAGACAAATGCAGCAAAAGCCTAATATTCCTGGTCCATCTCATGGACAGGGAAACGCTTAGGTACCAACTGCAGCTTTGGGTCAGTTGGTAGATATGCCTCTTTTTATGGAAAACCCCGGCAAATTTCTCACATTACAATTATTCAAAATAGTTCAGCACCTCGTATTTCCCTTTTCATTGACAAAATTCAGTTTGATGCGCTGTTTGATACAGGCGCTGCGAGAAGTCTTTTACACGAAAAAGTTTATAGATTACTACCGTCGGAAATGCAACTGGCCAGTGCTGAGACCGACACAGATTTATTTGACGTACAGAATAGAAAGTTAGAGACCCTTGGGAAGGTTGAGCTACCTGTCCAATATGGAGAATATATACTTGAACAAGAATTTATTATTACAAGCGGAATTTCTGAAGCATGCATTTTAGGCGTTGACGCTGCTTTTAAACATGAGTTCGTATTATGTGGACGAACTAAGACTATTTTTTTAGCGAGAGACAAAGCAGGAAGAGCACCACTTTATTCCAGCGAGAATTTAATGACCTCAGTCAAAAAGGTGACGACGTTCCCATTGACTTGCATGGCCATTAAAGCCAGAATGAGTAGGTCACAATACCAATTGCTTCCTGGCTTTCCGTTTCTGTTTACTCCGAGCAAAGAGCTACCGGAAGGAATTACAGTAGATCAATTTTTAGGCGAAACGAATGATAAAGGGGAATACAACTTGCTGATTCGTAATATTTCAAATAAACTCATTAATTTACCGCGTGGAATTTTATTAGGCAACGTTGAAACAGCTTGTCAGTTAATTGGAAAAATTGACGTGAAAGATGAAAATGAGACAATGCTAAATGAAGAACAAACGGAAATTGACACTTTTATTTCAAACGTAGAATTTCAATATAAAAAACCTTTAATTAAATTATTAAACGATTTCAAAGACCTTTTTGCTACAACAGATTCTCAATTAGGATATACCGGCTTAATTAAACATAGTATAGATACCCAAGGAAGAGGCCCTATCAGACTTATACCCTATCGTACAGCAAGGAAGCATCAGGAAGAATTGAGAAAACAAATTAAGGAGATGTTGGATAAAGATATCGCCGAGTTATCTACCTCTCCCTGGGCAGCACCTGTTGTACTCGTAGAAAAGAAAGACGGAAGTTTACGATTTTGCGTAGACTATCGTAAATTAAACAGCATCACAGTAAAAGATTCATTCCCTCTACCAAGAATAGATACCACCCTTGACCAACTACATGGAAAAAAGTTTTTTACGACTCTTGACCTGGCATCTGGCTACTGGCAGATAGAACTAGAAGATTCAGCTAAAGAAAAAACAGCATTTATCGTAGAAAATAATTTATACCAATTTAAAGGAATGGCTTTTGGATTGTGTAACGCTCCGGCAACATTTCAAAGAACAATGAATTACGTTCTAAGAGACGTCTTAGGAAAGAAAGCATTAGTTTATTTGGATGATGTCATAATTTTTTCAGACACATTCGAAGCTCATTTAGAAGACATACGCGAAGTATTCAACCTTTTAAAAATCGCAAACCTTAAACTTAAACTCAAAAAATGCCAGTTTATTAAACATTCGGTAAAATATTTAGGCCATATTATTTCAAAAGAAGGCATTGCACCAGATCCAGCGAAAATTGATAAAATTCTTAATTATCCAGTCCCTCAGTCAGCTGACGACGTAAGATTGTTTCTAGGACTAGCAGGATACTATAGACGTTTTATTAAAGGATTTGGTTCCATTGCCCAGCCACTAACAAAGAAAACTCATAAATTGGCTTTAAAAGAACCCTTCGTTTGGACTGACGAAGATCAGGTAGCTTTTGAGACCCTTCGAACATGCCTTACAACAAAGCCTATTCTGGCATATCCCGATTTCAGCAAGCAATTTTTACTTTTTACTGACGCATGCAATTATGGTATTGGAGCTGTATTATCCCAAATTCAAGACGGTAATGAAGTAGTCATTGCGTATGCCAGTAGACAGCTAAGAAAAGCAGAATTAAATTACGCTACTGTAGAAAAAGAAGCCCTCGCAGTGATCTTTGCGATAAAATCTTTCCGCCACTACCTGCTTGATGAACCTTTTTTGGTCATAAGTGACCATAGCCCTCTCCAATGGCTACAAAATCAAAAGGATAACAATGGAAGGCTAGGGCGGTGGGCAATACAACTAGCAAGTACCAATTATAGAATACAATACAAACCAGGACGAGTACATCAAAACGCAGACTGTTTATCTCGAATAAAAGTCGCGGTCATCCAAGAAAAAGACAAACAAAAAGAGATCTGTCTAAAACAAGCAGAAGATCCTCTTTGCATACACATTAGAAATTACTTAGATAACGGCGAATTAACTGATGAACATCAAGTTAACAACCCTGTTTGGGTTAAAGAAATTGAATTTTATCAAGTAATCGATGGTGTGCTCTACCGTAAAGATTTTTCCACCAAAATAAAAAAGAGAAACGAAGCAAAATTTCAGGTAGTTTTACCTCTTTCTCTTCGTCCATTAGTTTTAAAAGAACTCCATGACGAACCTTTATCAGGCCATCTTGCCTATCAAAGAACGTACCTTAAAGTTAAAAATAATTATTATTGGCCATCTATGAGGGCTGACATCAAAGAATATTGTAAAGTTTGTGAGACTTGTTTAGCCAATACAAAGTCTACTTTACGAGCTTTCTTACATCCTCATGAGCTAGCAAAAGCACCATTTGACGTGGTAGGAATGGATTTTATGGGTCCTTTCACGCCACCGTCAACAAATGGTAACAAATACATTATGGTCATTACAGATTATTTTTCAAAATGGACAGAAATAGCAGCTCTTCCTGATCAGACAGCTGTCACTACAGCCAATTGTTTCATGAAATTAATCGTACAAAGGCATGGTTTACCAAAAGCAATAGTGTCTGATAGAGGAACGAATTTTACATCAGCAATTTTTCGTCACTTATGTAAAACATTAGAAATCGATCAACGATTGACGACAGCGTACAATCCCGCTAGTAACGGACAAACCGAGAGATTCAATCGTACATTAACAACAATGCTTAGGAAAGAATTAAAAGATGGACAGCACGAAAATTGGGAACAAATGATGGGAGACGTATGCTTTGCATATCGTAATTCGGTTCATTCATCAACATTAGAAACACCATTTTTTCTTTTGTATGGTCGTGATCCGAACCTTCCTATCCACAATTTTCTCGATGCTGTACCACGTACCACACTCTCTCCCACAGATTATACGAGCCTTATGTTAGAACGACTAAGAATAGGTTTTCAAATCGCCCGCGAAGAAAATCGAAAGGCAAGAGAAAAACAAAGAGAACAGTATAACAAGAGAGCAGTACTACACGACTATAAAGTAGGGGATAGAGTATTGATAGATATCAAAGTTCTTCCTCAAGGAGATAGCAGAAAATTTGTCTCAAAATTTAAAGGTCCATACAGAGTAATAAAACTGTACGATAATAAAACGGTAGACATCGCCGATAACTCTTTCATACCAAGACGAGTCCATGTCAACCGACTTCGTCCCTTGTTCGACAGTATGATATGGCGAGACGAATTTTGCCCCGATATTGAAAAAGAACAAGAAAATCTTTTGCCTGAGATAGATCTCGAAAGTGACATAGCCCTAGAAAACAATAGACCCCTAACAGAGGATAACACAGACGCAACTCAGCCCCCAAACGTAGATAGTGATCTGCAACAAGCAAATGACGATACAATCGCCACCGAACGTCTAAATGAAGACAAACCAGAAAAAGACACACCAGAAATAACACACTCATCTTCTCAGCCCGACCTTACTATCGCAACAACTGATCCAAATTTTATCGCCCCACAAACACACAGAAAAAGGGTTGTGAAGAAAACTCGTAGGCTAATAGAAGAATACGAATAGATCCTGTAAATATTTATAGCTTTAGAAAAAAATATATATGTAGTTAAAAATATAAGAATGAACGAAAATAAGCTAAAGTAATAAAATTAGGTAAAGATCTCATCATGATTAGAAAACCAAGCCACGCTATATATATATATTTTTTTTTTCTTCCTCTCGAGACTCACCAACACGTGGTCGAAACCAGGCAAGCTAGACCTATATAAAGAAGCAGTTAGCATAAAAAAAAATTCAGTCGATTCTTCACTATGGCAGAACACTATTCTGACCTGGAGTCAATCTCAAGCGAGGAACTTAACCTAATCGGTTCGTTCTCGAGGAATGACTGGGACTCTTACCTAGAGGAGTCCGGCATTCGCTCAAATTCGCGCCAGGGTACACCCTGGCACCTTATTTCTTTCGGTCACCCGCGTTATCAGGATCTAGACCCTGATGACCCGGTGTATATTACAGCATGTCAAGAGTAAGTTAATAATCTCAAGTTACAGTAATTTTTGTTTGTACTCATTCCTATTTTATTTTTCTTTTGTTTGTTTGGTTCCCGCTCGCTTACCTTCCAATACATAAATAGCTTACAAGCAAAAAGAGAGTTAGAGGCAGCAGCCGAAAGAGAAAGAGAGGCCAAGGCTTACGAAGAAGCTTTGGCCCAATCTAAAAAAGAAACAGAGATCCTGACTAAGAAAAAAGACGAAATCATCAAACAAGCGAATGGGAAATTTTTTCCCTTGCCCAGCCGTTTCGGTTCCACGACGGAACCGAACGACTGGGACACTGAGTCCGACTTGGATCGCAAACTAGTGTGTCAACGCTGGTTTGAACTCCAAGAAAAAAGCGACAGCTTGAAATCGTTTTGTATTGCGATGGGCCTGCTGTTGGGAATCGTAAGCCTGTGCTTACAACTGTTCCAGCAGTAGGAGCCCTAAGGCACTCTACCTCCACTATTTTTTTGTCTTGTCCTTTTCGATTTTCGACTTAATTATCAAATACACTTTTTCCTGCGTTATTATTCACTGATTCATCTAAATATATATATAAATATATATAAATTAGAAAAGAAATACGTATGACAATATGTATATGGATACTCTAAATTAAAAACAAACGTGTACAAACGTTGAGAGAAAAACTTTACTTTCCCTTGACTCAGACAATAAATACACAACAGTAATACCATCTAGCGGTAAACTGTTGGAACATGTGGAAAAAAACAAAATATACACACATAAAATGAAAACATAAATAAAATAAAACATACATACACCAGTATGTGGATAAATAAAAAACAAACCTTCCTTCCAAACTCAAAATAAATACTAAAAGATAACAATAACTGACATCTAGTGGTCAATTTTCGTATCCTACAAAAAAAAAAAAAAAAAGAAAATGGATATATAGTAACAAATCTAAATATAAATGAAAAAAAAAAAGAATTGAAAACAAAATACCTCTACGATTCTTCAATTCACGATAATTCAATGTGGTTCAGTTATAAAAGTAAAACCTGAAAATAAAAAATAAAAATAATAATATATATACATATACACAACAGTACAACAAAATAAACTTACCATCTCGAATTCAATACTCTTTAAACCACCCACACTCTAAACCTCCATAAATAACTAAACACAAATATAAGAAATCTAAGAAGAAAGCACAAACTATACCTACCACAATCCCCTGATAAACTTCTACATCTCTTTCTTTTCACTACCAGCACAAACATGGCGACTAGAAGCCAAACTAAAGCAGACGAAGAAAGCCCAACGTTGCCAAATTTAATTTTCTCCGTCCCATTTTTGCCCCGATTAATTTTTTTTTCTCCGACAAAATACATAAAACTACCTCCAAATTAAGTAAACATAGTTTCAAATATTAAATCCATAACAGAAAAATCATACATGCAGCAATATAACGAAATAGAGTAATAATAAGTATAGCCCAATATTTTCCAAAAACATCACGCATACTCCATCTAACGGTCATTTTAAAAACCCTCATTTTTACACAACTTTCACTATATGTACAAACCCCACACTATTCTCCCTTTCATCATTTACAATATGTTTTATCCCCAACTAAGCTTTCACTATAATTTTTAAATTACCCTTACTTAAATGATACCTTTCCATTAAATTATATATAGATACAAACAAAACAAAAACATATTAAATAATTTTTTTTTTCCTTTTCGTCAACATATTTGTACATTTTTTTCCCCCCTTCCAACTTCTTATCTACGA
The DNA here is from genome assembly GCA_013167095.2 of Daphnia sinensis. Classification (NCBI taxonomy): domain Eukaryota; kingdom Metazoa; phylum Arthropoda; class Branchiopoda; order Diplostraca; family Daphniidae; genus Daphnia; species Daphnia sinensis. Next base: position 534,141 of record CM023190.1, on the reverse strand, counting down.
CACCTAGCGGTCGTTTTAGTTTCCTTATGAACATTATTTTCCTTTCACTTTCATTGTCATTTCTTCCCAAATCTCTTGAAGAAATTAGAAAAAAAATAAAACAAACAAACAAAACAAAAAAACAAAAACTGAAACAAAAATAAACAAAACAAAACAAAACAAACAAACAAAAAAAGAACAAACAAAAACAAACAAACAAAAAAAAATTAAATATAAGAAAACACAGAAAAAAAAGAGAAAAAAGAATCACTTTATATTTTCTGAAACAGTAAAATTACATTCCATTTCCATTTTTACATTCCTCCTCAAACATATTTTGTTTTTTTTCATATCCCCCATTAAATCCGTCTTCCTAGAGTTCCTTGACGGATAGTATTTCATCGAACAAAACACCACCATGTTGTCTGCAGCATCAAACTGATCCAAGTTTATCTTCAGAAAATGTTGCTGTATTTCATGCTAACAACAATGTTATGCACCACTGCATGGGCATTCGAAACTATAATCTGCAACTGCGATAACCCTTCGGCAAAAGAACATTTTCGAACGAACGACGAGAATTGCCCGTCATTGCTGAAACCAACGCAAAAAGAAGTCGACTACATGCTATGGACAAATAGAAGAGCTGGAATAAAATTCCCAGCATCAATCTGCGGAAGATGGATGAAAATCAACCACATCACGACAGATTTCTTTGGTCAACAAATCATCGTTCCAGAAACAGTCGCATTGGAAACATCATTAACCGAATTGTACGATCATGGCCAAAACAAAACGTTGCAACGACGTTCAAATGAATTTTACCGACGATAAATGGACCCACACACCAGATCCACCCACAATTGGAAGCTGGTTCACAACAATCTCACCTTATGTAATTAATTGCATGATGGAAGAAACTAAACTAATTCGACAAGGAGCCGATGACATCATCGAAACGCCACTCGGAAAAGCAAACGTTTCAGACGGAATTCACACCCACAATCATCTCACGATCATCTGGGATATTACAGTAGCTACTGTTTTCGATAACACTCCCAGACTCGTCAGCAGTGGAGAAGGCGCTCTCATCAAAACATCGACTCCAGGAACGTTTCGCCTAGAAGACGAAAAACAGCAATTGGCATTTCACATTAAACCAGAAGGCAGATGTCTTACAACTGCCTGTCGCCACAAAAATGAATCATTCACAGTTATAGGCTATGAACATCTTTTCATCTCTATTCCTCACCTCGACGACGACAGCGAAGAGTCAGACTACGAACTTCCTCAACGAGAAACGACAACCTTATCAAACATAAGCAGGACTAACTCAGCAATCGCCCTGGAACAAATACTCAACACGCAAGTCGGTTTGGCCGCACACGTACAATTTGTACGCGACAAACTGACAGAACAAGAAAACGATATTCTGAGAATCGTGAGGAACACACAATGCGAATTGGTACGGACCAAAAGAGCCCTTGCAATCTCAGCAGCTCAATACGACGGATGGCTAGCAGCCAGCATCCTACAGCTCCCCGAATGCATGAATCTTCAAGCACAAGGAGAAACTGTATTGTTGAAACAATGCAGAGCCATCAGAGCAACGTTCACTACCGAAACGACAAGCTGTGGACCTCAACCTCGATTCAAAAACTTCACCATAGCCACAAACGGCTGGGAACTCGCCCCTTACAGCCCATGCTACTGGAGAGATCATTATGTCAACTTTAATGGAAGACATCATGTTTATCGTAACAATACTTGGAAGAAAGCTGAAGCAACCCTCATTCAACCAGAACGGGATCTGCCCACTTCCTTCCGCTACGACGACGATAATACACACGACTACGAACCACAGGCTAATCCTGCCTACGACGGGATAACAACAAGCCACATGAACATCATAGCAGATCTCGCAGCAGCAATGGCTGAACAAAGCATGAAAACAGGCATCAACTCATCAACAGCAATGAGAAATATCATCGTAACGGCAGAAGAAAAAACAGGAATAACCAGCTATATGAGCTGGTGGGAGACATTCAAGATCATCACTTTCTTCATTGGTTTAGCAATCGTCTGCACCATTACCTTCAAGATCTTTCGTTGGCTTGGATTATTCAAAATGATATGGAACTGTTGCTGCGCACTTAAAAATCTCAACAATACCACTCACAGAAGAAACCGACGTCGCGAAGTATTGGACATCTCACCACCAGTTGACATCAAGCAATATCTACCTCCTCTACTGCAAACTCAAGTTTGACTAGGCCGATTACGGGACGTAATCTTACGGGCCCGGGAGTCATGTAACAGAATTCCCATTCTGCAAGCAGGACTCCTTAATTTTATCTCCCCCACCTCCCTCATCGCACAGCCTCCTCTTGAACCCACCATAAGACTACAAGCAGCAACACAGCAGACGTATCTCCCGGAAACTTCCCAAAAGACACCTGCATCGCCCGAAGCTCTTACATCAGCCGGCTAACACGGAAGCACCCTTAAACATCTTCCTACCTGTTCCCATGCCTAAAATATTCATGCACCTGCACCGCACGCGCCAAGACATTCCACCCTTTTTAGATTAAGATCCCAACACATAAATAACCGTAGATTTAGAAATATTTTTACTAATTATTCACTTAAATCCTAGTTAAGTGACCTGTCCGAACTGTCACCACAGTTCGGGGGTGGCTTTAACACAGGACTATTAAATACTAATTTATACTCCAAATTCACGCTTTCTCCCGTAAATCTTACAACTTTAAACTATAATTCTTCCCACCCCTCCGTGACTCATCCTAGCGGATGGGTACCCTTTAACCTCCCTAAAATTCGACTTAAGTGAGTTGACAGAACTGTCAACTCAAGTTGGGGGTGGCTTTTACACGGAGCCTATTCTCCCTATTGTTTCCTCTATTCGGGTCACGGCCGCATCTTTTTCATATAAAAGGCCGATACTTTTCCTCTCTTAGTTAGTCGTTTTTGAGTCGTCTTTGAGTCGTTTTTGAGCCGTTTTCGGTTACCTTCAGTCGTTCTTCCGCCTACCTCAACCTGTCCTTTAGTGACTTAACGGTACCAGTTAAGCTCAGTTTAGTTGATCTGTGAAGTGAATATTTTCCGCTCACGCTACCCGACTGCGCCAACTGGTATGTCACCCCTCTATTTATTTATACCTGTATTTTAGCCTTAGAAACCGAATACATTGCGTTGTGGATCAGACGTCTCCTGTTCTTTACTTAAAACTGTTTTAATTTAAATTATCTCGTAAAGGGAAGAATGTTTAAATACACGAACCCTTTACAGTAGGTACTGTATATATTTATTAACAATTTATTTTGTGTTACTAGAGCAACAAATTATTTTTGAAGCATAGTTTAAATGGGAAAGAGTTCCAGTGGATTAATTTATTTGCGAATATCTAGGACTGAATTTATTAGGACTGAAAATTTCCAGTCCTATTTCTCCTGTAGAAATAGGACTGTCCTAATGAATTTTAAAAAGCTGTCCTATTTCTCCCAGTCCTATTTCTCCTCTAGCCAGTCCTATTTCTCCTAGAAATTGGGCCTATTTCATTGTGGTCCCTATTTTTGAAGTGTTAGAACTTTAGGACAATGAACCTCCAAACCGGTAGGCAGTATCCAAAACGGTATCACCCGAGACGACCACACCCATCGCCTTCCCCATCTTATGACGCAAGTGCCATGAAGAATTAATAATAAACAAACGAAAACAACGCTGACATTTATTAAACTATTCATAATTTGTTAAATGAACTATATAAGGTTAAAAGCTTCTGTTTAAATCCTGCAATTAAAATTAAAAAAGGATACGGCATTCCTAACTTGCAAACGAATTAAGCGATGACATTTTGTCAACAGTCATTTAAAATGGCTGAAGCATATAAGCCAAGCGCTTTTTCGAATTAATTCCCTCCAATTTTGCCTACCGGTTTAGAGGCTCACTGTCGCTGGTTCGTTGTCCAAAAACGACTTAGAAAAGGACGAAGAAAATAGGCCTGACTTTAAGGAGAAAGAGAACTGATAAAAAGAGAAATAGGACTGTCCTAAAGATTTGAAAAAAGTAGTCCTATTTCTCCTAGTCCTATTTCTACGGGAGAAATAGGACTGGAAATTTTCAGTCCTAATTCTCCAGTCCTATTTCACCGGCTACCGATTCCCGTGATGTTGTTAATTATACTAGAAGTAAACATGTCATTAAACGATTTCCTATGCAGGAAATTAGGTAGAAAAGTGAAAAATTTTTGTATGATCCATTTCCTACACTTACACAGGAACACAGCATCGAAATAAGAATTTTGCTTGGCTTTTCATTTTCATTAATTTTCTAATACAATATAGGTGATTTAGGTAGAAAGAAATCTTGAATTTTTTTGCATTAAATCAGAAATATTTCAGTCAAAAAGCAAAAGGTGAAATAAAACGAAACCTTTGACCATTTTCTAAATTAAAATTTTAAAAATCAAGTTTTTTCCTACGGCCCCAATGTAAAAAAAAATCGGATAGGATAGGCTAGATTGCGAGGAAGCGCAACTCAGCGTCCGCAAGAGGTCTTTTCTTCTAAATATGAAATGTGAAATGGATATATCAAAACGAAAACTAACTTACTAAAAAACAGAAGTTCATCAAGTAACGTGACAATTGTTTGATTTCCCCCGTCTTGGTCTTTTCAATCGATTTGATGTTGTTCGTCTTATCCAATCGAAATGCATTATGCAACTATATTCTCATCCTGTTTTGTCAATTTGCTGAATATTCATTAGATAGAACTATATAAACCATTTTTCTTTTTAAAACAAATTTTCCCTACAATTTTGCAAATTTAGCAATATTTTCCATTTTCTCAGTTCAACCCAAGATAGGGCTCAAATCTGGTCTATCCAGGGATATCCGTGACCAGCTTAGAGCTTACTACCGGAATATACTGGCGCGAAATAACTAAAATGGGTTTTTTTCACCTTCATGCTAGTAACTTCCGACAGTAAGCGGAAGGTCACTGGCTCCTAATTCAAGAGATAGTGCGGGATCGAGCCCTACCCTAAGGCTACTTTAATTATTGAAAAATTTATGATTTATTCCGCTACGACTATGAACATTGCCTTATGCTAGCGAATAACAGAACTAGTGCAAATATGTTTATCAATTGATTCTACTTATTTGTGTATTGTGTGTCAGGTATTGCAGCAATACACCTACAAAGTAGTCCAAAAGAAAGTTCCGTAAAAAATAAAAAAATTGCCACAACAAAATATGTAAGCATTTAAGCAAAAACAAAAAAAAACACGAAAACCAAAACACTTGAATGTAATTTTCACCTGAAAACTGATGGTCTTCTAAGGATGCAAAAGACGATTAAACGCGTTATACGAGGTTTCAAGGTCAAACAGTAATTGTCGGACTTGACTTTCACTGAGCTCATCTGACGCTTGCATAGATGAAAGAATTCGAAGCCATTGACTGACTTTTTCTTTACCCTCAAATTCGTCAGGAACAAGACTAAGTCTGGCCATTGTTTCAGCCAGGTCTCTTAGGTCTGGCTGTAGTTCATCATTAGCACGAATATCTAGCCGTAGTTTGTCCATTGTTGTGATGAATAAAGAAACAATATCTGCAATGCTATTAAATGTTTTTTATTATAGTTTTGTTCTTCACTGCTTTGATTACAATAACAGTTATTATACCATTTGCTGGTGTTTCCTTTGTCATCCCTGATGGTAATTGGTCGGTCTTCTCTAATCCTCTCCATTGCTGCTGGGCAATCCAGTTTGAAATGTGAAGTAAATGTGTCCAAGGAGGGAAATTCTTCTCCTTGAACTTGCTTGAAAGCTGCTTTATATTGAACCAGCAACTTAGAACATGCAGCTGTATACTCTTTTGCAGTAACAGAATCTTTGATGTAAGCTTTTTCAAGACACTGAATCGTGTTTATCACAGCATATAGATCAGCCATGTTATCATACCTAAAGGGATTAAGTGATATTGCAATTAACTATACCAACTCTTTCACTAATGGTAGGACATGAAAACAATGGTAGAAAAAAAACAGTTTGGCAAGGATGAATCAAGCAAGTATACGTTCACCAAATGATAATTAGGTTGTACGGTAGTAAAAACGCAAAATTAAAGATGTTTTACTTTTCTCTTTCTCTCGCATTTTTGTATAACTTGGCTTCTTCATTTAATTCAGTTTTCTTCAAACCTGACATTTCCGTTTACTTTTACCGCTTTCACAGAAACGAAATAAGAAACGACTGCCTTAGTGAATTGAACTTTTCTCTGGGCCAGGATAAAATGCAGTTTCTCCAGTCCGCATCCGCATTTTATCCTGGCCCCTGTTCTCTATAAGCAAGGCCTACTTAATGGATAAGGCCTGTAAACTTGTATATTCCCCATGAAGGCGACAGAATTCCCATCCCTGCCCCTGTGAGAGCCAATCAGACGAAAAAAGGAGGCGAAGACTTCGCCATCTGGCGCTCATAATCCTTTAGGGTTATTTATACCTGGTTAAAGATCGGTTCGCTATGAAGTGGCGTGGCCGAGTGGTTTAAGGCGCTGGTTCATGGCACAATTTCTTTCGGAGGCATGGGTTCGAATCCCATCGCTGCCACTTATTTTCATTTTATGCCTTAACATTTAAATTATTTATGGATTCTGAGCACCAGATGGCGAAGTCTTCGCCTCCTTTTTTCGTCTGATTGGCTCTCACAGGGGCAGGGATGGGAATTCTGTCGCCTTCATGGGGAATATACAAGCTTACAGGCCTTATCCATTAAGTAGGCCTTGCTATAAGTAATGCAATGCACCCTTGAAGGGACCGGAATAGTGCGGACGCGGATTGCGGACTGGACAACCTGTGGACTTACACGTTACACCTGGGTTAAATTAAAAATTTTCTCTAAAAACATGTAGCATAATGAAAACATATTGTCTATATGGGATGCTGTAACCCCATTCCCCATATAGTACGCGGACTGTGGAGTGTAGAGTAGACTGTTACTGCGGACTGCCGTCAAATATTTTGGGCCAGGTCCACAGGCCAGTCTGTGGTTTGTCCAGTCCGCAATCCGCAATCTGCAGTCCGCGTCGGCACTTCATTCCGGCCCCGTGAGGCCGTGACACCGTCTGGTCTATGCTGTGGCTGTGCTTTACTGCTCTGCACGTAGTGTTTAATTACATTAGAACAAGTGTTAGAAAAAAGGGATTTTCTTCAGTTACCATTTGTTACGGAATTTCTTCGAAGTAAATACCGGCAATGGGGGAGGTTGAGCGAGATCCTCCCACAAGAGTGTTATTGAATGATGAAGAACTAGCTAATCTTGACAAGTCCCAGTTCCTCCAGCATTGGGCAAAACAAGAATGTTACATTAGTTGGCTAGAGTCACAATTATCCTCTGCACAAATTGGTTAGTTTTTTGTGCCTTTTTCTCATTTGCAGATGAAGAAGCATTAAAGAAATACTAATTGTAATTTTTATTCAGCATTAGTTCCACTTCGGGAATACGAGGAAAAAATGAAACATTCAATTTCTTCTGAATGTGGTCGAAGAGAAAGTTTTCTTTTAATGCGTTTGAATACTAAAGAACAAGAAATTCAAGATCTATTAGTGAGTATTTGTAGGCCAATCAAAAAATTATTTGCATTAACTACTGATTGTCAAGAAAAATCAATTATAGTACAGATGTTTTCCTGAATACCACAAAAATTTTGCAAAAATAGGTCCAAATTCATGAACTGAAAGCCTTGCAAGCTGGTAGCTCAACTTCCTTGAGGTCTTCTCTGTTAGACCCTGCAGTCAACGTACTGATTCAACACCTTCGTGGGGAGCTTGATAAGTCTAAATCAGCACTGGAGGAGACTCAGAATGAACTGAGTGCATGGAAGTTTACTCCAGACAGGTTGTGCCTCTTCTTTTTTACTTTTTATTTTTTTTTCTTTCCTTTTTTTTTTTTTGAGCATCACAGCTTGAATATCTTTATTATGTTTCATAAGTATTAACAGCATAAAGGAGGAAAATTTTTTCTTGGAAAATTGTAGCAATACAGGAAAACGATTAATGGCGAAATGCAGACTCCTTTACCAAGAAAATGAAGAATTGGGAAGAATGATATCGTCTGGCCGACTGGCAAAGCTTGAAGGTGATCTAGCACTGCAGAGAAATTTTAGTGAAGAAATGAAGAAATCCCAGTCAGGTAAATTGTATACTTTGTTTCTGCTTCATTGAGTTTTTCATTCCCAGCTTGAGTAATACGGCATTCTTAAGCACTGTAAAGAAATTAATTCTACATTTGTATTAATAAATTTTTTGGAAAAGGATCCCACATTCTTTCACAGTATATACTGTACCTAATTGTTAACTGATCGGCAGTTTCTTTTATGACCATAAGTAAGTTTTTCGTCCGTTTGTCTTTACAGAATTAGACGAATTTTTACTGGAATTGGATGAAGACGTTGAAGGCATGCAGTCAACCATTTACTTTCTGCAGCAGCAACTACGCCAAACACGAGATCAGTTGTCTGCAGTTCAAAAGGAAAATGAGCTCCTTCGCAATACTGGTGTTATTCATACGGATGGTGTTATCCAAATGGAACCGCATTTGCCTGAAAATCTTGACGATATGGATAATTCGCTCAATCAAAGAAGCGACATGGATGAATCTTCATATCTCCAACAGTATGCCACTGATCTCCCTAGTATTGTCGGCGATCGGTGTAATGGTCCTGTTCACCCATCTTCTCCCAACGATTAGTTTATACGCTTCTTCGTACTATATATTGATTCTTCCTTTGAAAAGAGTGAATTACTCATTCGGATTTCGTTCGAGCTTTTATGGTTTCTATTGATGAAAATAAGGTATAGTATAATCGTTAATTAAAATCCTACGAAACACTATTTACCTTATTTTACTAGATTACCAATACGAATTTTCAAAAGATCAAATGGAGTTTGCGGTAATAAATGTATTCCTGTTCAAATATATTAATTTTGTCGATCAAGTCGAAGTATTTGCTTAGACTGAGGCTGAATAGTTACTCAGTCAGATGTCTCGTCAGAATTTTTTCAGGTTGGTCGCGCACATCTAAGATGATACTTACATCATGCTTACATGGTAAAGTGCACCGGTACTTTTTCCTGTAGGGCCGCGTATACTTATCATCCAGCTGACATTTATCGTCTAGATGACAATTACTAATTAAGAGCCAACTATTATGGTCTCCCAGCTACAGCATCAAACGAAAGTTAGCGCACGACATAATAGGAAGGTACACGATCGCCGTATCACGCTGTGAAGGGGAAAACGGCGAGCGACCGAGTGTTTAATAAGTGGTTATAGAATTCCCCGCTAGGTTCGCTAGTCTAGCAGACCGGTCGTCTACAGGGGAGATAGAACAAAACTAGGGGCCCTCACTCCGTTCAGGAAATTCCCGATAGGACGGCGATCACGATCTAGAAATAGTAGTAGTAGTATAGTAGTAGTATCTAAAAACCAACCCCGTTTCAGTTGGCATTCGGAACTGTCCAGTAGAACCACTCTAGTCAATGACGACACCTCCAAGAACGCGTCGTCCAATTTGGATGAGTTCTACTACAAAACCCATCACCTCGTGCTCGATTCTACTGATATTAAGAGAGGACGCGTGTCGTTTCTCGGTATTACCATTGCGTTGCAATGACGCTTCTGTGGACTGTTATAGCCCATCACAAACCTACCCTCGCCTACCTTATTCTACTACCGCTTCCCTTTCATCTAAATGTAATTGTCTTAGTATCAATGTTCAATGGAAGTAAAAACGAAATTCGTTTTCTCATCTCTATGCTGCGATGGCTATTGGCATGTTTCTATTCTACAAGAATGACAACATGTCCCGACAGATATTATATTTATCAGTTGGTTATACGTTAACTAAATTAGTATATGCATTTTAATCAGTTGTTGAATTAATTGGAAAAAGTTCTCATAATAACGCACAAAAACAACTGACAAATAACTTTCGTTTGTTCCTTTGAAATTCAAGGCAGGAATGGCTGCCACCCGAAAGAAACTTGTCATCGTAGGTGCTGGTACTAAAAATACCCTTTCCTATTTACATAGACATAGTGTGTTCTTGCAGTACAACTTGCCGAAACAATCCGCTCGTGTACTTGATTCTTCAAAATCTACGATGGCTGACTTGCCCACTCTATAGACCTTATTCCAATGAAAAAGTAGTAGTCGAGCAAAAAGTCGTGCGTAGTTTACGCCGATGCGCACCACAGCGACAGATAGCAGAACTAAACTTTTTACTACGCTTGACTCCCTATCTACCTATAGTCCTTTGTTCAAGAAGCAGTCGCATATGTTTGTAACACTTTTTTTTCACTTTGTTTGTAACACAAGTTTTTACGATGTGTCTTACAACTTGTGGAAAACTATAACTGTCAAGTGTTACAAACATATCCGACTGCTTCTTGAACAAAGGACTATAGGTAGATAGGGAGTCAAGCGTAGTAAAAAGTTTAGTTCTGCTATCTGTCGCTGTGGTGCGCATCGGCGTAAACTACGCACGACTTTTTGCTCGACTACTACTTTTTCATTGGAATAAGGTCTATAGTCTATACCATAAAACATTTACAAATTACGATATACTACAGTGATATACTTGTACTGTACCAGCTTGTACCCTGCTTGTACACAACGAAAACCCACTGTGAGAAATGTAGCAACAACACTTTGTCATTGTACAGATAGCGATCCACGATGAACGCGTCGCTTTGTGACAATTCGCAATTCGGTGCAACTATTTATGTCATTGATGTATCTGTTCAGCCATGTAACATTTGCTCATTGTTTTTGTGTAGGTATGACATAAACAGCATTTGGAGAGAGAAGGCACAGACATAAAACACCATCTAGTGGCAAAAATCTCAGAAATTTCCAGTACTAAAATAACATGGGACATTTGAAAAATAGATCCCTGGTCGGGAACCTAGATGTCGCGTTAAACAACACCATCTAGCGGGGGAAATCTCAGAAACAACACCATCTATCGGGGAAAATCTCAGAAAAAATGTGTCCCTATAGGACCTCACTTTTGATAGAATCCCTATCGGGAAACACCTCTTTTTATTTTTAGAACTTTTTATTATCAGTTCGTGTGCTAGTAAATCCACTAGGGCTCCTTTTCTTTCGCGATTTTTTGAGACTCGAATCAAAATTAGGGTGCAATTTTGGAATTTTTTTATTTATGTTTGAAATTCAACCTATTTTGAACAATTATTGTGCCATTTGCGGCGTTGCCTAGTTTTCAACATCATTCTTTTGTACTAGAAACTTTAGGGGGGATAGGTGGCGCTAGCGTTTCTTTAACGCTGTTTTCGCCATTTAATCCCTGCCACTCTTCCCACGCCATTTTCGCTGTAGTTGGCCGCAACACAGTCTTCATCGGTGAACTGGTACAAATCCGATTCCGTGTTGGTCAAAAACGGATCCTCCAAGTGGTGGGGAATGGAATCGTTTCCGTTCTCTGATCTTTTGGTGTATGGCGTTGGCGTATGGCGTGTCGCGTGTGTGAAATGTAATGAAGTCGGGCTACCGCCTTCATTTGTTTGTTTTTTGTTTTGTTATTTATTTATTGTTGTTTACAATTATTGTTTCTTATTTAATAATTCTGTAACAAACTATTTTACCTATAAAATTTGTTTTTCATTTCATAAGACAGGAATAAATTAATTATCGGTATGTTATCAGTTTAATCCTCGAGCTATTGGGTTGGTGCGGGTTTAACCGGCTCTAAAACCCGATCTTGGGATTATGAAAACTCTATGTTTGAAAGTTTTAACAATTATAGGAATGATATGTCTTCATAAGATCTATCTAATTATGCAAAAAAAATGCTTAGGAAATACTAATTGGGAAAAAAACCGCTTCGCAATTGTTCAGGTAGGTTGGTGCGGTTTATCGGGTCGAGGAACCCCCCCTCCCCCTCCCAAAAAATTAACATAATTTTCATAAACAAAAAAAATTTTTAACAAAAAGTTGTTCGTACTTTTTGCGCTCTAGTTATATACTAGGTCCAACAGACTTCAATTAACAATTTTCATTTTCATAAAAACTTTTTTGTATAAGAATATTTTTCAATAAATTATATAGAAATGGATAGCCCTTATCAAGAACTATCCATTTCTGTAAAGTTTATCAATAGGTCATAGGTCATCCCTTTCACCCAGAAATTAGTTTATTAATAGGACATAGGTCATCCCTTTCACCCAGAAATTAAATTTTACTAACTCCATTTTACGAACTATTACGAAAATCATAATATTTTGATAAATTTGCCCATAACTGTAAAAAAGGGTTATTAAAATAGTTAATGGAGCACAAAATTTTTTACATTACATGATAAATTGGGAAACTAGGAGATTGGCGAATCGGATAAGCTCTCTAAGTACTTGGAGCTGCGGTAAAATGAGAGAAATTCGAATAGGTACGAATAGGTTTGCGACTGTCAGTTTATTTGTTTTAAATAAAAACATAAACCAAAACGACTAGAAGTCTAGAATTCTTCAAAATCACATTTGAATTCACGTTTGATTGCTGTATATGATCTGTGGAATGCACATAAATCAGCCATTAATACTATTACGCCATCTGTTCCTTTAGCCAACTTATAGTTAACAGTGTTCGGATCGGTTCTGACAGGAATAGGCAGAGAGATCTCCATAGAGCCCTGAGGTTTTCTATCTATGTGTTGTCTATTGTCACCACATGGAAGGTTTATTAGTTTTTTCACTGAACATAGCCGCAGATTCATGTCTACAACAGCTTTAAAAAGAAATTTCCATTATTTAAACAATATTGAAGACAAATTAGCATCTTAAAGATCCTTAAAATCTCGACTTTTTAAATCTTTTAAACTTTTGAAATGTTCCGCATAAGTTACTTTTTGAAAAGTTATTCCATATGAACACTTAATTTAAGGCAAAACTCGTCAAGGCAATTTAATCATTCCTAAAAGAATTTCTTGACACCTGTTTTTAAATATTTTACAAATTCTCTAATTACACAAACAGTTCAACCCTGTCAAGCAGACGAAAATCTATTGGACTTAGTATTTACTGGGTTTTCGGTCTTGTTTTTTTCATACTTTTTCATACTTAAAAAAAAATGGCATCAGCTGAAACTTTCTGGCGGCTTGGCCATAATATTACTAAACATGACGTTGACGGTTGTATTGCTTAAGGCTATCGAAAATTCAGATCCTTTTTTGGGACTTTCCCGAGTGTGTGTGCTGCTGCTTATGACAATTTATCTCATGTCCGTCCCATTAAATCGCGCCCAGAGCATTTTTTATGGACATTATTGCATTTGAAGCATTATGCTACTGAACACATAGGTTCTGCTCTAGTTGGAGTGTCGGAAAAAACATTTCGGAAGTGGTGCCATATTTTCATTCGCCTTCTCGCAAAAATGCCAGTGGTAGGAGACAACATTAATTTCTTTGGGGTTTATATATAATGCTAATTTGTTTTCATTCATAGATTGAATGGGAGAATCGTTTCCATAGAGCCCTTAGAGGCTCCAACATTCTGGTATCTATTGATGGAGTAGATTTCAGAATCATGGAGCCATCGCCATTCAACCCCAAATGGTACTCCCATAAATTTCATGGTCCCGGTCTTAGATACGAACTAGCCATTTGTATCCAAACCGGAGACATTGTTTGGGCTTACGGCGGACTTCCCTGTGGCGAATGGTCAGATCTTAGGCTAGCCCGAGATGTCTTTATTTTCGGTCTTAGAGAAGGAGAGAAAGCCATTGCCGATCGCGGTTACAACGACCCAAACTTTTTTGATTTCCCTAACGGAAACAATGATGGGAAGAAAAAACAGGTTTTAGCAAGGCACGAAACCTTGAACCGACGATTAAAGCAATTTGACTGCTTACAACAAAGATTCCGCCATGATCTGTATTTGCATCCCCTTTATTTCCATTCTGTAGTAAATCTAACGCAAATGATGATTGATCATGGTGAAACATTGTACTCAGTTGACTTTTAAATTTTGATAAGCAAAATAAATCTCAATCTCATTTTGATAAAAATGTACTTCTGTGTACTCTTTTGGTGTACATTTAAGAATTCATCAAAGTTAAACTAAACGAGGTAACATCTTGTAAAACTCGCATTTTACCGCTGCTCCCTTTTTGTAGTTTTGATTTTCGATCAATTTTCGACATACATATCACCATTTCTGTACTTATTTTAAATTGACGAACTTTTTAGTTTTGATTTTCGATCAATTTTCGACATACATATCACCATTTCTGTACTTATTTTAAATTGACGATTTTTAGGTTTCTCGTTTATAATTAATTTCCTGGTGAAATGGGATGACCCATGGGCATCTGGTAACAAAACAGCTTATATTTAATAAAAACACACCGAAATGTAATAAAAGTCTATTCTATAAAATGAAAAAAAAAGATTCAGAATTCGTTGAAACATTATATTAATGAATAAATTACAAACAATACTAAATAATAAAAATACAGAAAAGGTGTATTGTGCAAGGTGTATTACTGCAATACCTGACACACCATACATAAATAAGCAGAATCATTTGATAAACATATTTGCACTAGTACTGTTTTTCGCAAGCACAAAGTGTAAGGAACGGCCAGCCGCAAACCTTTTTTTCCTTTACCGACAATTTCGCACCTCCGATGCGCGACCTTGGTTCCCACGGAGAACGTTAACCCGAAAACCCTTACCCGGTTCCTTTTCGCACCTTCGTGTTAAATTTACACTGAAATATTCCCTGCCTGTCCCCTGTGTTAAACTAATTTGTTTTTCCGTATAAAATGTTCCCCCAAAAAACTGCCAAATTCAGTCTACTTCTTGTGCTTGACCCGACGAGTCACTTAAGTTTGTGTAAGTGTAAGTTTCTGTGTGTTTGTAAAAAATAAACTGTGTTGTTCCTAAGCCGCCGTGCCATTTTCTTCTACCGCTAGTCGCCGCCACTATGCGCCCACTGTAAGTTATCCAAAGCCTCCCTACGTATCTATTCTGGAAACCGACTCTCACTCGAAGAGCCGGGCTTCACATTGGTGACAGTGAAATACGAACCCCGAACCTCCGCAAGAGACAAAAATTTTTTCGTACCTCCCTCACACGTTAAAGAGCGCCATCTTTTTCAAATACTCGTCGACCCTTTAAAATTTTCTTTTCTCTCCCAATTGCCCAATACCTTTTGATTTTTTACGCGTCAGGCAGCGCCATCTTTAAAATTTTTTATCCGAATTACCAATTTTTTACCGATTAGTGCCACCGCTAAGAGAAATTTATTACCCCAAAAAATAGATGGATAATTTTGCTAAAGTATTTCGAAGCGCTGGAAAAATTGTCACGGGATTTACAAACAAAAACAAAGTAGCCAGAAAAAATCAGGGTCATTCAAGCGAAATAGTTTACTCTCAGATACCACCACAAATCGCCTCAGATAACGAGTCCCCCAGCAACATCAACTTACTAACAGACAACGAAGTAGAAGAACACAACCTCGTCGCTCAGTGGAATAAAATTAGGGAAACAACGCACTTAGAAAGTGATCAATACGAAACACTCCCTTTGGAGATTCTAAGGCAAGCTCAAGCACTTACGCAGAAGATCGCTGCCAGCAGGGAATAGAGAACGAAGCTACAAAACTTTTCTTTGACGAAAGTCTTTCAGTACTAAAAACAGATATTACGGGCACCTCTAGCTTTAATAAGCGATACGCCGACCTGCAACTTAAAGACGTACCAGAAGAAGAAATTCTAGAAGAACAGAAATTTTTGAGGGACTTAAATTGTCAACCTGAATTATCCTACGAACAAATCAGAAAATCATACCGAGCAGTAATTCAACTATACGGCGAACAATTCTATACACCAAGAGAACTCTTCAAATTTCTGAACCTCAAGACCTACCTCACCCCAATTCCGGAAGCTCTTTATCCAAATCCCTCACCAGTAACCACAGGCCAGGCAGAACAGACAACACTGGCGTTGCGACAAGCTCCAGACCTAGAATTAACTAGTTTTAAAGCGGACATACCGTATTCTGCATTCGCACCGCACCCGATCCGAGCAACCAGCGGAGAAAACCCCTTCTTAACAAGCCAGGAACCAGAAACCGGAGCAAAAAGCAAAACAATAAGCAGACCAGCAGAAAGGGAACCGAAACCTGCAGCAGTGATAAATAAGGAAACGCCGAGAAACGCAGAAAGCCTCCCACTTCCTGTTCCAAAAAGAGTATCCTTCACACCTCAATTAACAACGATAGCTAGAATCCGCACCACAAACACCATGGACTATAACCCGTGCCCCCAAGTCAGTAATATTTCAGGCAATCCTGAAGACGACTTAGTAGCAGTATTCCGAGCCTTAACAAGAAATAACTGGTCAACCGACGAGGCCGCGAGCTTTGTAGGAACACTAGCAAGAAATGACACCCGAACGAAACGACAAACCCTCCTCAGCACACGTCTACACCGAACCCCACCTTGTGGCAAAACCCCATGAGCAGCGCCATTGCACCACCCAGACAGCATTACCCACCCATGGCATCTACAATAGCTCCCCCTTCTAGCTACATGACTACAAGCACACATCAGCCACAATCCCACTACAGTCATCATCAATCAATGATAAGTGAACTCGACATACAAGCAACACGACTACTAACACAAATTAGTGTTTTCTCTTCACCGAATAACAACGCCGACTTTAACTCCTGGCTAAGACATTTCGAAAACACCTTAGACATTGGCGATTTCAAAGAATCCAAAAAGATCAAATACCTCCGATCCAAACTAGTTGGCCCAGCCGGAGACTTCATGGAACAATACCAGATTGACCACCCAGTCGAAGCAACCTGCTATGAAACCGTCAAACGAGCCCTCAAAGAAAGATTCATGGGAAAAAACATGGAACACAAATATCGGAACTCGTTCAACAGTTGCAAAAGGGAACCTGGAGAATCAATCAGGAACTTCGCACACCGAATCCAGAAACTTGCAAGAGGAGGCTACCCAAACGTAAGCCACGAAGTCATCGAACAATTGAGCAGAGATAAATTCATGAAGGGACTAACTCCCCAGCTCCACGACCGACTGTTCTGCATGGATTTCTCTTCATTTGACCAGATGATCGAGACAGCAGAACGACACGACTTAGCCCTAGAACTGATAAATTTAAGAGAAAATTCAAACACAGGAGACGCACCAGCAAAAAAAAAAGAAGACGCAGCTAAAGACATCTCCGACCTCGTAAGAGAAGCAGTCAGATCAGAATTGGCCAAAAATGCCGAGAGAAAACCAGAGAAGAGGGAACAAAGAAATGGACAATACGACACATCCGAAAAATTCTGCAATTTCCACAACATGTACGGTCACGACACCAGTAACTGTGCAGCGAGGCAATAGGGAAGAGTGGGGTGATACAGGACACGTACCAAACAGGACAGTAGCAGTTACGGGTCTTAGTGATATTGAACTGGGGGGAAAAAATACTGGGATGTTGTCAATGTCAATTTCTATATGTGACAAATAAATCATCGTGAAATTCTTAAATATACACGAGTTATAGCGAAAATAAATTAAGAGCGCTGTCTTTTCATTTTATTTACACCACATTTTTTGGTATTGGCCACGCTGTGATTCGCCAAAAATTAATATAATACTTAAGGAAGCTAGTTAATTCCTTTACTTATACAGAGCAGGTATTTAAAAAATTTTACGGATTACGGTTTAAGAGTTATTAATGAATTAAAAATAGACCCTCATTGGGGGTGACACTGGACACGGTTTTGGGGGTACAATCGGACGAAATCAATTTTTTATTGGCGGAGCCATAACGTTTGAATCATGGTCCAAAAGTGTTGTCTGCTTCGAAAAGTATTTTCAATAACAATTATTTTCATTATTACGAACAATAATTAATATTTCACTAACAATTTTAAGTTTCACTAACAATCGATCACGCAATATCTAAGATGCCCCTCCCACTTCTCCATCTGGTATTGAAATTGTCCAGTCCTTCCCCTCCAACTTTATTCGTTAATTTTCTTCATGTTCATGTATTTGTTTGAAATTTAATCTACCCTAAAATAGATGTTCTATTGATGAAGTATTTAGGGAAATTTTATTACACAACATTAATATTTTTATTATTAACATTAATAACTAGAGACTTTTTGTGCAATTAACCGTGTCCAGTATGGGACACCCTCTGTCCAGTTTTACCCCACATTTTTCCTCAACAGCAATTTTACCCCTTTTTTCGAAATTCAATAATTCGTAAACTATATAACATATGGCGATAAAAAATTCCCTAATGTTATATAAATAACGCTCTTTACACTAATCTAATTTATTTTAGCATACCATTGTTACACACGGAATTACAGACAAAACAAAGTTTTTGTCCAGTATTACCCCGCTCTCCCCTATCAGATGAGGTTAGTGTGCGAATTATGTGGGCGTAGAGGACACAGCCGCAATACCTGCCGCGCCCCTGGAAATCAACCGCCGGTGGGAAAGCAACCCCCAAACAACCCTCCACCGAGGGAGTATTACAATAAGCCCCCGAGACAACAGCAACAGCAAATACCGCATTATCCACCTCCTCCAGCCAACAACCTTCCTACAAGTAACGCCGCAACTGGACAGTTAAACGAGTAGCCACCGATAGACATGTCGGGCCAAACGGTGGAAAAGTCCTTAAGCCCCGTCCATACGTAAAAAGTGTGCAAAATAAAGTCGGTCTTCCCAGAATAACCCTGAAAGCAGGAGAAGTAACATTCGAAGCCCTTTTCGACAGTGGTAGGAAAAAGATTATTAAATAACAATTTATACTCGACACTCGCTGACAACGTAGTGAATTTTTCTCCAGAAGTAGCGGTAGAGCTATTTGATATAAATAACAGGCGCTTAAACACTCAGGGCACAGTAACCCTCCAATTTCATCTAGTGGACGAAGAAAGTCCAGATCTTCTAGTTTAATCGTTCATCGTAGTGGACGGTATCACCGAGAACTGCGTACTAGGTTTAGACACTCTACGGTCACAAATTCATTTTCGACGGCAGTGAGCGGACGATTTATCGGATGAGGAAACCGGATCAACCTACTCACGAGCCCGTCATGATCACTCAGCGCAAAATCACAGTTCCTCCATACGCAGCCCAAGTGGTGGAGAGCGAACGAGGGGGCGGAAAGCTACCTTCGAACATCGCCTGTTCATTTATACCAGCTCCAGAACTCCCGAAGGGAGAGAGGGGAGCGGACTGAGAAGAGACAGGGGAACGGACTATTTCACATCGTCGTCATCAACGAGACCGACAGACAAATCACGATACCAGCGTTTCGAGCATTAGGCACCGTAATCTTCATCGAAGAAAAAACACAACACACAGTTGCTTCCTGTTCCTACAAAAACATACCGATTGATCCCAACGTCTTCGACGAAGCCCTGACAGAAATCCCGAGCAAAGAAAAAAAAGCCCTACGAGAGCTCCTTGAAAATCACGCCCACTTGTTTGCCTTCAAAACAGAAGACCTCGGAAAAACAGGACTAGTCAAGCACACTATCGACACGCAAGGCAAAGGACCCATCCGCTCACGGCCCTATCGGAACTCCCCACGACAAAAAGAAGTGGCGGAGGGAATCATTCAGGAGCTACTCAGACACAAAATTGTACGACCATCCGTTTCTCCATGGACATCACCTATTGTTTTGGTAAAGAAAAAATCGGGAGAAAAGAGACTGTGCATCGACTACAGGAAACTAAACGCCATCAAGAAGAAAGACTCGTTCCCGCTGCCAAGAATCTACGATGTATTAGACCTCCTGCAAGGACAAAAACTATTCTCCACTCTGGATCTCGCTTCAGGGTACTGGCAAATAGAGATGGATGAACAATCCAAAGAAAAAACTGCATTTATTGTTGATAATAATTTGAGTGGAGGAGGAGAGTGGAATAGGTTAGCTTTCGGGCTAACAAACGCCCCAGGAACATTTCAACGTTTAATGAATTTCGTGTTAGCAAGCGTACTCGGTAAAAGTTGCCTCGTTTACCTGGACAATATCATAGTATTTTCGAAAACCATCGAGGACCACGTTCAACACCTGCAAGAGATTTTTGAACTACTGGAGAAAGCTAACTTAAAATTAAAGTTATCTAAATGCAAATTCCTGCAAAACAAAAGTACATTATCTTGGCCACATCATATCGGCAGAAGGAGACCCCCCGATCCAGCAAAAATTGAAGCGATAGCCAATTATAAACGCCCGCACACCGTGAGAGAACTCCAGTCATTCCTAGGACTCGCCTCATACTACCGCCGATTTATCGAAAAATTTTTAACTATCGCACACCCATTACTAGTGCAGTCTAAAGGGCAACCGAAAGACGAAATCAAATGGGGACCTGAGGAAGAAACGGCCTTTGAAACCCTCAGGAAGAGTCTCATAACGGAATCAGGGCTATCATATCCGGATTTCAGCAAAGAATTCATCATCTTCACGGACGCAAGCGATCACGGACTCGGAGCTGTACTTTCTCAAGAGATCGACGGAAAGAATGAGCAAATAGACATCTCAACGACAGCGAAAGAAAATATTCGACGGTAGAAAAAGAAGCAGCAGCCCTGATATTCGGCATAAAGCGTTTCAAACACTACCTACAAGACGACCCCTTCGTGATTGTGAGCGATCATCGGCCCCTGCAATGGCTCCAGACCTTCAAGGATGAAACAGGAAGATTAGGTAGATGGGCCATAATGCTCGGCAACCTAAAATACACAGTACGGTATCGCCCAGGACGAGTGAATGAAAACGCGAACTTTCTATCCCGGATACCAGTAGCCGCCGTTCAAGTGCAGCCCAAAGACGCGGACAGCATTGTACAAGAGCAGAGAAATGACCCCTTATGCCAAGATATCCGGTCATATCTAGAAAATGGACTCTTATGGGAGGAAGATCGACGACAAATGCCCGCCTGGGCAAAAGAAATCGAAATATTCACCGTCGAGGATGGCATATTATGCAAATCATACATCCCCCACTCAGAGAAGAGGCGACAATTTGTGCAAAAACAAATAGTGGTACCAGCATCTTTGCGACAGGCGCTAGTGGAGGAATACCATGACTCACCGCTCTCTGGCCACCTCGCTTACCGAAGAACCTGCCAGAAGCTGCGCGACAAATACTATTGGCCCAGTATGCTCGAGGACGTTAAAGAATACTGCCAGAAATGCGAAACATGCGCCCGACAACGACGATCCGACAACAGAGCTCTCCTCTAATCGCTCCAGCCTGCCCAAGCACCATTCGAAACATTGGGTCTAGATTTCTTGGGCCCTATCAACCCTACATCATTCGAAGGAAACAACCACTTACTCGTAATAACGGACTACTTCACCAAGTGTGGAGGTCGTGGCGCTTCCTGACCAAACTGCAGTAACGACGTGCAAGGCATTAGTGGACCGGATCATTAATTATCATGACCCCCTCGTGTAATAATCTCGGATCGTGGTACGAACTTTACATCAGAACTATTCAACGAACTCTGCAAGGCCTCCGCATCAAGCACTGCACCACTACCGCGTACCATCCTCAAACCAACGGCCTTACCGAACGCTTCAATAAAACCGTAGTGGAAATGTTAAGGAAATACATCTCCGAAGGATATGAAGACTGGGAAGACATGTAAGAAAACGACGCCTTCGCTTATCGCCATTCGATCAACTCCTCAACACATGAGACCCCATATTTTCTAAATCATGGGCGAGACGCAGTTATGCCTATCGACCGATGGTTACAACCAACTCCCTACGACCCTATTACTCCACAAGACTACAAGAGCCAAACGATGAAGCGCCTCTTCAAAGCTTTCGACCTCGTGAAAGAAAATTTAGAAAAAGCAAGAGCACAGCAGAAGGAGCAATACAACAAACGAGTAAAAATGTTTGAATACCAAATAGGGGATAGAGTACTCCTCGATGTGCGTACCGTAAAACCTGGGACCAGTCGTAAATTAAATCCCCGATACCAAGGCCCATACCGAGTAACGAAAATTAATCCAAATCACAGTAGAAATACGGGCAACACCAGGAACGGCCCCACAGCTAGTGCACACCAATCGGATCAAACCATTACTAGAAGCCAAGATCTGGAAGGACGATCCCTGCCCCGACTTCGAAGACCTCCGGTTAAATCCCGCAAAAGAAGTTATCGAAGAAGAAGAGAAAGAAAACCCCACACCGACCGTGGATGACGTGGGTGAAACCCCTGACTATCCGGAGGCGTTCTCTCTAGACTTCCCAACAGATGAAAACGAAGTAACCATCTCGAATCCATTTTTTGGATTCACGTCGCCAGTTCATGACAATAGTGAGGCGATACAGCCAGCAAGACCAGAAAGACGAGAAGGGTTACGGCCATGGTCATCCATTCACCCCCAAGAAGATAGCGAAAATTTATGCGTGTTTACATGTGTTGCATGCCAGGAAAAGAACCCTTAATCATAGCCACATAACTCATGAGCCTCTCCATATTATAGCATTTTTCAGATCCTCGTGCTAGCCGTTCTTTGCGGTACAAGCTTAGCATTCAACGTCACGACCTGCGACTGCGGCAACGCCATCCATAAAGGGTACCTTCAGTTCAACGACGAGGGGTGCAAGCACAAAATCACTTCGAGTGTATTACAACATATACTCCACGCTTCCGGTCACACAGAGATTTTTGGGGCACACGTGCACCATGTGGAAGATGAGTAAAACTGTGTACCGCGACTTCTTACAGTGGGATCATGTGAAAGAACACCGCACGCCGTTAGACGTTACCGCCGATGAATGCCGAAGATTGCGTGACTCTCGACTGTGTGACAGGCAGCCTATGAACAATTTGGTGTCTAACAAATGGTCCTTTGGAAGGCTCGCCTAATGTGCAAGGCAGTTGGCTACAAACTAGCACCGACTACCTGATAAATTGTCGGTTAGAAGAAGTGGTTCTCGAAACCGAGTGCGCAGATTGTGTTATCAGCTCGCCTATAGGAGATATCCCCGCAGCCGCCAATGGTTCCTTCGTACACAATCTCGTTACCGTAGTGTGGGATAATTCGATGAAAGAATCCCAAAAATGCCAGACCAAGCAGGTCGAAGAAGGACTAGCGTTGCTGTACGAAACCACCGACCCAAAAGTGTTCCGAATCCGTGATTCTAACAAACAACTTGATTTCGTGGTGAAAAACATCAGTGTCGGCCTCTGCAAACCAACAACTAACTTTAAAAACTTTCGGCCAGTGCTGGGAATGGATCGAGTAGTCGCGTCTTGGGTTACGGTGAACAATTCGAAAAGTGATGCCAAATCTGGCAACAAAAATGTTAACGCATCAGCGGTGTTACGCGCCGAAATCGACGCTGTAGCACACACGCAGTATATCCGCGACATCGCAGTAGAAATGTCAAATGGGCTAGCAGAAGAAATTCGGGCACTCCAGTGTCAAATCCGTGAGACCGCGCACAAAAATGCTGTTGCTGCCACGGCTCAGTATAACGGGTGGTTAGCCGCTAGCTACCTTAGCCTCCCGACCTGCACGAAGTTTCAACCAACTGGCAGAGACGTCGCAGTGCTTCAGTACACCCCTCGGGTGGTCACCTTTTCGACAATCATCACCGACTGTGGCCCCCAGCCAAAAGTAGGAAACTTTACTATCAGCGTGGAAGGATGGGAGTTATCGGAGTACCGGGACTGTTACTGGCATACCGATTTCGTCAACTTTAACGGTCGCGCCAACAGCTACAAAAATGGAACCTGGGAACCTATAGTACCCTCCGTAGCCATCAAAGGCACCAAACTGATTAACACCTTATCATACGGAGTCGACAATACGCTCGGCGCTGTACTACAATTGCACCCCGCACTAAAACAGAACCCCCTTAGCCCAGCCAAAGCCATGGCGGACATCTTAGCAACCGGTCCACGAACACAGCACCAACGACATCAGACTCACTCGCCGAGTTAGCAACGTTTTGCTCAACGCTTACGATGCGCCGCACATCTCCTTCAAGGCAAGAGTCGGAAGCTGGATTAGAACCTTCGGCTCCTTATCCGGAATAGGCATCATACTAGCCCTGGGGTTTCGATTCTGTGTGCTCGGGTCCATCATCGCAAGGTTCATCCCTTGTTTACCCTGGCTATCGACGTGCAACCCCTTCAGCTGGTTGGCAGCGAAAAGAGAAGCGGATGTAGAAACAGGCGGCCACGGTGGTGGCAATACGCCCTCAGTTCCAATAAATATCATCAACGTACCTCCCGTCGTGCAGCAAAGTACCAACCCGGAGGTACCCCGTACAATGACGATCAACAATAGGACGCCGCGAGACGAAAGAGCGGTCACGTTGCATCGACAGGCCGCCCTCCTTCTTCAACGTTAATAGAACAAAACCAAAGCAACGAGCAAAAAAAAAAAGGTCAACAAAACTTTTACAACAACTGTTTCCTGTGCCTTATGCAAAAATAATAGTAGTAATAGCAGTATAACAATCAAGTAATAACAGTAGTAGTCGCCACCAGCTGACGGCCTGAACGTCCCAAATGCAGTCACAGAATAGCCCCAGCTCGTTCTAACAAAATCTTTACCTCCATTGCTAAACCATGGAATTCAAGTAATAATTCCGCGATATGTTCCACCCTTTTATCTACCAATAATTCCAAACCGATTTCCGCAAATTATCCCTCCGTATGTGCAACCTGTTTCCCACGGTAGTAACCCTTTTTCCCATGGTTGACCTTGCTTGGCCATAATCCTCTCCCACCTTACCCCTTTTTCCCCACGGCAAATTTACAACCGTCCCGCCTTTCCCCTAACCCCACGTAGCCGTTCGCATTACTTAAGCTCCGATAATTCATCGAAAAAAATCAGTCGTCTTCAGACAGAAGTAACAACAAGAACCATGGCCAGTGCCTACGAAACCCCCCACAGTCATACGGAAGCTTCCTGCCCGTGGTGCCAACCCGCCGTACCCAGCCGTCAACCCGAGTAGAAAATCTCATACCCTCGTACCATCCTTGGCTGGCGCACTCATCAAAATTATCGGAATTGTTCGGGGGCCACCTTCGTTTGCATCCGGTGCCACGGAGAGGGAGCCGACGGAGATGATTATCGTACTGCTACCGGAAAGCGCACCTTGCAATCAGCCGCGCTCAACGATATTATCGACCGCCACCGCAGCAAGAAGAGAAAAGCGGAGAGCACGGAAGAAGACAGAAATTCTGGCGAGTTGCGGTCACTCCAGGGCATTTCATCGCCGACGATGACGACTACCGCTTCCAAGAATACGTGCCCACCCGATACCACGTCAACACCAGGCACGCAAAGGAAAGCGCCTACGAAGAACATCCTCCCAGTTGCTCCACTCCGTCACGCGACGGGTATCATCACGCCGACCCCCTGGAATAGACCATCTGGGAGCCGCCAGCATCTCCCATACGCGTACAGGAAGATGCCCCAGCAAACGACGAGATAGAAGTTATCAACATCTCCGACTCCCCGAGCGAAACCTCGGGCTACCATTCGTTCGACAGCGATTCCACTCTACCCCTCAACCCTACAACATGATTGCGGGACGCAATCTTCCAGGGCCGTAAGGTATGTAAGGAACGGCCAGCCGCAAACCTTTTTTTCCTTTACCGACAATTTCGCACTTCCGATGCGCGACCTTGGATCCCACGGAGAACGTTAACCCGAAAACCCTTACCCGGTTCCTTTTCGCACCTTCGTGTTAAATTTACACTGAAATATTCCCTACCTGTCCCCTGTGTTAAACTAATTTGACCTTGTTTTTCCGTATAAAATGTCCCCCCAAAAACCTGCCAAATTCAGTCTACTTCTTGTGATTGACCCGACGAGTCACTTAAGTTTGTGTAAGTGTAAGTGTCTGTGTGTTTGTAAAAATGAACTGTGTTGTGTCTAAGCCGCCGTGCCATTTTCTTTTGCCGCTAGTCGCCGCCACTATGCGCCCACTGTGAGTTATCCAAAGCCTATCTCTACGCATCTATTCTGGAAGCCCCTCTCACTCGGAGAGCCGGGCTTCACAAAAGCAATGTTCATACTCGTGGCGAAAAGAATCAAACATTTTGTGATAATTATAGTAGCCTTAGGGTAGGGATCGATCCCGCGCTATCTCTTGAATGGGAGGCCAGGGACCAGCTTACTATTGGAAGTAAATGGCATGAAGGTGAAAAAAAGCATTTTAGTTGTGTCGCGCCAGAATATTCCGGCAGTAAGCTCTAAGCTGGTCACGGCTATCCCTGGATAGACCAGATTTGAGCCCTACCTTGGGTTGAACTGAGAAAATGGAAAAGATTATTAAATTCAAATTTGGTCCAAAATTGTAGGGAATATTTGTTTTGAAAAGAAAAATGGTTTATAGTCTATCTAATGAATATTCAGCAATTTGACAAAACGAGATTTTAAAAACAAAAAACATTTAATAGCATTGCTTCTTTATTCATCACAACAATGGGCAAACTTCGGCTAGGTATTCTTGCTAATGATAAACTACAGCCAGACCTAAGAGACCTGACTGAAAACAATGGCGAGACTTAGTCTCGTTCCTGATGAATTTGATGGTAAAGAAAAAGTCAGACAATGGCTTCGAATTCTTTCATCTATGCAAGCGTCAGATGAGTTCAGTGAAAATCAAGTCCGACAATTATTGTTTGACCTTGAAACCTCGTATAACGCGTTTAATCATGTTAACGACAGAAGTCGTTAAGTAATTAAATATGATTTAATTTTCGTTTTTCTATGTCTGTATGTGTGTGTGTGTGTGTGTGTGAGTGTTTTGTAATAGCCGAGGGGCAGACAAGTCTGAACTTGTCTGACCTTGGCTGAACTAACTCTTTATTTTTTGTAATAGTTACCCTCCCTCACACTTCCGCCACCCCATTATCACCTAAAGCTAATTGTCGCGTTAGCGCCCTTCTTTTGTTTTTTCCCTCGCCTGCATTTCCGCCGTAGTCGATGACGGAGGGAAATGCAGCAACGAGGTCAGTCTTAATCGTTTTCGCGGAGGTGACAGTCGCAACCTGTCACTCCAAATTTTCTGTGTTGTAACCTCGTGTCGTGTAATACAATCGCAGCGTGGCCCCTTTGGCCACTGAGTTAGCCACATCTCGTTTTCGTTTCGTCTTTTTTCGGTGGCTAACATTTTGGTGCATCGACCGGGAAAGTTCATCGTTCGTGTTCATCTTCGCCATCGTCGATTCATCCCTGGGTCTTCCGGCTCATCATTTGAACACTTCAACACAGGACGTAAGTATTCTTTGCTGACAGTTTTGTCCGACCTAGGGTGGTTGGTCAATTCTTGTCAGTAGTTTCATCTTTCGTCCTATTTACCATCGTCGATACCTTTACAGGGCCGTCGATTGGTAATTTTCAGTGTTCATCACACATGTTCAATCGTCGATACCTTTACAGGGCCGTCGATTGTTCATTTCGATTTCGTTCATGCACATTTCAATCGTCGATACCTTTATAGGGCCGTCGATTGATTCTTTCATTTTCGTCTGTGCATATATCAATCGTCGATACCTTTACAGGGCCGTCGATTGATATTTTCGTTTCGTCCGTTTTTCTACATTAGCAATCGTCGATACCTTTACAGGGCCGTCGATTGTTAATTTCGTTTCGTCCGTCTACTTGTTCAATCGTCGATACCTTTACAGGGCCGTCGATTGTTCATCTCGATTTCGTCTTTCATATTTTCAATCGTCGATACCTTTACAGGGCCGTCGATTGTTAATTTCGTTTTCGTCCGTCGCGCACACATGTTCAATCGTCGATACCTTTACAGGGCCGTCGATTGATCATTTCGTTTTTTGTCCGTGCACATTTCAATCGTCGAAACCTTTACAGGGCCGTCGATTGATTCTTTCATTTTCGTCTGTGCACTCTTTCAATCGTCGATACCTTTACAGGGCCGTCGATTGATCGTTTCGTTTCGTCCGTCCTTCAGTTTTTCAATCGTCGATACCTTTACAGGGCCGTCGATTGATAACTGCCTTTTCGTCCGTTTAGTATATTTTCAATCGTCGATACCTTTACAGGGCCGTCGATTGGGAATTTCATTTTCGTCCGTCTCGTACATTTTCAATCGTCGATACCTTTACAGGGCCGTCGATTGTCAATTACCTTTTCGTCCATCTCGTTTATTCTCAATCGTCGATACCTTTACAGGGCCGTCGATTGATAATAATCTTCGCGTTTGTGTGTGCTGTTTATCGTCGAAACCTTTTCAGGGCCGTCGATATTTACTAATTGAATCGCTATTTGATTACTTTAGTAAACCAGCTTCAACATTCCGCGCAAGAAGAACTCCGCAGCGGCTAAGCTGAAGCAGAAGCTGATCCGCAAAGGCATCCGGCAGGAAAGATATCGCTTCCAGCATATAAAAGATCGTGAACCTGCTTACCGAGAGACGGCGAGTGAAACAACAGCAAGGCTCATCGCTCAGCGGAAACAAACCGAAGTTATGCAAGCTGTCATTCTTCCTGCGCCGCGTAACTAAACTTTTAAGGTTTAATTACACACAGTTTTTCTGTCAACTTTAGTTATCTAGAGTTGCCTACACCAGAGCTGCTTCCGAAAATTCCAGCTTCCCAAAAGGTAGCTGAATTTATCCTGAGCTCAGCGTCGATCAATCCGCCCAGCCCATTCCGTCCGTCAGTCGAGCCGATCGCTCAGCTACAAGCAGCCGATCCAACTCCGTGTCGCATACGGCTGGATTACTTCCGTCCAGCAACTGGAAGGGAGATCGACATCCAACCACCAGAACCTCCGGAAGCTTTGAGAGCAGCTTTAGCTGAATCCGCTCAAGCACGCTGGAAGACTGGACCACGGCTAGCGGATTTTATTTCTCCGCCGTCACCGAAGAAACCTCGTTTCTATCGGCCATATAGTCCGTGACCAGTCGAGCAGCTTCCGGTCCCCCCAACTCCTCCAGGTGTTCCAGAGTCGGAGCCGGACGACTTCATCCCTAACCTTGCAGATTGTGAAATCAGAAGTGAGGTTGGAGAGACTGAGGACCCTGCACCTGCTGAACCAGAACAACCCGTTAGGAGCTGGAGAATTCGCAACACCAGGACCCAGATCGTTCGCACGGTGACCTCAAGTCAGCTTTTCGGAAAAACTGACCAACGTCCTTGAAGAAAATAATTCATTTGAATATTGTATGTTAATTCCCGTGTTGGTTTAACAATATAGAAGTCAAATTGAATTCCATCGTTTCAACTTGTCTTATTTGCATAGCGACATGGCTTCATCACGGTCACGTAACGGCAGCATAACTAGTATGCCAGATATTGGTATTCCGGATCATCCAAATCGACGTGATACTGGAGTTGGCAGCCAAAGTGGTTCAACGAATCCTAGCCAGCGAGTAGTTCTTACACCGGAAGAACGACTTAGAGCAATTGAAGTAGCACGTGTCGAACGAGACACATTAGTCGTTATTCTTGAGCGACAGTGTCGCGAAATTGAAGAAATGATTAATAACCGTGGCCGTCGCTCCATATTGAAACATTTGAAGACTCAAATGCAAAGCCGCTTGGATGAAGTGCGAGATGCCCATTTCTTTTACAATCAAAGATTATGGGAAGCTAAGAAACCGATGACAGATGCCTATAGTTATATTGTAGGTAAAGAGATTCGTGTCCGTGACGTATCACTACAGGTAGACCACTACCTTGATGATCGACGTAACTCGCCAGCTTCTACTTGCAGTCGTGCTACTCGGAGCCAAGTGGATGAAGAATCTTACTTTACCGTGGATGAATATCGCTGCGACGATCCGTATCCACAGACGTATGATCCAGTGCCAATACATCCGATGGATAGAAGGGACATTCGATGCAGATTCGAAACCCCTCGACCTGTATCGCCAATTGGCGACCCGCCCGCGGCGCAATATAATCCTGGACCATTAGAGTCATCGGGAAGAGGTGATCCACCACCCCCTCCAACGACATCATTCAGCAGCGATGATTGGATCAACAATCGCACACCTCCACCAAGGGAAGCGTCAGGGGGATTCACCCCTAATTGGCTAATGAACGCATTGCCACAAGTTAAGATCACACCATTTAATGGTGATCCCAAGGAATGGCCAACCTTTATCTCGTCGTTCAGAGATATGATCCATAATGTGGTACCATCGGATGCTCAACGCCATGCTTTCTTAAAGCAGCTGCTTACTACAGAAGTGCGTTCGTACATAGCCGAATATTTGGACAATCCGTCCACCTATTATGATGCTTTGATACAACTGAAGAAGCGGTATGGCCAACCACAAGTGGTTGCTCGGAGCCATCTGATGGCTCTTATGAATCTTCCATCAATCCGAGATGATGATTCAGAGGCACTTGCCAACCTCAACCGAACGCTTCATGGAGCTATGCATGCTCTGAGGACCGGTGGCTATGAGCAGGATTTGGAATCGGGGATGACTTTGGAACACGTCGTCTCTCGTCTACCTCCGCGGATGAGAAGTAGCTGGGGCGTGAAAGTCTATCGCATGACTCCAACGCGAGCTACCCTAAAGGATCTCGCAAAATGGATAGACGAAATGGTGATGGGTGAATTGATGACGAGGCCGTCTAGTCATAGATCTCCAGCCCCACAGAAGGAGAAGAAATCGGGAAGTGCGAAGCCTTCCACAAAGCCAACTCCTCTCTTTGGTAAAGGTCCTGTCGTTTTTCACACTTCCACATCTCCGCCGTTCAAGAATCAACATCCAGGTCATCCTTCGGAAAGTAACTCGTCGTCGCTGAAGAAAGGCGTTATCAAGAAATGTCTCTACTGTGATAACGCACATTCGATCAAAACCTGTTCCACATTCAAGGATCTAGGCGTCACAGCTAGAGTGGAATGGGTGAAGGAGAAACGATTGTGTTTTAGGTGTCTGATTGGAACCCATCGGGGAACCGAGTGCCCTACCGAAATCGTTTGCAACATTGGTAACTGTGGTCAACGTCACCACCCTCTATTGCACGGAGCACCTCGAGTTTATCCCGCGAAGGCTTCAACAACAAAAAACGCAAGTCAGCCATCATCGAAATCGTCGGATGGTCGAGCAATGACCATTAAAAACAGGGACACGGCCATAAACACTTCCCTGGCTATCGTTCCGGTGTTACTTCAAGCAAACGGGATGGAAATAGAAACTTTCGCTTTTCTAGATCCAGGAGCGACCGTTAACTTGATTCGAGAGGATGTAGCTAGACAACTGAAATGCAAAGGAAATGCAAAGCATGTCTCCTTTGGGTCGTTTCACGGCCAAGATCCGCAGTTTCAGTCAACTACTGTCAGTCTGACTGTTAAGGCTCGTGATAGGTCCTTCGAAGCTGATTTAAAGCAGGTTTCTACTGTGCCGACCCAGTACCTAAAGTTACCATGCCCACCGAAGGAGTTAATGGAGATCCGAAGTCGTTACCCTCATCTTAAAGACGTAAAATTGGTTAAAGTTGGAGAACCAACTATCCTGATTGGCGCGGGAAATCAATGGTTGCATTTACGTCTCGATGAAAGACTTCCTCCGGTTGGAACCGACGCTCCCTTTGGAATACTGACGCCATTTGGTTGGACTTGCGTTGGCGATCTAACGTTAGGGACGCAGGAGCACGATTCAACGGTTTGTCGTTCAAACAAACCACTGCTGACGGTGCAAAAACTCTGCTACCACGTACAAGAATCACCGACGGAATCGCTACTCTTACGGCAAGTTGAGAAATTGTGGGAAACGGAAAGCTTTCCAATTGTAACTCCAGCTCAACCGCTAGAATCAGCCGAAGATACGCTAGCGAGAAAGAAATTCGACGAAACCATTCAATTCGACGGAACCAGGTATGAAGTAGGGCTACCATGGGTTTCAGATGACATCGCACTACCCGACAATTACAACAGTGCATTGCGTCGTCTCTTCTCCATCGAAAACAAATTCTCGCACAATTCTAACTTTGCGGAGAGATACAAAGCCGTTATCGATGACTATGTGGCAAAAGGATTCGCACGGCCTCTCAAAGAGAGTGAATTGAAGGGCACCTTTGGGAGAAATTGGTACCTTCCCCATCATGGAGTTGTAAATCCTCGGAAACCCGAAAAGGTGAGGGTGGTCTTCGATGCTTCGGCCAAGTACCAAGGAGTTGCACTTAACGAAGTGCTGTTAAAGGGTCCCAACCTTATCAACAATATAGGTGCAACCCTCCTACTCTTTAGAGAAAAGCCGGTGTCCCTATCGGAGGATATTCAGCAAATGTTTCTTCAAGTTGGCGTGAAGGAAGAAGACCGTTCCGCTCTACGATTCCTGTGGCGTCCACCTGGCTCGCGGAAAAGACCCACCGTATATGAAATGCAGAGGCAAATCTTTGGATCAGTTTCATCCCCCTTTATCTGCTCCCAAGTGCTTCGACATATTGCTGACATACATCGTGAAGAATTTCCTGAAGCCGCTGAACGAGTCTACAAGAACTTCTATGTAGATAATCTTCTGGATTCTTTTTACACTGAAGAGGAGGCTAGTCAAGCGGTCAAAGATTCCACAGCGCTGCTAAAAAAGGGAGGATTTCATCTGAACCAATGGCTCTCTTCATCTCGACGGGTACTGTCTCGCGTTCCAGAAGGTGATCGTAATCAACCTCGCCTGAATCTGGATCTAGAAGATTTACCTACGGAGAGAACCTTAGGCGTTTTGTATGACAGCGAAAGCGACAGCTTCATATTTGATGTTAAAACCGACGTCGAAGCCAGCACTAAGCGTCGGATCTTGAGTGCAGTGTCCACTTTGTACGACCCACTGGGGTTTTTATCACCAGTGATCCTCAGCGCCAAAAGAATTCTTCAAGAATTATGGCTTGTCGGTGTTGACTGGGATGACCAAGTTCCCGAACTAATTCAACACCAGTGGAACAAATGGACGACTAATCTTAGCCAGCTCGAAGCATTCAAGATCCCGCGAGCTTTAACTTCGTCCAGTGACATCCAAGATATTCAGCTGCATGCCTTTTGCGATGCATCCACCGTCGGGTTTGGCTCTGTAGTATATCTACGAGTAATCTATCGCAATAATGTCGTCGCTGTAAATTTCGTAACGTCAAAGTCCCGCGTGGCACCCCTTCGTCCGTTAACCGTTCCGAAATTAGAACTCCAAGGAGCAGTTGTGGCACTACGCCTTGTGAAGTTCATTCAATCGACTCTACGTATTCCACTCAATCAAATCATCTATTGGTCTGATTCTAAAACTGTCCTTCAGTGGATAGCCTCTAAGACATGTCGCTTTCAAACGTTCGTCGCTAATCGAATATCTGAAAACTTAGAGCATTCTCAGCCAACGCAATGGAGACATGTCCCAGGTACCGAAAATCCAGCTGATGAGTGCAGCAGAGGACTTTTTCCTGATGAGATGATGGACAATTATCGTTGGGTAAATGGCCCATCCTTCTTGCAGCAAGAAGAAAAAGCCTGGCCGATAACTATTAAGCTTCCTGAACCTTCTGTCGAAGATCCAGAGGTATCAGCCACCAACTGGATTGGGCTCGTTTACGGCCCCGCGGAAGAAAATAGGATCCGCTCATTATTGGAACGAAATTCCAACTATGATCTAGTGATGCGAATTGTTGCATGGGTTCTTCGTTTTATTTTCAACTCGAAATTGAAATCGTCGAATCGTGACAATTCGCGAATTGGTGTGAAATGCATTCAGCGCGCTGCCAATTTTTGCATCAAATCGGCACAATTGGAGATCTATTCTGAGGAAATAGAGGCTTTAAAGGACAAAAGGCCTTTAAAACTGAGTTCGACGCTGATAACTTTATCGCCATTTCTGGATGAGGAAGGAATATTGCGAGTAGGAGGTCGCTTGAATTACGCTCCTCTTTCGTTCGACATCAAGCATCCTAAAATCCTGCCCCATGATCATCCACTCACGCGTTTAATCGTCATGAGAGAGCATGATCTACTGTTCCACCCATCTCCAGAAAGACTTCTCAGCTCAATAAGGTCTCAATACTGGATCATCAAAGGACGAGTAGCTATCAAAAGGTATCTGCACAAGTGCTTTACTTGCAAACGGCATAGAGCTACTCCCTGCATTCCGTTAATGGCCCCGCTTCCGCGTCATCGTCTTGTTCCGTTCCAACGTCCTTTCACCCATGTGGGAATGGACTATTTCGGCCCCTGCAACATCACCATTTTTCGCCGCAAAGTGAAACGTTATGTTTTACTGATAACGTGCCTCAACACTAGAGCGGTACACTTGGAAGTTGCAGCCTCGCTTGACTTGTCTTCCTTTCTGATCGCCTTCGCTTCGTTCACCGCTCGAAGAGGTCGTCCGTCAGTCGTGTATAGCGACAATGGAACGCAAATCGTTGCTGGAGACAAAGCAATTCAACAAGGCATCGAGCGTCTTAAGGAGCAGAATATTGTCGGACAAATGGTGAAACAAGAAATTGAGTGGCATTTCTCACCACCATTAGCGCCACATTTCGGAGGCGTTTGGGAAAGCCTCGTCAAATCAGCAAAGGTGGCTCTAGAAGCCATTGTGGAATCACGTCCGCTTACCGAAGAGCTTTTACGTGGTTTCGTGATTCAGGCCGAATCATTGCTGAACGGACGTCCACTGACATACGTCAGTGTGGAGCCTCGAGATCCCGAACCACTTACGCCTAATCATTTTTTGTTAGTGCAGAACTCGCCGAATACAGAAGACGACGTCATCGAGGACGAGAAACTGTATTCTCGAAAACATTGGGAGGCCATGCAAGTCATGACGACACACTTCTGGCGCCGATGGCTTCAAGAGTACCTGCCCACGCTCACTGACCGTCGAAAATGGCTTTTCGATAAGAAGAATTTGGCAGTGGACGATACCGTGCTTGTGGTGGCCCCGAATTCTCCTAGAGGACATTGGCCCATTGGTCGTGTGACCCGAGTGATCCCCAGCCCAGATGGAGTCGTCCGATCGGTGTACGTCAAGACTTCTACTGGAGAATACCACCGCCCG
This sequence comes from Daphnia sinensis, assembly GCA_013167095.2. NCBI lineage: Eukaryota > Metazoa > Arthropoda > Branchiopoda > Diplostraca > Daphniidae > Daphnia > Daphnia sinensis. Next base: position 499,061 of record CM023190.1, on the reverse strand, counting down.
GTGTCTAAATTATGTTTATTAGAATCTGATGTTACTGATACATGATTGTTTTTTCTGTAATCAGTAACAGGCCCCGCTGTTAACGACGGAAGTCGTTAAGTAATTAAATATGATTTAATTTTCGTTTTTCTATGTCTGTATGTGTGTGTGTGTGTGTGTGTGCGTGTTTTGTAATAGCCGAGGGGCAGACAAGTCTGAACTTGTCTGACCTTGGCTGAACTAACCCTTTATTTTTTGTAATAGTTACCCTCCCTCACACTTCCGCCACCCCATTATCACCTAAAGCTAATTGTCGCGTTAGCGCCCTTCTTTTGTTTTTTCCCTCGCCTGCATTTCCGCCGTAGTCGATGACGGAGGGAAATGCAGCAACGAGGTCAGTCTTAATCGTTTTCGCGGAGGTGAGAGTCGCAACCTGTCACTCCAAATTTTCTGTGTTGTAACCTCGTGTCGTGTAATACAATCGCAGCGTGGCCCCTTTGGCCACTGAGTTAGCCACATCTCGTTTTCGTTTCGTCTTTTTTCGGTTGCTAACAATCATCTTTGGCATCCTTAGAAGACCATGAATTTTCAGATGTAAATTACATTCAAGTGTTTGGTTATCGTGTTGTTTTTGTTTTTGCTTAAATGTTTACATTTTTTTGTAGCAATTTTTTTATTTTTATGGAACTTTCTTTTGGAGTACTATGTAGGTGTATTACTGCAATAATGTTTTTGATATATCCATTTCACACTTAGAACTATTTCCCATTTCAACTCTGCTTCACAAATAATGTTGCACTAGTAACACAAAATCAATTATTTATCTATATTCTATAAAGCAACAAGAAAAAAAGGACTCTAATGTACTGTGCTTTGGCTAACGGGATTTTTCGGCTGGGGTGAGTCGGCGGATGGGCTTTGGAAGACTAGAAGGTGGATGGAAATGTGGTGTGAGACGCGCAGAAGCAACGAATGCGTCGATGCGCATACAACGGCTGCCTTGGCAGGCAGTGGCTTTCGTTAAAATGAGCTGTTCTTCAAACATGACAACAGCTACGCAAAGGAATCTGATGCTTGTTTCTTGAATTGTATCTGCCGAAGACACTGTTGCTAGCTTCTACTTCTTTCGACATCGAAACGCACAAACGTTAGCAAACCAATTCTTGATTAATACATCCAAAATACTTACATTTGGAAATCGTGATAGCTTATTGTTTAAAATGTAATCTTCCCATGTGTTATTGAATCTTTGTTTCATGAGACTCCCAGTCTACTTGCTGTTTTTCCATTATGTGAGATTTCGTTTGCTTTCTTTGCATGGTCATGCAAAGAAAAGAAAAAACCTCTTCAAACTTGAATCCTTTTGTTCCATTTTTAAAAATTTCTATTGCTGATTGCAAAAAAAAACTTCTTTCTGCCACTTCAAGCTCTATTTCGTTTGAATGAAACACGCCGGATGGGCTCATTCCCTAGAATTCATTGTTCTTATCATTAAGTAAGTTTATAGTATATTTTGTCTAAAATTCATAAAGTCATTCACCCGACAGGGTGAATGCTTACCCAAGCAGACAGCTTATACAAGCCGACAGGATGAATGCTTTACACAAGTTGAAACCAAACTAGATAGATAAAAGTTTTTATTTTGTTGTTTTACCACAAATATCACTTTTCATTTACTTAAATATATTACATAGTGTAACTCAAATGACGTTTTATTTCTTGTTGCCCACAAAAAATACTTGTCTTATTTCTCCGTTCCTCTTGAAAAAAAAACGAAATGAAATAGCTGTTCTCCCTTGAGTGTAGTGGGAAGGCATACACTAGCACACACTAGCGACAGCCATGATGTCATAGACTCTTTTGATAAATTTGTTTTTCAACGAAATGGAGTAGACCGCGGGAGTACCAGGAAATTTTTCTTAATTGTTCCTCTTTTTGCATGCAATAAGAAACAATTTTAAAGGTATCGATGTAGTCGTTAGTTGGCTAGATGATGTATAGCTAGCTTGATTTGCAATGAGTAAGGTATTTTTTCTCCGAGTTGTTTTCATAACCATGAAAACGACCATATGCTCATCAGCAAATTTGAGTTCATGGATTCTGTCATCAACAAGCTGCTTAGACTAATATACCTGTGCACACCATTTATATGTTGGCTCTAAAACAGTAACCTGTTATTTTTATTTATCTCATTCCATGTGCTTTTTGTTATTATTTTTTGGTATTCAGCATTTAATTTCAGCTCTTACATTTCGCTAGTGATTCTTGTGCCTAGATTTGTAATTTTCCGATGTATTCCAGCCTGTTTATGTTGTGCATGTTGTGCATGTTGTGCATGTTGTTCATAATATTTTTAATTGTATTTTTTGTATAAATAAGATTTCCGGACCGTCCACCGGTCAAATTTGTTGCCACCCGAAGAACGTCATGTGGCACGCGTCAGCAAAACGTACCCTTTAATCCATGAAATGGGCAACGCTTTGCTGATTTATCAACAGTAATCAAAGATATAGGTATATTAAAGTAATATAGTTATTTTTTTTTTATTTCAATATCTGCTTTTAATTTAAAAGGGATTTAAACGGAGAAACTATTTTTTTTTCGGACGAGTCACAGCGAGGGACAAAGAAGCTTTAGTTTTTGTAAACGTGAGAACGCTGCCTGCACTCATCGTTTCCCATGAGCTCCACATGGATTGGACTATCCATGTAACACCCAGAAGATTCTACCAACTAGCGTCTTTGCAGACTATAGCGTACGGCACAGTAAGTTTTTTATATATAAATATTATCTTTAAAATATAGATATAACATGTGTTTTATGACTACTTATTTAAAATTCTTAAAGGTGACCGCTGTGGCATCGATTCTTATGGCAAACAAGTTTCAATTACTGTACGAATGCTGTCTCCGTCGGTTGATAGAGGTGTGCCAGCAGACCATTGGAAGAGTTCTGGAGGCTAGTCTACTCATCATCGTTTATGAGCTATGATTCTACTATTTTTGAAGACTGTATTTCCAAATGGAAGAGAACGTGGCTGTTATGTGGCTATTATCATTCTGGGATGGTAGGTCGAGTTCTGAAACTGTAATCGGGTAGCGAGAATACTAGAACTTGAGACGACTGCGATATATTCATTTAAATTTTATATTCTTCTTTTGATACTGGCAAATAGTCGTCGATTATTTCATTTTACTTCATGTTAGTTCAAGGATGACTCTGTTATAAACATTTACCTGCATTGTAAATATTTAAAAAGGTATAATTTTATTTTCGATTATAGAGTTAAGATTTTGTAATTCTATTTCATGCTTATTTTGTGTGGTTTCCATATTTCTGTCATTTTAAGGCCAAATATAGGTACGCTTGCTATCGAGGTTTAGCACAAAATTCAACGTTAAAAGACCAGATCAAACGACTAGTAAAAATGACGATTTCAATTGCTCTTCTCCACTCAAATCTGTCTGGAAAGGCAACAAGGTAACATCTAAAAAATTTTCAATTAAAATTGTATGATTGATGATTTTATGTGAAATATGAACTGCGGAACTATGCCAATGAAGTAGAAGACGACATTGACGCGTAAAGTCGAATACGAATCCACGAACTTGTGCAATATATCCGCAAGTTTTTGATGGAGCACATTGGACCGTGAAGATTCTGCGTTAATATAGACACCAATCGAACACACAATCAGATGGAGGCGAAACATCGGTCATTCAACGATGATGTAGGAAACCTACACCTCAATCCATGGCATTTTTTAGGTAACGACATATGTTTCTCCAGTTTTCAAGAAAAACATTACCTTCTTCTAGATCGACTTCAAGAATTTGGACAAGAAGCTGAATGCAGATATTTAGTCTTACGCGATGGCACTCTTTTTAGATAAAGAAGACGGCAAGAATACACAAACAGAGACAGGGAGATTCGGACTCTGCAGAGTAACCTGCAAAATGGTGACATCAACATCCGAGAGTTCCTGATGGCAGTAGATAACCAATTTGAGCTCGTCAAAGCGGGGGCGCGGTGCCGAAAGGGGGCGACGTTGCGCACGTAAGATTGCAAGGGTGGATCCTAATTTGGAATCGAAAGACTCTACAGAAGAGGATGGCGATTACAGGGTAGACAGATTTTTCGTTGCTCAACAAGGAATTTTTCCAACTTAAGAGAAAACGTCATGACAAGATTTGAGGAACAACGACAATTAAGGCAATTAGATGTTGTTCAACAATTAGGAGAGCTTGATGAAGACGTGCCCTTAGCGGATATTATTCAACAACAAGAAAATCTCCTTCAACAATATTCAGATGTCATGATGGTGGCTGCCCAGTGTGTTGGTTCCGGGGGCAAAACACAGTCTTAAATTATGGTCACATTTTGTGTTTGCAATGTGTTCACATCATTGAAGCGTCGATGGTAAAAAGGTGTCCTGTTTGCCGTTCACCATTCAACAACCACAGACCTGTTCACCCAAATCAAATGAACGTTCCAAATAATTTGCTGGAGCCCGGCAATCAAAAGTAAATTTTGAATTAAGACTAATGATCCCGAAATATTTGATTGATGTGATTTTTAAAAATAATTTTTAAGCAATGCAAAAAAAGCTTACACTTAAAAGTTACTCATCAACTCAACAAAGAATTCCACCAAGTTACCTTTTTAATTAACGGTATCGTAAAGAACTAGTAGGGCATGTGGAACATCCATTTTTTTTAAGACTTAGCCTTGTAAATATTAATGCCAAGTATTTTTCAGCAAACAATCAGTAAAAGAGAAAAAGGTGAACTAAAAAGAAAAATTTACAATTTTTGTTCCTTCTTTTTTGGGCATACCTACATTACATGGCTCTTTTTAACAATACTTCAAAACAAATTAATTAATTTGGCTTTAAATCAAATTTTTAGAAAAAGCATTAAAATACTTACATGAAAACATTTTCCATTCAGAGCTTTTTTCCTATGATTTTTCTCTCCTCTTCCATTCCTTTTCTTGGTTGAGGATCCAGCGGCACCGGAGCTAATGGCTTAGTCCCTGGGGGTGTGGATGGCGGAGGCACCAGTGCAGGGCATGGCAAAGGCACCAGTGTAGCGGATGGTGGAGGCACCGGTGGCCCACCCATCGTTCTACGCGAGACATTGATCATTGCTTTACGGCTGATGATCTCTTCTGTTAGGCGGGTGATAAGTTCTCTCTAGAACAAAAAATTATAACCTTTGATTTTTTAAAATTATGTCAAAGAAATTACAGTAATGTTAATGGATGGTAGGAACAAATGAGGAGACTCGGCCAGTAACGCCTCACCAGGTGGCTCCGTCTAACCGGCTGGCTCAGCCTCTGCATCCAGCTCCTGGATGTGTCTCAACACCGTTTCCTGCGCCTGTTGCTTCCAAGTAGCTTGACAGAACTGTCTGCTAGGGAACAGTTGTCCGACCATGAAGAGCGTGTCGCTCTCCTGGAGCAAGTTTTACACGAGCCTCGATCCAACCGCCATCCAACCGCCATCCGTCATAAAAATCTATTCATGTACAATGTTACAGAGAAAAATAATTACAGAAAAAGTAAATAAAAAACAGATCAATGACAATAGTATAAAAATAGTCAAAGACACTTTTCGGTAAAAAACAGTTTAATGGACGGGCAATTACAATCATTGCTGATGATAAAGTAAAAAAATTACCCACCAGATTATATGGCTTTTCAAACCAATGAATTGCGTTGTTTTTAAAGCCGTTTTGCGTTTATTTTTTCAAAATCATAGAAAACTCGTAATGAAAAAAAATCTTTTTGAATAAAAATTTGCCCTAAATTACCGCCATTTCTTGTATTTTCTTTTTCTTTGGACATTCTTTGGACATTTCAAGATGAGTTTGATCGCGATAAAACCAAAAATTTTGATCGAAATCAAACTCAATTTTGCACTCAAATTTAATTACCAAAAGCCATCTACTGTTGAGATTTAGAAGGATGTTTTTCTTAGAAGAATTTTTCTCGTTAAATCGTCGGAATATTTGTTTTATTGGACGCTAGATGGCTCATTTCAATAATTCATCAAAAATTAATCGCAAGGATTACGCGAAATTAGTAATTCTTGATCGATTAACTCATTTCCAGACGAGTTTCAGTTTGATCAAAATAAAAAAATGATCCTGCGGCAAGTTTGCAGTAACCTCTCTGTAAACTTCAAACACACACGTGAAACAACCGTGACATTGTTGCTTGGCGTCGAAAAACTTACTGAAGATAATCCCCAAACCAAAAGACCTATCGTTAAAAAAAATGTTCCAAGAGGATTATGGGTATTTTGAACACAACAACCTCCTCAACCCTAACTTCTTCAGAGTTAACCTTTTGTCAAACATTCCACTGTATCTATTAGTATATCCACTATCAAGCTATTATTATTACAGTAGCGGTTCACGAAATGAAACAAATCGTGCGTGGGAAGAAACTTCCCACTTTGCCGGTTTATCCCACTTCCTGAGGCCTCATAAGAACAACACATGATGGGTCTTGCAACTACTAGAAAAATGTTACCTTGTTGCCCTCAGCACTGTTCCCGTGGCACAATATTTGTTGAAGTAGACTAGAAATCACAAAATTTTGCTTTCTAGTCTATTTTGATTGTTTTTCTTTTAATTTTTCACTATCAGACGAAATAAAACATTTCCTTAATCTTCACAAATTGTTTGTATTCATTTATATCTATTTAGAATTTCTTAATTCTAAACTTCATATAATTGATTTTAAAATTACAAGTTCCGAATTGCGAACTCTATGAGTTTTTTAAATCTGCATTATGATTAAATCGATTATAATCGATTAAATTCGAATTTTGACCATTTAAATCGCCATTTATTTACATTTTAAAAATCGGTTATAATCGACCAGAAAATCGATTAAGAATCGATAAAGATTTTTTTTTGTAGTTGATTGGTTCATATTCCAATCGATTTGGGTCGAGTGAAAGCCCTAGTCAGATTTCATCGCGTCAAAATTCAAATCCTCAGTTAGGAATGTGTCACCCGAACGTGATTCGCTATATGCCGCAGAGTTTAAATACGATGATTGCATTTCTACTTCGTTTGACAATTCATGGATTTCCTCATCGATGATCTCTGGATCTTTTTGGAGATTGAGCCATCGTTCAAGAAGTTCGTTCTTGTCTTCAGTTGTCGCATTTGTCAAGTCCAAGAGATGTCAGAGAACGACAGCCAATGGCAGTGGCCCACTGCCAACAGTCAAACCTTTTGGAAAATGACGTTGTGTTATATTCAGAGATATTTTCAAAACAGAAAAAAAATCTTACGGGAAATTTGGCCAATGATTTCTTCGATAGCTTCAGACTGAATCTGGTGGTTAGCTTGATCAAAAGTTTTAATCGATTCAATAGGTTCTGCGTCCGAAATCGGGAGACATCTTGATCGTCTCCAGCAGGCGGATCTAGTTTATCCAGGCAATGTATCCCAAAGTTTTCAATAAATTTGCTGCGTCTAACACATGAGCTGAAAGCCCGTGGCTTAGCCCTTCACCCGTTTGTCGATTTCTCTTGATTTCTTCAATTTAATTTTCATCAAAATTTTCAGTAGCATTCAACATCTGAGTGAGCATGCGAGTCTTATATCGTGTCTTGATCACGACAGTTATTCCCTGATCAAAAAGCTGATAAAAAGACGTTGTGTTTGGTCGAAAAAAACTTTCCACCTGACCTAAAGAATCTGTTATGGTTTTGTCGTGACCCGAACAAGAATCCATTAGCAACGCAGCTTTTTCTGTTGTAAGCTCGCGGGTGCATGGGAGAAATACCTACCATTGCTTGTATTGGTCTTTGTCCATCCATGCTTTTTTCTTATCAATATATGGCAGTGGACAACGCACATTCCAGATGCAGTGTGGATGTTTAAATGTGCCGATGATGAGAGTAGGAACTTTACATGTTCCAGTAGAGTTTCAACAAAATTTAAAGCTATTATATTAGTAAGTATATATTAGAAAGTTATTATATTATTACTTAACACATTCAACCCTCCCATAGTTATAATTTCCGAAACATTCTAGAAGAACACATTCACTGTAAAATTCAATTGATTTACGTAGTAAACAAAAACCGTCAGATTCAAGCAGGAGGGGAAGTCGCATTTCTAATTCACAAAAGCATCCAATTCAAAATGCTCCAGATTTGGGACCTAAAAACAATAGAAGCGATAGGAGTCTCAATTACAATTGATAACAAAGGCCGAAAACAAATGTTACATATCATCTTACTCATACCAAACGGCTAAGTATGCGACGAAGACGAATTAAGCTATATAGTCCGGACAACAACAACATTAGCATATGTGGCGACTTCAACTCCAGGAACAAGGAATGGGAGACAAATTGTTTCCATTCAAACCGTAGCGAAAGAATGGTAGCTGACCTGCTAGAAAAAGAAAACAACTTCCTATTAGTAACATCACCAAACCTAGGTACAAAACAATGCCCACAAACACTCAAATACACTACGATAGACCTCGCACTCACATCCCCATACCTAACAGCCAGAGCCGAGATATCAATAGGGCCCTACACTGGCAGTGACCATTTCCCAATCCATGTCAAATTAAAAACCATACTATCGCAATCCTTCAGCCGACCCCCTAGCTGGAACTTCAATAAACCAGACTGGAGTAACTGGAACGCAGGCATAAGAAAAATCATCGACTGAACGGAGTTTAAAACAGGAGACGCCTCCTAAAAATACCGAATATTTTGCGACGCCCTAATTACAGTGAACCATAAAAGCTGCGAAGTAGCGAGGTAGCGGAAACCATGGTTATATTGGCCAAAGAGGAAATATTAAGACTATTTTCACCAGCTCTTGTCGTATTTTGAAAAAGCTGTCTTTTATTAGTGAAAATGGCTGGAAGGCGTACGGCTTCAGCTCCTTTCAACTTAACGATAGAGCGTTCATCCCCCAAGCATCCGATTGTGGGGGCAAACTTGTTAAACTGTGCGTTCCATACAGAGATAAACAGGTCCATCTTCATCTCCCAGATTAAAATTAACTTTACGAACGTCGTCAGCGACCATCTCCAGTCGTTCGATTCTAACTCATGGAAAGATTCGCGATCTGCAAAAAATTTGGTACCCAGGTATTTATGCAGAATGAATTTCTATACATCAAACTTCACACAAATTATTAATTACTATCACGTTCATTCAAGGTAACCAATTTTCACGCCCCGTTTACTAATGTGGGTGACCGCCTTTGCTTTGTCTAACTGGAGAAGGACGCTTATTTCGGGCGCGTGACTGGTAAAAGACTTCCTGGCAATGAAAAGCGGCAATCAGTTCCAATACGTTTATTTGCGTTTCAAAATCATACTGGGATCCCTTGTTTTTAACCCATCACGATACCCCACTCCGAAATGGAACCATCCGAAAAACCCCAACCTGGCAAAGTTGCCACCTTTCGGGATTTTTTTCAAGGGCTTGAGAGTTTTGGGGAAACTGGGAATTTCCGGGATTTTTGAATTGAAGATAGTTGGATTCAGATAAGATAATGCAAGCATTATGATTAAACGCAACCGGGGGTTAGCTACTCTGCTAAGCACAAGAAAAATCTTGGCTTGCAGTATTTTGCTGTATATGTTTGCATTGTGCGCTGAAGCTGCTGCAATAAATTGGACCCGAACATAATGCAATTCGCAAATGACGTTTACAGTTTTATTGGAAATAGCTCCAAGAGGAAGCCAGAATTTCTGGAATATTCACAGTATATTGATCTCACAAACCACATGATACTGTATCCAAGCAAGGCCCGTTAACAAGTAATGAAACATGATTGCAAGTGACTTATCGAGCAATCGAAGACTATCACTCCATATTTTCAATGGTATTTATCTAACATTGACAAGATCGCAAAGAGCACTCAATAACATTCATGTTTAACTTCATTACAACTTTCCTGCTTACATCATTATAAATTATGTGAATCTAGAATTTCATAATGAAGAAGTTCTTATCCACAAGTACTTGGATGCGGTCGAGTCTGGCCTAATAATGACAATGAATAACTTCATAGCAACGAGAGTTTTGAAAGCAAAGAACTGCTTCGATACGTAAGTTTTGAAAATTCCCAAAATTTGAACCCGTCGAACCATATTTTCTTTGAAACAAATGTCTAACAACTTCTTGAAAACGGGTCGGAGAGTGAAGGCATGCTTGTTGAAATTTTTCAAATCAAAGGGCTTGGTTTTTATCAAGAACTCAAGCAAATACGCTCAAAAATCAACCATCAAGATCCTTTGCTTCAACAGCTTAAATATGTGTCTCCCGCAGCTGCTATTTCAGGGATCGTCAATTGTAGGATTATACAACAACTTCATAGAAATCTTATAGTCACACATGAACATTGAGACTCTGGATGCTCAATGCAGAGCAAATCCTATTATCCCAAACATCGAGGCGGATGTTTTAGAATACGCCGGGAAAATTAATGCATTTCGCAAAAAGGCAAAAAATTGCCCATCGAAGTCTCTAGACTGTGCTCATTGACTGACAGTGAACAGGTGAGGAAGCGGGACCTTTGACAAATGCTAATGCTGCACCCGTTAGGTGCATTCAAAAAATTGACCCGAATGTATATAATTGTTTATTTTATGAATTTTTTGATAGTTTTACCGCATTCAAGCGGAAGCGCCAAAAGGCAATTTTCGATCTGATATTAATCAGAACTCAACCAAGAAGCAAACAGATTCCCAATACATTGAGTGCTTTAATGCATGTTGAACGGTACGTGAACGATGATCCTTCGTAAAGAGTACCAACTGAGTTGTTAAAAAATGCCCTAAATTGGAAGAAAGTATAATTTTGTGACTTGGTTTTAATAACGTTGTTATCACAGTTGTCGTATTTCTTTGTTCCTGTGAAATGCAAATCGCCACAAAAATAATCAAGAAAACACAGTTACAAGCATTATAAAAACAAACGCGAAATCTTTTTTTTGCGTACCGGTTCGTATTTGAAAAATTTCCAACGCTGGATGGGATGCCAATGGGAATTTTTGGGACTTTTTCCTTTTCTTGCAGGTTGTTGGTCGTTTGTCTAGTGACAGCTCTGCAACCTGGGTCATTCTTCCAAAGCAGTCTACCATTCGCTTCCTCTACTTCATTACGTTCTTACGTTATCGTTAAGTTTTTTCTTTTCTTAACAAAGACAAATAGTTGGTTTTGTACTCTTCAATACATTTTTCCTACTTAGCACGTTTTTAAAATTGATAATGGGTCCAGAACCACATTGCTGTGTTGGCTACTTTTTTCATCCTGCTAACTTTGCTTCCTCCCCCCCCCCCCCAAAAAAAAACGAAATGGGCCTCATGCAATGTCCACTACTTTTAACTGCCCAAACTGTTTACCTAGAGTCAATTTCATTAAGGTTTCGTTGAGCGTTTAACAATCTTTAGCTGCTCGTAAAACACTTCAAGTGTTTTCAGACTTGAAGATCAAAGGTTTCTACTACAGATAACCTTTTCCTATAGTTCAGGAATGTAAGTTGAATACTGGTTTCGATTGAACTGCACTCACTTTTTCTCGTTTTAGTTGAATTTGATTTACTTTTTGTATTGCACGAAGCTGAAACAAAATCATCATTTGAAAGTCTTCTGGCTATTAAAGAACCTATGCTAAGAAGCTATGAGAATAACCCAAGTGAAACAGTGTGAAACTTGCGGATTGTAGTGAAGGAATAAAGGGAATAAAAAAACGGATTTTCTTCTGTTAAGAAAATATTACGAACAAGTCTTTGTTGCTATTTACAAAGCATAGGTACATGACGACAATATTTTTTCAGTAACAGCGGCTCACTTCGCTGCAATAATTTTTAGCATTTTGTTCATAAAGGGTGTTTCAGAAATAGGAAAGCAGGTTTTTGAGTTTCAAACCAGTTAAATCTATTTTTCAATTAGAAATGTTCAATTATTTTTTCAAGAATCTTGGCAGAAATGCGTTTTCTTTGTTAAATTACTCATTTATTTGGACTAATAATCGTTGAAAACTTGTTTCAAAAGGTTTGAATGACATAATTGGGGAAATAACGCTCTCAGTTAGCTGGAGAGTCAATCCAGCAACTAAATCAATCGTTTGCGTGACCATGTATCCATGTAAAACAAAATTCGCATTAAATTAACATAACTGTGAAATACTGTTTGCCAAAATTTTAAATTTTGTTTAATTTGTTCAATAAGTTTGAGAGATACGGCAAAACAAAAACCGGATTTTTTGTGCTATAAGCCATATTTCTCGAGGTACTTTCTGTTTTATCTTCTAGTTCGACCTTGAGTGGTGAAGCTAAACTCTTTATATTTGCAAGTATGCCTCAAGGGCATCTCGAGGGTAGTTTCTCGCAATTTGACAAGCCAATACCTTTTTTACTTAATTTTCAATAGCTTGTTACGCTAAACGGCAAGAGACTGCTGTTTTGTAGTCTGCGCAAGTTAAATTTAGGCTGCTGCAGGTAGCCTTCAAAACTCAAGCTAATCCATCCGTATCCCTAGCTTAATAAATGCAAGCTAGGGACGGGGTAGCTTCAGTAAGCTAGGATTTGAACACCACGAAAATCCAAACTTATTGTATCGTACGGGTAAGCATGATTCTTTGTATTCAATTACAAATACAGATTCGTGGGTACAATAAACTTTTTATTTTGATATTTTTATTGAAAGAGAAAATACTTAAATACCTCATTTCTCTTGCTGATTTAAAAAAGAGATACCATATTTCAACACGGGTTCCTTATTTTTCACGTATGGTTTGGTTTAAAAAGTATTTTTTTTCACCATTTATGTCATTGATTCTTATGCTTTATTATGATAAGCTTAATGCTATACATTTATGTGTACAATACAATACATTGCACTAATTCGTATTCTTTTGTCTATATATCCTGTGCATTCATGGGCTATCAAAACTAAACATCCGTTTGGATATTGGGTTTAACTAGTTCCATGGACATCCTTGAAACATTTAGAAAGATATTGATACAGAACGCATTAAAAACACATACCCTGGATATCCATTGTTGGGTATCATGTGTCCTGGAATTTTAAAGCTGTCGAAGTTGCTGTAGTACTGATATTCTAAAAGAATTTGGATGAAACGTACATGGACCTCATACTTTGTTTTGCTCTCTTGGGGCAAATGGAATGGAGTGATATAGAGAATGGTGTGGAAAAGGAACCAACGACAAATGAAAAACTTCATGTCTGTGTGACTTGCAGGAAAATTCAGTGAAGTAGAGTTGCTTGTGGGGTGGATGCGGAAAAGGACTTTGCTAGAACCGCAAAACTATGATAAATAATACAAGTAAAGTGCTGTACAAAAGAATTTAGTTCATTCTTTAAAAAATTTTTAGTTTTTTATGGGATTTCCAAGGAGGAAATAACTTAAAACCAGGAGGTGGTGGTGTGGCGGCAGGTCCCTCTTGACGGTCTTTTTTGTTTGTTTGTTTTCGTGTGGAAAACGTTGAATACGTTGCGTTGACGTTACGTTGCGTTGACGTCAGTTTTTCTTTTGTGTCTTCACCATAGTCGTAGACTGTTATCTGGTGAGTTGCTTAAATATGTCTTCGTCAGGTGTTGTCGAATTGTCTGGAAATTCGAATGAAAGGAATTTAAGTGCTATAGGAGTATTTGACAAATGAGATAGTTTCGCCGTGGGGTTCTGACGAGTTTTTGTCATGTTTTTGTTTCGCTTATGTGTTTTTTCTTGTATGTTGGTGTGTTGATCAATCTTATTTTTAAACGTTTTAACAATTTTTTTTTCCAAGTAGGCTTTAATAGCTGTGGTCGAAAGTGTTAACGCTTTAAAAAATTCACGGTAAGGGGCTGTATTTACTTAGTCGCGAAGTTGAGTGATTCCACTGGAGCTATTCGCTGTGTAATGTTTACAAGAGGCGGAGATAATAGTTCAGAGATTAAAGGTGTAAAATAGATATATATTAAATTGGTTGTTTTATTGTATTTTATATGGTTTGTTTTTTAAGGTGGGGGAAACCCATAGATTCGAGAACTGTGCCGTTAAAAAAGCAAATCTAGCTTATTCTCGCGATGGTCGATATGCTCACAAATGTGAACTTACGTTGTCCGCTAGTAATCTGGTACGTAATTTACGTTTTAAAAAAATGCGTTGTTTAAAAAATATATCTTTTCGTTTGGTAGATTTGGTGCGTAGTAGGTAGTGTTTATCCTCCCAAAATAATCAGTAAAGTCCAAGATATTTTGTTTTTCCGTGTTTTACACTGTTTTTCCGTGTTTTACACTGTTTTTCCGTGCACATTTTAAATCAACAAATCAATTAAAAGTCCGATTTCTATCGCATTTGACAATGGGATACAATATGAATCTTTCTTTTTGAAATCTTTCGTGTGTGACCAGAACGCGTTTATTAAATACTTTTTTCAATTAATAATTTGAAAGAAAGTTAAGTTGTGTAGAGAGTAGTCTACAGAGCTGAAAGTATTATATGCTTAGGCTCATGAAAGCCTAATGTGAAGAACCATTTGATGAGAGGGAATAATTTTTAGTGATTTAGTTTCGAAAGGTTGAGCGTGTGGTGGTTGTTTCTATGACGATTTCTCCTTTTTGGATAACACACACAAAAAAAACATAGATTTAGATTTGGGATTTCATTTAGGGTGGGGATATATTTTGTCAAAACTGGAAATTCTGTTGGTATTACTGTTTGATTGAGATAAAATACAGAAGTAATTTGTAGGAGGATATTTCTTCCGCGTCAGTGTATGTTGACCTAAATCTAATGGTCTTGGTCGCGTTATGTCAAGGCCCTTCAAACTTCAATCTTTATTACCACAAACCAACGCCATTTTCAAGTATGGGCATGGAAGGCCAAAAAAAGACTGAAGTCAACCCATACATGAGCAATCCATCCAGGTCTAGCACGAGTCTCTTGGTAGGCGATTTAATAAACATTAAATTGAAGTAAAGGTTTAAAAGCAAAACGTTGATTGACTCTAAACGGCGGCTAAAAGGCTGCTGTTTCGTAGTTGGTTTGCTGTGTAAGGTTTATTTATTTATAAATATATATATCTCTTCATTTAATTATTTATTGTTATTTTCTTGCTCTTGCAGGTTAACTTCCATTTCTTTCAGTTGTTGTTGCTGGTTGGCGGCCGCTTTTACTTGCGGCACACAGTTAACCTGCAGCAAAGCAGCCTCCTTATTTCGTTCACAGGAGGACATTTCCTTACTATGGGACGATGGGTGGGTTTATTCTTCACATGGTTTTTGCAGTACTTTTTTTTCAAGCGAGAGATGGTAGCTCTATTTGAAAGATTCAGTTTTTTGTTACCGAACGGGCAAGAAAATTTTCCTTCTGCTTGGTCTCCCATCTACTCCCGTGAGTCGTGATGCGGACCCCATTCAAATTATCCCATATAGGATTGATGACATTCGGTATTCTCTGTCTTAATGCCTTTCGTCTGGAAACCTTATCAGCTCGCTTTTTAACGTTTTTCCGCTGTTGTGTAATTTTGGTTTTTTTCGTTAGTTCATTTCCCTAACAACACGCCAGTCGCACTATTATCAAGTGATAACACAGCATCGTTTAGGGGCACGAGCCCTTTGGATACGAAAAAATCCGCACATCTCCAGTGACCGCAGTCCGCTGAAGTTTCAACAACCCAGTCATTAAAATTGTATTTGCCCTCTTACTTCTAGGGCACACTCATTAGCTGAAACCATATTTAGGCTAGACATCTCTTACTGTGTACTTACGGTGACTTCCCCAGGAAATCATCCGTAATACGCGGCCTATGAATAGAACACAATCTTTGAGATTCTTTCTGTCTGTTTTTTAAATACGTAATAGAATGCATCAATAACATGCTGTTTCAGTAGCTGTTTTCTGGTCATTCTTTATCCAGTTGAAAATCATTTCTTCAGTTGCATGCACGTCGGAAAAACTGGTCCATCGTTTTGTCATCACAAATGGGGAAGTAAATGGTATTTGCCGAGGTTATACCAGCCACCAAGAATTTAAGATTGAGGCAGTTCTTCAAGTGCAATTATTATTCGAGCAATTTGAGACTCCTTCCAGTCAATGATTCTTATTACAATGTCATTCCTGGACTCAGCTCTATTATTTTTGACGCGCGTGAGACCGTGATTTTTTATTGCTAAATAACCGGCCCAACCTATTTTTGTGTATGAAACGATGAAAATAAACTGCAAAGCTCAACAAAATATACTAAAATAGCTTTAACTCGTAACATTCAAATAATTAATGTTAAATTTAATTAAACAGTTAAATATAAACTCGTTCTTATTGCTTCTTAATCCAGCAGATCATCATTTTCAAGGAGTAGCACTCTGTAAGATAAGACTCACTGTCATATACATAGTAAAAAAAACAAAAGCAGCATTTTAGGAGGATGTGGATACATCCCTAGAACTGGTATTTCAGCAAGATTTTACTCATAGCCCCAACGATAGCGACTTCTAAATCGGAAACAATATACACACTTCCTACACCAGATATGGGCCCATTTGGTTTTCCGCCACTTCTTTCCAAAATAAATCATGAAAACCAAACTTTTTTTCTTTTATTTATATATATATATAACACGAAATTTGCAGAAATCGTCGGCTGTTTCGTAAGTTAAGTTTCTTTTTGTATACGACCCTAATTCGTCGATAGTATCGTAAGAAAACTTAGGAACGTAAGGTCAGTCCTGTTAAAAAGAGAAATTAGAGTTTCTGTAATATTGTTATCCCTGGTGATCACGCTTAAATCTGTAAAAGTAATTATATGTTCTTCACAAAACTGCTGTCAAACGCAAATCTTGTGCCAGTTACACTGCGTCCTTACAAAGTCGGATTTTTGCCAGCATTTAGCATGTTGTTTCACAATTGCTTAAGATTCCGCGATTCCTGTACTGTATGTATTTTGATGTCCGTAGTTGCTTTTTAAAGCATCATCGTATACGACTTGTTTGACGGGCATGAGGTATTCTCCTCCATTTCTCATAAGAGTTATGGCATTCTCGGGACGATATTGGTATTAACACGCTGGTCAGATTTTGAGTTCCATGAAGTAATTTTGGAGAATGAATTTGCTTCCCAGTGTACCTAACGAGCGTTTTTGATTCAGTAAGATGGACGTAGGCTACCCGAGTAAATAATTTAGATAGAATTCCTGCGTCATTTTTACCGGTTTTTATGAAAAATAATTTTTTTCCCGACAGGACCTCCGTCCGGAAATTCGTAAGAAACTGAATCTTTTGCCGCCCCCAGTAACTGCATGTCTTTCAGTTTTTTTCCAGTAATAAGATGTAATTAGTGTATCGAAAAATCGAAAGATATATACTATGACCTAATTTTTTGTTTCGGATCCCTCCACTAGAATACATTGCGAAAGCCATTTTTTGGTTCAAAACACGGTGTTTCGTAAATGATTCCTTCTATAATGAGCTACATTTCACTTTAGCTCTGTTTGACGGCAACATGCTGTAACCGTAACATGTAGGGGAGAGCGGGGTAATACAGGAAACGTACCAAACAGTACAGTAGCAGTAACGGGTCTTGGTGATGATGAATGAGGAAAAAAATATTGGGATGTTGTCAATGTCTATTTCTATATGTGGCCCCTCGCTTGTCCTTTGTTTTCACCTCCTTTTTCCCCTATAATGTGTCGTGGCGTAATGGCGATATATATGACGGTTGACATATCGCTGTCCCTGTACGGTATTTTCTTCTTGGTTCTTATGCACTGTGAAGCGTGTATGAATTGGGTCGACTGACATTACTGTATTTAAGGTATGCTGGATATTTTATGATTTTCCATCCGTCTTGTTTGTGTTAATTTGTACTACCGCTTTATAGAAGTATTGCAGGCCTAACGTGGCCTACGTATGTGTGTAGCACGTCTTTAGTGATTGATCACGATAAGGTATTATTGTGGAGAACTCAATATTATACATATGGAGGTCTCAACGAGACTAACAAATGAAATAAAAGAGACTATAAAATTTTGCCGTACTATAATAGACCCTGAAAGTAAACGTACGTAAGAGGAACGCAAGAGTATACAGAAATCCGAAGTTTTCAGTCGATGAGGTAGGCGAATGAATTAATATCTTTGATAATACACAAGTAGTGGCATATCTATATACCGCAACATTACCTCCCTTATACCCTGCCTAGGAAAACACTAATACAAAAGACTTTGACCTTCATATACAATATTCTAAAAATAACTTTAACATCCAGTGGAAAAGGCTCGCAGAGCCTAAACAAAGTTACCTTTTAGAAAAAAAGAAAACATTATCGGACAACCACAACGACAGCAAATATATGACTAATTTAGAAGAACAAAAAAAAGAAGCTAACAAAGCACTAAACAACGCCCTACAACTTTTTACCCACTCACTGTTACGACAAATACTTGAAGCAGCCAACGGCACCCCACACGAAACTGTCAACGAAACTGTAGAAATTCAAAAAATCAGCTGGTGAAGTCTGGTGGAGAAAATAACCTGGAAGACACCCGTTTCTTAAAACACCAGGCTACGAAATCAGATTTGGGGTAACAAAAAGAAGACAACCTGCTCGGAATATATTTTTAGCAACTCCCTGGAACACTTACAAAAAACAATGACCCCTTGAAAAATTCGCTTGAAAAAGGAAATAATCGAATCAAGGAGTTAGAAAATTGGCTGGAACAAGAACTAGAAGCTGAGAAAAACTTTAAGGTTCGATTAAGGAAGATGGAAAAAAATTACCATAAAAAGAATACCAGGAAGTAATCGACGAGCTTGAAACCAAATATTGGGAATTGAGTGAAAGATTAAACATCGCTAAAAAGCAGATTGATTCAAATCCTGAAACAAAAAAAGACTAAAAGCAGAAGCAGAAAAAGTCAAAAGTGCGTTAGACAGACACTGCTCTTAAAAACAAAGATCTATAAGAAGAACTAAGAAGGATAAAAATACAAGCAGCAGAACAAGAAAATATTATATCGCGTCTGGAAAATCATACAGCTGAATATAACCAACGAGAACTTCTCTCTTTCGAAGCAAAAGATACAAGTCTTGAGACAAGAGCAACCAGGAAAAATAACGAAGCTGACAAACGACATTAACAACCCCACCTCCCTAAGTGACGTTGAAATCGAAATCACAACATATCGAATTTGATCAAACCGTATAGCAGAGTTATAAAAATTATTAAATTTCCGGGTAAACAAAAAAATCCAAAAAGATAAAACCGTAAACCGTTTGGAAAAAGAAAATAAACGTTTCCATCAAAAGATGAGCAAAATGAGGATTCTAAAAATAACTTTAACATCCAGTGGAAAAGGCTCGCAGAGCCTAAACAAAGTTACCTTTTAGAAAAAAAGAAAACATTATCGGACAACCACAACGACAGCAAATATATGACTAATTTAGAAGAACAAAAAAAAGAAGCTAACAAAGCACTAAACAACGCCCTACAACTTTTTACCCACTCACTGTTACGACAAATACTTGAAGCAGCCAACGGCACCCCACACGAAACTGTCAACGAAACTGTAGAAATTCAAAAAATCAGCTGGTGAAGTCTGGTGGAGAAAATAACCTGGAAGACACCCGTTTCTTAAAACACCAGGCTACGAAATCAGATTTGGGGTAACAAAAAGAAGACAACCTGCTCGGAATATATTTTTAGCAACTCCCTGGAACACTTACAAAAAACAATGACCCCTTGAAAAATTCGCTTGAAAAAGGAAATAATCGAATCAAGGAGTTAGAAAATTGGCTGGAACAAGAACTAGAAGCTGAGAAAAACTTTAAGGTTCGATTAAGGAAGATGGAAAAAAATTACCATAAAAAGAATACCAGGAAGTAATCGACGAGCTTGAAACCAAATATTGGGAATTGAGTGAAAGATTAAACATCGCTAAAAAGCAGATTGATTCAAATCCTGAAACAAAAAAAGACTAAAAGCAGAAGCAGAAAAAGTCAAAAGTGCGTTAGACAGACACTGCTCTTAAAAACAAAGATCTATAAGAAGAACTAAGAAGGATAAAAATACAAGCAGCAGAACAAGAAAATATTATATCGCGTCTGGAAAATCATACAGCTGAATATAACCAACGAGAACTTCTCTCTTTCGAAGCAAAAGATACAAGTCTTGAGACAAGAGCAACCAGGAAAAATAACGAAGCTGACAAACGACATTAACAACCCCACCTCCCTAAGTGACGTTGAAATCGAAATCACAACATATCGAATTTGATCAAACCGTATAGCAGAGTTATAAAAATTATTAAATTTCCGGGTAAACAAAAAAATCCAAAAAGATAAAACCGTAAACCGTTTGGAAAAAGAAAATAAACGTTTCCATCAAAAGATGAGCAAAATGAGGAGTACCCGTGACAATTCCAATCAATTAGACCAAGGAAATAAAAACCTTTGCCTCAAAATAACTAAAACCTACCCACGAAGAACAGACAATAACGAATACGAAATTGTGCGAGTACTAGGAAAACAGTTCTCAAGAGAAGACATTAAATCTATTCACCATTCCAGGGTAAAAGTACTGATAAATTGATCACTGAGTGGCCTAAGCCAGCAGAACATGCGGCCAAAAATAATAACTGGGACAACGAACATGTTACGGTTCTTCTCCGACAGGTTTAAAGGTGAAGTAATGAAATGGCATGAAGCATACATCAATGAACAAGGAAACGACCTGGACTATGGAGAATGGAAAGCAGTGATAATTGAAAGATTTCAAGATGCATTTGATCATGCAAGGCTGAAGAAAAGCTACTAAAATTAAAACAAAATCCAGAAGAGAATTTTAGAGCCTTCGTGTTCAGCTTTAACAGCATCAAAAGATATTACAGAGGGGAATGAAGAAAAACTCAACGACTATGACAAAACAATCATAGAAGATCAACTATATTGTCGCGGGTGAAAACATAGAGTGGTTATCTCTTCGCAGAGATGAGTCACTCGCTCCTTGAACAATGCTGCGACTGTAGTGGAGAAATTATCAGGAGAAGTCTGCTGTTAGAAAGATACGAAGATACGCAGTCCGGAAATGGAGTATTTACGGCGACGGTATAAAACGCTGCCGCGAATCTGTGTAAGATGAGTCTCCATAGGGTGAACTCCCGGAGCTAGGCTCCGTTATAGGGAAGCTCGTGTAGTTCCCTGGAGTCTTCCGACCTTCTCCGAGTTTTGGTATTGTCATCCCTTATTTTTTGCTAGTTAAGATTGAACATTGTTTAGAATTTAAGTCAACACTTCTTGTATTGATTCATGTTTGTGTAAACAATACAAAGCCAGTGTGACAATATATCAAAGTGAAGATAATGAGAGATAGCACAAAGATCAGGATATTACTGCAAGGAGTCTTATCCAAAATAAAAGCAGATCTTTACCTATGAATGTCAGAACTCCCTCACTTTGCAAGCAACTGTTCATATAAGAGCATATTTTGCATGAAAAAGAAAACAATTAAGATAAAGAAATAGGAACCGTAATAGCAGGAATTGCGCACCGTGAAAAAGAACAAGATGACGAATTATTCCAACAGAAGACAGAGATGGAACAACAGGGCCAAAAGATAAAAATCTTGGAATGTTTTAATAAAGATTGTAAACTATCACAGGACGACAGTGTGACTATAGCTGCTTCTGATCGCTATACGACAACCTACGAAATCATTCGGTTCGAAACCAAGGAAGATCACAGTACCCCAGAGTTGAGTTATTCGTGCTACAAATTCACTGGGTTACGAATGTATTTGGTCGTAGACGACTTATACACAGCATTACACAGCAACAACAATCGATTTCATTTGTTTTTGTTTACATCGGCACTTCTGTCATTTATATAATTTTCAATGATTTTGTTGATGTAAACATTGTTGACGTAAGCAAAAACAAATGAAATCGATTAAGAAATCGATATGAAAAATAGTTAAAAGCATATATAACAAAAAACATACCCCTCTGGTGGGCATGCAAGTTACTATGCTTTTTAGGGATAAAAATTTACACACCCTTTTTTCAATTCAATTTTTAGCAGTTATATGTTTTAAGAAATAATAAATTTGATTAATGATCCCATAGTTTGTCTATTTTTTAACTTATTGGTTAAAACTGGATGGTTGCAACTTCAAAGTGCGATTTAAAAATTTTTTTAGAAAATAGGGTCCTTTTTGCGTAGCGCCATTAGAAATGCACGGCCAACGCCCAAAATTCTGCTCGGCGAAATTGGTACAGGTGATCCCGTGTACACGGGTTAGGGAAATGAAAATATAATAAATCCGACCCCCACATCCTGTAACTAATTTAGTTTTAACCTTAAACTCAAAAAAGTTTGACAAAAAAACAATAGTTTTTTATATTAAATAAAAACAAGTGACACGTAGCGCCATAAGACGCCGTGCTAAAAGCGGCGGAAATTGTTACACTGTACCAATTTCATTGGTAGGTACTGTATTATCTAACTATTATAATTTTAATACACAAGAAATAATATACACTAATGCTATACTTTGATGATATTTGATTTTTTTAATTCTACACAGCATTGGTGCGTAACAACGCACAAACTATTTAGCATCAAACTTCACTGGCTAGATAAGCTTAAATGTTCAATCCGAGCAAGAAAAGGCTCATACATTTATAGTTCTCCTGGCTTTGTTATGCCCATCAACTATGCTCCCGTCGAGAATAGCGACAGCCAGACCCAAGTTGTTGTCACGTTTGAAGGTAATAAGTACAATGAAATTGTTGAACAATAACCCTTTTTCTCAATTCATTACGGCGGCTCATTAGCATCAGGTTACACGCCAAATAGTGTCCTAATCACATTGTGCTTTGTGGCAGCATGTCTTGGTACTACCGAACCATCTCCTAGCCAGAAACATTGTAGCTACACACTCATCTTGCGTAGAACCAGAGGAGCATGAACTTGTTTAAGATTAATACAGTGAAAATGGTTACGGAATACCCAAATTTCGTTCACATCGAGTATATTTAACGGTACATGAACCAATTGCGACAACTTGGGTTTATATCAATCCTCATTTTAGTTATCCTTATCCCTTCTCTTTATTTCTTTATAATCAAAGGGAACAATAACATTTGATTTAATAAATAAGATTTGGTAATTGAATTTTGTAGAAACGGGAAATTTTAAATTTAACCTTATGAAGCATTCGTGCTTCTTAAGCTCCGTCGATGCAATTACCCGATATCATTTAGACATCAATTCCAGTTTTAGGAGAAATTCCTTTAAAAGAAAGAACGTTTCAGAACAGTCTGAAAACCATAAAATCAGTAGCCAAAGTACCAAATTACGGACTAGACACTATAGAGTATAGAAGCCACCATACTCTGGAACGTCATTATAATCTCGTAACGTTGTAAGACAGGATACTCAGATCGAATCAAGGGCAGTTGTGGTTGATGCAAGTATCAAGCAAGGTTAGCCTGGTAGTTAGACTGGTTCCGTGTTGTATTGTAAATTCGTTTCGACATTAACTGTGTGTGTCCTTGTAATCCAGCACTTAGCAGCAAAAATAATCAAGTCCAAAGGGCCAAAAAAGGGGGGATGCAAAAGAAGGGCGGGATCAGAGTGCAATAATTTCGATGCAAGATGTTTATTTAAATTTTGACACCAAACATGTTACAAAAACACAGCGGCAAAAAAAAGGGAAAGGCTAAGGGAGGGATCGGAAACAGACTGATCTCAACTCGACCGACCCGCCGGCAGACTGCGACTGGTCTCTCGCTGCGACTCCGACTGCGACTGCCCTGCGACTGCCCCCACTTGTAAAGTTTTTCGGTCTTTTATACTGCACAACAGAGAGTCGGATAAGGTCAAATGAGTTCAGGCGTATCATAAAAAATATAAGGTCAGGCGGAAGACAGTTTGCTTTACCGTTAGAGTCATAAAAGTAGAAAGTGTGTCATTCGGGGCAACGAGCTTGGGGTAAAAACGGGGCAACGGCTAGAAGATACGGGTAATAAAAGCAACATGTTAAATTTTACCGTTTCAATTAGGTCGGCGGATCCTTACATGGCTCCCCGTCGAAATAGATTGCGTCTCGCAATCTCTCTTTTCTCAAGATAGTAAAACATGCCGTTGAAGAGAGGAAAAGTAAGATAGGAGTATTCGAGGAGCTTCATCGCGTTGGTAGTTTTCTCGGATGGAATGAGGAAATTTTCTTATTTGGAACGAAATACAGCGAAGGAGATAAGATACAATATTAAACGAGTAGTGACGCGGACGTCTAAGAGCGCAGGGCTCTGTGTGGCGTGTTCCGTTGAAGGGGATACGTACGCCTTCGAGCACGGAGCTCGATAAAACAAATCTGAAGTAAAGTGCCTAAGCCTATACGGTCCTTGGAAATCAGATTTAAACAGCAAAATAATGAATATGAAAAAAGGGTAGTGACGCAGACGTCTAGGAGCGCGGAGCTCAGCGTGGCGCATTCCGTCGAAGGAATTTTTTCGCCTTCGAGCGCGGAGCTCAATAAAACAAATCTGAAGCGAAAGGGTCTAAGCTTAGACAGTCTTCACGAATCAGATTCAAAACAGCAAAATAATGAATATGAAAAAATTGAGTAGTGACGCGGACGTCTGGGAGCACGGAGCTCAATGTGGCGTGTTCCGTCGAAGGAAATATGTGACGCCCTCGAGCCCGGAGCTCGGTACAGATATAATTGCCTCTGTAAGAGGTGTGCCTAAACCTAGAACACAGCTTCGCGAACAGATGTGTCAATAAGAGAAGAAGCGAGATTATAACCTCAATAAAACTTCAGCTATTCCAAATAACAAAAAGATGAAGGATGGTTTGCATTAGAATGTCCTTTTTGGATAGACGGAGAATGGGGGGGGGAATTAGAAGTGAAATTGGTTTTCTTGGCCGTAGTATTAATACATCTGAAGGTGTCAAATTCAGTGGGAGCTAGTTTTGGGTGAAAAATTACGTAAGAGGAAAGGGGGACTAAGATAGGTGTGAAATAAGTTGGGCTGGTTTCGAGTTTGAATTTCCAATGTCGGTTTTGTCAGGTATTCGCACGGTCTGGGTGATGGAGCTTAGGCGGCTGGGCAAACAAGCACGCACCGTCTTTGCGCAAAAAGCGGTGGCTCTTTCGTGCAAGGTAGGCTGCTTCGTTTCTTAATTTTTGCCGTCGGCCGCAGGCGATTGGAGTCTCTGAATTTTTCGGCTTCGTGTACGGCATTTGAAGCGCGGTGATTGTCACCTGCCGTCATGTGGGCCTCGTGTAGGATCGAGTGTAAGAGCTCCAATTGGTCAAAATGCTTCAGCCCGGGCTCGTCGACGCGGTTACCGAGGTGGTCGGAAGTCACCGCGATTTTTTGATACTTTGTTTCCTCACTTTCCGACGTGTTAACAGCCGTCTTTTCGAAAGTTGTTTCAGGGAGCGGCATAGAAAAAATGCAACTTACAGTCGTTTGATGTTCCGACACTGATGCTGGTATGACAGATTCATCCGATACAACGCTGTTTTCATATTGGTGATCTTCTTCGCGCTTTTCCGGGTGAGAAGAGGCTTTCTTAATGGTGACTCCGCTTGCGGAAATAGCAGCCGAAAAAAAAGGTCGAGATGTTTTAATTTTCAGTGTTTTACTTACATATTTTCTTAGTTTCTTCAATTTTTCCAACCATAATGCCTTAAAAGATTTCTTCAATGGTTTTTCTTTGATGTCGCTGACAGAATATTTTTCTTTAATTTCTGCCATCTTCGGGTGGAGAGCTGCTGTAGTAGAGTTTGTTTTGGTAGCGCGTCCGTAACAGTCAAGGTTTCGGTCGGCGGGTTCGTCCTCGCTGCCACCAGATGCAATAATTTCGATGCAAGATGTTTATTTAAATTTTGACACCAAGGATGTTACAAAAACACAGCGGCAAAAAAAAGGGAAAGGCTATGGGAGAGATCGGAAACAGACTGATCTCAACTCGACCGACCCGCCGGCAGACTGCGACTGGTCTCTCGCTGCGACTCCGACTGCGACTGCCCTGCGACTGCCCCCACTTGTAAAGTTTTTCGGTCTTTTATACCGCACAACAGAGAGTCGGATAAGGTCAAATGAGTTCAGGCGTATCATGAAAAATATAAGGTCAGGCGGAAGATCCTTATAAGAGCGCCGTCTAGATTTTTCCTTTCTAAGTACTCTCAGATCTTCTTCTGCTCTAGTGTAGAAAACATGGCAAAATCCAAGAGATCAAAACGAACCCGTAAATCTAGTTCAGATTCCAGCTCCAGTTCTAGCACGGGCTCTGACCCTTCTAGTTCATTCAGTGATTGTTATAGTCTCCGCCTGAGCCCTAATGGTACCCCTTCGCTACCAACGCCTATAGACCGACACCTGAGCCCCTCGCGGCTTATGTCAGCTCCACTTCTCGCCGATCGCAGGGGCACTCACCCTTGTCGCTACGTCTCGCCGGTTCGATGTTCTGTTCTCCTTTCGATATTCAATACAGCTGGTTTACTCGGATCTCGATCTATTCCTTGATCTCCGTGCGATCATCACATGGCGCAGTTGGTAATTAAACCACTAAATTTGACTCGAGTACCTTCAATTCTACTTTGTCAAAGTGAGTGTTTTTGAGTGCGTTTTCCCGTTAGCCTTACGTGGGGCCGCCATCTTAGGCAGTTTTCAAACTCGTGATCATCGTGTGATCTTATCTATCTATATCGGCCAAAATGTCTGCCATTGGCAGTGTTGATGATACACCACGGGACTATATGACCATTGACATTCCCGAAGACGAAATTCAATGCCTCTCTCACGATCAACTCATCGCTTTGGTGCAGAAGCAAAGGCAGTAATTCCGAACGGCCATTGAACGTGAAAAATCGGCTCATGACTCGGAACTTGAGGCTTACATGGAGGAAGACCGTCGTCGCCACATCCGTTTTGTTCACCCTAGATGCTATAATGAAGTGCCGGAACAACTTGAACGTGATTGTGATCGTGAACGTCGCCGCCCAATCAACATGTCGTGCCTAGACAAAATGGCGGCCGATATTTCCTACCGTGATTTCCTCACCTGGTGCAACAAGAAGGACGATTTTTGCCATCTTCAACAGATTACTCAGTATCCAATACGGGAACAAGCTGCCACCTTACGCATGACTCTCTCCTTGAAAATGCTGCAGACGGTCGAGATGGTACTCGGATATCTCTCCTTATGACCTCCTATCGGCAGATGAAATCCTGACACAGATCCAGCGCTACGTTAGAAAGAAGCGCAGTGTAGCTTTGGACCGCGTTGAATTTGAAGAATATCGTCAGGACCACAGCGCAACTTTCGATGAGTTCTATATTGGTCTGCAGCGCATTGTACGCCGAGTTATGCCGACATGTCACACGTTGTTTTGATCAACGTATGACAACGCGCGTCATGAGTTGCATCTGTGACCAGGATGGGCGCAAAAAACTGCTCGCTATTACACCGTTCCCATCTTTACAGACAGCAATCGACTTATGCTGTAGTGAAGAAGCGGCTTGCAAAAACGAGTCGTTGTTGAGCCGTTTTGGTGCCACTTCAGTCAACGGGTTTTAAAAATCCAGACGAGAAGGTAAATCGACCCCGTACTCATTCACGCCGCCGAGGAGAATACAAAAACGGCCCCAGATGTGGAAACTGTGGTCATCCCCTCATGATTCCGGAAAGGATTGTCCTACCAAGGGCAGAGAATGCCATAATTGTGGCAAACCGGGCCAGTTTTCAACAGTTGGTGAAAAGCATGAGGCTAAGGGCAAGAAGCTAGACGCAAGAAGCAAGAGACTCGTCAGCGTTCGCCTCGCCCACGTCGCAGCTACCCGTCCTGCTCCAACCATCCCAATCGACATTAATAATCGATCAGGTGAGCGACTCTACACTGTCAACGCCATTCCTGATACTGGCGCTGAAGCAACGGTAGTTAGCGTGGCGATTCTTCAATTGCTTGGTAAGGACATCAACAATCTGTTGCAGCATGGCGTCGACAACCTCACAGCGGCCAACAACTCGTCACTGAATTGTGCTGGCCGTCTTGAACTACAGCTGCGGTACACAGGCAGATCGGTCACCACATCCATTTTGTTCAGTCCCGAGCATGACGGGATGTTGCTATCTTGGTTTATTTGCGTAGAGTTGGGCCTCCTCCCACCCTACTACCCAGAACCTTCATGATCAACACTGTTGTTGCCGCATTACCATATTCAGTTCGACCAATCGACATTTCAGACATAGCTGCCTTAAATCAAGAGCTCTGGTCGACTTTGCCGATGTGTACAACAACAAAGGTCCATTGAAAACGATGTCTGGCCCTCCAATATCGATCGAGTTACTGCCGGACGCACTCTCTTTTGCAGTAAACGGCGCTAGGCCCATCCCATTGCAGTAATATTTTGATCTTTGTGCTGTCCCTCATTTTCTTCACTTTTATTGTATAGCTGATCTTCTATCTTCTGGATCTTCTGATATTCTGGCATGTCTTCAAGTTGTAGATTGGCGTATCGTTTGTTAAAGCTAGGTGTGCCAGTAATGTCTGTTTTTAGTACTAAAAAGTTCTCTTCAAAAAAAGTTTTGTGGCTTCGTTGTCTGTTCCCTGCTGGCCACGGTCGTTTGCGATAAGTGCTTGAGCTTGTCTCAGAATCACCAAAGGTGATTCGTATTTATCGTTTTCTAAGTGGGTTGTTTCTTCTTCATTAATTCCGTCCTACTGAGCGCTGAGGTTGTGTTCTTCTACTTCGTTGTCCGCTAGTAGGTTGATGTTGCTAGAAGATTTGTAATGCCCTAGGCAAAGTACACACCCGCTTGGCGCGCTGAAAAATTCCCTTGGCGCTGAAGTACTCTTCGTTCAGCGCGCCAAGCGGGTGTGTACTGTGCCAAGGGCATTGGCCGATACCGGCATAGGCAAACTCACTTCAGATGGCGGCGGGCTTTGCACATAGCCCCCTACTACCAATTCACGGTCTGGCAACCGTGTTTTTCGAGGAAAACCCCTATATCCCCGATTTTTTCTGGTTGCTTTATTTTTTGTTGTGAATCCTGTTACTATTTTCCCAGCGCTTCGAAATAGTTTTGTAAAATTACTCATTAATTTTTTGGAGTAATCAGTTAAATTTTCATTTACTGGTTGCGCTAATTGGTGAAAAATCGACAACTATTTGACAATGTTGGCGCTGTTTAGGCGTAAAAAACAACTTGGTCTCCGTCACCTAGGCCAACCCTTTGGCTCTGAGAACTAGGTAAAAGGGTTGGCCTAGGACAACCCTTTTACAAGCCTGCTTTTACATGGGATCACGGAATACAACCGTCTTTTGTTTTCTCGTAGAGACTTTTAAGGTGCACACATATCGACTAGGATTTTAAAACATCTTACAATTTTAAACATAGTTATTGTTTCTAAGGCTTTGTACTTGTTTTTACAGGTATTTGTTCCGAATACTTTATGAAATTGAAATTTTACATAAGTTGCTAAAGTTTTTACAACATATACTGCAATGTTGGTAAGCATTTTAAGTCTCCGTTCCACCAACATTCACTCTTCACAGATAACAATTCATGAATTCTGCTGCCTACTCAAGTTAACTCTGATGAAAGGGTGATAAGTCAAGGCAAACCAAATATGTTGTGTTGAATATGGACCTTTTAATTTATCTTTTTGACTTAAGATTATCTGTGCCTTGTGTGATACCACGTACAACTACGAGCCCTTCATGTTCGAAAACTGGAACTTGTCAAGTTCAGCCTGCCTTTGGAAAGGTAGCAACAGCAACAGTGATTATACTTTTCCGTTTTGTCAGCAAGGTTAATTAAGTATTGCGCTAGACCACAAAAACGGAAAAGTAAAATCACTGTTGAAACTTTTTTTTTTACATTTTTTGTATTTAAAATTTTACAGAAATGGATAGATTTTGTCAAGAGCTATCCAACCCTTTTACCTAGTTCTCAGAGCCAAAGGGTTGGCCTAGGTGACGGAGACCAAGTTGGTAAAAAATCGACAAATATTGGGCAGTGTAGAAAAAATTTAAAGGTAGCGCTGTTTGAGGTGTCAGAGAGGTATAGAAAAAAATTTAAGTCTCTTGCAGAGGTTCGGGTTTCAAATTCACTGTTACCAACGTGAAGCTTGGCTCTCCGGATGAGAGTTGGCTTCCAGAATAGACGAGATAGATATAGGAATTAGTTAAGTTACAGTGTGGGCATAATGACAACTAGCGGCGGTAGAGTAGAACACGACGGGTCGGGAAACAATTTATTCGGTGCATACCTTTTACTCTTACACAACTAAAGATGACTTGACGGGTAGAACACCAGAAAAAGGCTGACTTCGGTAGAGTTTTGGAGGGACATGTTTTTGCGTTTTACAAATCTTTCTTCGATTGTATTCGATACCTCCTGTGCTTTTACACAGAACGATTGGTAATTTTCGTTGGATTTTGCCGTCAATATTGGCTGAGGGTAATATCGATTCAGAACAATTCAAGACTTTCAATCTTGTTTGAAGCATTGATAATCGACGTGAACCTTCCGTAAGAAATTTGACGTTTTTCCCTCTAGCTTTTGGTTCTTTCGCTTTTGGTCTGTAATGCAGATAAATTCCTATAAACAGAAACAACCATGAAACGTTCCACAGTGGTTCCCACTTTGGTTTTTTTCCTTTCCGAAAAGGGGTACCCTCTTTGTTTACGGGGAATACTATACAAAACAGCGAGGGTTTGGGGTCGGGGCGTCGGGGCGTCAGAGTGATTTTCCACTCATGGGAGCGCCTTTTGTGGGTGTGTTGTTTCACTCCACGCAGAAAATCATTTGTTGCCAGATGGCAGTCCCATCAGGCGGGAAGTCCCTCATAGGCCCTGAACGCCCTGACCGCCCCGACCCAAATCCTTCACTTTTTTGTAGTTATAGTAGTGGCTGACAATTAAGGACAATTTGGCTTTTTTAACAATTGTTTGTTTGTTATTATAATAAAATGAATCAATAATCAAAACATAGTGGCTAAATTTTAAAAAATCTAATAATTTATTTTACTTGAAAATTTATTCGAAATACGAATAAAAACAAAATTGGCTCTTATTCTTTATTCTTTCTTTTTTATTTTTATTCATTATTCTTTATTCTTTAAATTTTCATTTTATTCTTATTCAAATAAATTTCCTCCTTCACGGTGCGGATAGCAGGATTCTTGTAGTCCGACAACGCTGTCGGCAGCCATCTTAAGAAAACTCCACCCTTTTAGTACACAGGCTCTTATCAGAGTTGCCACCGTGCCGGGATTTGTCCCGAAAGCCGGGTTTTTTAGGGGGTCTTCGGGATTTTTGTCGGGATTTGAACAAAACGGGATTTTTCCGGGATATTTAGCAAATAACTTTGAAATTTTAAAATTCTCTGTAATTATAAGGAAAATATATACAAACACAACCTTTGTTCTTAAAATTTAGCAATTTTTTGGTTCTAAAAAGCATAGCTAGATGGAAGTACAACAAACAGCTGTGCAGACGATCTTCGTTTATCTATTCTTCTTCTATTGAGTTAGACTCTTAATCTGCTGTGAGTGCTGTCTGCTGTTTTGTGTGTGAGCTTGTAATGGAATTTGAATTCTTGACGTGTTAAAGCTAATGTTTTTTTGCCTCTGTTGAAAATTCAGTCCCACACTAAGGTATGTTTTGAATGTTTTCTTGTTTTATTAATAGTCTTAGCATCAGCTTATGTTCATTTTTTTAGTGAATTCTAAAAGTGTTTGCATAAACTATCCATCTTCGAAATTGGACTTTGGGCAGAGCTCTCATCTTTCTTGAAGGTTGAAGTTGAAATTCTAATTCTAAGTGTTTCAAGCAGAAGTATTTTCCGTACGGTGATACGGAAAATGTTTTGTACCTGCCTCAATGCTCAATGTCAACACTGATAAAATCTCCTACTGTTCCTGTTCATTATAACTAAAAAGTGATGATGGCGCTTTTAAAATGTCGAAATGTTAACAATAACCATCGAGTAAAATACTCAAGCATTCAAGTAAAAAATAAAGTTGAAAATGTATTTTAGGTGCTTTTAAAGCGATGTGGCAACGTCGCAACGGGACTTTTCGGGATTTTTTTTCGGTTTTTGGGGGATAAAAGCCAAAAAAAAAGTGGCAACTCTGGCTCTTATGGAAGTATTTTTTCAAAGTGATTTTTGTCTTAACTGGATTATAATTTCGACCAAAGAAAAATAGGGAAAAATACTACATAATTCAGGTAATCCGTAGAATGTAAGTTTTCCACTATTGAAGTAGTGGAAGTCATATTAATTAAATGTTTTGTGCAATGCATATGGGCATTGTTTATATATATAGGACCCACAAATGTATAGTTTACTTGTAATTTTTAACATTTTCCCACTGAAACACTTGGTAATTGATTTTTCCAAATTATTTAGATTGTCATGTGCGAGGAGGAATTTGTGGAAAATGCTGTAATCCAATTATTCGACCTCTCCAACTATTCTGATAGTTTGCCAACCGAGGCAAAAGAATGCTATCTTTCTAAGTTGGCTGACATTGTTTGTGATTGTCCATACACAATATCCAACACATTCTGGTCTTCTGGACCGGATATAGATAATGTCATTCCACCAGTTGAAAGAGGTGACCTATGGAACTATCTAGTCTATGGAAAGAGTCTCTACACTGGTAGCGAAATGAAGAATTACAAAAGTTGTCAATCTTATAAAATAATCACTGGAGAAGGATTATCTTTGATTTGAAATGTTTAAAATTGAGCAACTTAAATGTAATTTGTACTGCAAAAGTACATCATTCCATGGCTTTTAGTCTACCACCACTTAGACCGTGGGTTGCTTTGAACCAAGCAGGCAGTGTAATAACAGGACATTGCGACTGTATAGGAGGGTTAGTGTGTACCTATTTTTGTAGTTTATATGTTCATTCGTTATTGACTGTATATTTTGTCTTATAGCCTTAGTGAATGCTGTAGCCACATTGGTGCTGTGTTATTTGCAGTTGAATTGATCAATGCACATAAGAGAGAGTTATCTGTCACAGAAAAGCCAATGCAATGGATGAAGAAGACTTCTAGACCAGTATGTATTTAATGTGTTTTTTAAGCTTCGTAAATTTCATAACAACCATTCAATTTGTTTTATTACAGAATATGGTAGAAACTGTTTCTCAATTGAAGAATACACAAAAGAACAGAAGGTTTGCTAAAGTGTTCATAAACATAGCCTCTGCAACAACAATACAATAATAAATATATGAAATGTCTATGAACTTGTAATGTATACCTCTGTTGTAGGTATACAACACTCTTCTTTGTAAACGAGTGCTATCTGTGAGAGCTTTGTTCAGTGATACTGAAGGAGCCCAATCTGGGTGATTTTTCTGTAAATAGTAGCTTGGTTTTCCTATGACAGTCAAATAAGCTTATAAATGGTTATGAGTTAAGTACAATATTTGGAGCTTACCAGATGCAAAATGAAGATTACACACCAAGTGTTTTGTTTTGATGTTAGCATCATTGATGTTTAACCTAGCTAACCAGAGTTCTCTTCTTTGCTGAATAATTATTGAGTCCGATTGTCTGTTGAGTGTTGTCTGGAGAGACAGGAATACCAAAGAACCGTACGCCAACTGACTTATCTCCTATTCCCTTGTTAGGACACCCTTTGACAACACACTTCTTATAGAACTTTGACATGTTAGGGGATGCCCTGTACAAAACATTTAATTAATATGACTTCCACTACTTCAATGGTGGAAAACTTACATTCTACGGATTACCTGAATTATGTAGTATTTTTCACTATTTTTCTTTGGTCGAAATTGTAATCCAGTTAAGACAAAAATCACTTTGAAAAAATACTTCCATAAGAGCCTGTGTACTGAAAGGGTGGAGTTTTCTTAAGATGGCTGCCGACAGCGTTGTCGGACTACAAGAATCCTGCTATCCGCACCGTGAAGGAGGTCTATTTTGTGCACAAAATTTGAATTAAAGAAAAAAGCTTTCCTTGAAAGTTGTAGTTTCGTCTTTCGTGAAACAGAACTACAGAAAGAGCGGTATAAATAACACGTTATCCTTTTGTTTGTTTTTTCTTTGGCTTTATTTCGTAATTTTTTTTGTATTTAAATTGGCGAAGAACATGTTGGTTCCACCAGCGGATTACAGGATTACAATACGAAAGGCAGTACATGATTCTACATTATGAAAATTTCGGAAAGAGAAGCGAGAATTTTTCCATGGAATACACTTTTCTTCATAAGGCTGTTGAACTTGCTTGTAAAATTCCCACTGAATACCACCATGTTCCAATGAAGATTCAACGAGGAAGAATTAGAAAAAAAAGGTTAGTCGATATTGGTAGTACATCTATAGTCGTTGATTGCATAACATATTCTCGAAATTATTACACGATACGAGAAAATCAAGGCCACTGCCACTGTTGGTCATTGATGACTAGACATTCAGCACGACTAACTGTGTAGCAATAAATACAAAGAGGATTGTTTATAGAAAATACATGAATGAAACGATATGTGAGGGGAGGGAGGGGGGGGGTTTAATACCTGCAAACGACAAAGCTAAAGCCACCACCAATGCTTGGTCAGGAACATGTTTTTAAATCATGTACAGTATAAGCATTAGGGGTTACAATTCATATACAGTATGTAGTTTATTTAATGCTACTCTGGCTTGCATGTTTAAATATTTATAGTATTTATAGAAAGAAATATTTTTTAAAGTGCTTGACGTTATGTAGGGGACGAAGATCGACTGCTTAGATTGACTGTTTGGTTAGAGCACAGGGCAAGCTTCATCGTCTATTTCCCGTCAAAGAAATGAGAATAGTTAATTTTACAGGGAAAAATGTATACAAGGTTAAGAGGGAAACTCCAGGGAAACTAGATGGACGCGGGGATGAACAGGAAATCCACTCAAAGGCTGACCAGGACGAAAAACGCCACCAAAAGTGCGATAATTGGGGC
Source organism: Daphnia sinensis (assembly GCA_013167095.2). Taxonomy (NCBI): domain Eukaryota; kingdom Metazoa; phylum Arthropoda; class Branchiopoda; order Diplostraca; family Daphniidae; genus Daphnia; species Daphnia sinensis. Next base: position 464,089 of record CM023190.1, on the reverse strand, counting down.
ACGTTGATGCAAATTTGCTCCATTATCTAAAAAAGTTCGGCAAGAAAATAAAATTTATTAACAAGACAAAACCATCAAGAATCCATATTACTAGTAGTCTAGAAACAGAAACAGAAAACAGCGCAAATTTCAATTATGAAAAAGGTCCATTAGTACACCATGTATATTATGAGAACGAAAACGAGAGCCATTACGGCATGAGAACTAAATTTTCGATTTTGAATGTTCCAGTCTTATTGTTCTGTTTCTCCTGACATTCGTGCTAGCTGTTATTAATGATCTTTTTAAAAGATAAAAACATAGCATTGCAGATACATAAAAACATATATATTGCAGATCGGTATTCTAAGCAAGAGATGGCATGCTACGTGGTTTCAAAATTTTGCATTAATTCCTCTAGCGTTGATTTGTGCTGTGTGACAGAAAATGGTGTTGAGAAATAAAGAAAATGACTCATTTGAACCATGGGAAAAAACTGCGAAATGTGTTAATGCTAACATTTGTTGTTTCGCCATGTGTTAAAGTTAAAGTAAGTGCAGTTTTCAAAATACACCCAATGTTTTGCTTTTGGGAAACTTCATTCTATCGAATATTTTTCCCCTTTGGGATCAGGCCTTCTTAGATAAATATTCGAACGTCAACGGGAAAAAGTTAGATAAAGAACAAAAACAAAACAAGAGCCCTCGATCGAGTTATTAATCATAGAACAACAAGCCGTCTAAACTAGCCCAGGCGAGATGATTTATTTTGGAATCTCGCTACCCGCTCAGCGAATGTCCAAGTGTGTTGAAGCAAATATACATGAAAATTCCTCATGCCAATTATTCCCTTCTCTTATGCCCACGCAATTTATTATTATTTTTTTCAGGTAAATGAAATGAAATTGAAGTTTTTTACTAAGAACTGTGCTTATTCCGAAGCAAAGGATCCAACAAGCCACGAATGGGGAAAAAAAGAAAACAAGCGTAAAATTTGCTCGTAAAATATGATAAAGGACAATAGCCGTTCTCGACTGGAATTGCGTCATCAAACACGATGATTTGATCAAAATTGTTAACATCCTTTTGTATTGGAACTTGCTCGTTAGTCTTTACCTCTAACGTAAAATGATTACCGATAAACTTCGCGTTTAATTTTATGAAGATCAGATGAAGATCATTCAAAGAAAGCGACATCGATTAGTGGTCTTGGAAAAGCTTTATAAATACCAGTAGTGGTTTCGTGAGCTCGAATGCCTCGTCCTGTGCCACTTTGCCATACACTAGCATTCCCGGAATCATCTTCAATGATTGTGTCTTCTGCTGGAGATGCAATAGCATCCAGAGAGCGATGCGGTGCCGAAACGGAAGGAATGCTTGTTCCACCACCAGAACCCATCCCGGTGTGTGAATGATCTTCATTTATAGCATTAGCCGCCTGGAGAAGGATACCGCCATCCAAAGGCGCACCTGATAATAAGCCATCGTCAGCATAAGATTGAATGTTTGAATTACGTGCCCAGTCACCCGGTCGGTGAATATTAATGCAAATAGCTGTGTGACAAAAGGATGCAATTTTTAGATGATTGAGAACATGTGTACCTGGTTGATAAGTTATCTTCTGGGCAGTTTGATACTCGGTCGCGGGCAGAGACAGAAGGCACTCGAAGGCGGTATCGGGCGGTAGTTGTTCGTCTTCCAAAATTCGGTGCAAGGTAGCATCGTAGCGCCCACCGCGTGACGAGATATAAAGTGTCGTCTCTTTCACAACCACCCTGTTTAACAACCACAATATCCCAAGAAAATGAAAGTAAATTCGAGAAGAACCATGGGAGTAACATAAAAAATCAAGTCAAATGAACTGCGGGCCCGGTGGATCGCTTTTGCAGTGGATTATTTTATGAACAGCCTTGTAATGAGCCATTGACGGCAGCTGGTCGATCTACCATTTTAATGATAAGAACGTGAGTTTCTTTTGGCACGGCGAGGTCACGAACCGTTTATTTCCCTTGCTTTCGGTTTTTCTCTTTCATAATTTTGCCTTCTTGTGTCTTTACTATATATGTATTTTTCTTTCTTTTCTTCTATTTTTCACCTCAAACCTTATTCATTCGCTAGGCACGTGGACAGGCCCAGAGAGCTTACATACTGCACATCATACATACACGCACGCACGCACGCACGCACACACACACACACACACACAACGTACAGGCAAACAACCAGCAAAGGTTTCTTTAGTTTTTGTGATACGTGTTATTGCGCTGAATAAGTTATTGCTAGAAAGGCAAACAATAGGCGAAATTCCAATACCTATTTCCATGAGGTCCGTCCTCCTGGATCAACTCAAGTTGGGGAAGCGGGTAAACGCCTTCGACCTTACAGGTCACGTTCACTGAGGTTGTCGTTGGTTTGGTCTTTTCTACTGTGAACGAAGCTGCTGGCACTGCAATCAGATACAGAAAAACCAATCAAAATATAATCACTGTACAGTTTGTCGGACTATTTACGTTGGTCGACTATTCATGAAAATGCTCGTTGCAAAAATAGGAAAGAAACCGATCAGTAGTTTCCAGGTTTACTAGAGCAGCTATTCGGATGTCGACCAACGTCATAATGGAGGCCGAGCCAAATAGGGCCACTTAGAATAATTTGTAATTCTCATTCTCTTATTTTATTTTTATTTTATCTTTTTTTTTGAGGGAGGGGGGGAAATACGTTTGGCCTTCAAATATTATGCGTTTAAAAATATTCCTATTCGTACATTGTGTTACGAGCATTTAAGCTTTGTTCTGTTAAAGTATTTTTGAAAAAGTAGCAAAATGCTTAATTAAAAAACGTCGCCGTCAATTTTCTTAGGGTATCCGTATCCCCTACTACTTTCCGCTGTCTCACGCGTTCACCAATTCACATAACGATTGGTGCTTGGTGGTATATTGGTGTTCGGAAAAAGAGTGGGTGGTTTGCAATCTGTGGCACTATACTATTCTGCGTACGGCTTTCGTCCTCCATTTTTATAAAATAACTTATGGTAGACATTTAAAATAAACAGAGCTTCAGCCGATCCTTAAAGCCAGAATTGTCAACGCGTTTGCACCAGTTGATGTTATTTTTTCTTTTGCACCTTCTGATATTTTTATTTCTGTTAGAACTCACATTAATTACTACCGGACACATATACCGGATACTACATTACTACCGGAGTATGAAAGGCTTCAGTATTGTGGTGTTTCGAATGTTGTTTTATTTTAATTTTTCTGATTTTCGGAGTGATTTTTTTACAAGCAATTTAAATTTTTTTTTTCACTCAATATTTTGTTCTAATCTTTTCCTCATTTTCTTTACCCAGGTTTGGTTATTCGTAAAGGAAGGATGAGACAAACTCTTATAAAATAACAACTAGTAGTGTGGTGGCCAATGAATCGTAAAATAAATAATGTATAATAAATAAAATAAATAAAACGAAAAAAAGACGTACTGCAGCCTAAATAATTGTAAATGTTATCGGTACTGATTTGAGAAGAAATAAAACTGAGAGTAGAGTTTTGAACATATGCTTACCATATACTACCATCTGAGCGTTCTGGCTGTCTTCGTTGTCAAATGTGGCTACCTATAAATTGAAAGTCAGAAAATAAAATATCCGTAGACAAGTGATTTTGTACAATAACATTGTCGTGTACATAACTAAAGTATTTCATACTTTGCAGCGGTAATCGCCTCCGAGATCGGTAGAGGGGTTCAAGATTTCCAGTGCCCTATGACGATGATAGGGATCTTCTGAAGCCCGATATTCCAAGTTCAGGCGACCTTTGAGCGGTCCATTATCTTGAGGCCTCTTGCCTGGAATCCATTGGTATACAGGAAGAGGGTGGTCACGAAAGAACCACTGAACGACGAGGCCTTGCTTCTCGTGGGAAGCCAACGAGTAATCGCAGTCCAGTACCACGGACGCGCTACCATATTCCACGGCTGGTGGCACTCGAATTGACGTGATGCTTACTCCTCGGACGCTTCCTGTTTGCAGAAAGTTCCAGTCACATGACTCACAATTTTGGACAGCTTAATCATAAAAAACAAATAAACACGAACGCAAAACTGCGTCCCTGCTACAGAACATCTACATGTTTTAGCTATACAAAGCCAACGCTGCGTCATAGGCAAATCAGACCTCCCGATGATAGGAGCAATGAAATTCGGAGCACGTTTAAGAAACACACGAAGGCATTCAAACCTTTTTTTTTTCCAAATGTTCGTTTGACTGCCTTGCTTGGAAATCGATGCTAACTATTAAAAGGGTCTAATCGAGGTCACAACTGATTCATTAGCTTCTAAACAGCCAATTCGTTACGATTACATATCAACCATAAAACGTGTAGTCAAGGGGAAATTTAATGTGACGGTCGGGGTTTTTTGGACACAAAAAATTTTTTACGTCGAAAGGTTAGGTTCCTATCAGTGATTGGCATAGAAAAACAACCATCGGTGTTTCGTCAACGTTCTTACAAATCAACGCCCCTTTGTGCTTGGGGAAATTCAGAATCAAAAATCGCTTTTTGTTTCATGGCACACTCCATAGATTATCGATTATGGTTCCTACGTGGCTCGTTGGCAAATGATTCTCAATATTAAAATTGTCAGTGAAGGCTTCGTAAATTGGTTTATTAGGGGTACATGAAAATCTCCCCATTCGAAACATGTTAATTAGCATCCCCCCAACACTGTCGCCCTCCGCTACCTGCTGTAACGTAAGGAAAATCTTTATTCAAATTCTTTGTGCGATATTCGTTGTCTGCTAGTCAAAAATTTCTGCACAAAGCTGGAGAATAAACTACATATTCTATTTGAGTTCCACAAACAGCTCGAAAGCACGAGGGTAATTTTTTTAAATCAAGAAGTCCGCGAAAGTTTAGATCAACTTCTTAAGGCAACTATTAGGAAAATAATATAATTATGGTTTCATTAAGGAACAAACGACAAGAATGGTTTCATACATAGAAGAATCAAATTCGATGAAAAATAAAGGCAAACATTTTGCAATTTGGGAAACCAGTGTAGAAAATTGTAATAGCGATGTAGGCTACGTTCCGCACTATCATAACATATCTACAAGAGAGAAGGACACAAACTTATCATTCAAATCCTTCTCCCCCTTCTGCTTTCATCCGGATATCACCCACTGCGCCCAAGCGCTGAAAAACTTTCTATTCCCGAATATGAGATCACGCCATGAAAGCGATTTTTTGTACATGTATAGTGTATTTTACTTATGTATATAGGTCACTATCGATATGGTTCCATGTGATCATATATCTCATTTTAATCTCCCTTTTTTTTCTCTTTTTTTCGCTCCATTTTAGAACAAGAAAACAAGGGGAATCGGAAAACTCAACCTTAAATAAAAATTGTTTAATTTTTGTGCTTGCTTTTCAACTGTGATAAGTAAAGAATTATACTTGTGACCAAAATGTGTAGGGCTCAAAGCGAAGTTCTTTGTAAAATTAAAAAGACTTCGAACTTTTATCAAACCGGAGGTTTAGGGCACGATAATTGTTGCTCTGGTTACCGTACGACTTGGACAACATCAAAACGATTAACTGATTTAACAGAAACTACGGGTGAACAATTGGAACGAAAGCAGCCCTCAAGGCCATTACTGAGCTACGTAGTACGAGCTGCGCGCATAGACGTTGTCGATAAGGGATGCTAGACTGGCATGACCTTTCGCCTTCTTGGAAAGGATATATAGTCTAGTACACGAAGGGCCACACGCGGTCGTGAGCGCAGCACCACCCGCTTGGGGTTGAACCGCTGGTGGCACGTCATGTTATTGGAATAGAGGAATACCTGAGGAATTCAAGGGGGAGACGTGAAAAAGCTTTCCGGTGACTCCTGTCACTGTCGTCTTTCTCTTTATTTTCTTTCTTTTATTCCTTGTCATCCTGGAGACTGTTTAACGTCACCGGAGTTTTGGAAATTCTCTCTCTCTCTCTCTCTCTCCTTTTTTCCGTTTTCGTTGTCGAAGGCGCTTGCACAAGATAGCGATAGCTAAAACCGCGGGCTTCGAGGATCGACACCGAGTTCCGAGACATACAGATATGGCTGCACTGCGGGTAGTCTTCGCTATCTGTTGCTTCCCTGTTTGGTAAGGCGGTCGAAATAGGGAAGAATCTACAGAATAAATAGGAAGCGAGAGGCCGCCAGTAACGCTAAAACGGGGCAGAGTCAGAGAGAGGGAAAGAGAGAAGAAGAGCGAGGGAGAAGGAAAGGCAGGCCGAGGCGCCATGGAAGTAAAAATTCCCTTGGTCTTGTCTGACACATCCGTGTCGTGTTGGCGTGCGTTATGGAGCCAAAGGCCTCGATCCCTTTGCTTTTTTATTTGTCTTTCGGCAGGCTCCACGTCGAGTATGTGTTTCTCCTTTGCGCTGTTGAGCGCTTGTCGCACTCTGCTTTCCGTTCTAAACTTGCTACGTCCCATCACCCTTTACTTTTTTACCTTTTCTTCTTCCCCTCTTATCTGGGGTCATTACAGTGACATGGCAATAAGAAAAAAGGGGTGGTTAATTTATAGAAGCGCGACCAGTCAAAAAGGCGGTGACCTCCACGGAGTTTCCTTTCTGTTTTTCTTTTTGCTTTCAACCACTCTCTCGATGATTATTTTTGGTGGGGTGTCCGCGCCCAGTCCGGTAGTAAATCAAGCTGACTCCGATTTTTACGTGGGACGAGGTCGAATGTTCGACGCGCTCTCCCAGGGTCGGCTGATTATACTGATATGCGCACGTTAGCGCTGAAGCGTCTACTTTTCCCTTCTCCCATCCCAACCACCCAAAAAGACGCCAGGACATATCGCGCAGAGGACTATTTCTAGCCGATCACCCTCAGCGGTTACCGGCCATGCTACAGATCAAGCACTGATTCGCTCTGGAAATGCGCTCAGCCACATGGATGGGTTTCACCGTTGGTGGCCTTACCCTTTTTTCTTGTTTTCTCATTTTTATGCCCTTTCTTATTTGTGTTTTATTTTATTTATTTTTATTTTTATTTTTTTTTCCTTCTCTTTTCCGTATACCTCCTTCAGCGCTTTTAACGACTAGATTTGGGCTCGCATGTTTTGGCAAGCCAAATAAAACAAAACAAATAAAACATTTTAGTCGATTACCATTTGCCGAAACTTTTATAGCACCCGATCTAAATAGCCTCATGTGGTTCTTGAGTTGGGTTTTGTTTGTTTGTTTTGTTTTGTTTTTTTTGAATTTTTTGTTTTCTCGTATTTTTTCGTCTTTAACTTTCGCACCTATCGCATACGAGATACAATTCCGAAATAAAACCTTTTGTTTGTCAAACGTGAGCGCGAGGATGAGCAACCGAGATTTCGACAAGTCTGCGCCCACTGTGAAGAATCACGAAAATGTCTTTGCATCATGCACCCGGAAAAGTATTGTTTGAACTTGTCGGACACAAACCCACTGCAGGCTGAAGCTTGTTTTAAAATGTGATAATCTATCAAAGAAAGCCGAAAGGTCTCCGCCTGTCTTTCGCAACGTGGTTTGCTAAAACCGATAAAAGTTACAACTGATGACTCGTTGAAGAATTGTTGTTCATTTTTCATGCATATTTTTAAGAGAAGTCAAAAGATAGATGGAGGGGTAGCCCAAACTGTGGAGTTTCTCTTTGTGTTCAGATGACTTCCAAAGCCTTCAGCTCGTTGTGTAACACACGGGTAAGTTCCGTTGGCAATTTTAGAAATGAAGACATTCAACGGTTGCCAAATCCCTAAATAGAATCGAGCTACTGTGTAATCTACTACGTTGGACGAACGCTCGTCACTTTTTTTTTTTTTATTCGCTTCCCCCCTTTAAAAAATTGTTGATTTTTTTTGTAGTTGCGTTGCCCACACTACCTTTTGTCGGCGCGCAATTGCTGGCTGGTATTCAACGACAACAGCGGGTCTGGTCGTCCACACTCCACATTGCAGATACAGCTGCTCGCTCCTGTCTTGGCAAGCACGAGCTGAATTGCGCTTGACACGGCAAACACAAACGCTGACAGCCAAAAGAATCCGTTAAAATGCTCTTAAATTCGCATCCGGTCATGATTGATAAAGAAACAAAACCCTTCAAACCGACGAAAATCGAGCCGATTGCTGCAGAGCACTTTTCCTAAAGCGTAGATTACACATATGACAATGGTCAGCGACCCGGTTGACATATGTTGTATGAGCGCTTCGTTTACTTAATGCGAAGGTTTAACCAATTTATTGCCTACACCAGTTCAGATCCGGTATGGTGCCGGTTAACGTCCGGCTCAACAGCTTTTTTATGGTTTCAAAGCTGGACATATGGATATAATACTATTAGGTATCTTTGGCTAATGAAATGTCTACAGTTTCCCAGATTATTTCTCAGCACTTTAACAATGGGTCGTTTTTTGTGTACCATTTGTGGCATTCTCGTAAGGCACTCGAGTCAATACGGTATGGTTTTGGTGAAATATTATCGTAACAAAGGGGTCGGCGTATCCTGTTTGGAAAGATCGAAGCGAGCCGCTTTGCATCGCTTGATTAATCACAAGTTCGATTTAAGAAGACATGCGTGAAACAGTGTTTAGATAAGGTCACGTTACTTCGAGGCCGTAACACGCCTCGTAACGAAAATCGGAATTTTTGAAAGAGATAATATAGAAGAGACTCGGGAGAAGCCTTGGCTCGAATCGGCTCGATTACTACATCGGCATGTATTCCATCACAAACGTCGTGATTCATATCGTTAAAAAAACCGCAAACTCAGATGAACTTTGTTTTCGATTCTCAATTCGCCTCAGACCTTATGAGGGAGAAGAGAATGGATAATATATTCCGTCTATTGGTTGGACGTCTAGTGTGGGTAATTTTTTGATTCATTTGACTAAAGCAACATAGTCTTCTATACCGCAAAATAATATGACCCTTCTTTAAAAGTTTACGCGTACAATATCATGATTAACGATGTATATCATGATTACATGCAAGAATGCTCAACATCAACAGGCGAAAGAACGGATTTTCATGAATATTTGATCTTCCGACGTATACGACGTTGGGAAGCTTACCCATGAGCTTTGTAGATCCCTATCATCTTTTTCTTTATAGAAGGGTAGATCGGGATTTAATTATTTATGCGTACAACAGACGTTAGTTTTTTATGGTCAATGCGACTCCGAATTCTGTGGCATGGATGACTAGAAAAGTTCGCATCCGCAGTTAATTCAGAACATCGCAGAGGTGAGCCAATGGGATCATGGGAAGAGGACACTTCAAACAGATTAGTACATGTATAACCAATCAATTTTGGAGTGTTCTCAAAGAGCGGTGCTTTGTTGTCGCGGCATAGCAACCATTACGAATATGCCGGTGTTTCTACAAAACTTGTTTACTTGGCGTGTAACTGGATTATGGCGATATGTGATGCTTTATATCATTTCCACTGTCTTCAGCAAATCGCTCGCAATAGTGAAGGAAATGGCAGTGTTGCCCCAGAGCTTCGCATGCAACGCTCTACTGAATCTGAATATTTCTAACTGAATAGCTTCTGCGGTGAAAAAAAAAGGATGACTTTCAGGGTGTAATTGTTTCCCAGTTGTTCGTCGTAAATTGCGCTAGTCGATCCATGGGCCGTTACAGTGAAGCTGCACTTGTTTACGTCTCTGTGTTCTATGTTCTTTCTTGGTTATTATTGAGCGTGTCACGGGAGATAAATTGAGCAAGAAGTTATGTTTATCTTGCACATGTTGTGTCCCTCTTTCGCTTTTCTCGCTTGTCTAAAGTTGCTCTTTGAAAATTGCTAATGGTCCTGGTATAAGCTTCTACTTTTTTTGTTTCGGTGGCACGTACAGGACGGCGGTTGTGTGGCGATATTTCAGCAGGTGACAAGCTTCTCGCTGGTAGTTGGTGTAAAATGGCTACCGTTCGACCATATCCAGTTTCATTCTTTGGTTTCTTATGTATTTAAATGTTGCCATTGGCATCCGAAAAGAGGTTCATCGTTTAACCTAACCCCTGTGCCATGCGCCATGAGTATGAAACCTAACCAATGTCCATAAACATTGAAGATTTTTCTCTCCGCATTTCCACATCTTTTCGAATCTTTTTTTTATAATTTACTTATTTTTAATTTTAGCGATTTCCTAAAGATATACACATCTAGCGCCAATCAAGTTGAGAATGGTGGATACACGCTCATTGGCGTGCATTTTGGGAAGTGTAGGGATGTTTTAGTACTGTACGTTTACGGCCACTTTCCTTGCCTGGAGCGCATCACCACTCAGCTGTGATGTTTTATAACATTATCACGATCAAGTGAATAGATGGAGCAACAGTTGAGACACGGTTGGCGCTGCTAGCATAAAAAGTTTGATTTTGTTGCTGGACAGTTTCATTCGTAATTCAATCTCCAAATTTGAACCCTTCAAGCCCTATTAGAAACATAATGGATTGCCAGAGCCTGTGGAGAAGGAGGCCATTGAAAGTTTTTAACCTTTTATCATTCTCGGTTTTTGTTTTGTTTTCCTTTTTTTACTGCCAGCTCTTAAAATGCTTGAGTGAGACCCGTGTAGGGGCCGACGGGACAGTTACGATCTCTAAAGCGGTGAACCCATTTTTCGTCTTTCTCACAGAGAAACGAATAACGATCAGAAGATGTAAACAAGGAGATGCGGGTATATCAAGCCGTCGCAAACGCACCCAACAATATGTACGATTAAGGAAAAAAGAATCAATCATGCAGCAGAGCAGGAAGGCTTCGCTTATCTTGCTCTCTCCTATTTTTTTGTTTGTTTGTTTATGTATGCGTACGCAACAGTCCTTGCAACCCAACAGGCATACGGCACACAGGTACACCTCGTTCGGTATGCCCGTAGAAAAATAGTTGCATGTTGTGACTTGATTCAATTTTTAGAAAATTTGGGCAAACTGGGGGAGAAGGGAAAGAGCAGATGAGAGCCTACCGGAAACTCTATGTACATCGAGATGGAGCGCAAAACAGGAAAGGTAAGAAAAAGGATACATGCAAGTCTCGACAGGCAGAGCAGATGGGGGTATACTAGAGGCTTCCACACTTCCGGTTGGTCACTGTTGGTCAGATTTCCGTAGGTGAATCGGAATGTACATTTCGTTAGTTGTGATTGAAGATGACGCTGGTTCAAGCCGTGACGAACGAAATTTTTTTTTCTAATTACATTAATTTTGTAGCTTGTTAATTCGTTGCACGGATGTTCGATTGATTGTTGTGATACGCAGAATTTATTGTTGTAGTACTAGTATTCATTTTTTAATACATTGCTTTCTTTACGAGCCCAGGAAACGGAGAGCTAAGCCAGCATTCTTTTGTTTCTCTTTCTTGTTTCAAATGAAAAGAAAAAAAAGAAAAGAAAAGAAAGAAAAAAGATAAGGGGGAAACAACTAAACAAATAACGCCTAAAAGCTTGAGATAATTTGCCGTCACGTTTTCCACGCACCCTCGTCTTGATACGGATCTTTGGATGAATCGGACATCACCAACTAAAAAAGGGATGGCATTCCCGGACATCTCTCAAGGATAAATAAAGGAAATACACAAGAATATATATATTTTTTTCTTCTCGTTGAAGCCCAGCAGTGTAGGTATCAAAGACTGTGACGTCAGGTCGAAGGGGGCATCACCGACGGCAACCGTTACTAATACGGACAGAATGGCTGACCAGGCCGTTGTAAATGTAGAGCAAGAAAGCAAATGAGGAAGAAAAAAAAAAGATGCCAACGGACTGAAAGATGCAAAACGCTAAGAAAGGTTTTTTTGGACAATTAGGAACAATAGGGTATGAAAGCAGCAGGGAGAAAATAGGTGAAAGAAAAAAAAATGGAAAAAGGGGAAAATTGGAAGGGGTGACTGTTTTTCAGGGAGGGAAACGAACGAACGGCAGCAGCCAGCAGGTGAGGAACAAAAGAAGCCGGTGAAAAATAGAATGCAGTGTGCGTATGTAGAGTGGTATGTGCATGGTGTACAGTGGTGCCATTGCCACCAAAGGTCGGGCTGGCCAGCTGAAAGAACCTCACCGAGGTCTCTCGTCCAACCGCAGAAGCGCCAGCTGAAACCCAACTCGTTCAGCAGCCACTGCCAGCAGCTGGTCGCGCACGGGCCAACCAGGGCCCACACCCCACAATAAAGAATTATTGTGATCATTCGGCTTGTTGCTGTGTGTTTGAGCAAGACAGTTTGCATGAAACACATGCTGAAGCGTAGACTGAACATGGCGCATGCCAATGACGATATGCCACTACAGCCTTGCAGTCAGGATTTGATTGAAATGGTGGGCTATTTTTTGCTGTTTTGTTGCCCGTTTACGAACGTTGTATAGACATTTCTTTCAACGTGACGGGAAAAAAAAGAAAGAAAAAACAGAAAACACGAGAGTGTCAAATAGGTGGACAAATTTCCGGTTTACGCTTGGTTAGTGGTGCGATTTTTGGTCAACGTGCGGGGGCAGGTGCGCGCGCTCTCACATCAGCAGCATTGCCACCGGGCCCATATTCCTATAACTAAACTACGACACGCGCGCATACCCGTTGCTACCTTCTCTTTATTCCTTATACATGTGTTGTTTTCATCATTTTTTTTTTGTTTGCCTTGAAGGTTTCCAGCAACTGTTTTGTTTTTACGAGATGACAGATGTGGCCATGATATGGCTACGTAACGTGTAGCAATTCCCAACTGTACCATGTAGACAAGCAGAAGCAACTGCTCCCTGGCTTTTTTTACTCTCTCGCGTAAAATACGAAAAGAAAAAGGATAACAAACGGGAAAAAGGAAAAATTGCGTCAAAGCGCCGTGTACGGGCGTCACCCAGGAGGATGTCACGCACTGTATGCACAGTCAGGCTAAACACAATGGCGTTAGGATGATCCAGATCAGAAAATTCAATGGCGACCGGATGTTAAGCGTGCATTTCCGGACACCTGCTTCCGTCCTCCGGATATATCATATGATTGACCGTTCCGTTGAACAGTGGCATGGGGCTGTCAGGCCTGTTTTTGGAGTGGTTCTCGAAACTTTTTGACCCCACGTTTGCAACGCGCCGTCCGATGATGGTTTAGGGTTGTGGAAACGGAATGACGCTACAATTAGAACAGTGACTCCCCTTGCTGCCGGAATGTTGAGATTTTTCTTTTGTTTTCCCTTTTCTGTTGCGTTGCCTCTAATTTTGTCTTTTTTTTTGTCCGTTCGCGAGACAATTTGGCAAGCGTATTATGCCGCTGCCGCTACTTTAGCAACGGCAGCAATCTGTCCAGCGCTAATATATTACAGGGAACGTGTCTACATTTTTTTTCCGTTTTTTTTCTCACATGGGTTGTAAAAGTAACACCGCAGAGAAAGACACGCGCTAGACGAAGAAATACATTGCCGTTGTCGAATTCCGAGCCATAAAAAAAAATTGTTCCGTTCGTTCTCTTAACAATACGTTCTGGAATACACGACGCAAAGTCGAATTTCTGTGAGGACAGGCTGTTGAGAGCTGTGGCGTCATTGTGTAAACTGGGCGTCGAATGCCGAGCGTGCGCGAGAGTCATGGGAAAAAAAGCCAATCCGTTCTCACCACCCACATGATGACGACCGAATTGCTGAATCAGTTCACAAGAGCTGACCGTGTCATTGGTTTCCCGAAATCTGACCGCTCCACTTGGGCTCCCTTTTCCATTTATAGAATTTTACCTACATGGCCTGGGACTGGTAATGAAGTCAGCAACGTACGCACACATAGACAAACGAAAGAAAAGCAAGCGAAAAAGGAAACTGCATGTGGCTGCTGCTAGTCTGCCGCACGTCCCATCAATTGTACGGCGTCGTACACTCACGGCCATTCAATTTTTCACGCATACCGCTATGTCGTCTTCGACAAAGCAGACGCCGTGTAAGTCTATTACTGGCGAGAAAGGATGGCGAGAAATTGCCGCAACTGCCCGTTACATGTAATGTTACACGTGGTCCTATCACCACGGAATGGATTGTTTTATTTTTATGTTATTCTCAGAAGAAGTTATCAAACACACGCTGTCCCCCTTTCACTGGAACGTGAAAAGGCGCTGACAATTGCGTTGTTACGTATTTCAACAAATAGTCAACTCCACCTCTGCTTTTGGGGTAATATGAGGAAAGATTTTCATAACATAATACACGGTGTGATTTCGAAGCAATAAATTCGACTAGTGAAAATGGCCGCCGACAGCGATTGCCCGTATATGTTAATAATACCACACAGCCTACGGAGTTTACGAGAAAAAAAAAACAATGGGAAAGTTGAGCCTGCCGGCCCACGGGGTCGTTGAGCAATGTGTTATGATTTTTATTCCGCTGGATAGATGGTTACAAGGCGATATAGTTTGACTTGATGGATGACAATCGAACGCTTTCGTGTCGCGTACGAAATCAAGATAAAAATTTCCTATACTTATATCTTACCCCCTTCTTTCCTGCTTGTCTACGCATCACAGAGGTGGATGCACCCTCCTCGTTTGAACTGAGCGTCGACGCGGATTTTACCAAACGAGCGGTGAAACATAAATAGCCCGCATCCAGCGGGGAGGCGCAGAGACCCTTGCAACGCTCTCTGATCTTACGGCACGGATACCGTGACAGGCCGTCATCTTCGATGGGAAGCGAACAAAATGAGAGCGTGTAATCAGTGAGATCATCACCGCAAGTATAAACAGCCCCAACACATCGGGGCACAACAGGTTGGACCACACACAAAATATGGAGGGAAAACCTCTTTGCACCAACAAACGAGTGATAAATGAAATGAAATGTTGCAACACTTACCCAAGTTGAAATGCAATAGAAAGACGCTGAGCGTGGCGAATAACAGCGAATTTTCCATTTTGTTGCTAATTCACAAAGCTATTTCTCCGTTCCGTAATAACAACTGAACGTGAAACGCTCAAACGCACACTGTTTTGTGTGTTTCCAATGTGTTTTGTTAGTTAGTTTTTTTCTTTTTTTCCGAACTATTGTTTTTGAAAAAGAGTTAGCCAATAAGTATAACACGAAAAGTTGCGCAAGCACGGTTTGACAATGGATGTAGATTGTTACGTGAATCTGTTAGAGATAACTGTTGCGTTTTGAACCAAAAACGGGAGTTTATTTTCTACCCTAGTTTTTAAAAAACAAACTGCGAGCTATCTATTAAAAGAGGTGGTCTGTAGGTAACTTGAACGTCCTTCCTGATGCCTGGATGGACTACTTGTGACTCAGACAGACCCTCGGCCGGTCAACTTCCCTCCTCTGTTATTTTCTTTTTCCTTTTTTTTTCCTTTTCTAAACAAGCGGGCCAAGTCCCGCCCCATTTCCCACCACCGGTCTTCCATGCATTCTAGCTTTCGTTTGGCTCCGCTGACGACGAGCGGGGAAAGCGAACAGAGCTCCTCCTTCATACCTCAATTTCATTCACCTCACTGTTGAATCTGTTTTATCTTACCGCCCGACAAGCTTTATTCTAACACGGTCCGCGCAGATTCGCAACTGTATAGGTATTGCTATTAGACTGCAACTGCTATGGGATCACTGCATGGAAACTAAATTTGTTTTTCTTTCTGCCATTTTTCTACCACATTTTTGCCTCATGACTGGGAAGCGCTCAATCACCGCAAAAATTCGAGGAACGTTTCATGAACGTCCCAATCAGTTGTCAAAGTTTCGTTTTTTGTTTATCTATTTATTTCCATTCACTAATTGTGCGCATGAATGGCTGTATGACTCATAATTTTTTAAAATTACAAAGCATAAAAAGTAATAAGTTTTCCCTTTTTAACGATGTGTTTGTTGACAAACCCTTTTAAAATAAAGTAATCTTCGTTTTCAAAAGATTAAAATTTGCCGAATGGCTTGTATATACAGGTTCTGGTTTCTCGAACAGAATCATCTTTCGCAATACTGATAAATAGGCTATAACAAACATTCAAAAGTATTACTTCTAATCAACTTTTTGGTTAACAATAATTCCCAATTTCTGAAGTACCGTCTCAGATGTTTTTTGAGCTTCCATGCGTCTATATCGATTAATGTAGTGGGTGCACGCCTTTTAGAAGCATCGAAGAAATGGTGACATCATGGATTATTCATAGCGAGTTGTATGCAGATAAAGAGCGAATACCAGCTAGTTGGATTTTACAGCCTGTTGGTACGCAATTGGTCCTTTGGCGATTTGCCTAATACAGGCGAAATACGTATGACGAGAGAACCGCATACTAAACTAATAAATAATCAGCCAATCCATAACAAAAATTCGGACTACACAAATGTTTAAGATTCTTTCGACATAATTAGACGGACATAATCAGCGGATGAAATTGGCACAATACCTACCAAAAAGAAATAAAAAAATTTTTCACGTAAAACCATGACGTTATTAATTCCGCATAGCAAGCAGATAAATCATACTAGCTTTCTGAAAGCAAAAAAAGCATCAAAGGGGATCTCTAATTAGTGGGATGGGGAATATGTAATTTCGCTTGCCATCACATGAACTAATGACTTCCATTATTGACCTGATTGAAACCGTTTGTGCTATGTCCGATTCGATCCTTTTTCAAAATTATCTGCACATGGAACATAACACCATCTGGCGTTCTCAACAGTTACAACAAGGAGTAAGCCATATCGATGTGAGATATAGGGCTCAGCCCTGAATACCTAAGGCCTGTTTTACTTACCGAAGGTATTATTAGCGCGACCCACGTCAAATGTGTTTTGATTCTTATTTATTCATAAATTTTCTTCACGCTGTCGCGCCAATACCTACTGAAAGGTACGTACAACGAATGTTGTGTATGCATATTTCTAGTTTTCTACCACTAGGATGTTGTAATATCAACAATGTCGTTTACGTTCAAACATCGAACTGTTTAACATACATAAAATTTAAAATCGACGTGTAGGATGTCGAAAACAGTTTAAATTTTTCGGACAAATAATAAACACGTTAAACTAACACGTAAGAACTAAATTAAAAAAAGTTTACACCATTTTATTCGCCAACGCCATCTATTCGGCAATACAAAAACGTAATGGGAAAACTTTTTGTTGTTTTTTTTTTTTTTTTCCTTTAGGATTTATTCAGACAACTTCCGCCTCGTTAAAAAAAGCGGCTATCATCCAACATCCCCCGTATGGTCGTATCAAATTATAGGAAACGGACAGTTTTTGAGAGAAACAAAGAGTTTCGTCAGGCGATTCAGTGTTGTGATTTCCGTTTCATTGTCTAGGGGCAGCGAAAAGTTAACCTTATAATTAGGGATAGGGAACCTATTAGGCAAGCTACGTGATGGGGTAGGAATGACAGAACCTTTCTTTTTTCCGTCCAGTGGCCATAAATAATCAGTGTTTGCTTTAAATAAGCATGATCCCGATTTTAAAAATAAACTAACGCTGAACGAATAGCCAGTTTTCAATACTTCGTCATTTGTCATAAGAGATATTCTCGACATTGATTGGTCGCGGCCGGAAGTAGCATGTCATATTAGGCTACTTCTTCTTCGCTAGTTGATAATCGGTAAAACAAGTTAGAAAGAGTAGCACAAGTTCCTGTGCTAGTCACGACGTTCATTTTCACAAGCGATGCTGAAAATGAGCAAAAGAAAAAGGATCCAAAAACCTAAAGAAAAAAGAAAAAAAGGAAAGAAGAAAAAAAAAGAAGGTGTGAAAAACAAATGAAAATTGAGTTTTCTTGCAGCAGTTGCTGCGGCAACAGGGACGGCAGGCCAGCCACAGCTGAGTTGGAACAGCAACTGCAACAAAAAAAAATTTCAAATCCTACATTATTTAAAAATAAACTATCGTCTGTGGATTCCCGAAATGTTCAGACCACTCTGCACACGACGAAGTTGCTATCTTCCGGGTGCGGCCGCATATAGACATCATCGTTTAAAGCCGCCGGTTTCGTTTGCTTGGATAAATCCTGCAATAACAACAGCCGACACAACATATATATCGATATCGCCTTCATGGCTACCGTAGTCGTTTGGCAACCGCACAATCTCCAGCCAAGAAAATAAACGGAAGGTTAAAAAGGATGGCACGTCAGCCGTTTCCGTCGTTAAGCAACGTTCTTGCACATTTCTCTTCGTACGAATTTTGAAAATAAACAAAAAAGGAATATCCTAATAAATAAACCAAAATAAACGGAAATTTTGAATTATCAAAGGAGTTCATGATAGAGGAGCAGCCTGTCTAATTTTGCCATCGCTGTTAGCGCGAAATTTGTATTACTGTGAGTTTCAAGATGTTTTAGACTTGGCCCATTAGAATGAAAAACCGAACGCTAATTTAAACTTGAAAGTTTGATTTGTGCTATTATTAGAAATTGGGTGTTACATTAGCAATAACGGCGTGAATGCTGAAGAGGAGACCTCTCTATATTTTCAAACTGAATTAGTGAAACAAGTTGCCATCTAGTGATCTAAAAATGAAGCAAATACAGGAGGAAGCCTTGAGTATTTAAGTTTTTCATTTATTTGAATTTGAATAAAGTCCCGAGTTTCTTACACTTTCTTCTTCATAGGAAATGCTGTTTCATCCTCCCGACTACGCGCTAGTGAATTAGTACCATTGGTTGTCTCAGGCTAGACCGGTAACTCTTTTTGCTTGCTCTCATATATCCGCTTGGTTTTGAGGGGATGGAAGGCGAAGGCCCCTCCCCTTCTTTCTTCCTTTGCCTTCGCCCTTTTCTCCACGACGAACGGACGGCAGCGCCCTTGCCCTCCTTCCGCCAACATCAGCGACAACATGAGCTACTATCTTACAGTACGGTCCTTTTACCTGAAGCCAGGCAGTTGTCTTGGTTCTTTGGCCGTAGCTGGACGTACGCGCTCGAGGTTCCCTGTGGCCTTACTCCGATTGTGCAACCTATTCGAAAATAAACCAACCCGTTCAAACAGAAAAAAAAAAATTTAATACTGTTTAAATTTTGACTGACCGTTTTTTTTTTGTGCGTGTTCCGGGATAATAGAGAACTTGTTGCCTACATCGCACATCTAAAACACATCGGTCACCGACATCGTAGAGGGACGTGATTGGACTACTATTCATAAACACATTTTGCGCACAACGAAATAGTACGGTTTGACGATCGGCGGTTTAGTGGCATCGATAACTGCACCCTTTGAATGGCCGAGCGTGTCAAGAATTTTCGCACAACGCCAGCCGTGTCGACTAGTGTTGTTAGTGATTGGCATCGGCTTCATCATCGATAAATCCGTAATGAACCGTACTCAACTCTGAGTCGTCAGTTGTAATTATTAGGAGGAAACGAATACGGGGAAAAGAGTGGAAGAGAAGAAGGAGACAACGAAAGACGGCAACAGAAACTCGCTAGAAGAAATATCACGCTGTAGTAGCCGGAAGACGGAATAGGACAAATCGGGAAAAGAAGACGAAGAAGAACGGCGAAAGTCAAAAGGAACGGAAAAGGACAATGGCATCAGGCGCTTGCATCGCCCAGCTTCTCCTCGTGCTATCCATTCAGACCATTATCTGTCACGGTAAGTCTTGCTCGACACCCTAACAGATTTCGCCGTTGATGGGCTTATTTATATGTTACCAGCATGCAGTTCCAGCAAGCAAGGGTGTATATGTTCTTGGGCCGAGGTAATCTAGAAGATGCCAAAGCTGTTACTTTCGATCGGAAGAGTTAAATCAAATAACTCCTGCAGATTAACGCTGCAACATGCACAGATTTCGGTAGTATAGTGAATCTAGTGAAACGGGCGATATCTGACATAAACATACAGTTTGATTGGGTTTGAGCTTTCGCTGCAGTAAACAACAGAAATATGATTTCGGGACCGCTCACGATATCGATACGAAACGTGATCTCAATATTATGAGATGGTTTTTTCCGTTTCAGTGTGGTTTGCTTCTAAAGGTAAAAATGGAAAAGAAGATTGAGACCGTTGTAGTTATGCCTTTCATTCAGATAATTTTGAAATTGGACTTCTGGGACGAAACTCGTTTGAGAAATCATAGCAGGAAACATCCGTACCTTCCTTATCGATATCCAATATTGGTTTTATTCCTCACGTTTGAAAATAGTGATCGCATAAGCGATGTGCCCCTACGTCGTTTTTACTACTTCTGCACAAGATTGAGCTGCGTTCTGCATGCGTGATCTGGATCCCAGACGTGAAATCCAATAGACAGGTCTCAGGAATTTTTCTCTGTGAGAAAGCATCAAAAATACGTTTTCTGACTAATGCTGACTAAAGAAAGAGACGACCTACTAGGTCACTCGTAAGGCGCGATATAAATAGAGTTCTTATTTTTTCTTTTGCCCTTTTTTTTTTTTGCTTATTTTTTCTTTTTCTTTTTTCAACATGGGGGTCGACATCTATTGGTGTACATTCTCTGTTAAAGTTCCGTATAATCCAATAGATCATACACAACGATGTCTTCCACGTCATTTGCTTTCTTTTTTAACATTATTCGAAGGCGGGATGAGGCAGTGAAACAGTCATCCGATCCTCAGTCACTGTCAAAAAAAAAAGGTAAAGAACACGGAAAGAATCGCAGACATAGCCGTAATATGATGAGATTTTATGTCACTTAAAACATGAGACTAAATAGACAAAAGCTTGTGAACAGGTATCGAAAGTTGAACAGCCATTGTGGACCGTCGAGGAAAATTGGTTTTGTAAATCCTAAAGGTTAGCGAATGGGCAAAAAAAAAATAACAATGCAAGTAAAGGGCTTTTCCTATCGATTGGCTTCATGTTATCGATTTCGTCCGAAAATTCTTTCGTACACGGCACTGAGAAAATTATGGAAAAAGAGGGGAAACCAGCCAGAATAAAAGGAGAAAGAAGAAAGAAAAAAAAAGAGTACCGATAACTAAAGAACGGGCGAAAAGATCAGACAAAACAAGACAAGGAATGAAAAACTAAAATGAAATAGGGACAGTAGTGGGCCTTGGTTTGCAATTCGTGACACAAATAGACCGACGGTACGAGGGCTAACGGACTGTGTAGGATATCGACGGTAAATAGAATTTCCGACATCATCAGGGGGCAACTGGACAAGAGGTAGGAGAAGAAAAGAAGCAAAATAAAATTGTATTCGGGTGATCGCTGATCAGATGGAATTGGGAGGAGACCAGGGTAACAGACCGTGTTTACGGGGTAATAGCAGAAGGCGCAGCACGGCACGGCATGTTGGCGATACTCCAACGTCTATGGCAACATCACGGAGGACACGGAGAAAATGAAAATGGCACGACCTGTACAGAGTAACATGGGGTCGAGTTGCCTGCTGGCCAACCAAGACACAAAAGATCTCAAACACACAAAAAAAGGCAGGCTGAAAGAGAGACAGACAGATAGAAACAGGAGGTTAAAGAAAGGCATTAGTGAGAACGGTTGGTGGGAGGGGGCGCAAATCCGAAACGGTGGCTGTTGGTCCCCGCCGTCAACGTCTTCGAATGTCATTGGCACGAGAAAAGGAGCCAACATAGCCTCTTGGCTCGCCTGATGTTGGCTGACCGCACGGCGCGGCCACCCGCTAATTAACTTGCCCGTGCGGTGATTAAAAGTCACCATATGAAAAAAAAAAAGAAAAGAATGGGAGTATAGACGGGCAATAGCACGAGAAGCACCCGCCGACCCGACCTGGCTACACCACGTGTAATCCAATCGGATCAATGGGAGTCGTACGGCCCGATCACTAATGGCTATTCCTTCATCGCCAGCACTGATGAACATTAGCCGTGACAGGTCTTCGTCATCACTCTTTCGTTCTAATCATTTTGGTGGCCGGCCGGCGTTGGCGAGCCAGACAATTGGCTATGTATGCCAGTGGGTATATAGCGACAGAGGTAAAATAACTGGAGCACACAGCTGTAGCACTCTGAGCGAATTGCGACTCTTCGTCTAATTAAATCCGTCGATGGGGAAAACGCGGTGTTGCTTTGGCTGCTGCAGGCGGCGATGGACGTCCATTCGAATAAGTCATAGAGTTCTACTGTTTTTCTGATGAAAACATTTTGGCAAAGAGCTGACGCGTTTAGTGAGAGAAAAAAACAAGGGGGAATTAGAAGACGACGAATAGAAGTAGTGTCGCCTTACGTTTTCTTCGTCTTCTTGGGACTTGCTTTTGCAACTGCATCGTATGCCATATCAAATTTTAGATATATATGTCGCGGCGCTAAAAGCTCTTGGGTTTCTCGCAGGCAAGGCAATGAAGCGGGTCAAGTGCTTCTGCGGGTTTGTTCTTCTCGATTGAATTATAATACCGAGCTGACAAAATTTTCTTGTCGCTCCTCATGACCTCTCACCCACAATGCACGGACACACGAAAATGAATTAGAAGATGAAAAAGCCCCATTCCTTTTTGTCCCCTTCTCCCTCATTGTTCGTCTTTTTCCTCCCCCTCTTTTGTTCTGGGGGCAAGGAATAATAATTATTTTAGAAAAAAAAAAAGAAGGAAGAATAAGAAGACGTACAGTACTTTATGAGCAAACGATATGTGAGAAGATTGGGGAGAGGGTGCACAAATGGCTTCCATCCACCACCTGTCTCGTTTACAGTGTACGGTCTTCATAATTTGACATGCCATGGCTCGTAGGATGTTTCGTTCTAGTTTTTTTTTGCCCCAAGTATAGCTATATAAGCAGTTGGCGAGGAAGATCTCTTTTGTTCTTTGCTAATAAATAGCCTATTCCGCGGAACGGCTTACTTTCGTGCATCCTATAACCTGCCACGCTTTTGTGAATGGGACCAATCCATGCCACAACTTGCGGCCACGGCAGAGAGAAAGTCTGTACGCCCACAGGAGAGTGTAATAGACTAACTGGTTGCCTATAAAACAGTCAAATACCTTTGTCGATATTTCGATACACCTTTTACGACGAACGCTCTAGCTTGACATTTGCGCCTCTAATTACAAAATTCATTAGTTAAGAATGGAAGCCGCACCAAAAGCGAGATTTCATTGTGAAAGATGAGAAAGGAAATCTCGTGCCCAGTGGGTAGCTGATGGAATGGCGCGCCTTAAAATGTTGTTGGGAAGCAGACAAGTAACTTCTGGAGCATGAACGGACGATAAAAAAGGGATTTTCCTTTTTCTTCGTTTTTTTTTTCTATCAGTAAACTGCTGTACTGTAACGCGATGGTTATTAAAATAATGAAACAGAAAAGATGAAGAATGAGACGGAGTACACGAGAAGGAGAGAAAGAGAGAGAGAGAATAGAAAAGAGAGTGCATATTATCCGCCTCACGCAAGCGTAACGTTCGAAGCAGAGGGCGGAAAGAAGGGGACAAGACTTGCAGAGTCGCTTCCTGTTGCCCACCCCATCTCTTGCTTCTCCCCCTACTTCCTCCACAACTACCCGATCTCGATCTTTTTTTCTCGTTTATTTTGACGGTTTTCCCTTTTTTTTCTTATTTTTTTTTTGTTTTATTCGTTTTTTTCCCTAGACCTCCGTTGTACAGTCTACAGACGATAGAATACAATGCATATATTAGAGCTTGTCGTTGTAGGATATCTTATAAATCCCGGTAGATGGGACGCCTTGGCGATGTTTTACCTGACAACAAATACCAGCATATATCTCTTTCTTGGTGTATCTCTTTCTTAGCGTGTATCCCTTTTATTTGTGTATTTTGCTGCTGCTGACTATCGGCTTCAAACGAATCCGATTTCAAGGACGCTTCACGCGGGAGTAATTGAAGCCGGCCCGGCTCTGAACACGTCTATGTTCACGGGGATTTTCTAGCAGCTTTAAAAGTGGTATAAATAGAGGAAGAGCCTCCAGTTAATAGGGAATCTTCCAGGCTTCTACTTCTTCGAGCTACTACTCAGAGCGATGGCGTAGAACTGTTTTTCCTTAAGCCTAGGACACAATGTGTATTGTTTGTTTTTTTGTTTTTTTGTTTGTTTTTTTTCGTTTTTATGTCGTAGTGTCGTTACGAAATCATTTTGAACTACTACATTAACTGCCAGCACGTAAAAATTAAAAAGACATGATGTCATAAAACTGATGACATAATAACGTAAAAAAAAAATCACTGCGGACTTTCGTTGGAGGTATTACATTGCTCGTATGAATCTACCTATGGTTTCTTGGAGAACCAACTTTTTGCCGTGAATTGTTAGAATAGGAACGACATGGGCGATTGATCGCAGTAAAAATTAGTAAACGAACCAGAACGAAAAGCAAAATTAACAAATTCAACACGAATTTGCTTGCATTAGATTCACATTATTAGTATTTTTATTCCCCTGGAAGGTGCATACGCCCTCGTTTCCAGTTAAAGCAATGAAGGTTGCATCAGGTCACACGTAGAGCAAAGTTTTTAATGTTTGTGGGAACAAAAGTCTATTGCTAAATACATATCAACGGTCGCACGGCGTTACCGCCAATGAATTAAGTAAGAGAGAGTTAAAATCTGCGAATGAAGAAGTGAGTTTTATCGTTATTAGCAGAAATGCAAAAATGCATGTTCGTGAATCGAATAAAGAACAACAACGTGACCAAAATGGCTAGAAGAATCCTTCAACAATCAAAGATGATAGCATCGACTATACGAAATAAGTTGGCTCTCTTATACTTCGATTCAAGGCATATCCGTAAAATATTTCGGAACAGATCAACACGTTACATCCGCTCGCCGTCACCTCGTCGTTTTGCTCTTTTTTGTTGTCGAAGTCACTGGAAGGGAATTTGTTCCCAGAGAGTCGTCAATTCCCACGGTCTCTACCTATCGGAGCGGTAATTACAATTGTTTATCTTGTACTTGTATGTAAGCCATCAACATGTATAACACATGGGAATGAGAAGGGGAAGAAAAAATCAGTAGGCCATGCAGTCGTAAGTGCAGGTTCCCACCGGAAGTTAAATTGCGACACGAGAATGAGAAACAGCCTCCAAATTTGAAGCACTATAGCACCGCGCCATAGTATATACCAATCGTTTCTTTTTTCTTCTTCTTCTTTTTTAAGTACGTATGTGTGGGACGATTGGAGTCACCTGAAGCGTGAATCTTCCCGCGCGCAGATTAGAGGCGTAGACGCCAATAAGAAGAGGAAGTAATACACTACTTGTGGCAAAACAACTACATCGTCACATCCTGAAGCGGATAAACTTCCTTGCCCATCCTGCTTTTCGAGAAGCATTTTTCTAACACGACAGATCACGGCTGCCATCTGAAAATAGCATCTTACGATCTCTATGTAGTAAATTTTTTTTTCCAAAGCTTAAAATAAAAGAGTTCCCCTATCTCGAAAAGACTCAGCCTACCAATAAATTAGAAAACGAAAAGAAAGACACAAAAAAAAAACTTTGGAAAAGAGTTTTTAAAAATGGGCTGCTGCCGCCGAAGCGATGGACCGTTTTTACCTGTCCAGAATGCGTAGATTGTTATATACCCTGACCAAATAGCATCGCAGGTGAGATGAGACGGCAAATGGGCCGGGGTGATGGAAGCGACACGAATAGGGACATCAAAGTTGTCCATATCCCATTCTCATGCTAAAGGATGGAACGTGTATACGTATATAGGGAGGGCGAAAAGTAACGAAGACGTAATGTTGTCTTTACTACATTGTTGGACAAGTTGCTGGTAGAAGACGATAGCCCATAAGGGGAGTCAAGAATGGAGAGGAATATTGGTTTGAAAGGGCAATACAAAAAGGGAAACGTTGCCATCCTATCGAGAAATGATCTTGAAGCGAGGGGATGGTATCAGTGTCGCAACCGCGACACCCGCCGAGAATGAAGTACTGACGCCATCTCATCCACATGTACCTCCTTTTTGGTCATTCGCCTTTTTTTTCCCCTTTCTCTCCCCATTCAGTTGAAAGTCTGTGGAAGTGAGACAAGCGAGCGAGCAGCACGCGCTTCTACTCTACATCTACGTTTTCCCTTTTTTTTTGACAGTCTACGCAGCACTTTTAGTTTTTTTTCCCTTGCTATCTCTTTTTTTTTCTTTTACAACAGTGGAAGTGGCTACGTCAATTTTGATTTGTTTATGATACTCGAGAAAAAAGACGGAAAATGACTTCGCGATAAGATTCCGAGATGGCGGCCGACAGAATGCTTACACACAGAAAGCTTTAAATAATTACTCAACCAGTCAAATTAAACCCTTAAAAAAAAAGATTTTCATTTCGCATTTTCTTGCATGTATAAATACATATTTTTCCACGAGATTCGCCTGCTTTTACTTAGTTTTCCACCATTTAACAAAAGAAATAGGGATGGCGAAAAGAAAAAAATCCTTACTCTGGCATCGTTGAAGAACATTGAAGGATGGAGGTTTAAAAGTTGGTTGGGTTCCGCTGCAGCCGCTGGAGAAAAAAGGAAAGGGAAGAACAAAGGAAAGATTTTCACCATCGTTTCATTGCGAATCGATTTCGGTTGTAGTGCTTTTCAAGCAGTTATTTGATTGTGTGGGCTACAATTGGTCGAGATTTCCTTCGCGATTCCTTGTCGCACTTTCTTTTCTCCCAACTTCCTTTTTTTTTCTTTTTTTTTTAACTCTAATAGAAAGTATTGTAAACAGTTTTCCAACAAAATTATACCAGAAAATCCAGATTTCACTATACGGCA
The DNA here is from genome assembly GCA_013167095.2 of Daphnia sinensis. Taxonomy (NCBI): domain Eukaryota; kingdom Metazoa; phylum Arthropoda; class Branchiopoda; order Diplostraca; family Daphniidae; genus Daphnia; species Daphnia sinensis. The sequence continues at coordinate 437,509 of CM023190.1, read as the reverse complement.
TCGATGGTAGTCTTCCACTTGTTCCAATGTCCCATACGCATGTGCGAATTAAAACGACACACCAAGTAATTAAAATTGGTTTTGCATTTGGCATGAATCTGTCTGTACTCAATGCAGTTACAAGCTAGATGGCAATCATATTGTGTAGTAAATTATTGATGAGTGCAATGACGTTTAATTAACATTTACAGTGTTCGATTTGCACTTGGACCTTTGAATTTGCACAGCTTCACAGAGTTTTATTCAACCGTTCTGCTATTTAAAACCAAATCGTTAGCAACATAGGTTTTTTTTTCGTGTGCATTCACATAATATTTTGTATTGCATACCAGTTTCTTTTGATATTCACGTTTTATCATCTCATTCCATCCTATTTCTTCCATTAGCTACCCTGCGTCTTCCCCCGACCTGAATACATTCGCAAGAGCATTTTTTATTTTTAAATAAAGCGATATGTAAATGATGGAGCAGCAGATTTCCATGGGGGCTCAGGATATCCGCCAGTTCAGCCGACTGTGCACTGTATAGATGTTTTCCAGATTCGCAATCTTTACGGTAGAGAATGAAAATCACGAGCAAGTTGCGCGCACTAAACTTCTTTGCCGAGATGCAAATCGAACCCGGCTGAAGATTGACCCGGACTGTTTTTTTTTTTTTCTGAATATATAATGTCGTTTTCCCACTATAATCGTTGGTCAGCCAAATGGGTTACCTGAGTGTTTTTTAAAATAGAAGGCTATATGCAGTATGATTATGATAGCGCAGTATATCAATCTGTGCGGTGACGATGGCACGATTGACCTCATTGACCAGCACGCGCGGGAGCTATGAATGAGCAATGTGAGCTATAAACTTTCCCATCAACAACGTAGAGCTGTTCACTTCCGTTCGTCCGTGTTTTTTTTTTCGACGGATGGTTGGCATACATGACTTTGTGATTGTGGTGACATAATGCTGTTCAACGGGAAAGAAAAAGGCGAGCTATCGCAAATGCTCGATAGCCTATAACGGTCGTTATGAAAAGTAGAGCGCCCACCTACCATGCCGAAGGAGATGTATGCTAACGAAACTTTTGTGGTTCTTCGATCGGCGTGACTGAAATCCCAAACAAAAAGGGTGTGTTTCGGGCATCGTTAAGTAGATAGCTCTCGACATCGAAAATGACGAAAAGAAAAAAAAAAAAAAGAAAACAAAAAAAACACATGAGAAAAAGAAAGCTGGCATAACTGCTCTATAAAAACAATAAATGCGTATTGGGAATTCAAGGTTCGGCCTCTGAGGAAAAGGAAGGAACGTGCCGTTGCTCGAAAGAAAAAAAAATGCTGTTTTAGAGAAGCTCTCCTCCTGTTAGTCATAGAGATGAAGCCCGAAAATGGCGAGTTATTGATCGTCGATGCAATCGATTTTAAATGGTCAGTGGAACCCAGTTGTTGGAGTGCCGATACACGCAATTGTCGAAGGTTCAGTATACCGATTTGCTCTCCCGTCTCCCTTTTTTTTTCTTCTCTGTTTCTCTCTTCGCTCCTTGCCTCTTTTTCTTTTTTCCTCCATCGTCTTTGGCGTCTACACCTACACTCAGCAGGCGTCCAAAACTTGATCGTGAAGGAAAAACCTTAGCAGGGGAGCAAGGCATCACGCACAGACAAACAGGGCCTTTCCCTTCAGCCCATACTTCCAACATGTTATTCTTTTGTGCAAGCTTTGCATCGGATAGCACTCGGGAGTACTAGAAGTTACAGCCACGGTAATAACCGTAGACAGCAGAGGCTATTTGCTGGTTCTTTAGCCTTTTTTGTGCGTATAGATGTGTGTGAGCGCCTCCCCGATGATCTACCGAGTCTCTTTGTCGTAGAGCACCCCAAACAAAAAAAAAGCAGGCGAAGTATAGTATGTTTTGGTGCTTACCAACTTACCATGTTTGGCAAGCTGGTGACTTTGTTGCACCTAGCCTGTTTTCATTATACCTTGCGTGACGTGTGTCAATCGTGCAGCTAGCTGAGGAATGCTATATACCACAATACTACTGTGACCGGAGTCAAGGCTAGGCATGCTAATTTTGTGCTGTGCCTTCTTGAATATTTGACCACTTGTTTCCCCAATAATCCTTCAGGTAATTTATTGACGCCGACGTCGTCTCATTTATTCGTCCGGCTTTTAACGTAAGCACGAAAAAAGTAGAAAACAAAAAGGAAAAAAAAAATGATTTAGAGGGGAAACTTTACTTTGGTTATTAAAAGGCGCATATTCCTTTTTTCAGCATGGGTCAGAGTTGGACGGGTCGACGGGTCGATATGACCAACGGCAATATAGCCAACATAATAAATACGTTTTCCACCTTGTTATAGTTTTAAAGAAAAAGTACAAAATAATTTTTTTTTGGAAAGAGCGCGAACGAAATCCTTGGCCTACCTTGAAGCCCTTCCACACAACTAAATACAGCAAGCTATACGTGAATCACGCGATTTCTGTGATTTTCCTCGAGATTGAGGCTTTATAAGGAACCATGTTAACTTTTCATCCAGTGGATTGTGTCGATAAGGGCAACCAACGCAATAAGTAGTGCCAGTGGACCACATCAATACCTCCGTGGCGTTATACATTACGTCCAAATATACCGCCAGCGAAGAAACCTGGGTGAAAGGACTAGAAATATTTCTCTATTTAATTGTCTTGATTACCCACATCTTCAGCCGACACGTACTTCAGCTTCTAGTTTTGTTTGCATTCCGTGTGTTGACTCGCTGTTTATGAGGGGAGGTAGACACACAGACGATTATTCTTCTACGTGGGGGCCTAACATACAAACGTTCGCGCGTTCGTCAGTTTGGCTTCTTTCTCTCTATGACAGTATGTAGGCTATTTGCCCTGCGTGTTTGTGCATTAGTAAATCCATGCAAATAGATCATGTTCTCGGTAGCCTCGACATCTGCGTCTGTTTTGTTTTTTCCACGGTTGTCTCCATGCACCGTGCGTGGACTGTGAATGCATTCGGTATTGATATCAAGTCGACAGTTTTCTGGCTGAGGCTCGCGTTTCTCGAGTTTCTACTTTTCCTTTTTGATCACTTTTCGTCTCATTTAGATTCACATTTCTTTCTTTCATCTTTTCTCATTGTCTCATCCAGTCTCCTTGAGCACCCTCGTCTATACCAAAGAGAAATATTAGAACTCTAGAAAACTACTCAATCACGAAAAGCATGGTTGGCAGTTGCTAGCAAATGTCGATTTTTGCTCGCCTCATTTATTGAAATGGGCGTCGTACGTGGTCACAGAAAGTTTCTAAACGTACTGGAATGAGTGTTTCTCTTCGAATGGTGTTGAGCAAGGATGCAAATCATCCTTGCGTTTCTTTAAAATTCACTCTTTTCGAGTGAGACTGTGTCAAAGACCAAACGATGTTGCTTGTTATATTAAATCAGTGAATTAACAGTACGTGATGTTTTGCTGATTTAAAAAAAAAGATTTATTACGTGGCATGATAGTTTATGTTTATTTATGCCTCCAGTTTGGTTATTTTCATTTTATTTTAATTTTTGCACTAACATTACGATTCACTGAATACATAGGGACATATTCAGTTATTCACTGAATACACACTAAATAAGTAGCATACTAGCATGGTTACCAGTATTAGATAACTAGATTTTGAAATATTCTGCGATGTTTTTTTGTCATCTATCTGTTTTTTTGCCACCTCTGCCCTAGTTGCTTTTTATAAGGGACACTAAATTCATAGGAACCCACGTCGTTTCAAAATACGAAGTTATTGAGAAACGCGAAACGACGTAGCCAGCTCCCTGCTGCGGGTTCCACCCGCATGCCATGCCTTGATAAACTTTTTCTTTTTTCCCCTTTTTACTTTGTCAGATGCTGTTCGTGTCTCCTTTCATGTTTCATCATTTTATTTTATTTTAATACTGGCCCGCTGTTTGGGCGACCTGGATGTGCGTGAAAATCACGTAACAAGTCTGTTTAGCAAAGCGTTTGGAACGTCTTGGCATTTAGGCATATCGACTAATGGGGAGAGGGGAAGATAAAAATTAATATCCGACCACTTGGCGTTAAACGGAAATGGTGTAGCCTGAACTCATCACACGAGGTTTCTAGTCGTGCGTACGTATTTTGGCGCTTAGTCAGCCGATCGTTCATCAGCCACGCAGCGTGTTTCGTTGATGTAAAAGATTATGCCTGACTGGAGACGGGGCTACGGGGTTCAGATCCAATTCGAGATTCCCAGTTCCCCACGTTGTTGTTATTCTCCCGAAAAACTTGAGATGGAAAACTTTCACGGGGCTCGAAGCCCCGTAAATATGCTTTCTGTCACACGGTTTTTTTCTTGCCTTTTGTGAAATGGAGGGCAAAAGATTATGACGAAAGGGAAAAACCATTAAATAAGAAAAAAAAAGATGTAAACTACCCTTCGCTTAGCTAGCGCAGTGGAATACGGAAATGTTTCTTTTAATTTGTAGTGTGTTTGAAATGTAACCCTATTTTCACCCCTATTCTTCGCAAAAGAGAAGTGTACTTTTCCCTTTAATTTTTATTTATTTATTTATTAATGAATGATTTTTTTTTTCAAAATTTTAATTCTGTCTCCGTGCTTAGCCGTCTTTATGAAATTGTTCAGTTCTTTTTTGTAAGTTTCTCATAACGGCCATTGTTCAGACGTAAATGTTTCTATGAGAAAAGATTAGCGCGATCCCTCTCATCCGGTATGAGGTCCCATCGGCGTTGCAGCTCAGCGTGACTAACATCAATAGTGCTTGTTGGCCCATGAAACCAAGGTTACTTTTCTTAGTAGCTAGGGATTGGTAAAACTGCCACGCATCATCGGCAACCGTGACTGATGAAACCAAAAACAATGTGGAATAGTCGTGATTGCCTTCTTTCAGACTAACGCACTAATTTCATCAGCAATAAGCCAGAATGGCGTTATTAATTATTTCTTTTGTTACGGGAAAACCAGTTTTTTTTTGTGTTTTGTTTCTACATTGTTTCATCATCCTATGCGAATAGCATGAAAATGATAAGCGAGTCAATCTCATCAATAACGGCTCTGCATTTAAGTAAAGCAAGTACCATACAGGTGGTCCTCATCAGCCAAACGCCAGGGGAGGCAGCCGAAACATCTTCGTCGAGCTTTTATTTTTTCTTTCCTTTTTCAAAGACACCTGGATTGGACAGGGGATTTTTTCCCATTTTTGTTCTACATCTGACGGTGAAAGTCTATCACCTGCTGTTTTCCGCGAAACGTTGTGAAATTTTTTGCTTTTGGTACTTGCTTGACGTTCGAGACTTCAAGTACCCGAACGCCTGTGTGTACACTTGCACACCCAAACAATAGAGAGCAACGGAGAAACTGTTTTTATACTCTACCTACTGTCCTTGTAAAAATACTGTGGGCTACAAATAGCATGCATGATAAACTTGATATAGCTGTGTAAACCACAGTCGCTGGGAAGAGACACAAAAAGAAAAAAAATAGTATACATGGAAGGTCGAGGGCGCCCCGGCAATAGACGTTGTACATACAAAACAGTAAGGTCAGGAAGCGAGCAGGTGGAGAGCGCAGTGTGGGAAAAAAGAGAAACCGACAGGTCTTTCTCTTCCTCCAACTGCTTGCTCCCTCACCCCCTTTTTCTTCGTCCACCTCCTCCCCCCCACCCTTCTACCGACTTGTTAGTTTCAATGAGAAAATAGGTGGAACAAAAACGAAAAATAATAATGCCAAACCTGCGTCACGGCAAAGGGAGGAAGAGGGAGATGGATCGAAAAAATAATAATAAAAAAAAATGACGTCCGAAAAGGCAAACAAAAAATAAAAGGGCTTCAACAGTTGTTGAGCCGGAAACTACATCCACTTCTTATTTTTCCCCCCTTTTTTTTAAGGTTTACCTTTTTATACTTTGTGAAACTTGTTTTCTAAAAAAAAAAAAAAAATGATTGTCATCTGTTTCCTTTGTCATTGTGTGACTTTGAACCGTTGCGAAATATCATTTTCGCCAAGTTAATTTGAATAACACTTTAAACGTATTTTTTACAAATTCGATAAGACAAAAAAAAAACCCAAACTGGTAGGCACGGAAGAAAAACGCAACGTGCGATTCGCCGTGTAATTTTAGCTGTAATAGGAGAATGACAGTTGGAACATAACTATATCGGTCCGCTACTTCAAACGGAACGAAATCCGATACAAGCAGCAGTCAGTTATGAAGTAGGTGTGGATGTAAGATAAGGAACTTGACAGTTGAGTTATAGGCATCGAAATGCGTCAGTCGGAAAAAGCAAGGAAGTGTAACTTCCGGTAGATGCCAGTCGTGTCGAACCGTTTATGGAAATCGAAGTCCGATACAAAAATGGACTATACTTGAAATCGGAAAGAATCTCGTGTTCCACTTTGTCAGAATATTCAAATTTGTCAAAATATTGATCGAATAGTTTTTAGCTGTTGTTGCACCACAACAGCTCTCTCCAGTGCCTCCTCCAGTAGCTTTACCCAGGATGTTACGTCTTGACACATGACATTAAAATCACTCCATCATATCTGGGTATCTTTGTTTCATTTCTTCGTATCCACTGTCTCCTGCTAAACGGAAAGAGGCTCCCTAGTGGGCTCTTATTTCGGCTGGGATTTTCCTTATTGGGGTATGTCACTAAGCCTGGCCTGATTCGGCGGAGAAAAAGGCATTAAACGAACAGCAAAATTATGATCTCTTTATAGCGTTTACAATAACCATAAAGGGCGCGAGGCAACAGCACGTCGAGAATGTTACATACCAAACATGAAAACATAGTTAGACGAAGCTTCTGCTGATGGCATTTCTGGTGCATAAAACTATACAGAGAGTAGGCTTACGTCGTTTTCTATTTTTTTTCCCATTCGTCCTTTCATTTAAGGGCAACTATAACGTATATAATTTGCGAAGTAATAACAGCAAGGCTATTTTCGAGGATGAGGCGAGGTTTCTTAGGTTCGCCTGATCCCATTTGATCCGTTTCTTTGTGATCCTCATAAGGCCGTCGAAGAGAAATTAGAAGAAGAGGCGTATGAACGTGTGACAGTGGATCATGTTTAATGAGCCTCACTATGTGTGTCATCATGCAATATACTTAATAGTCGCATATGAGGCATTGAAGATCTTCTTGTTGCTGGTTTCTGTTTCGATTACTTATATAGATATACAGAGCTATACTTAGCTGATACAATGCACAAAGCAGCCTACAGCTCAGGCTTTTTTGCAATATTACAATGCTCGTTTTGTGTGATACTTCTCTATTTTTGAACATGACGTCATAAAACGTCACGGAAAAGAAGCACTACTTTATATTGGAAGTCAAAAAATTTCTCTAATAGAAAATTAAAATCTGGATTATTTTTTATTTTCTATGAGGGGATTTCTCTGGGAGGCGAATTTCGGAAGTTTCAGTTATACGATGTGTTTACACATAACACAGCGCTATACGAATATGTTAATCTGATGGGATATTTCCTACATCAAAGGACTTCCTCTGCCTTGAATAGACATCAAATATGTTAGATAGTGACGAAAAAAAAAGGAAATTTTGTTTTATCATAATTTTTTTTGTTACTTTGTGTGACGTTGGCCATGAGAATTTGGTTGCTATCATATTCCTTCAAAATTATCTTCCTCCTTTATAGTTCCAGCACAATACTTTATTTTGGTTGTTCATCTCACTGCCGCAAATTATTGATATATGACAGCTTTGCCGATGAAATGTTCTATCTCACATTTTCGCTTTCATTTTTTATATTGGCATGGGCGTTTTTCTCGAAATTGATTTGCCTCTTTAGGCAGCTGCAGAATGCTGCCTAAATGACCTCTATATCTTCGACATAGCCGCCACTGTTAGTATATTGTTGCGTGTTTATTACAACAGCTCATTAATACAGTTTACCTCTCCAGCTTTTTTTTTTAATAAAAAGGCTTTCCCGTGGCGACTTAATGAGTCCCAGTAACCGCCTGTGATGGAATGTGGCCGCCCACATCTTGATGGCTTCGATCCAACCTTTATGAAAAGCAATACTATATGATTGCATGCCCTGCATTCAGTCAAGCGCGAAGAGAAAAAAGCAAAAAAAAAAATAATAATAATAAATAACTTTTTAAAAAAGAGAGAGAAAAAAATCGCCATCTTTATTTGCAGGTTTTTAATTAGAAACAGGTTTACTTACAACCGGCAGAGTTGACGCCTGATTACATATCGCACAAAATTGCTTTCGGTACCTCTGGGTGGTGTTCTACCATACCAAAGGAAAACCCGCGTACCGATTTAATATAATACTCGTGCAGGCGAATGATAGGATCACATCATTACAGCCGAGCGCTTTTAGCGCAATACGACAATAGTCTTCTTAGCCCGTGTTCTGTTTCTGGAACGATACTCTTTTATGCGGCACGACTGATAAGCGGTAATGGTGGATGACCTCTTGCAAGATAGTGTTCGTGAACATTAATCCGCCCTACTGTTGCCACCCTTTTAACCGCAATTCAGATGTAGGCCGGTAGGTACTTAAGCTAAGGCGTTAACTAGAGACGCGCACGCCCAGAGCTTTTCATTAGTTGGCCGTCATTAATGTTGACCCCTTTCTTCTTACGAATTTTCTACCGCATCTTAACGAATCATCAAGCATGCTTTAGCCAAAGCTTCATTTCGATTCAAAGTCACATCGTCTCTGGTCGGATTCATGACAGACACCAGAGCAATGACGGCCTTATTTATTAGCTGGCGCTTTGCGGAATGGAAATAGATTGTCGTTACACGATGTCATCTCATCATCCATGACATTCCAATTATTTTTGGCCCCATACGTTTAGTAGTAAAATGGAAAGATCAGCTCTGCCGCCGCTTTATTGTTGATCTGTTCAAAAGCGCTTTCGTACTCATAAACTGATTGAAACGCAGCCTATTAGCAAGGGACCGCTGTCAACCGCTGATGTATCCGTGTTTAGCAAGAGTTACCTACCGATGAATAATGAAACAGGGGAAAATTCAGACGAACCTGTATAACGTAAACAATAACGGAGTGATATTGATTAATCCTAGCCGCCCCAACTTTTCTAGCAAACATCATTTGACGGCACAGTAGGCTGGGGCGATGTCACGATATGAAGTGCGCTCAAAAGGGTTTGGACTTAGTTTAAAATTACAAAGACAAACTCATTTAGTCAGATCAATCGAACCAAAACATTTCAAGAACAAAACGAAAAAAAAAGGTTATTAAAGTAATAGCAATTATTTCTCGTCTTCAAAACCGCGATCTCGATTTGTAAGCTACAATCCATCCTTCCATATCAGTTCTAAATAGAAAATCGAGAATGACAGAAAGTAAGTAATTGACTATGTAGTAGCGATCAGATGATGTCCGAAATGTACCAGCCATCGGATAAATCGAAATGCTAGTTCACATTGGCAGAACGACGTCTTCCCCATCGCTCTTACATGTAATACAATTTGCCTGTCAAGACCTACCGATGGCTGGCTCCGTTGTATTGTTCTCAGATTGTTTTCGCATCTCTTCCCTGACATTGAAATGGTGAAGTGTGAGAATGTAGCTGGGCAATTTTGGCTGAACTTGAGCGATCCAGTGCAACTCGCTCTCTGTCTTCTTGTCGAGTTTATTTTATTATTATATTTTTCTGTTGCGTTCATATCTTTTTTTTTTTTGCTCGACACCATCATATTATATCGCGTCATGCGAGAGCCCATTGACACGCGGCTGAGCACAGAGGTCTCAACCCGGCGTGCAATATCAAAGTAACAGTAGGAGCAGCAATGTGCGCGTAGCAGATTTGACTTGACGTCTTAACTTGAGTTGAGGGCTTCGTATGATAAATGAACGAGATATCGCGAGAAAGCTGATGTCAAAAAGAGGAATGGCTGGTCTCATTCGTTGAGGCTTATCACTTCGTTTCACCACCCAGTGATGCTGGCTTCCCCTTTTTTCGCCTCGTCCTTTGCTCTCGATATTTCTTATTTTCTCTCTATTGCTTCGTTTCAGTTTGCCTTTACGACAGGCCATTCCTAGGACGCCACATACGACGGCCGTTCTTGACTGGCACTATACTGGCCGAGAAGTGCACTGCTGCAAGCAGCTGGGCTCGCTTCTATTTATTATTATTATTATTTTTTTCATTATCTTGATTTGCTTAGTTTCTCCCCGTTTTCCCTCCTTGTTTGATGATTGCAACTTTTTCCTACTTTGCCGTGGATCCCCCGTGTGACGTCATGCAATTTCTCAAAAGCAATTAAGACTCCGTTGACCATGACACTAACCGTCGTAGCCTATATCACTTTCATTGTTTTCCACTAGTCCGAGCCAACTAACAAAGCCTTACGTGCAACCAGCAATAGCCCTACGTAGAATTTAAACAGGCACCAGTGTCGTGTATGAAGGTGGCCGAGTTTCGAGTTACAATACGGAATTACTAGCCCAAGGTTCACCGGGAAACGAAACTAGCCGTCGGTCGGAACCAGTCACATTGGAAAATAATCCGGGAATTTTCAGGGCGTCAGTTTTACACACAATTTGGATTTGGATGTGTCTCGTGCACAGGGACAGAACGTTCACAGCATTTTTAGGTGCAGAGAAGAGGCAAAAGGGCTGTTCAACCAGAGGGAAACTGCTCGCACTACCTTCTTGTACAAAGCGTTGTAGATTTGGGCGTAGTAGACAGCAATCAAGAGGAACGCGTAAATGGCTGGGCCCCATCACATCGCTTCGCATCAGAAAAAGTTCTTTAACGGTAGACAGTGACCTTGTCGATCTCATAGGCCGATTTTCACGGGCGTTTTACTGGCGTTGCGCGGCCTCAATGTCGAATCGTAACGCCTTGAAGAACGGAAGGAGTCGAAAACGACATAGGTCACGTAGTAGGTAATTGATTGCCCAAAGAAGATTGGAACCCTTATTGGTAGGTGGAAAGGGCAGAAATAGAAGGTCGTGGTGCCTTAAAGTTTTTAGTATTGTGGCTAACCAGTCGATATCTTTCCGGCGCTGTGAAGTACTGATTTATAATTGCACCACGTAAGAGTGATGAATCTAGTTGATGCTAATTAAACGGTGTGAAATTCAGCAAAATAAAAATAAAAATAAATCAATCAAATAAAATAAGAAAATTTTTGCAAAGGGGCTTTGAAGGTGAATAAATTTGTCATCGTGAGACGATGTATGACTGGGGTTTTGTGAAATTACCCATCCCACATCTTACAGTACAATATAAAAGACTAGAAAACCTGGAGTCAGTTCGATGACAGCAACGCATTTATCATTTCGATAAAACGGATAAAATCGGTCACTACCCAATGTTCTTTATTTTTCCAGTCTTTTTTATGCATGATAATTTTTTTACCCTTGTTTTTGGGTCTTGACTGAAGTCAGTATGGTGCATTCAGAATTCATAAACTGATTGCAATGTCGGTAGCCTACTCACTGCAATAGGTTACGTAAGGATGACAAGAGTTTGCGTGGACGATATATTTAGCCCGCTCTGTACAGAATCAACTCCCTCCCCTAACACTAGGAAAAGGGGACAAATATGTTACATCACCGCCCATAAAGCCCGATGATCCACAACACACTCTCATACGTATCTGCCATAGCTGCTGAAAAATACAAAAGCTGTACCGAGTTTAGAATTACCGAGAATTACCTTATGTAAATATATAGCCTATAATATATGTTGCGAACATTTTGAACTTTGAAGTATTTTAGTTTATTTACTGCTTTTTTGCGTTTTGTCTTGGACGACCGAAATATTTTTTTTTTGTTGGGGGGAACTGTTCGGCATCAGTCGCATTTTGTATCGATATCTTTTAGCTACGTCGATTCGCTAAAGCTTGGCAAACTTTCAAAAGCATTTCGAATTGAGCGCGCTCTCTTCAATTTTTATTATGCACGTATACTACAAACGATCGTGTCAGAGGATATATTATGTTTTGACAAAATACGGTGTCACGGGGAAAAATTATTTTTACAACGGTCTAAGCCAATTTGGGCTCCCGATCCTCTTGAAAGACTAGCCAAACATTGTTTCACAGAACTGATCAATTCGCAACCCATTCGTGACACAGTGACAAGCGGAAGCTTATTGGGGCGTTTGACGTCAGAGGTGTTCCACTGGCGAATTGCCTCCCCAGACCACACGCGACACTGCTACGCCCGTCGAGCACAGGAGCTATGCAGAACAAGTTTCTGCGTTTATTTTTAGTCAATCAAACTTCGGGGTGGGTTGGCCCACGCTATTTTTAAGGGATGCACAAGCAACCGAAACCATTTGATCTACAACATGAAGCAGCTGCTGGATAACTTGTGAGGCTGATGATTCTCATGGCCATAAAATCGTCTTCTAGACCCACTCTAGAAGCTTCTTCCTCTAACCCTGGCGTGAATCTTGTCATTCAATGATGACTCCTATTTTCACGCACGATAAATCTGTAAAATGTAAATCAGTATAAAAATACGCATGACGTAATTCAGCAGAGGGTGAAGGTTAAAAAATGAACTGTAACAAGAAACAAAATTATAGGAATGCATGTCTTAGACAAAAAACGATAAAAATCATAAAGAAATAAGTTCTCACTCCACCGAAATACCAATGTTTCACCGTACCATATATACCGCATTTTTCGGGGAAGAAAGGCGATGTATGGAAGAAGAACCCACAGTTTAGTTCGACAGGAAAAAGAAAGTTGGCTTCAATTCAAATGTCTCGCAGTGAAAATAGCATCCAGCTGCTGCCCTGTGAGAGGCGAGAACGAGTCTAATAACGGGCCATGACGTTTCCTTTAAGCTTTCGTCCGATAGATTTGATTTCAAAACCAATAACTTCAAGAACTGAACAGTGCATGTGTCATGAACAGTTAAACTGCTGGATGAGAGATGTTGGGATTTAGTATTGGATAAACCTCATTTTTTGAATAACCGTGAAATGTGAAGTGGCGATTTCATAAAACAAACACGAGCGAAATTCGAGTGAACTCTACTGGTGATGAGATTGTCAGTACATAAGTGCGCCAGCTTAGGGTTTTGAATTTTTATTCAAGACTTTTTCAAATTCCATATTGGATCAAGCTAAAAAAAAAACGAAGAGCATTCACACAAACGGGTATCATCGAATTTCATTAGCAGCACTAAATGTAGAATAGACTATAACTTTCGAGGCAAATCATAATTTAAATCGCACTTATAGCTTGATGATTTTTCCTTAGTAAACGCAAATGTTAATTTACTTCTATTTAATCTTCTTTTCTATTTGAACTGATTGCAGGTGCAGAGCTAGCATTGGCAGGCAACGCACCAACTATATTAGAAGATCTGTCAGGTCTTGCCGGCCAGGAAGTTTCAGTACCGTGCAGTGTGGACGTGGCCACCTGCGGAGATTTTCACAGCGTCAAATGGTACCGCGAATCGCAGCGAGTCTTTGTCTACAGTGAACTGGCTAATCTAGAACGATCGGAAGGATCATTGACCAACAGGTACGTTTATTCTTCTCCTAGTTTAATCGGTGGCGCACATTTTACACGTATGCGTGCACGAATGCCGTTTATATTGAGCGCTCTTGACTCTAAAGCGGTGGTTTGTCTATCAAACGTGAACGATCTTCAAAGGAATGATACACCAGAAAGAATTTCTAGATATCTAGACCTTTGATTATGCATTTGCGGTAAGTAACTATTGACATGCGTCGTACACAGATCGCTTCAACAATGGAAAGAAGTCACTGTGGTTGGGAGCGTAATTCATCAGTTTTTTTTTGTCAGCCGTCTCCAACCTGCTATTGATGGTGAGTCGCAGCGTGGAATCACCACCACCTGTGGTGAGACGGATCGGTGTTTGTGATCAATGTTATGGATATCGTCACAAACGTGCTTAAGTTTCTTCGACATACATATTTATAAAATTGATACATTATGTTTAGAAACAAAGTTGTCGTTCTCCATACTTCTCTGTCACCTGATGATTATTGATGTTGTTTTTTTTTTGTTTTTTTGCCCTTTTTGTTTTAAAATGATCTTTGCTGGCGTGTCCCATAACGCGTCTGAAGAGCTCGGTTTGTCTTGTCGTCGAACGAAACCCAAGCCGGGTTGAAGATCAGCAGCTTGCAGTTGGCCGACGAAGGTCTTTATCGATGCGAGATCACCTATTTGGAGATCAACGAAGGCTGCCCTGTCGTTCAATATGTTAACCTCACTGTTCTCGGTATGTATATTCTATAATCCTGCACCCGTGATGCCCTATCTCTTACGTTGAATGTTGTCAGTGTGCAAAGCCACCCAATCGGAATTTTTAAAAGTTCAGTTTTGGTCATTTGTTTCAACGGTATACCGACGTCGCCATCTATCGATTATGTCCTGTATGTTTCCGCTTATCTTCTTTAGCAATTTTCATATTTCCATTTTTTTTCTATATTGTTCGCCGTGCTTCTAGCATCGCTCTTCTAGCGAAGCAGCTGCATTAGTCAGCACCAGCATAATCGATCGTCTTTCAAGAAAAAGAAGGATAGAGAAATGTCAGAGTACCTATGAAAAGCAGCAGCCCCCCAGCGATTCATCAATAATCGATCGAAAACGCAGGCTCGGCATATCGCCTCACTTAATGTGTCCTAAGGCTAGTTATATTTCTCATCGGACTTAAAGGTAGAAAGGTAGTACAGTTCTGCCTAGCAGTCTCCTACTTTCATATGCGTTCAGCCACGCATCACAACCTTAAAGAGAACACACAGAATAAAAAATAGCGAAGCAATCGATTTGACGACCATCCTCGCGAGAGATATATACATTCAAAAAACCATTGGAAAGCAGGCACGGCGCGTCAAGCACAATCTCTTGACTGCTCACATAACTCCGTTTAGGCAAATGCTGGAGTGCAACTATGATTGAAAGGTGAATTACATTGACCGTCGATAGTATGCTATTCTTTGGCCGGTCGAGGGAAGTCGCCGAATGGTGAATAGACGTAAAACGGTGAAACAACTTCGGGGAGAAGTCGCTTTCCCAAAGGATTCGAATGCAAAACTTTGTTTGTCACCCGTGCCTGCATTTCTTTTTGTACTATATATTCGGTACTATATACATACAAAAGTAATCGTTCCCTGGAGAATTTGCGTGTTATTTGCGGTCGTCCTTTTTCTAGGCGCTGAATGTTGCGTGATTTTTCCATAGTTTGTTTCACTCCAGTATCAGGATGAGGAACGTAAAGCGAAAATATAGGATTAAGATTTGGGGCGGTTCAAATGAAAAACAAGCAGATGTTGGCTTCGAGTGTCGTTGGAAGCATTTAAAATATGTGACTTTATCAATGATACGGGCCTTGTCTTTGGTTGTACATTATATTGTAAAATTTTTTGTATCACAGCGGCTCCCGATTATGTCGAGATTTTGCTGGAAGACGGGAAAACATCAGCAGCAATTAGAAATGTATCGCGGATCGGCCCGTTCAACGAAGGTACAATCGTCACCTTATTGTGCCGATCTGGAGGCGGCAGACCCGTACCTCACATTGAATGGTGGAACGGATCACACATCATGGAAGGTAGAATTTTTTCTTAGTTAATTTTTTACCGTTTTCCTGTCCCGCATTCCTTTTTTACATTCAAAGCCATTTAAATGGACCCCATATAAAATCTACGGTGTTGACACTAAAGTTGGCTTAAGACGACAGTAAATAATTAACAAACACTCCTTTTTTATGTAGCAGATGAAGTTGTGGCCACGCAGGAAGACAATGGCGCAGTGACTGGTATCAATCGGCTTCAGGTAGCCCTGTCGCGTCAAGACCTGGATGCACAGTGGCAGTGTCGTGTCCGTAGCCCAGCCCTAAGTTCACCGTTGGTCGCCAATTTGCGCATCGATGTACATGGTAAGTTGCCTTTGCATTTATTTATTTTTTTGTCTTGCTTTGTGTGACATTCTGACCATGGTATGATTTCTATATGATAGCAGTATTGGTGATAAGTAATCGTAACCTCAAAATTAGTATAAGCAAATTGGCATGAACATGACTAAATTTTATAATTGGATTTGTGATTCAGTGAAACCTACCAACGTGACACTTACTGGATTGGATGCGGCAGTGACGGAAGGAACTGCCGTTGTCGTTTATTGCGTTGCCGATGGCGCACGGCCAGCTGCTGCCATCACCTGGTACAATGATTCATCGCCATTGCAGAAGAGCGCCGTCGAGACAACGCAATTACAGGTCAGATCCAACATCCTTCGCAGTTCGCTCCAAGAATATACGCCATATTATGATTGCCTAAAAACGAGTCAAAATCTTTGAAAATAGTTACACTGGAATGGTTGAAAAGGATATTTCGGGGCAAGACAGAACTTTTATGGGAGGGAATGGCCAGAGCCGCGATTTGAAGGGATAGCCAGCAAGATTCGTGAAATGTGACACCAAATATAGAATGGGAAATAGGTTCCGCTTTATTAACTGGGGGGGAGGGGGATTGCCAAACGTGCTAGAAATAACAGCAAGGCACTCATCCATCGTTCCTATTGTTGACGCTTCCCTCTTTTGATTTATTTATTTTAATTCCTACGTTTGGTGTGGTTGATCTCGTCTGGGCGATAACCGTCAGCCGGAAGACGAAGCGGAAGTCGAGGAGCAAGTATGTAATAGTGAATGTCCTCCTAGAGGGAAAACAAAATGATCAAGGAGTGATGGCATGTTAACTTCAGTTTATTTCATTTTATCTTTTTAAAACCAATTACCCTTGTGATTAACAGTTCCGCTACTAGTGTGTCAGGTGATACTGAACTCTGTTAGATTCTCTTAAAGCGTCAACGTTTTTTGATGACTGCTTTCTAGTAAAAACTAGTTGCCAAATTTTTGCTTGCCGCCTGCTTTAAAAAAGTGGCTTGTGTTCCAGGACAGCATGTATAACACTTTGATAAGAAAAATGCTTTATTAATTCCAGCCAATTGTTCAATTACAGTCGGACGGTACTTTCAGCACGCGCAGTCGACTCATTTTCACGCTGAATCGACACGACCATCGACGCTATATCACATGCCGTGCCGGTAACACGGTCACTGAGGATTTGCAGCATAAACCAGTCCAAGCGTCACAGCTCCTCAGAGTTGAATGTAAAAATACTTCGATTTCTTTTTTTGTAACGTTAACACTCACGCCAATGTTTCATTTCTTTCTTTGCGCACATTTAATGCCCCGCGTGACGGACTACCGCAATTTTAGATGCCCCTACGGTTGCCGTTTCTCCGGAAAACGTCACCGTCAACGAAACGATGGATGTGCTCATTTTTTGCACTTACGACGCCAATCCGGTCACCTTGACGTCTGTCCAGTGGTTTAAAGACGACGTCGAGATTGTTATCAACGGCCCCCACAAATACGAAGGTGCCACCATCGACCAACCGGCTCTCCTCCTCAAAAAGGCAACAAGAGATGACGCTGGGGCTTATTCCTGTCGCCTTACCAATGCCGTTGGCACTGGCCACTCCGAAAACGTTGCCTTCATTTCCGTTCAATGTACGTACATCAAGTTACAAGCATATAGTGTACTGCAGCTCACGCGCATCCTAAAGGTGTCCAGTTGCTATTCTCATTGACTGTTATACGATAAATTTAAGCCGATTTTTTCATGTCTTATAATATCAGTTTATTCTATTTATGTAGATAATCTAGTTATATTTTTATTTGGAAACTTGAGCGATCGTTATCCTAATTTTGCAATGTCTTACTCAAGTCATTAGCTTTTGACTTTTAGTTAAAAGCATAAACAAAACGTCCCTTATTTTCTGGTAGTCTTTTGCACAAACTTCCTTACGCCTAACTTAAAATTTATTTTAGATCCAGCGGAAGTGCGTTTGGTCATGGAACCCGAATTGCCAGTCAACGAACTGGAACGTCCCAATATCACCCTCAATTGCCAGGTAATTTGTTGACTTAGAACTTGCGATTCTTTGCTATTTACCGCATAACGTGTGAATTGATTTTTCACTTTTACCTCCCAGTATGTTATCAAATACGTAATGGAAATATTGGAATAATGACTAATTAAATTTCATTAACTAGGTGAGCAGCGGCTACCCACCCGTGCTGTTGGGAGTCCGCTGGTATTTAGATGGCGAGCTCCTCAAAGAGTTGCCTGATTGCCCGCTCAATGAAACCATTACCTCATTTTCGATGTACGACGAAGATTTGTGTGACGTAGACCCGAGCAAATTACTTCTCGAATACGTTGGTCGTTCATTCCAAGGGAATTACTCTTGCGAGGGCATGAACGCTGCCGGATGGGGACCACCTTCCGAAGTCGAAACTCTTGTCATTTACTGTAAGGAAAATAGAACAGATTACAACCACCGTTTTGCATGACTACCTTTAAATTTTGTTAGTGGATAAAAAAGAAATCCAAACGTGTTGCAAAATTAAACCTGTTAGAAAACCTCTCATTTCATTTTTATAGATCCACCGGGGAATACCACACTGACATACGAGCCGGACGTTGTAGTAAAAGATGGTCCTATGACTTTAACTTGTGGGGTTTCGGATGTCGGCCAGCCTGCTGTTACACAATACAGATGGACACGCAATGGCCACGTCATTCCAGAGATTAGTGACGCCCAATGGAATGTCAGCCAAGTGACTCTGAACTATCAAGCTAACTACTCATGCACGCCGGTCAATGAGGCCGGCGAAGGAGAAACGGCTACCATTGAGGTTGAGGTCTATGGTGAGTGTTGTATCTCGTAGTGTGATAGTTTCACATTTTTATTATCATGAACTTTGCTTTATTCATTGCATCTCAGCTGGACCTACTTTCATTGAACGACTGCCACTAACTTCCGGTGCTCTCTCCGACGCCGCCGACGCCACCAAATTATCATGTCGTGCTGAGTGTTATCCGCTCTGTCAGATCGATTGGTTCCGCAACGGAATACCCATTCGAGAATCACCCATGTATACAGTCGTGGATAGTTTCGTGCCAGAAAACATCAAGGTACAAAATATATAGAATTAGTATATGTGTGTGCTGTCGCTATATAATAATGTCAGGCTTGAAAGGTATAATAAGTAGTTATGCTTATTCCTGTGTCGTTATTTTCAAAGAGAACGTTACAATATATAGAAGTAAGAATAATATATTTTTAAACAATTGAGCATATAATAACGGCTTCATTGTTTCTGGTGACATGTTGATGTGATTGTGTTCGTCATACGATTTATTTTTTAATTTGTTTTGCTATTATTTTCTTTTATTTATTTCTTACTTTTTTTACCGTATGTTTCACACAATCTGGACCTTAATGAAAAAACACATGTTAACAATTATTTCTTCAGAATAATGTATTTTTTTAAAGCATTGACTTCCATTTTCAGTCAGTCGTACAATGTGTAATACATTCTCTTTTCTTTTGTCTGGGATCAGTTTAACCAACACCAGTCGGTCAAATCAAGCTTATCTTTCAACATGCGCATGTGGAGCCAGGCAAAGTTAGATCCGATAGCCGACACAGCGAATTATACTTGCATGACGACGGACAACGTGGTCGGTGATGGTGTCTCGAGCACGACCTTCTTCACCGTTGAGTGTAAGCAAAACAATGGCAATTTAAAATTTTTAGCAGGATGAGTTACTCATTTGCTTTTACAGATGCACCCACCACTGCAATTATTGATAACCCTACGGTCGAAGTAGAGGAAGGTTCGATCGTTGGACAGTTGGAGTGTTCAGCTCCTGCCTTTCCGTTAGCCAATTACTATTGGCAACACAACCATCAGATCATAGGCAATGGACCACGTCTCACGCTCGACTACGGACTTAGCCGTGACAAGACGGGCGAATACTCATGCATAGCTCATAATCAGCACGGCAATACCAGCGCTAAGGCCTTCATCAATGTCGTTTGTAAGTTTTACGCGCATTGATTTTCCGATACCCGAATTCATGACGTTACTGTTTTACTTGTTTATGTAAAATAATTAGTCAAAATTTTAGCCTTCCAATAAGTCAAGTTAACATTTTGGTTTATTGTGTTACGTGCAGTTAAGCCCGAATGTTCCATCACTCTGCGTGAGATGGAAGGGAAAACGCGATTAATTTGCGAAGTCCAGGCCAATCCCAAGCTGGTCGATTTTATGTGGATGCTGAACAATACCACGTTAACTACTGACATTGTGCACATGGGTTTGCAAAGTGTTCTGACAATTGACGGACCGGCTCCCACCAGCGGAATTTACTATTGCCATGCCAACAACTCGGTCGGATTTGGAACTCCTTGCGAAATTAGCGTTGAAGGTAAGGATTGTTTTAAAAAAATTTTTTTTCATGCTTGTTAAGACCAAAGGTACCAGTTCAAGTATACCCACGTTTTAACAAATAAGAGGAACTGAAGTACTATGTAGGAAAGTGATATGAAGCTATTTGTCTTAACGATGAACGAAGTGACATGTCAGACCATTAGAAAACCATTGTGAGTTTGCCCGAAGAATCCTTGTGCAGACGAATGGATTCGTCGTATCGCTCTCAATAAAGTTGTTCAGTACGTCTCCGTTAGTCATGTGCTATCTCTTTTTTTTTCTCAATGCAGGTGGATTGTTGGCGAAGCTGGGGGACGAGAACATCATTATAATCGCCATTATAGCAGCCGCCATAGTCGTCATCCTCGTCGTCTGTATTGTGTTACTCGTCATTTGCCGAAGGCAGCGAACTGATGACAAATGTAAGTCCTTCTTTTATCTCATTTTATATTGCCTATTCATGAGTAGTTCGAATATCGACCATGGTAAGTAATTGGCATTTTAAAAGACAACGGGGTATTGCAAAGATGCGGGGGGCACTTTTCAATGTCAATCATTTCGGATGACGTAATCTGGACGTAATCATACAGACAGAATACGGAACTCCTAAGCCGGTGTTTGCCATGTAATAGATCAATGCGTTTTGGTATTTGTGTTTTGATTTACGTACGGAATGCATTTCCAGCTTTTTGTCGACTCGTTTGCTTGCGTCGATTTGTCACTAACAGTTTGTATTTCTTGTTTTTTTTGTTTTTTTTTATTTATTTATTTTTTGTTGCATTTTCCCCCATTATTAAACAAACAATACCAAAATGCCCAACATTTCACGATCGCCGCACACTTGTCGTTGTTCAGATAACCCTGCCGCTACCATGGAACAACGTGAAAAGTAAGTTACCACTTTTTTTTTCCGAAATTTTTTACGCCTTTTTTCGTACCCTGTCTATGTAGCCTACGACTTTGATGAGGCTATTCGCTTTTTCCTATTTATCGCTTTCATTCCAGTGCAATCTATTACCCACTTTCAAGGACACAAAAACGCCTTTTCTTTTTTATTGAGGATTTTACAGTATTTTGAAACATTCAAAGGCAATTAAATATCATATAAAAGTTTTAAAGAATTTGTAAAATTGATTGTAAGAAAAGCATAAAGACATTAACGTTGCGAAAGAAAAATTTTCTTTTGCTGACGGAGATTGCGATGCACTGTCTTTCAGACGTGTTTCCGTTTCCGGTTTTTTAAATGTCCTATTCTGAAATTCCACGTCGAATACTGATTTGCGTGATAGATACAAATTGCAGCTCAGTTAGTGAACACTTTACTCACGAACGATAGACAATATTAAGCTAAATAAGGATGAGGATGTAACTCAGTTATATTTGTAAAATTCATATTTTGATAATATTAATGTATTGGGACCCTGTCTCTTTGTATTTCCAGTCATTCTGCCCGTTTTGTAATCAATGTGTACGCCAAACCGGGACCGTGATCACTCTGCGTATCAACAGCAACTTTTTCAATGAAAATTTAATACTACAAAGAAAAAATTCGAAAACGTTTAAGTTTTAGAAACAAGCGAAAACGAATGCAGCGTGTTATTTTTCTTTTCGTTCCTTTTTTTTTTCTTTTCTTTTTTCCTACTGCTTAAGTGATTTAGTTCATCCTAGCAGGCAAATAGCCCTGCCCGTCTAAAAATAGGTTCTTCATTTGTAGTTATGTGCCTCTCACGATCGAATTGGTTTGCCGATGAAGGATGAGTTTTGCATTTTAAGATTTAGCAACTTGAACTTGAAAGTGTGTCCGTACCGCACATCAAGAGAACCATTCACAATTCTTGTTTATATTTACAAATCGCGTTTACATTTTCTTCTTCTTCTTTCACTTGAATACCTTATTCGCGCAGGACTTGTTTCGCGTTTTCTGGCGTTTTATGCATAGTATAATAGTAATGATAATGTTTGGAAAATTCTAGAACTACTATGAAAAGATTACGTTGAAGAAAAGAGCAATAGATATTGTTTGAATTCCATCCGTCATGAATAGAGCCACCTTTATTTTTTCTTCCGATTTATATTTACGGTTATGCTGTAAATTATTTCTTAGCCGAGCAACGCAAAATCGTCGTGAATTTATATTTGAATTTAAATTTTACGCGCTTTGCCACTTTGTTCCAAGATCAAGTTGGACCCTCTGGTGTTGATGACCCTTTTTCCTTTTCATCAGTTTTACTTCTGAATACCTCTAGAGCTACCTATTTTCCTTTTCCATTCTTAATTTTTATTACCTCATTATCCCAAAAGCACGAAGTTATAGTCTTTTGTTTATTTCTGCCATTTGTTTTTTTTTCTCATATATTTTCGCATGGATTCACCACCTTTCCTCGCTGATGCTCATCTTATGAACCTGCATGAAACCTGCACCTAAACAACACCATATCACAACAAAAATTAAATGAAACTATGAAATAAAAAATAATAATATAAAACGAAATGGAACAACAAAACAACCAGTCCGGAGGGAGGATCACTTATGACTCTGCAATCAGGAACAGCGATCCAACAAGTTCATCAACATAAATGGCCATTACGACCCGGTGTCCAAGTGCACGTCAATGACACGAACAGCCTTACATTGGCCGCTTCCGGTTCTGTCCTTCTTTCGCCTGTTGACCAAACACAAGACGAAGTGCAAAATTCCAATTCGAAACGACCGCGTTCCGACTCCTCTGTTTCGCAAGCAGATCAATTTGGAGCGGGCAAAGCAGTTGATCGTCAAGTGGTAGAGTCCAACATTCCGTATTACGAAACGCTGCGGGACCAAAAATCACCATTGAGTGGAAACCGCGATTCAGGAGGCGAGTCCCAGGCAACGGATTCCGGCAGTGAGAGCACTCGTTCTGTTATCTGTATTAAAGGACCTTGTCGTCCTAAAACTCTAACCCCTGTCACATCTCATCACCTCAGTGATACTGAAGCATGTCGGGAGAATTCAGCAGGTAGGCTACCTCCTTCGCTTATGAAACGTCCCAACTAATTACATTTCGTTAAAAAAAATCGACATTACCTTGACATTGCATTTTTTACCCTGTGTCCATACTGTTTGGTCTGGCCTATTCCTAATCCTGGCATCCGTTTTTGTTTCGCCCTGTATTTGTTGCGACGCACATCCTTTGCCTTTTGCTTTGGGTTTTGCACCTGCTATCTTGGTCCGCTCGTCATGCAGCCTCCAAGTCAGAGAGCGGAACTTCTACTAGAAAGAGGAAAAAGCCAGAAGCCAATTCACCTTCTTCATCCATTACAGGTATGTTTCATAGCATTCCGTACGAAAGCATGACAACTCGATAGGTTTCGCATTCGTTTCGGATGCTATTCTATTCTTTATTTTCGTGTAATCTTGGCTACTTTCTATCTATTTTTCTGCACGATTTCATTTGCATCCTGATATTATGCACTTCATATGGAAAATCGCCTCGGGTCTCTTCATTTCTCAAACGATTTCAATTTAAATGTCATTTACATCTGTGACGATTGCTATCATCTGTGATTAAATTGAACGAATTTTTATTTTCAGCCGTTTCAGCAACGGGACCCTCAACCAAAAACGGCAATGATAATCTTCCAGAAAATAGTAAAGCTTTCTACGAGAATCTTCCCTTCCACGGGCTTCAAACCGCCCCAAATAAGGTAGTTGCGTGAATCAAATTTTTGTAATTATCATCCTATCCAAAACTTGCATGCTTATTTCGCCAAGTAGCTACTTGGAAAGAGACTATGCTAGGATCAGATTGTAAGTTGAAGTTCATGGCGACAAATTTCAAACGTTTGTTTGTCTTTGTTTTCTCATCGAACATGGTTGCATTGGCACCGAGAATGTTGGATGCACGTTGTTGTTCATCGTTTTGCATGATTGCCTGACTTTATCGGTTTGTTTCTTTTTCTGTTTGTCTATTGTTTGGGTCACTATGACACCTTGTCTAGGACTTTGTCAGCCGCCCTTCCAGTCAAATGAGTCATACTCCTTCCTCCGGTTATGGATCGGCACGGAGCACTAATCGAACCATTTCGGAAGC
Organism: Daphnia sinensis; assembly: GCA_013167095.2. NCBI lineage: Eukaryota > Metazoa > Arthropoda > Branchiopoda > Diplostraca > Daphniidae > Daphnia > Daphnia sinensis. The sequence continues at coordinate 413,153 of CM023190.1, read as the reverse complement.
GATAAGCAATAAAGACAGCCAAACGTCTACTGCCCCTGATCAGCTGGGACGTAGTCGTAACTGTCATCTAAATTCGCTTCGTAAACCTAAAGTAGCTGATGTGAGCTCCCGTTTTCGTTCTCTCCGGGTGCCACGTGCCGGTCCAACACCTACGTCTGTGGGATATGACTCGGCTGATTTTGCATGCCAATCACCCAAGCCCGCGGGAACTGTTTCCCTACCGCTCGAAACGGTCGCGACACGTGAACAACACTGCCAACCGGAGCATGAACAACAACTATCTATTCCCGTGCCTGCCCCACGTTTTCACACGCTTAAACGCCACCCCTACCAGAACATTCCGATTCCGTTGAAGAATGCGCAGATACAAAATCAAGAGCACCATGATAATTCAGATCAGTTCATGCAGGTAAAATAATATACTTTTTGTTCTTTTTCGTTGTTGCTATTCTGGTTATGGGCATGTGAAATGATACATCTTTCGTTTGACACTTGTCAACGGTCTTATACATGCATCATGTGCGGATTCAGCTGGAGCCCGGTGTCATTTATTTTGCCGATGCTGTAGTCTTTTTTAAACGTGAGTGGTTTGATAAGTCACCAGTATTCGAAACAGTTCTGCCGCTCCCAACGGGATTGTTGCATGGCAGCTTGCAGTAGAATAGTTTTTTTCCCCTTCGCACGTTCCCACTGTGTTTTGCTTTTCAATATTTACTAAAACCCGGCATGCATAATAAAAATTGCATGCCAAGTTTTTAAAACTAGTTTTATTTGTTTTGTGTGTTTGTTAACAATGTGACGTCATAGATGAACCCGTTGATGAGCTCAACCAAGAGCACAAGCATGATTGATCCACAGCTGCAACAACGAGCCTGGACACCTCGGCCGCCGGCTCCCGTTCATACCTCGTCATACGATCCTCCTAAACAGCAAGCTCAGTCGCATCATGCTCCATCATCCCGTTTTCCGCCTAACACTAACCACGCATCCTACAAGCAAGCCGGCAGCACTGTTTACGCCGACTTGTCTATTTCTTGTACTGCCGAACTGAAACCCCATCAGAATGAAATATCTCCAACGGAATACGCAGTGTTGCAGTTTATGAATGGAGGCCAAGAAGTCCAGGTTTAAATAAGAGATGAGGTACCGTGCTGTAACTCCGTTCCCTTCATTTCTTGATTCTACCCAGACTGTGCAATGATTTTAAATTTTATAAATTAAACAGTCAATCGTTTGCTAGATGTAATGGAGCGAAACACTAAAATATGTTGACATTTGAATTTTTTCTAATGTTATGTAGCCCTTCAAGCCGATCCTGTCCGATCTAGTCTATGCCGACATCGATGACAAAGATTATGGACCAACCTACTATAAAAAGGCTAGTATCCTCCAAGCGTCGGAAAAAAAAGCTCAGGCACAAGGACTGCCAGTTCGACCAACTCGTGAGACAAGGCTTTAGAGTTACGACGACTGCATCAAATCAACTCGGATGTCTCCTTAGTCATAAAACTAATAATTGGCTGTAAAACATAACAGTTTCCCAACTACCACGAATTCTGGTTCAAAATATTCGAAGTAATCTGTTTTACCTGAGAAGCGTGTTTGATAGAAATGGGTACTAAATAATTAAAAAATCGATTGCAATCTGTTTTCCCTTCTAAACTAATCCGTTAAATGTTAAACAAAGTCACTTTGAAATCCTTTCCGCCCGTCTTTGGCTTTGGTCGAGGATTGCAGTGGTTGCTGAATGATAAGGTTAAGGTAGCAACCACCGTTGCTATTAAGATCTTGAAAATGTCGCATAATTGTATACTCAAGTGTTTTCAAGCAACAATATTTGCTGTGATGTTTGTCGTGGGTTTGCTCGGAAATGGAAATGCTCCTCTTTTCTTGTTTCTTGTACAGCAGTCGTTGTTCTGTGCACAATAGCACACTCTGTTTCAGCTTTTTAGGTATATAGGTACCGCTGTTATGATAATATGAAAGATATCCTGCATATAGTTTTACGTATTCTCTCATGAAAAACATTTAATGTAAACTGCTCGTTTCCGAGAGCAGCGTGACAAGATGTTAATTGTACAGCGTAGGTCGTATTTTTGCCAAAGAAATTCCAGTATAGGTATGGAGTGCGATACTATGAAGATCGGCCATATCGCTGACTTTCAGCATCGTTATTCGTATACCTAACTGTAATACTTGAGTTTATACATTAGTAAATCGAAACGTTCACCTTCATTTTGAGCGAATTTTGCAATTAATTCAGATGCAGCGTTTAATTGTGGCTCAACCAAAGCAATCGCCTGGCATACCTAGGGATGGTAGACCATACTAGCTTTCTGGAGCTCTCTCAATATCTGTGCTGGAATGCAAAGGACTATGCATTAGCGCAAATCGAGAAACAGTTGGCCCATTATTACAAGGAATTGATGCGTCAGAATCTTTTAACATAAAATGGGCGTAAGTAAAATCTAAAATACTGCATCCAGTTGTTACACTACAAAAGAGTTGTATGGAAATTTTATCTTTCAAGTTCGCTTGAGGTATAACCTATCCTCAAGCTCAGTTTCCGTTCGCAATGAAAAGAAAAAAATCTGAAGAAACTCCAAGGTTGATTTAACTAAGAGATTTTCTTGTGCAAGATGATGTCCGACTTGTCGAACCAGCGGGAAAAAAATAGAAACCATCCCTCTTTTATAACATTAATTTTGTAATGGGAAGGCCTAGTAATGTCTAAAACTTTTTCTTTCTCGCCGAAATGGTCCGTGACACGTCCTTCGTCCAGGTATTTCGTTTTGTTGGTGAAATTTGCCATCTTTGTCGTTCGTACCATCCTTTGGTGTACCAGGAGCTAGTGTTGAACCACGCTGTTATTTTGTCCCTGACGATTGAGCTTTTAAGCAAATATTTTGAGCCATAGCTTTCAAAACGATGTTGGTTTAAATGTTTTTGAGCTCACCCCACTTCTGTGTGCATGTTTATATACCCTAGTGCAATTTCGTTAGTATGTTCACAGTATTTCTTTTTTGCCATCGTTCATTGTAAGCAGTATTAAATAAAACAAAGGGTCACATGTTTCGGTCGATTGTTTACACTTTAAACGTATATCTTTCCTGGAGGGAAGTGACACAGTGATTTTACTTGAAAAATGCAGTGACACGTTTCTGTACCACTCGGCGGCCAAATCGCGTTTGGCAAATCGTACTACGGGTTAGAGATCAAGTTGATAAACTATAAGGTGATCGTCGATCATGTGCCTAACTATAATTTTTATGGGGCTGAACCGATTTCCTTTACTCCGTAACTGTTCAAACTTCTGTTTTCACTTTACTCCGCAATGGTTCGCATCCCCGTTTGCAATTTGCCAATTGGTCTGGCGCCGCTACTTCCATTCTCGCTTGTCCTTTCCATGTATTAATATCTATCTACTAGAAACTTTAGGCCCGTTCAGGGCCGGGGGATAGATGGCACTAGCGTATTTCTAACTCTTTTTTTTCGCTATTTAACATTTAAGCCCTGTTACTCTTCCCTTGCCATTTTTTCGCCCGTCGACTCTTCTTTGCTAAGCCGTTCACTGTTTCTGCCCGCTACAATACCCGTTGTAGTTGCGCATCCTCCTCTTTACAGTTTCTGCCCGTCGACCCATTTTGCTCCCCCTCCCCCCAAAACTTCCAATGCAGTTGCCCGTCGAGCCATCAGTCGTTGTCTCTACCCGTCTAATCCCTCACAGTTTTTGCCTGTCCACTCACTCTGCCCGTAAAAATGCCCCCTGAAGTTGCCCGTCGGCCTGGTTGTTGTCTCTGCCAGTTTAACTTCTTACAGTCTCTGCCCTTCGACACAGTCTCTGCCCGCCTAAAAGCCCTCTAAAGTGAAACGCCCACTGAAGTGTCACGTCGACCCTGTCGTTGTCTTTGTCCGTTCCCCCCTTTCAGTCTTTGCCCGTACACTCACTCGCTGTCCACCAAAATTCCCACTGTAGTTGCTCGTCGACTCACTCTTTGCTTCTCCCCGTCTACCCTCTCTCAGTTTTTCTCCTCGACCCAGTCACTGCCCGTCGAAATGTCAACGGTAGTTTCCCGTCGACCCCTTCGTCGCCCCTGGCCGTCTCACACGTCACAGTCACTGTCCGACTCTGCCCGTCAACCCACTCTATCCTCCTAGACGCCTGTTGTAGTTTCCCGTCAATTTTTTGACTCTACCCGTCTTTCCCATTACAGTTTCTGCCCGCCAAATTGTCAATTAATTTTTGAAATTCTTTGTTCCCTCTGCCTGTCGGCTCAGTCATTGCCCGCCAAAATGTCAATTATTGTTTCTTAGCCGTCTTCATTACCTCTGCCCGTCAGCTGTCATCCAATTCAATGTCCGTCGACCGAGAAATTGTACATTTCCGCAGTTCCGCCCACCTTTTACGCGCTTCCAAACTCCCATCCCACCAATACCATAGCCGGTGGCAGGAGCCAATCACAGGATTCAGTTTCAGAATCACGTGATTGGCCCCCCGGGCCAATCATTGCATGCGCCGATCGCGACCAAAAAGGTTATCGCTTTTTAGAGAACTCTATAAAAAACCAAGGAAAAAAGGAGGAGCCGAATGTCTGTGCTGGTGCTGTGATTGGCTGGCGTAGGATGGTGGGAAAATGGGTATCTACGAAATGGCTACCTCTGATTGGTTGGCAAGGTTCGTCACCTCAGCTGGGGGAATTGATGAGATGAAAGACGATAGGCGCAAAGAGTGGATTGAAAGGTGGAAATTTATTTGTTTTCGGTCCAAGGGCATTGATTAGGATGGGTGGACGACAGCATATGAGGCGACGGGTAGAGGCAACGAAGACGGCCAACAAGAATTGACATTTTAGCTGGAAGTAAGTGGGCCGACGGGTCGAAACTGTGAGGTGGAAGACCGGCAGAAGCCACGTCAATGGACACTACGTTGGACGTTTGGGAGGGCGGAGAGTGGGTTGACGGGAAATTTCAATGGGCATTTTGGCGGGCAATGTCTAGGTCGGCAGGAAAAAAACGGAAAGAAGTAGACGGACTGAAACAAAAAGTAGGTTGACGGGCAACTACAGTGGGCATTTTGGCGGGCAATCAGGGGGAGTACCCAGGGGGATACCGACAGAGGCAGCCAAAGGGCTGACCAGCCACTGCGTTTTTCCGAAGAAATTTAGGATCAACGGGCAGAGAACGGGCAAACACTGTTAGGGATACGACGCCCAGAGACAATGACTGGGTCACAGGGCAATTTCATTGAGCATTTTGGCGGGCAGTGAATGGGTCGACGGGCAGAAAGGTGGTTGACTGACACAGACTGTCAGAGAGAGGAGGGGTAGAGGCAATAAAACTTCAGTAGGCATTTAGGCTGGCAGTGACTCGGCCGATGGGGAAAAACTGTGAGAGGGTAGATGGGCAGAGGCAAAGGGTGGATCACCGGGCAACTGTAGTAGTCGTTTTGTCGGACAGAGTGTGTGGACGGGCAGAGATTGTGAGCAAAAAAAAAACGAACAGAGGCAACGAAAGAATTGACTTTGTCAAAACTTCAGGGGGTGTTTTGGCAGAAAATGGGTTGTCCGGCGGAGATTGTGAGAGGGAGGACGGGCATTAAATCGGGCCTTTTTTCTTGCAGAGACTGTGAACAGTTTGGCGGGCAGAGAAAGGGATCGCCGAAAGCCTAACAACGTTACGGCAAAAAAAAAGGATCATTAGCAGGGCTCAAATTGCGAAAAGAAGCGTTAACAATACGCTAACGCCACCTATCCCCCGGTACTAACGGGCCTAAACTTACTAGTCTTTACTCCATGAAAAAGAGGAGGAGCCTAATGTCTATGCTGTTGCTGTGATTGGCTGGCGTAGGGTGGTGGGAAAGTGGGTTCGAAGCTCTAATGTGATTGACTGGCGCAGTTCGTTGGGTGAGGAGAATTGGCGGGAAGGACTTTGGAAAACTAAAGTGTGGATGGACACGTGGAAATTTGTAGCTCTTAAGTACACGGGCGTTTCTTAAAATGGACCGGCGCCAGCCTGTGAGTCGATGGGCAGTTACTGTAAGCAGATAAACGGGCAACTATATTTTGACGGTAAACTTTGAGAGAAAGGACAGGAATGGGCAAAGATAAGGAAAGTGAGTAACTGCAACGTGCATTTTGGAGGATTGGGATTAGATTGACGGACAGAGACCATGATGAATGGGACGGGCAGATGGATCGTGTGGGTCTGGCGCGCAGTGAGTGGGTCAACGGGCAACTTAAGTGACCATTTTGGCGGGCAGTAAAGTGGGTCAATCGGGAGAAACTGCGAAGGGAGAGACGGGCAAAAAAAAGTGAGTCGACGCGCAATTAAAAAGAACAGGCGGGCAGAGACTGGGGTGATGGGAAAAAAAGGGTCAACGGCAAAGATTGTGGGGGTTTAGACTAGCAGAGATCCACCCAGACGACTGGGTGGATGGGTAACTTTATTAGGCCTTTTGGTGGGCATTAATCGGGTCGGCGTGCAGAGACTGTGAGGGGCAGAACGGGCAGTGGCAACAAAAGGGTTGACGGACTCCTACAGCTGGCGTTGCGGCGGAGATATTGGGCTAAAGAGGAGAGTGTGAGGAGGGGGGGGGTCAACGGGCAGAGGCTGTGAGGGATAAAACGGCAAGAACACAACGATTCGATCGACGGGAAATTACAGCAGGCGTCTAGGCGGGCAAATAATGGCAGGGTTTCTATTTGAAAAAAAGGCTAAAGATTCGACGGGGAAAAACAATGGTGGGAACCGATTGGCAGCCAAAGATTTGAGAAAAAGCCTAAAAATACGTTAGCGCCACCTATTCCCCTGCCCAGGACGGGCCCAAAGTTACTCAATTTTTGTATACTGAACTTGTCTGCCATTTAATGACGTCAGTCAGTAATGCCAAGTCAGCCACAAGCAGTCGTAAACGAGTCTCCAACGGAACATTTGGATGCGAGAGTCAGTCCCTACTGAGCCATTTGTAGTACTCTTGTAACATAGTGCTATTCTCCAGCTTATCGAAGTGAGGTTCTTTCCATTTTCCTTTTGTAATGTTATCATCATTCGCCATCACCTACCCATTGTTCGATAATACATTCAGAACGTTAACGATTAGACCAATCTCTTATTCCCGAACTATTAAACACCAATCATGCATTCAAATATCAAGGATAAACCATTGTCAGTCAATTTCAACCAAAAATCATTTGTAATTTCTAAAAATAATGGAAAGCTACTTTTTTACAGGATTGTTTGCGATTAAAATTTTTTAGATGTGTAATAAAAAAACTGAAAACAAATAAGGCCACACCTTCAAAGCGACATTTTCAAGACTGATATAGAAAGCGTCGAAAGTAAACTAAAAAGATAAGGTAACATTACAAACTTGTTTCTCAACGAAGTGCCTCTCTGCGCAGTACAACATCTCTCCGTCTATCAATGGACACCGTAGTGTAGGATTGAAGATAATAACATTTGGCAATTTGGTATTGGTGACTGCTAAGATCCAGCAATCAAATTTTCAGTATTTTAAGCGATGGGCTTCCCATTGTCTTGAGTATGAGCTTCTAATACAGCCAAGAGATTAGTGCGGCCTCTTCATAGCGGGTCGATACTATGAGAAAAAGGCACATGGGAAAGTTGTGATCGTCTATTCTTCAGTTTGCCCAGGTTAGGCTAATTATGAGAAACGGCCAAGAAACACTTGGCATCGCGGATTCCATTAGATTGGATATTTCCGGCCGTCTCCCGTATACTTTCAACAAGATTTAATTGGGGATCCATCGGGTAGTGAACTCATTTTGGGTATGATTGAATGGTACTATGTGTGTGTATTACGTTCACTCATAATCAGTTTTTCGAATGGTGTTGTCTTGGTCGTGATTATGTAGTAGTTACGACTGTAAGATTCAAAAATTTAAAAATTTTTCGAAAAACGATTACACAGATCATGGGGCTAAATAGCAAATATGTAAACTTATCATTACTTTACATTCGTGATATAGTTTTACCGAAACACGACGAACACTGCCGGGAAAAATGTCAACAAAAAAGATCTAGATGAATCGATGGCAAGTGGTTTTTTGCCAAATTTTGATGCTGACATCAGGTTGTCTACATTTTTCTATTGCCGTCCAAATCGAATTGAACGTGCAGCTTTTATTGCCCTTATCTCCTAGCCGTTGCCCTGTTTTTATTCCAAGTTCATTTTTCTACCCACTTTCTACTTTTATTACTCTAACGGTAAAGTCACCCGTCTTCCACCTAACTTTAGATTTTTAGAAATGCCTGACTTCATTTGACCTTAAATTCTGCTCTCTATTTCGCCGTATAAATCATGGACGAATTCAACCAGTCCACGAGTTCGACCAGTCTGTCAATCAATCAGTTGTAAAAGAGTAACTTTCGTCCATATCTTCTTAGAGAAGGTGGACTCTTTTACTAAATAAGAAAAGAGTTAAAAATGAGAAACGAAGGCGTTTTATCCACAATGCCGTTATATTTTGGCTATACGATTAAGGCCGATATGATTACATAATTAGGAAATAACATACCGAATCGGAAGACGAGAAATGGAAGTAAAAAAATTACACATAGGTGAATAACATACCGATTAGAAGAGGAGAATCGAAAAATAAAGCAGGGGAAAGAGGCTAGCAAGACGACTACATTTAAAATAATGGAAGAATGGAATCAGAGCAACTGTTCCATTTGCAAGCTGTTAGTAGACTAAATCTTCTTAGTTCGAATGTTCTTGATGAAACTTTGTTGTCCAGTTGCGTGATCTTGATGACGCGTCGGTACTTCGCGCGTGCAGCCAATCAAAAGATGTTTGTTTAATGGCTGGATGAGCGTCGCGCGTGCGACCAGTTAAAAGATGTTTGTCTAATCGCTGGATACACATCATACGTCTGAGTCAGGCAGCAGTTGTTCATCTAGGTCGATGCTAAGACGCATATTGTTTACTGTTGCTACGCAATTGTGGAAATTAGAATAGTAAACGAAGACAAGTAAAAGCGCGATTTAAATGAGGCATCTAATGGAGGCTTCATTTACACAGTCTTCTCCCGATTCTTCTCTCATTTTTTTACCTTTTTCTTTTTGTCGCTTTATTTTGTAATGTGTTGGTGCCAAATTTTAATACCCCAATTGTTTCACTATTCATTGTTTAATACAATACTTACTTATCATTACTAGGCCTGCTAAATCACTATTAATTAAAAACTATACTAAAAGTATAGTCCATTTCCTTCTCTCCTTCCCTTCTCAGTCGTTTTTTTCACATGTTTGTTATTGTTATTGTCCATTTGCTGGTGCTGGAAGGCTGAATGCATGGCCGTTCGTGGGGTACTGACGTAATCCGGGCACCGATGACAACGCATGCTGCGTGAACCGGATTGATATTTGTGTGTGGCTGCTGAGTCAGGAAAACAGACCGAGTCCTTTCCCAGAAATTCCCATCTGGTCTGTTCTTTTCTGTTTTTCCTAACAATATTGTAACGGCTAGATCACTAGCCATTAATCAGAACGGAAACAACAGTATCCAATAGATCAGAGCTCGAACAAAGAGCAATTTAAAGTATCGTATAGTTCCGCCGAGAGCCTATAAAATGAATCTAACCCGAAACCAACGCTCTCAGTATCTGTAGACTCTTTCTGAAAGTCAGTGGTTCTTAATACACAGTTCACTCTCGTACCTGTCGTTACATGGTGGGGATTCAAACGGTAAGCCAAATTCGATCCAGAAATAGTCCGTACCAGTCTAATTAGTCAAGAAGAGGCGCGTAACGTTTAGAGACCTTTGCGAAAGACTCAGCCGGTCTTGTACAGTATGTTGCAGAAAAACGTGTCAAATAAGGTGGCCCTAGGTTTTTTAATGTGTTTCTTTAGCATATCGGCCGCAAGGTGGCTTAGTTTGACAGCGATGTTTTCCGCACGGCATAGTTCTGCAGATTCCTACCTACTGCAGCAGACGGTTTTAGCCAAATGTTAATTGTCAAAGTCATCACGTAAAACGTCAAAAAAAAATTTGTGACAAGAGTTTGTTAAAAGATATATAAGATACTAATACACTGTGCTGGTAAATGTATAGAACTTTTAATTTAAAATTTTAATCTTAATTTCTTGTTTCTGTTGTTTTAGATAAAGGAGCGGTAGCAAATAGGAAATAAAAAAACATTACAGCCAAGCCTCTATTTTGTTTGTTTTTTTGTAGGAAATATCAATCAACAAAATCTCTTCTTTGGTTTTCCTCAAAAGCATAAATATATATTTGCTACAAGTTTTCATTATCCTATTACAATTTATACACGCAAAGGCTAGACCCGCAGTGATACAATAATATACACCAGTTAAAGCGGAGGTGGAGGATGAATTAACAACAACCTCAGGTAATATTAAAACTACAGTTGCTAATTATTTTGTAACAGGAACTTTAAATCGTTCAATATTTTTTCTCCAGCAACAGTATGGTCTGTTACTTTTTTATGTTGGTACGATTTAATACATTTTTAATTAAAAACAGGGCTTCGTTAACATTGACATTTAACAGGTTCCTAATGAATACTGGAATTATGAAACCACCTTATCACTTATCTTGTATTATACGTTGTATATATGGTAGTCATAATGTATCATATTTTGTATAAATAAAATGTTTGATGGCATCATATCTAAATGTTTTGTTGTTGGTTATTTTTGCTTTGTTTTGAAGGGAAAAACAAGATGAACAAAATTTGTGTTTTTTAAATTAGCTTCCGGAAAGCTGGTTTATTTGGAAATAAAAAAAATTGAAGGTCAATGTTCTTGACCAAAATTCTTAAAAAAAACACAATCAATGAAAGAAACATAAAAGACAAAACAGAGAACCATTAGAAAAAATTGTTCCGCTTCCTACAATGGAATTCACTTTGGTATCAAAGACAAAAAGAATCAAACAGGCTTTTCCAATACAAGTCGCAACTGTGTTTGGTGTCTCAAAATCTTTCGATGAGGACCCATAGATCTTCTTGGTTTTCTGGTTGTTTTGCGTTAAGGTCAATGGTTTTTTCTAGATCCAACCATACCTTTCGAAAGGGCCAAACGTCTCTGAAATTTTCTGGCCACGGATCTGCCTTAATATTATTTTGGCCACTGATCCACTCCTGTAGTGCGTCCGTGATGGGAGATGTTTTACCGTCCGTGTAGGTAATATTGTGGATCTTGTTTTCCGTCATCAATTCCGCACCAAATTCTTCGTTGAATACTTCGATGATCTCGATGGGGAAATTGTCAACCCGACAAATCGATCCTACTCCGCCAGTCGTTGAGAACCAAGCCCACACATGAAGGGAATGTTTGGTTTTTTTACCTTGCATGGGGAATTGTCCCAAAAAAAATTTAAAATAGGATTTTTACTTTTCAGCGAAAAAAATAATAGCTTAAAAGAAAAAACTTACCTGAATGTAGCGGAGTCAGTGAAAATAGTATTAGTCCATAGTTTTCTTTCACGCCGGACTGCAACATCACTTGGCGTAGTAGATTTTAAATTTTGGAACGAATGCCATGCCAAGAGCGAAATTCGTGCTTACACTTGAAGAGAAATGAAGAGAAATGAAACACGAGACCTTGACTCTTGTCCGCGTTGAAATCGTGAGGGGAAAGGGTAAGAAAAGTTCACCTAGGTTGGAGTTGGACAGAAAGTAAAAAAAAGGTAACTAGGCTGGATTTGGACAGGAAGTCTGTAGCTAATGCGCATAGAGATTTATTCTTGACCTAGGTCGAACTGCGTAAGCTGAAAAAAATATACCTTTTTGCACCACATAATTTTTTACTGGGGGAGGAAGGGCTCAGTATTAAAAAAGTATTGAATAAGGTCAGTCGCACCCCTAAATTTCCTTAAGCGCTATGTTTTTTCGTGAGCCAGGCAGACATTTATATTTAAGTCTCCAACATAGAGGAGCTATAGTTGCGCTTTCTAACAAAAATACTAGCATACCTGAAATCGCAGACATAATTCAATGCCACCCGAATACGGTGAAAAAGTGGATCCGTCGATACGAAGAAACTTTTGACGTTAAGCGCAAAATAGGATCCGGAGCAACTCGTAAAACAATGCCAGCGCAAGATGCAATGCTGTTGCAGGCCATCAATGCCAAGCCAATCACAACCCTGCAGGAACTAAAAGGTAACAGCAATAAAAATTTTTAGGTTTTATATTATTAAAGCTTAAGCATCCATAGATATTTGTGAATTGCCCATTCACCGAGGAACGATTTCTCGAAGACTAAAAATACATGGCATTCACGGAAGAATTGCTGCCAAAAAAGAATTCCTAACACAGGCCCAGAAGAATGCAAGATTAGCATTCGCAACGGAATTCGTCAATAATGATGCAGATTGGTGGGCAAAAGTCATATTTAGTGATGAAAAAACTTTTGGGTAAATATATAAAAAGGTGTATTTGGCATACTTTTATGAATTTTGCTTTCATTATTTAATGTGTAGTTCCCACGAGTGTGGTCGTTCCTTCGTTTATCGAATCAATCGAACGAGGTTCAACCCTAGCCACACGCAGATGATTAAACGGAGCGGTGCAGTTTAGTAATCAACTGGGTGTATTTGCTTTAACTACACTATTCAATTTACATTCAAAGCCTGTTTTCAATATATATAGTTAATCGTGCCAACAGGAAAAAGTAACAGTCCACACTCTTATATGAGTTACCTATTGAACGATTAAACTTCCTATAAGAAAAAGATTAGAAACTGCAGTTTTAATTCTATATTTTCTTATTACCTGAGTTTGTGGTTAAGTCATAGCATGGTTAAATCTTATTTCATAACTTTAGGGTGATTACATCACAGATCATAGCACTCCTCCGCTTTAACTGGTGTATATTATTGCATCACTGCGGGTCTAGCCTTTGCCTGTATAAATTGTAATAGGATAATGAAAACTTGTAGCAAATATATATTTATGCTGTTGAGGAAAACCAAAGAAGAGATTTTGTTAATTGATATTTCCTACAAAAAACCAACCAAATAGAGGTTTAGCTGTAATGTTTTTTATTCCCTATTTGCTACCGCTCCTTTATCTAAAACAGCGGAAACAAGAAATTAAGATTAACATTTTAAATTAAAAATTCTATACATTTACCAGCACAGTGTATTAGTATCTTATATATCTTTTAACAAACCTTGTCACAAAATTTTATTTTTGACGTTTTACGTGATGACTTTGACAATTGACATTTGGCTAAAACCGTCTGCTGCAGTAGGTAGGAATCTGCAGTACTATGCCGTGCGGAAAACATCGCTGTCAAACTAGGCCACCTTGCGGCCGGTATGCTGAAAAAAACATTAAAAAACCTAGGGCCTTATTTGACACGTTTTTCTGCAACATACTGTACCTAAAATTGCTGAGACATAAGGTCACGGACGCGACTTCGCGACTAAGGAGACCCGGCGAACGGAAGTGAAGAAAAGAGGGAAGTAAATGAGCGGGCATGAGAACCGGAGCAGCAAGAGAATACAAGGTATCGCAGCGTCACCACCGTTACCGTTGGTGACAAGAAGAACCCAGATACCGAGCAGAGAAGACAAAGAAGACGTGAAAGACACAAGAACCACAGCCGAGGATAGCCCAAGGCGCAAGTGGGGTTTCAATAGCCAGGCCGACAAAAAGCAACCACACAACAACCAAAGAGCATCGGCGAACACAGAAACCAAAACAAAAGCACCAGAAAACCCAGCAGCAAAGTCGAGGATCAAAAAAGCCGAGACAGCGGATTCGAAGTTCTGTTTCGCGAGAGAAGGCTAGAGACTAGGACGGTGCAACGTAGCAGAACACGAAATCCCTTTAACACCCAACGCCAGACCCATTCACCAGACCCAACGCCCCAGTTCGTGGAAGGAACAAGCCATCCACAGAGAACTGACACAGGATATGCTTAAGAAGGGCGTTATAGAAGAAGTCACCGGCCTATGGAGCGCGAGGACCCTTCTAATACAAAAGAAGGACGGGAGTTGGAGATTTTGCCTTGACTTCCGCCCACTGAACAGCATCACAATCTTCAGTGTATACCCCATGCCAAACATCGACGGAGCCCTGACCAGGTTACACGGAGCAAAAATATTTTCAGTAATGGATTTAGAAAGCGGGTACTGGCAAATACCCATGAAGGAAGAAGACAAAGAAAAGACAGCCTTTACCACCGCAGACGGATCCTACCGCTTTCTTGTCATGCCGTTTGGCCTATGCCCAGCCCAAAGTACGTTCCAACGAACCATGGACACGGTACTAGGAGGGCTGCGATGGACAACGTGCCTTGTATACCTAGACGACATTATCGTATACGCCGGAGACACACGAGAACACATCCGACGACTCAGGTTTGTCCTCGCCACACTACGCAAAGCAAACCTGAATTTCAAGCTCGCGAAATGCCGATTCGGTGAATCCGCAATAATAGCACTTAGGCACAAGATAAACGCCGACGGATTCAGCCCTGATCCCGAAAAAGTGAGAGCAGTGCAAAATTTTCCACGCCACCAAGCACCTCGAGCCGAGCGGAAAAAGTGAAAGTCATCAAAAGCTTTCTCGGACTATGCTCATACTACAGGAGACACTTACCAGGTTTCGCCGAGGCAGCGAAACCCCTGTTCGACCTAACCAGAGAAAAGACGCTGTTCATCTGGACGCCAACACACCAAGAGCGCTTTGACAAGCTGAAGCAGATGTAAGTAGACGCAGCCACACTAGCATATCCAGACACAACAGCCGAATTCAAATTACACCCGGATGCCAGCGGCTACGGCATTGGAGCAGTGCTGCTCCAAATACAAGACGGCGCAGAGAAACCCCTGGCATTCGCCAGCCGATTGATGTCACGCAGTGAGCAGAACTACTCCATAACGGAGAAAGAGTGCCTCGCTCTCATTTGGGCAATGAAGAAATTCCGACATTTCATCTTCGGCTGCCCAATCCGAATCGTCAGAGACCACCACGCACTATGCTGGCTTCAATCAAAAACGGACCTTGCAGGCAGACTAGCCAGATGGTCAATGACAATCTCCGAGTATAAGTACGTAATAACTCACAAGGGCGGCAAGCTACACCAGGACGCGGACGCCCTATCCCGTTATCCCGTGAGCGAAGAGGACGAGACTTCCGACAACACGTGGGCGGGACACGTCAACACGATTGGTGTAGTGACGCAACACACTCGAGAAGAACTGACCAAAGGACAGCAAGCGGAGTGGGCGCACGTGTTTAGAAACGCAGGAAACGGGAAGGAAACGGTCAACTATACGATCGAGAATGGCCTCCTGTATCGCATGCGGATAACCGGGAAGGAGGAAACAGAGCTTGAGCTACGTCTGTGCATTCCTAAAAATCTGAGGACCACAATCCTACAGGCATGCAACGATGACGTCTTATCAGGACACCTCAGAGAGACACGCACCTACGACAGAGTAACACAACGATACTTCTGGGTATGGTATCGCTCGAGATGTAGAAAACTACGTCAAATCCTGCCCAGACTGCCAGTCACGGAAAAAGTAACAGTACAAGAAACCACCCGGATTTCTAGAACTAACACAAGTGGAAAAACCATGGGATCGCGTGGGTATGGACATCCTGGGCCCTTTTCCCACCTCATCACTAGGAAATCGATACATTATTGTAGCAGTTGACTACATCACCAATTGGGCAGAAGCAGTAGCCCTACCAGTCGCAGGAGCAGAACAAGTAGCAGATTTCTTCGCGAAACAGATTCTGTTACGACACGGCGCCCCCCGTAAGCTGGCGACAGACCAAGGAAAATGCTTTGTCGCGACCATGATGCACTAGCTGCCATGGAGACCAACCACCAGACCACAACAGCCTACCACCCGCAAGCAAACGGATTAGTAGAGAGACTGAACCACACCCTCGCCGACATGCTGTCCATGTACGTGAGCAAGGATCACAAAGATTGGGACACCACTCTGCCATTTGTACGTTTCGCGTACAACACGAGCAGACAGGAAACCACAGGCAAAACCCCTTTTTTTATGCACGGCCGACACCCCGTGCTACCAGTGGACACCATCTTTGGAGCGACCCCAGACCCCTATCAGAGAGTGCCAGTGGAAGCCGGAGACCCGGACAAATACGAGACATGGATGCTCGGAAACCTTCAACGAGCATTCGCAGAAGTAAACGACCGAAGTCAACAGGCAGAACGAAAATACAAAAAACATTACGACGCACGTCGCCGAGACGGAGAAAAATTCCAACCGAACCTAGAGGTTTTAGTCTACAGACCAACCAGGAAAGTAGTACTCTCCGAAAAACTACTACACCGTTGGTAGCACGGATCGTACATCATTAAATGACAGTTAACGCCACTAAACTACGAAGTCCAACTAAACAACAGTAAAAAAACCGAGGTAGTACACGTAGAACGCCTCAAGAGCTTCGTCGATCTCACCCAGCGCGTACCAGATACAGAAGGCGAAACACAGCCAACGGACAATGCAACAGGCAGAGAACAACAAACAGAGTACCAGCCGCCCCGTACCGACAAGCTGAAGGACAAGATCGCTCAAGACATCAGCCCAAAGAGAAAGGTGACTTTCACAATACCCCAAGAAGAAACGCAACACCCAACCACAGAAGCAGATGAACCCGTGACCCACGAACAGAACGACAAGAATCGGCGATATCCACAACGTATACGGAAAAAACGATTTGCGTTGGTATCTACACTCCTGTACAGCATGGTACTGCTTTCTACGGTACACACACCCCAAGCAGAGAAAAGACCCCAAGTTAGAATAAAAACACCAGCCACCTGGTGTTGTGAAAAATGTCATCGTCGAGCAGAGTTCTACGATTCAGAAAATACGACCATTTTTTCCCCCACTCGAGTCGGTCAGGCTCGGTGACTTGCGATCTCCGCCGATCGAGAGCATCGTGCTTCTCCTCTCCCCCCGTTCGACGTGTGGACATTTGGTAGCCGTTGCACATACACGCCCAGTTACATATGTCATTTGCTTGACTTTTCACCCGGCACGATCGCCGCACTTGATGCCACTCTTTTCCTCACTCCACGCGGTGCGTAGGCGCCGCCATTGAAGTGCCAGTAGTCATCAATTGTGACAGCGTTCTGGTCGGGTTGCGTATTAGAACCTGCTATCGTGCGATTCGTGCCGACAGGTGGCACGCCCACAGGTGACGGGAATGGCACAGGTGGCACCGGCGCTACGGCTGCAGGAGGCGGGGGCGCTGGTGGAGGCGGCGGCGGTGCCATTGGAAGCGGTGGCATCCCTCCAGTTGTACGTCAACGTCGACGACTCGACACGATCGGGGTCGACAAACTTCACGGCCATGTCACCATACCCCTGCTCCGATCTTGGAGAAACAGATGGAACGACTTCGTGGAATTGAGCCAGCTGGCCACATATTCCGGAACCGAGCAGATGGCGGCATTTCGTATGGCCTTATAACCGACTATGCAGCAGGTGGTCGAAGTGACTTTAGGCATACTGCCTACAACAACCACCACGCCAGATGAGGTGCTGGATCGCATCGCAGACTACATCCGGGCTAAACGCAACATCGCTCTTCATAGAGTGGCGTTCGAAGAACGTCGTCAAGGGCCGTTGGAGACGTTCGATGACTTTTACATCGGACTCCGGCGCATCGCAGACGCGGCGGACTTATGTGCAACATGCTTCGATTTCCGACTAGTCACGCGCATCATCGCCGGCACTAGAGACACTGACACTAAGAAGAAGTTACTAGCCATCAGCCCATTCCCATCCTTGGAATCGGCGATTAATATCTGCAGAAGCGAAGAGTCGGCACGGGCCAATGAACGGTCTTTGAGCGGCCAGTCCGGGATCTCAGCTATTCACAACAAGCGAGGGCGCTCAGATCGGCAACATGGAAATGAATGCGGGGCGTGCGGTCACTTAGCAAACCAAAGTGGGACATCGTGCCCAGCCATCTGTCGGACATGCCATCAAGTTGGATCATTTCTCCCCGAAATGCCAACCCGTGACAAGGGCAAAGGCAGCGTGGGCGACGGTGGCGGAACCAGCAGCAGCGGTTGATCCAATGGTGATGGCGGGCACAGTACGAGCGGTGTCGCTCATATATATATATATATCACTCATATATATCACGAATGGCAACGTTCAAGCCAACCATCGCCCACGCGGATCCCCCACCATTCAACTGGTGCTCGACAGCACCGGCACGACAATCGCCGTTATTGCGAACGCGATCCCCGATCCCGGCGCCGAAGTGAGTGTTGCAGGGCGTGACGTAATGGCAGCTTTGAGGGTGACGGAACAGGACTTATGCCAATCCTCCTTCGATCTGGTCATGGCTGAAAGGTCTACGCCACTATTGTCTATCAGACAGCGGGACCTGATCTTCCGTTACGGAAACCAATGTACACCAATGACGGTCGTATTCTGCCCAGAAATCCGCGGCATGCTGATATTCCGTCTGGATTGTATCAACCTGGAGATTATTCACAAGGAGTACCCTAAGCCATGGACGCAGATACAAGCCATCGCGAGGGCACCTCCGTCACCCACTATCACGTCAGAGTGGCCATTTTTACAAGACGTTAACGTTCCGTTAGAACCAACAGCCGAACAAATCTCCCATGTCGAGGCGGCCATATTGGCAAACTTCGAATCCGTTTTCGACCAGGAAGCCGGTTTACGAACGATGAAGGGCCCGGAGATGGTGATTCAGCTGCGGGAGGACGCTATACCATTTTACGTGAACGGAGCGAGACCAATCGCATTCGGTGACCGTGATGAAGTAAACTGCAAGCTGGACCAACTAACGGAAAAAGGGGTCATCGTACCCGTAACAGAAGCTTCAGAATGGGCAGCCCCGCTGGTGGTGATACGCAATGCCAACAGCGGGAAGATAGGCATTTGCGTGGACCACACCCGGCTTACCAAAATTCGTATTACGCCCCACCCATCCGACCCGCACGCTACGAGACGCGGTGGCAGAGATCGACAGCGAGTGTCGTTTCTACACCAGCTTCGACGCGGCGAACGGCTATTACCAAACCCCGCTACACCCAGACAGCCAACATCTGACCACATTCATGACGCCATGGGGGCGCTACAAGTTCCTCCGCGCATCCATGGGACTCAGCTGTTCCGGAGGCGAGTACAACAAAAGGCCAGATGTAGCTTTCGCCGGGATCGCCAACGTGGTGCGCGTAGTAGATGACTTGCTGCGGTTTGACCGGACGTTCCCGGACCACGTGGCGGGAATCTGCGCAGTTCTTCAAGCAGCACGCGAAGCGGGCATCACGTTCAGCAAGGACAAATTCCACTTCGTTGCGATCGTCAAGCACGGCTACGAGGTCAAGCACGGGGGAATCACCATTGAGGAGACGAAACTGAAAGCCCTATCCCAATTCCCCCGGCCCATTAACATCTCGGAGCTTCGATCCTTCATGGGGCTGGTGGAACAGCTGATAAGTTTCACATTTTCCCTTTTTCTCCCTAATAAAATCGCCGCTGAATATTGGAAAATATTGTCGCCGACTCCCCTTTTTGCCAAGGGGCAACTAACAAAGTCATTAGCCACGCCCTCCAAACTATTCATTCTTCTCCGCCCCCCCCCCCCTATTCGTATGTGTTCCCCTTGCATTTAACTTAGAAAAAACTCCATTATTACATGACCTTTTACGGCAGAAACTTTTTCAGCCGTGAAACTTTTGATATGTTTTCTTCTCATTAACTTTTTCCAACAAATGATTATTACGCAACCAATGAACGCCATGGCCGATATAGTCGCCGCCAGGAATGAACATCCGCCTTCCGGTTTTTCACAAAATCATCGACCAGATACAACCAACTTCTTACTGACAGCGGCGGGAGCCCAACAATATTTACCAGCTGGTGGGATACCATCAAAAGTACTTATGTTACAAATAGAAAACGACACAACAGCTGAATTGAGATCAGAATAGAATTCAACTGTATTTATGACTTTCTGGACAGAACACAATCGCGAATACTCTTGCGTTTACTCTCGCGTTTACTCTCGTGAATACTCTCGCGAATACTCAGACGCAGTGTCTACTGGTCTCTCTCTCTGTCTCGACCCGACTCGGCTCACTTCTCTCGTGCCTCGTCACATGGGGGGCGAAGCGTGGGAGGGGGGGGGGGGAAAAAACAATAGAAGGAAGGGATAACAAGGTTGCCTAATTTGTAACACTCGGCCTTTCCTGACAAAATTAAAGCCTCCTGGCTTTCAGGCTCGGAAGGAATAACGAATAAGGAAGATCGTAAAAAAAAACAAACAAAAAATAAATAAACAAGCAAAAAAATAATAATAATACCAAACACACCAAAAAAAAGAAAAAAAAATTAACAAACATGGCCCATCAAACTAATACTTGGCAATGACACGAGACACGGAGTATCGGACAGCACTCCCCATTGACACCGCAATTGGGACTGGTAATGGCACGGCGGGTTGAACTACGGGTTGGGCTGGAACCGGGGCAGCCATCACTCGACCCGCCAGGGCAGTCAAGGTAACTGCCAATGGCTGCTGATTGAGTGCTAGCGCCCCCAAGGCTGCGTTTAGAGCGTCATTATTCATTACGACAGCTCGGGTTTCTTGAAACTCGCGATTAGTGCAGGCCTCTTCTAAACAACTACAATTTTCCGCATAAGATTGGCCTGCCTTAGCACAAACACACTGTAACAGCCTCCAATAGAATACTTGCACCTCTGATTCATCAATGGACCTTCGGTCTAGAAAAAAAGGAAAAAAAAGGTAGGGTGGGACGACGGACTCTCGAGTCGAGAGACTAGCACAGGTATGGACAGGGAAGGGTTTTGAGATACCAGAAAGTTACCTATGCGGGTGTACTTAGAATTCTCGTGCAGGTATCTCCAAAATAAACTATTCTTCGGGGCTTTCGGGGATCACACTAGGGCTGTCAGTGTCACGTGTACTGATGGGTTTCCGCTCTCTAATACCCTCGCTCGACGTCTTCTGTTGCTGCACGCTTTGAAAAATTTTTTTTTCTCGATTGCTCGTTTGTCACTCTTAAGACGGCGTGATCTTCCATTAATTCGTTGTTTGGGCATCGGGTCAGTAAGGATGTGCCGGATAAATTCAGATACAGGGAAAGACCGTTGCGGTAGGCACGATGCGATACTGGGTTTGATGACCACGCCGTCACCCACCGGTATCGAATCCCATCGCTGCCACCAAATGTTACAAATAGAAAATGACACAGCAGCTGAATTGAGATCAGAATAGAATTCAACTGTATTTATGACTTTCTGGACAGAACACAATCGCGAATACTCTCGCGTTTACTCTCGCGTTTACTCTCGCGAATACTCTCGCGAATACTCAGACGCAGTGTCTACTGGTCTCTCTCTCTGTCTCGACCCGACTCGACTCTCTCACTTCTCTCTTGCCTCGTCACATGGGGGCGAAGCGTGGGAGGGGGGGAGAAACAATAGAAGGAAGGGATAACAAGGTTGCCTAATTTACTCTAGCCGTCCTTGCCATCGTCATCTTCTTTGTCTTACGCATTTTCTGCTGGCTCGGTCTCTTCGGAGTTTGCTGCCCTTCCACAGAAGAAGTTAACACTTTCCATCACGGCCACATTGTCACGTATGCAGCCTGATTACGGGACGTAATCTTGCACCGCCGGGAGTGATGTAACGGGGCCAACAAATACATGCCATTATTATGCCTACATTTATTCTCACATGTTTACCTTGCTTTTCCCCTTTTGATCTTTAAGTCTTTTAGTCACCTAGTAACAAAAATTCATACAAGTTGCGTTGCAATAGCGGAAATGGTCACGCATTGCGTGACTAACCCGCGTTTCAGATTTCGCCCTAATTGATTAATTGCTGAAACCTCCGTTGATGGGCCACGGCCTTTACGACCATAACACGCTCTAATAAACCTCTCCTTATAGGCTGAACGCGTGCAATAATACCGCGCTGTCAGCATCACGCCACTTGCGGAATCCAAGTGCAACGTTATAAAATGTATTCGGAAAAACAAGAGCGCAGTCAGTCGTTTTAGTTCAGTTCCCCATTCAGGTTCAGTGTAGTCTGATTCGTACTTTTGTCAGTGTTTTCCACTACCATTAGTTGTCCTTTAGTATTTTTTCTTTGCCTTGTACCCTCTTCCTTGGTACCGCTCACTAGCCTTTTCTAAGTGCGTGAATCTTGTTCTGCTCGCTTCCGACCGCATCAAGGAGTTGTATTTTCTTATCGACTCATCTTGTTCCGCTCGTGCGGCTACGGTAAGGAAATGTTATTCTGACTACACTTTCATTATAGTTGCCCATGTCTCCCGTTTATTATGTCTTGTTGCTTCCCCTATACTTACCCTTCCAATACGCCTTTTATTCTTGTAGTCTGTAGCCTTATCTAGTAATAAGAAATCAATCATTGTGGGTTTATCACCTCCGTGTTCCTATCTATTTTATTGTCTTAATACGTAAAGTCATTCGACCTGAGGGAGGATGCCTACACTAGCTTCTTTTCATTCTGCGATGCAACTATCATTTTCTCTTCTGTTCCCCTTTTTATTTTCCTTCTCTCCCCAAACATATGCGAATGCATTTTCTTTTTAAGTAGTTAAAATATAATAGTGGATAGAAC
This sequence comes from Daphnia sinensis, assembly GCA_013167095.2. Lineage (NCBI taxonomy): Eukaryota > Metazoa > Arthropoda > Branchiopoda > Diplostraca > Daphniidae > Daphnia > Daphnia sinensis. The sequence goes on along the minus strand of CM023190.1, from coordinate 390,512 downwards.
TCTAAAATAAGTTATGTCTTATATGTTTTATGAAACGAAAAGTGAAAAACACAAAGGGCGAATAAAAACAATCAACAGCAGCACTTTTGAAAAAAAAGGAATAACACAAAAAACGGTGGAAATCGATTGCGTCTCGGTATTAGTAGTAAATTAACTTCAACACTTTGTTAAATTAAAAATATCGGTTTTGGCACATTCTAACGTCAATAACATTGAAATAGTGAAATAAAAAAGCATTTTAACCGTAAGAAATAGTTTAATCGTTTTAGTATTTAATTAAAACTTTTTTAAAGAAAAAAAACAAAAGCTTTCCCACAAGGATTGAGTCTAGCGCCAGACTCTACCCATGAGAGTAGAGTCTGGTAGAACAATCATTCTCCACGCCAATTCCGTTAACCAGACGCTTGCCACTTTAAGCGCTGCACAATGCCAACGGGTTAAGCAATGGGTGAGTGCGAGGCCGCTATGTGCAAGAAGGGAGTGGGAAGGCCACGATTTGTACATCGTGACCAACCTTCCGTACATAGAACCCGACGCAACTGTTCCGCTATAAACTCTCCCAGAATTCGTATCCAGGTCCCCAAAGTTAACAAGCCAGTTTGCTAACCACATACAAATGTGTGGGTATAAGCTTGACGCATATACAGTAACGTTATTCCGCTAGCTGGTAGTGGCCGTTCCCTCACTACTAATTCTAGCATAAACCTATTTTTTGGTCGAAAAATTCGAAAAAAGTGAAGTCTTGCGCCATCTAGCGCTAGCGGTCAATCAGCTTTTAGAAATAAGATTGGAATTAGCTTTTAGTCATAAGAAAATAGAAAAATATATGAATCTTACTGTAGCAATAATAGGCTCCAAAAATCTCTCAATTTCGGTTCCCTTCAATTTTTTCACTTTTTCCTTTTCCTCCTTCTGTCACTCGTCTCACACTCTTCAGAAAAAAAATATAATGGCGACTTGTCTTTGTCAACCCACTTGTAATGCGAAACATTCCAACCAGCCACTGAAGGATTCTTCGTTTGCATCATTAAAAAATCGACCAAATTCGACCCCGTCGAGAGAAAATCGAAGAATATTTTCTCAGTCCCTCTACTGCTCTACACTCGTAAAGTCACAGAAAAATGAAAACAAATTTTTATCAAAATGATAGCACCAAACCGTAGAGTTTTCTACAGCCGTCGGGAGGAGGCAGTTCTACTGACTCTCATCGTCTCCGGAATACAACCAGCACCGGAAGCCCCCAACTGGCTAAAAGTCGTAAAATATCTGGCCTGGGAAGATACGAAGAAGCAAAAAATCGCTCGAGAGTACGAGATGGAATTTGATCTACGCTACACAAACCTCGTAGGAGACGCACCGGAAGCGCCGGAAGCGGGTCAGGATCAAGATCCTGAAGAACCACAACAACCCGCCCTTAAACGGCCCCGTCGCCACCCTTTTGTTGTTTAAACAATGAAAAAAAAACAACTTATGTCTTTCATTTCCCCCTTATATTTGTAGTTTCGTTATCCAATAGTAATAAACACAGACTGTTTTGTCAGAAATGAAAAATTGTTTGTATTGATTATAAAAAGAACACATACAAGGGAGAGAGAAAAAGAAAAAAAAATATCGATTGAAAAAAATAATAACAATAGTAATACAAAAAACAACACAAAAATACGTAAATGAACATAAAACAACAAATGTCATAACCTTAAAACAAAATCAATCGATGAAACTTAAAAGTTAAAAAAAACACCCAACCTCTCCCATTACATATATTTAAAAATGTTATTATTCTGACCTTTTGTTTTAACATGAAAATTAACGATATCACTCTATGTTATTGTTTTTATTGTCTTAATCTTTTCCATTTATGTCTAACTAAATGTAACATTTAGAAAAAACTTATAGCCCTGTATAATTTTGAGTGTATACTCACTACGGTATTACACATCACACTACACACTTGCACTTTTCACTAAACCACTACGTAAACTACATGTAACTAATTGCTAACACATAAAACACTGTCTCACTTGTTTTCTTTCTAAACTAACAAAATCTTTTTGACACAAACGCGTCATTTACATTATGCGTGTAACACCGCCACCGCTAGTGCCACACTCAACGCGAGAAATATATATTTTATTTTCCTTCTCTTGCTATAGCTTTTTCCAATACCCCAACGATGAAAACTATTTTTTTGTCTTAAAAAAGTCCTTTTGCCATCGGCAATCAATTCCGTTTTATACTCTTTTTATTCCCCTCCGTTTTCCCCCATTCGTTTCCCCCATTCGTACTGATAAACATAGGGAGCGTTGGAATGTATAAACAACTCTTCGCCCGTATAGGGGGAAGGGATATAATGTTCCAACTTATCCTAGTTTTACTTGACTATTGTAATACATTACTATAATATGTACATGACGCGTGATGTACATACCGGATGATCATCATACCAGGAACTCCTGCCGCTCCAACTATGCTTAGTGCAGAGATCGTTTGGAGTTGGGAGTGGCGCATAGTGTAGTACACCCGCGCCACACCCACTTCCGCCTTACCGCCTAAGTGTGTTGTAATGCTTTACCGTAGCGTGCGCTACTGTCGCCAGCCGCTAGTATATAAACTCTTGTTTTTCATTGTTAATTTCAGAGTTGCTTTAGCTTGTATCTTGTGTACTACTGGTACCAAGGTAATAAATAAACGGCATATGAACTCTTACACAATGTTATATAAAAATGAAACCTGCCCAATCTTTCAGCCAGCTACCAGACCTCAGAACAGTCCAGAAAGTAACCACCAGCCCGAAAACAAAGAAGAAGAACCTTACGATATCGATGGCAGCCACAGCGGAGACTGTAACACAAGCCAGGCCGTCAAACTAACCGAAAAAAATATCACGACCCATCAGCCAACAGAAATATTTCTCATTGACCAAGCATATAATTCAACAAAGTGTAATATGCCAACCTATTCTAGTTTCACTTCATCATTGTAATACATTGGCTATAATGTGTACATGACGCGTGGTATACAAATCATAAATCTGAAGCGGCAGACGGAAAGGAAGCTGCGGATGAGAGTCCAAGGCAAGGACGAGGACGTCACGGAGTACTACCACGATGTCTTGGACATGTGCCGCATTGTCCACCCGGATATGGCTGCGGAAGTGCGCATAGATCACCTTTTCAGGGGGTCGAGCCTAACCCTTTACGAGTGACTTTACGTGTTGGGCATCAAGACGTGTGAGGATTTCTTGGAAGAGGCGAGACTTCACGCGGATGCCGTCAAAACAGCCTACGAGAGGGGCTATGAGGATAGGCGTAGGGAGCGGGAGAAGCCTGCCGTGGGAGCAGTAGGCCTTGACCAAATGAAAGACCTACAGCGCCAGATCCAGGAATTGCAGGACGAGCTAGCCCGGGAAAGGGATCCCTCGAAAAAAAGGAGAAAGAAGGCGGAAAAGGCGATTGGAACAAAAAGCCGAAGAAGAAGAACCCCTTTCGCTGTTTTGATTGCGATGAAAATGGGCACATCGCGAGAAACTGTCAGAAGGAAAAGAAAAAGGAGACTGCGGCGAAACCCAAGAAAATCGAAGGGGAGGAGCCTAAGGCGGCCTGTGCGGTGATTGGCGGAGAGCAGTCTTCGGAAACGACCAATGCCGATCGTCAGCCGACCGAAGAAATTTGGACTGGTGGACGGCCGGTCGATGCTTTGGTCGACACGGGAGCGGTAATTTTAGTCATCTCACCATCGTTAGCGAGTAGATTGAAATTGAAAATAGTCCCGTGGGAAGGACCGATGGTCGTGATGGCCGATGGACAGCCGATGAACCCGAGGGGGAACGGGCCGACCCGAGGGGTCTCCCTCGCGGTCACGAATAAAAACGCGTCCGTGGAGGGTAAAGCCTTGGTCCTGAAGAAATTGGGCCAGAATTTATCATGGGGAGAAACCTACTGAAGCTGTTCCGAGAGCTGAAAATTTGTTTTAGTAACCCGCCAATAGTGGAACTGGGAGCCATCTATATGGCTCCCCATGCAAGCAGTGGGAAAGAAACAGTGAAGAAAGTGACAGTGACGGTGTGTGTGATGGTGCCGATGAGAAGTGCGGTGCCAGTAAAAGTGTCAATCCCTGAAGCGGGAAATGACGCTATTATGTTACTGAGACCGTCGAAGAAGCTGTTGCAAAATAGTGGACTTTCGGCGGGCCACGCGCTCATCGAATGCTCGAAGCCAGAAGCAGTGGTTCACGTGATGAACGTTGACCATATGGATCACGTGGTCGTTGAGGGAACTTCCATCGGTCACCTAATGCCGATTGACCAGGTGAGCAATCTCTCGTTGGAAGAAAATGAGGAGAGGGATGCAGCTGGAGAGGTCGGGGCCGGTCGGAAAAACCGCGGAAACCAGCGGCGTTTGATCAGTGTGTAGCGTCGACTCTGGCGGCACAAGATCAGAACGACCTGATTGATCTGATCACACAGTTTCAGGATGTGTTTGCGGACAGTGGGGAGTGTTTGGGCCAGTGTAATGTGCTCGAACATGCTCTTCCAACAGGTGGGGCAAGACGATTCGACCATACATTTGGGGTACAAAAGTGGTGGTGAAAACCGACCATCATGCCTTGGGTTGGCTGGTGACCAAGCAGGAACTCAGTGGCCGGTTGGAGAGGTGGAGGCGTTGCAAGAATACGACATCTCCATCCGCTACAAGAAAGGAAGTTTACACGAAGACGCTGACGCCCTATCGCTGTACCCTATACAAGAAGGGGAAGAAGAGACGCAAGCTGAAGCCTTTCCAGTAGCGACTATAGGTTTGGATATAGGATCTTGGGGGGAAGGCCAAGACCGGGTGAAGCAGTGGCGATGGATCAAGCAAGTGATAAGCAAGAACGGGGCAAGTCAATACAGAAATTTTATGATGAAGGAGGGCTTGCTGTACCTGAAGACGATCAGATTCGGTCAGGAATTTGACCGCCTTTGTGTGCCTCCGGAGCGGCGGAAGGAAGCGTTGTCGTGGGTTCATGATGAACCTACGGCAGGACATCTGGCGCAAGGAAAGACCCTGGAAAGGGCTAGGCAAAGATTTTATTGGCCTAAAATGGGCAGAGCTGTTATTCGTTATGTCCAAAGCTACAAAAGTTGTCAGACGCGGAAGCCGGATCAGTGAAAGACGAAGGGTCTAATGGAGATCACACAGGTGGGAGGACCTTTCTAACGGATCGGCATTGAGTTCCTAGGCCCATTCCCACGATTCCGAAGTGGTAACACAAACATTATGGTGGCAGTGGACTACCTTACAAAATGGGTAGAAGCACGGACTTTGCCGGATGCCACGGCCCGGCAAATTGCGAAATTCTTCGTCGAGGATGTTGTGCTTCGACACGGATTTCCACGGGAATTGACCTCAGATCAAGGAAAGTGTTTGACAGCCGAAGTCACCCGTAAAGTGTTGGCACTGTTGCGACTGTCGTATCGCATGACGATGCCTTACCATCAACAAGCGAATGGCCTTGTGGAAAGGCAAAACAAGACGCTAGCGACTATGCTAGCGATGTACGTGGACGAGAGCCACGAGGATTTGGACGAATTCCTCGGGTTTGTAACATTTGCCTACAACACTGCCCGACAGGAAAGCATCAACCATACACCTTTTATGATGGTGTATGGAAGAGAAGCGGTGATTCCGGCAGATCTTCTGGCGGCAACAGGGCCAAACCAACCAAAACTTGTCGATGCAGAAGATCTGATAAAAGCAATGATGGAGCTGAGAGAAGACGTAAAGGACAGTCTGGCCATGGTACAGCAACGGCAAAGATGAAATCTGATGCCAGCGCGAGTGTGCCACCAGTGCACGAACCCAGAGACCTAGTGTTAATCTTTTGGTCCACAGCGAAAGAAGGGGCTCGCGGAAAAGCTGCTGCATCAATACGTGGGTCCTTATAAAGTGGCCAGACAAGTTACTAAATTGAACTAAGAACTTCGGAAACCAAGTGGAAAAAAGACTATTGTGATGCATGTGTCTCAAATGAAGAAGTTTGTAGTGGAATCGGACCAGGAGTCCGATAGCGACGAAGAAAGTGAGAAGGTAGTGAATGCCGAAAACGAGTCGGGTGTCGAGCGTGCTGAAACCGGCTCGGGAGAAGCACGTGCCGAAACTGAACCGGGTGGGGCGCTTGCCGATTCTGACACGGGGCCGATACCCGAAGCTGACACTGAAGTGACACCTGAAACCACCTCTATTGGAGTAGCTGTGGAACCGCCAGCGAAAAGAGAAAAGGGAGTCCATTGGAGCCGATCGCCGAAATGGACGAAGGCCTACAAGACAAAGGAGGTCCCGCAATGGATTCGGTGGCAGAAGCACCGACGGGTCGTCCTACCAGGAAGAAACGGTTTCCCGGATGGATGAAGAACATGCTGTTCTTTACATTGGTCTGTGTCGTAGGCCAATTGGTTCAAGGGAACGAAATGAGGGGAAAACTCGTTGTTACCGAGGGAGCAGTGTGCACCCCGAGGGTACTTTGGCACTGGGTGACTCGAATGGGTCGTCATTTACGACGTGTCCACCAAGAGAGCAGAGCAGGTAATTCAATTGGTTACCGCTTGGATAGACGATATGTCGCGTGCCTTTGGCAAAGCGGTGACGGGGAATTTCCCTATGGAAGTCAAACCGCTTTTGGAAGGTCCGGCGCTTGATTTGGCTGAAATCAAGACAAGAGCGGAGCGTCGGAGGCGAGAATTCCGGGAACTAGAACGAGCTTTAAAAGGCGACGGAGCTTGGCGGAATCGCGGTTTCATCAACGGGGGGGGGGGGGCAGCTTCTTAACTGGCTCTTTGGAACCGCCACGACGAAGGACTTGGAAGCCGTGCACTAGAGGCTCGAGTCATTCTACAAGAAGGCTCTGGAGGTGGTGCACCTGCTCCAGGAGAAAGCGACCTTGTTAAATGTGACTATGGGACACCTGGCGGAGCACGAGTCCAAAATCAGTGCCCTCATGGCAATGACGGGGCAGATGCGTCGAGAGCAGGCACAGCTGAGGAAGGTCTTCAATGATAGCTGGACTCACCTGGCTCGAGAGTGAAAGAAAATAGAGCGCTGGACTGGGCGGTTGAAGGTTGGCAAACCGGCCTAGCGGATGCAGCTATAGGGAGATTGTCACCACTCCTTTGTCCTCCGAATGTACTGGCTCAAGTGCTTTATTCGGTTCGACAAGCTTTGCCTCAAGGCTGGGGACTAACACCAGCATTACAAGGAGGAAATGGCTGGAGAGCGTACCAGGAGCGCCGCCAAGGTGGAGGCGGCGCTTGTGAGTGGGAACGTTCGATTGTTTCTTCATCTGCCGGTGTTAGAATTCAATTACGCCTTGCAAATCTACAGTGTGTTCTCCATGCCGGTAGCATCCAGCAAAGAGGAGTCAGTATCCCACTCCTACGAAGGTTTGGCTCCATACTTGGGGGTATCGCCTGACCGTCAACTGTTCGTCGAGTTCAACGTCGACGAAGCCCGGAAATGTGCACCCTACATGGGCAGTGTATGCCCTTTCCTGAAGCCTATCGATCGGAAAGGGAGGATGAAGAGCTGCGCTGCGGCAGTCTTTCTGCAGGAGCCGGATGGGATTCAGAGGAACTGTCGTTTAGACAGTAAAAAGTGGACCGGCATTGACCTGTTTTATATTGGAGAAAGAAAATGGGGTAACGCAGGCAAAGAAAATGTAACCATAGTGCTCCAGTGTCCTGGGAAAAATGGATTGGAGGGATAGGCCTACCGCAAGTCCTGCCGGCAGAGGGAGTAATAAAAATTCCAAGTTTGTGTTCGGCAACGTCGGACGATTGGGCCCTACAAGCAAGCTTTAGGCAAATGTTACCGGTGAATGTGACGAGTGTCATCGATGTGGAGGCTGCCGGGATGTTGAGCGGACTACTAGCACCGGTGGTGGAGAAATCGCAACCGGTGGTAAAGACCCCCATCATGGAGGAAGCACCAGCCGCCCTTCGAACGCCTACGCGGATAGACCTAGCAGGAGCGAGCTCACATCTCAAAGCAGTGGAACGTCTGCGATGCCAGTGCGAAGAAGAAGGGAACGCCAAGCGCTATCCTTTCGAATGGTTAATTAGGTGCTTGTTCCCGGTGCAGCTGCTGGTGTACCTATGGTTTGAGTATCGGAGGCTGAGTAGTCATGTGGATACCCTGATGGTGGATCGTCTTAGGCAGGTGCGGGAGTCAAGAGATGAAGATCAAGGCGAGCCCGGACCGCATGCAGTGGAGTGATTGTCTCAGTTGAATTTCAGTTATTTTGCCCCATGTTAAAGTAGTGAGTATGGCCCTTTATGTGTTAGCCATTTAGAATCTATTAGTGAAGCATGGGCATTCTTTATGTCATTCCCTAGGAACCCGTTTCAGTAGGTAGGAGGGGGGATGTAGCGCCAATGCACTTTGGCGCTTAGCATCAGATGCTAAGTGGCCTAAATGTGCAATGTCAATGGACTTTGCCAATCTAGCTGGATATCAGAGGCCTTAAGAGCCCGTCTGCGGCCGGCTAGAGGGGCAGTCCAGTGTAATAAGTCTGTGTAGCTGTAAGCTGTGTTAGTGCTGTGGTCGTGTAGTGCTGTTGTGTAAAGCTGTAACCTGTCTACGAATAAGTAAATCCAGTATGTAAGAAAATTCTAAAAGGTTGTTAAGCGTAAGAAAATCTATATCCCCTAATTTTTTCACTGCAATGCATTAAGTAGTTAAGTAGTGAACGAATTTCGAAAAACTTGAAAAAATTGACGGAAAAAAATTGGGGGGGGGGGGGACTGGACAGGCGGTGAAGCCAGTTTAGACTTGGTCTATAACACAAAGAATATTGAAAAAAATAAGCTTAAAAAAATAGTATTGTTATCCTTATTCATTAAACTATTTATGTATGCGTGAAAAAAATTAAAAAATAAACTCTATAATACAGAAATCCTCTAGTGATTGATCGGGTGGGGGGTTGAAATGGACAATGAAAATTTGAGCCGGTTTTAATATTTTATCGATGGAGAAACGCGCCTATTCATAGACTACAGACAACTTAATAAGATCACGGTAAAGGATAAATACCCTCTTCCTAGGACAGACGATACCGTTGATGCATTGTGCGGGTCAACGTACTTTTCGACATTGGATCTTTTAAGCGGATACTGGCAAATCGAAATTGAAAAAAAAAGATACAGCTTTCATTTGTGAATTCGGACAGAACGAATTTAAAAGGATGCTGTTTGGCCTGACGAATGCCCCAAGTACGTACATTTCCTAAGAGCAATGAGTAACATCCTAAAATCCGTACTTTACAAATTTGAATTAGTACATCTGGATGATTTTATAGTTTTTAGTAGCTCCATAGAGAAACATATTTCACACCAAGATATAATCTTTCAGCTTTTAACAAACGCGGGATTAAAGTTAAAGCGAAAGAAATGTGAATTTTTCAAAGAAGAGTTAGATTATTTAAGCTACATCGTTTCACGAAAAGGCATAACGCCAAATTCAAAGAAATTGAAAGCTATTATAAATTACCCCGCCCTCAATAATACAAAAGAATTGAGTTCCTTTTTGGGTTTGGCAAGCTATTACCGGAAATTCATAAGAGCTTTTGCTGATAAAGCCCACCCAATGACAGCTTTAACGAGAAAGAAAAAGGAAAGGAAATGGAGGGAGGCAGAAAGGGACGCCTTTAATTGTATAAAGAATTGTCTCATAACTAGACCTATCCTGAGTTATCCTGATTTCACGCGCGATTTTATCATCTATACGGATGCATCAGGGTATGGAATAGGAGCAGTCTTGGCACAAATACAATTTCCACCTCAATCGGCGGATACAGGTGAGACTAACGGAAAAGATCTCACTGAATCTGACGGCGTAGAAGTCGTCATAGCATACACTTCAAAGCATCTGAATGACCGCGAAGCCTAGTGGTCGAACACAGAAAAGGAAGCGTATGCCATCGTTCGTGCAATAGAAGTATTTCGAACCTATTTATACGGATGTAAATTTAAAGTTTTTACGGATCATAGAATTTGGAATGGTTAATGAGCAAAACAGAACCAGCAGGAAGTCTAGCTAGATGGGCACTTAACATTCAAGAACATGACATTAAAATTGGGTATCGCCCAGGACTCGTAGGAACAGTAGCAAGTGTAGAAACTAGAACAAAAGCAGAAATGAAACAAGAAGTGAATGGGTTCGATTACAGCATCAGGATGATTATTGCAAAAGAATAATAGAAAATTTAATGAAAATAAGAAGTCAGAACACTAGAAATCAGAGAAATATAAATGGATATAAGATAAATGAAAAAGGCAAATTAAGCGATAAGTATGAAAGATTAGTGGTACCAAGAATTAAAATAAAAGAAATAATGGAAGAGAATCATGACCATATGTTAGCAGGACATTTAGGAATTGCGAAAACGTTAGCAAGAATTCAGAGACAATTCACGTGGCCAAACATGCTAACAGATGTAACAACGTACGTTAATTGTTGTTTGAAATGTGCAAGGCAAAAGTCCTTTGGCACAGGTAAGGCGCCATTGCAATCTCTGCTACCAGTTGACAGAGTATGGGAACGTATCGCAATGGACATAGTAGGACCAATTCAAGAAAGTATTAAGGGATACAGATATATTCTAGTCATTTCTGATTATGCCAGTTGTTTCGTTTTTACTTTCCCAATGGAGAATCAGACAGCCCAAACAATCAATAATGGTAAAAAAGTTATAACAAAATATGGAGCACCGGAAATTGTGCTAACAGATCAAGGAACGAATTTCCTTTCAAATCTGGTAAAAAAATCCGTAAATTATTCAAAATTAAGCAAATGAAAACGACCGCATACCATTCACAAACAGACGGATTAGTAGAAAGATTTCATAGAAAGCTTTACGATATGTTAGTGTAACGGAACCGACAAATATATGCCATTATTATGCTTACATCTATTCTCAAATGTTTACCTTACTTTTCCCCTTTTCTATCTTAAATACCTTCAGTTACTTAGTAACAAGAATTCATACGAGTTGCGTAGCAATAGCAGAAATGGTCACGCTCTGCGTGACTCACCCGCGTTTCAGATGTGGCCCTAATTGATTAATTGCTGAAACCTCCGTTGAGCGACGTTGCCACGCGCCCTGCGGCCATAACACGCTTTGTTATGGACCTCTCCTTCAGATTACAGATGTTACAGACCTCTCCTTATTGGCTGAACGCGTGAAACAATAACGCACCGTCAGCATCACGCCACCTGCGGAATGCAAGTGCGACGTTATAAAATGCACTCGCAAAACAAGAGTGTCGTTCGATCAGTCAGTCAGTAGTTGAGATTCTTGTAGTCAGTGCTGACGTCAGTTGGTTCCGTTCCTGTGTAGCTTTATTTGTACTTTTGTCAGTGTTTCCTACTACCGTTAGTCGTTCCTTTAGTATTATTTCTTTTGCCCTGTGCCCTCTTCTTGGTTCCACTCACTAGCCCTATGCAAGTGCGAGAATATTATTGTGCCGCTTCTGACCACATCAAGGAGTCGTATTTCTTATCGACCCATCTTGTTCCATTCGTGCCGCTACGGTAAGACAATGTTATTCTGACTCCACTTCTATTATAGTTGCCTATGTCCCCCGTTTATTATGTCTTGTTGCTTTCCCTATACTTACGATCCCAATATACCCTATTTGTAGTCTAAAGCCTTATCCAGTAATACAGAAATCAATCATTGTGGGTATATTGCCTCCGAGTTCTTATTCATTTCATTATCTTAATACGTAAAGTCATTCGACCCTGGGGAGGATGCTTTACATAATGGTGGCAGCGCTATTTGATCTCAACCACAATGAATGATGATGTTATTACCGGAGGGCCAAAACTTGTACGTTCTCCTATAGAGACTCAGGCAATTCCTGCTTTTACTATCAATGGTACTGATATAGCTAGATATTTGATTTTCGATAAATTATTCCCTCAGCTGTCACAACCCAATCCAGACGTTAAATCGTCTGAGACTGCTGCTGAAGCTATCAGTAGGTCTACTTCTCCGATTTTCGATTCCAACGTTCTCCTAGCTAACCCTCAATTAAAAAAGCTAAGATCAAACGCGGCATATGCAGCTGTGCCAGGTCTCGATACGGCATCGTCCCGTACAGGCCACACGACTAAAGCCGCGACAGGAAAACGTTCTCCTTCCCTTTACGCTAGAATAGCTGCACGAATTTCACCCGGTAAAACTTCTCCCACTCCCTCCCCAAAACCCAACTCACACTCCAACACCTTTCTGTTTTTTTTTTCACAAAACGGGGCACGCCCAATGGAAAGTCACCTGAACCAGAGCCTACGTCACCTAGTCAACGAAATCAAGGCCAACAGGGACAAAATTCTTCCGTTACCAACCAGCCAGCTGCCATTTCTGCTACTAGCAATCAAGAACCTACGGAAGCGTGCGCGAAGCGGATTTTCAGTCATCCGACCCGAAGATCTGGGAACAACTTGTCCGGTTGATGCACGACATCCGTGTGAAGAACTTTCTAAAACCAACTCCCCAGGAACCTGTGGATTTGAGCCAAACAGCAATCTTCCTCAGGTATTTGACATCGCTTCTGGAAGTGAGGAAGAGTGGAATGATCAAGAAGAAGGCAACAAAGAAGGCCCAGCGTCTGGAGGCGGAGCTAGCGACGATCTCCACAACGCATGCAAGGGAGTACCTGACAGCTCTACTAGGACACACACACAGCATCGAAGAGCTACTGACCCTCACGCCACCGGCGGGAGAAGAGATTTTCAATTTCATACCAAGACAGGACGTGATCGACAGGGATGAGAACGGAGAGTATTGCCCTTTTACGCTCGAGGTCTCCGAATTCTCAAGTCATTTAGAGGAGATACTGTTGGGATTCCAGCAAACGTTCCTCACGGACGTCATGAATCTATCAACATACTGTACCTACGAAAGCTGCATCCGGTAGCCAATTTGAAACTATTACAGCTGGAAATGCTGTCTCTTTTGCACAAACTAACCCAATTCCGGGAGCCCCACGGCTGGGCTACGATCAGTTAGTCAACTCAATAAAACGATTAATCCCTCAAGCCAAACAGGAATTAAAACGGCTACTATCGTGCATTCTAACGTCCCAAACCAACCAGCAACCGCAGCCATGGCAGCAACCGTCACCGCAGCCGGGACACAGCAACGACTGCCACCGGAACAAAACCGAAATCATCGTCCTATTCGTCGGTCGCCCAACCTATCCCCAAATCCTCGACACCCATCCCCGGAAAAACAACCGGATCAACCACTACGAATTCTCGCGGAACAATTCCGGCTAGCGTTCCAGGACTCACTTCAGACAATACAACAGGGACCTTTAAACCTTCCCTTACCAAACCCTCTCAATACTATGGCTTACTCTCTTCCCCTCACCGGAGCAGATACCGTTGGTGATTTAGACAACTTTCAGAATAACCAACATGTAATCTCGCGCTTACAACTACTCTCTTCTTTTAATTGCAGTCCAATCACGCGTTTTGATACTTGGTTGGAATCTTTTGAAAGCATTGTAGATGGTTCACGATGGTCGGAGGACAAAACTATCCAAATGCTCCGCGCTAAGTTAACCTATAGAGCCTTTTCTGTCATCCAATCGATTTGCAAGACATACCCACACAACTATGTCACAATTAGAGAAGCACCACTTGACCATTTTCACGGGATGAGAATGTTGATTTATATCTTTAAAAAATTGACACAGCTAGACGTAAGCTAGGCGAGAAAATTGTCGATTACGCCCTCCGTTTACAGGAAATTTTTAAACGTGCCTATCCTGTTGGCAACACTGAACGATCTTTCGCAGTGATTCTCAAACAAAAATTCATCGATGGCTTAGATTCGAAATTGCAGTCAAAAGAAAAATACAAGGACTTTCGAACTTTCAACGATCTGGTAGCCGCGACACGCGTTTATACCCTACGGTTAGAATCGTAAGAGACAGACCGTGAAAAGCAAGAATTTATTCGGCCTATTGATTGGTCGTCTGACGCCAGCAGCGCAGAATTGAAAGAGATAAAACAGATGATAATCGATCAAAAAGAAACTGTGAATAATGCGGTAGCCAACATACGTCACGGCACTAGACCTATCGAGGAGAAAAAACCAAAAAGGAAGAAATTAAGGACGTCCTCCAGGAGCTCATGCAAACGATGGAAAATCTCCAACTTGATAGGAAAGACGCCTATCATCCGCCGAGCATGCCATATAGGAAGCAGGTTTCTTTTCAGGCGCCAAACGCTCCCCAAGACAGGAATTGGAGACCGCCTGCCCCGCGTTTTAATAACAACAATGGCAACCAATTTTTCCCAAAATTTCAAAATAGGCCTCCAGCTTCTCCCTATCAAAGACCGGCCGGTAATCCTTATCATAGGCCTACAAAATCAGCGGTTACTTGCAATTTCTGTTGATACCACGGCCATATTCAAGTATAACGAAGGCCTACAAATATATCAATTTATTATGCCCACATTATTATTCCATATTTACTCCTTTTATCTTTTATTATATACGCCTTTTAATCCTTAGCAACACGTATACATGTATTTCGTCTACACGATATTGCCTTGAACAATTATGCGTCACCAAAAAGCTATTAGTCATCGACGCTTTGATCTGCTCTAAATGAACACCTGCATCTGACGTATGTGTGATGCGCATATCACGCGATAAATAACAAATCACACGATTGGTCGCACGCGCGCAACAATCAATCTCTTAAGTAAACATCTTCTGATTGGCTGCACGTGTCGATTGTTCATTTGCTATAATTAGTTGGTTCACCCCGAAATGCAAGGTTTCATGGTTAACCCACAAATTGAGAAAAGTGCAGTTCGTTCGTTTGTCGCAAGACGTTAAGTTGTAAAACCTTTTCTCTTTATAAACTCTTGATTTTCACTCTAAGTTTTTGCCTTAAAATTGTCTTTGAATTTATTCTAAACTTGTACTTTTGCGAGTACTTTCCGTGCTTTTATTCTATCTTAAATTGACTATCCTTTTACCGTCGTGCCCTCGCTACACGCTCGTGCTACATCGGTAAGCTTTCATTTATGTTATTCCAATGTTATCTTTAATTGGACTTATATACTTATTCTGTGTCTTATTGTATGTCATTTCTCGTGTATTACGTACGGCCTTAGACTAGTTAATACACAGCATTCATTGTGGGTAAAACACGCCTCCGAGTTCAAGATATTTCAAAATTAAGTACATTTACTTGGTAATATCATTCCCCTCATACGGGAATGTATTACATAATGGTGGCAGCGGCGGGATAATTGATATATAAAATTAGTCAAAATGACTACCCCAAATAGCAACAATGTGCCAAATCGCAGGGTTTATTACAGTCGACGGGAGGACGCCGTCCTGCTTACCGTCACCGTACCTGGAAAACCACGCCAACCGGAACCCCCCCGCTGGCTACAAGTTATCAATTATCTCGCATGGGAGCAGGCGACAAAGCAGGAGCTAGCTTATCGTTACGAACACGAGTTCGAACGATCCTCTCGGGGCTATCCCAACGCCACAACATCAGCGGAGCCGGAACGGAACCTAAGTGCGGAAGAAACGGACAATTCCCAGCCACCCGCTGCGAAACGGCGCCGCCGCCATTCGTCTGGGGCTTAAGAAACACAACAATCTATGTTTTATGTTTCTTCCCTTCTTCTTTGTAGTCCCCTAACAGTTACCCACAAATAGACTGTTTTGTATTACATAAACTTTTGTATTGAAACTTTACCCCAAACCACTACCTAAACTACACGTAACTAATCACTAACACCTAAAACACTGTCTTATTTGTTTTGTTTCTTAACTAACAAACTTCTTTTGACACAAAGGCGTCATTTACACTATGCATAAAACAGCGCCACCGCTAGTGCCACACCCAAACGCGAGAAATATATTTTTTTTATTTTTCTCCCCTGCTATAGTTTTCAATACCCCAACGATGAAAAATATTCTAATTAAGTCCTGTTGCCATCGGCAATCTATTCCTTTTTATACTCTTTTTATTCCCCTCCGTTTTTTTCCCATTCACACTTCCCCCATGTATTGGACTTAGGAAAAAAAAACTCCAAGTCGCGTGACCTTCACGGCAGCTGAGTTTTTGCCGTGAAAATTTTTGAACGCTTTGTTTCTTGTTGGCGCTTCCATTTGAATGAAATTCTTTTAATTCTTTCTTATTTCAATCTAAGTTTTTGGAATTTCACTCTAAGTTTTTGTCTTAAAATTGTATTTGAAATTATTCTAAACTTTTACTTTTGTGAGCACTTTCCGTGCTCTTATTCTATCTTAAATTAACTGTCTCTTACCGTCATTCCCTCGCTACACGCTTGCGCTTCATCGGTAAGCTTCCAATAATGTTATTCCAATGTTATCCTTAATTGTCTATATACTTGTTCTGTGTCTTATTGTATGTCATTTCTTGTGTATTACGTACGGCCTTAGATTAGTGAATACACAGCAGTCATTGTGGGTAAAACACGCCTCCGATTTCAATATATATCAAAATTAAGTACATTTACTTGGTAATATCATTCCCCTCATACGGGAATGTATTACATAAGGTTCTGTTGACTGTTACATTCCTCCCCCTGTTATGGAAAATAAATTGGTCCTCCAATGTCCTCCATCTTGTTCATCCCTATACTTGTTTACCGTTTGACCTATTTGTTTCCTTCACCGTTTTTCTTTTATTGTTAGGATGCGGGATACCTTACCTTTTTTTTGGCTAATAGATAAAAGGCCTTAATGCTTGGGGCTATTTAGTTTATTGGTTAGTATACTATGTGCCTGTATATGTTGGAATGCTACGGTTTTTAACTTTCTTCTTCTTCTTTTGTCTCTTTCGCTTTTATTTTTTTATTTTGCTGCTTTTGCGCTTCTTTTGCCTTACTTTTGTGTCTGACATCTTTTGTGCCGGTCGTTTCCCTTGTGCTGTGTTTTGTCAATTATTTTCTTGATATGGATATGGAGCCGTCGGCGTTCGATTTTCTGCATCGTCATCGAGGAAATTTCGATCAAGTTCTTCAACTAGTAGAAACTTTTATGTTTCTACATTCATACAATTTTTTCACAAGATTTGATCCAGATGACAAAGTGTTGTTTGTCGATTTGTTGCTATTTTCCTTGGCGAATAATCCATTTGCCCCTCCTTCCGGACTCGACTTTGGAAATCGCCCCATCTGGCCTGGTGATTTTTACTACGCGTACGTTTGTATTGTTTTCCATATTTTATCTATGCTTTCTGACATTCTTCTTCTTTTCTCTTGTCAGTTATCATCCCGGTTACGCGCGATATCGGGACATTTATTCCCAACATTTGGCGCGTCTTCTGTGGTGGATGGAGTCAGGTGAAGATATATTTTATCCATCTTCCTGATCGGCCGTCTTCATTCCTGAGGTCTTACGAGAAGAATTTATTTCGGTGCCGGATTCCGAAGAGGAAGATTTGTTTTCGATAATTAGTTTTTATTAGTGTTTCAATGTTGGGTTACTTAATGGTGTTGGGATTGGTTTGTTAGTGTAGTTTTATATTCATTTTATGTTAATGAACGAAATAAAATTTGTTAAATAATTTGTCGCTTGATTTTTCCTTGCGATGTCTGGCAGGTTGAATTGGAGAATTCCTTTTTTGTTTCTGGCTGTCGGATGTACAGCCTTTATATATTCTAAGGATGTCTCGCGTTGGGGACGTGGGTTTCTTTTTGTCAGACATTGCCTTTGGGTATGCAGCATTCTGGCTAATATTATTGTCTGGTTTAGGTGATTGAAGAAAAAAAATGTTTGTTGTTCTTCTTCTGCCGATTCATTCTTGCAGTAGTGTTGCTACGTTTTAGATCCCTTTTTCGCTTTTCCCTGATGGCGTGAACAGTTTCCTCTCTCCGGCGTGTGGATTTCGCTCTATTTCATGTGAGTGTTACTTTGTTAGGTGAGGGGTGGTGTAAACATTTTTCCTCAGAACCGCTGACTGAACAACACCATGCAGTGTTTTTATTTCATTTATCTTTAGATTTTTGTGGCGACATCTATCCGATGTGTCACTCTTTGTCTTTTTCGAAGACCGATGAGTGGTCTTATTATAATAAGTATTGTCTTTTTGATTTCATAATTTTACGGCTACCGTAAGACCATGTTACTCTGACTCCACTTCCACATACGATTCCCCAAATTTCCTCTACATATTTCTTGTTTCTTTTACTCGTCTTATATTTCCAATATGTCTTTTTATCTTGTAGTCTGTAGCCTAGTCCAGTAATACATAATCAGTCATTGTGAGTAAATCGCCTCCGATTTCCCGTTTGTTCAATTGTCTTAATCTGGAAAGTCATCCATACAGAGAGGATGCTTTACAGTAGAAACCCTTATATTCCTATTAATGAATTCTTAAACGCAATACGAAAACATTTAAATCCGGTTCTGACTAGGTCGGTAACTTGACCGATCGTTTGAGACGTAGTTTTCAACGAGTCCGTGAAAAAACCAAATAAGCACGAAGTCGTCAAAAAGAACAAAATAACAAAGGCGCAAAAGAAAAACGATACGCTGTTGGCGATAAAGTTTTCTAGATATCAGAGTCGTAAAAGACGGCGACAGTCGCAAATTTACGTTAAAATATTAAGAGCAGAATTTTCAATGTGTTGAAACATGAATACAGGTTTGCGTCAAGCCTAAATAATTTCCACTAGTGGAGCCGCGTGTGGAGTCTATAAGCTATGACTGCCAGCTGTGCGTTACGGAAAAGATAGGTCCCCATTCCCTTCCGACATGCCATCCTACTAGCTACACGAGACGTCCCAGAAGAACCTATTTACGCATGGAGTATACCAGCCAACATTCTTAAGTTCTATATACCCAGTTAGCAGCTAAAGAAACTTTCACGGATGACTTGTATTACCTTTTGGCGAGGTGATGCTCTTGTTTTGAAAAATTATCCTTAATTATTATCGCAACCTTTTATTTAATAACATTAGATATGGGGGGACTGACCTAAGACAAACATGGCCGCGACGCGTAAGGTTGCGTGCATGATTGTACACTAATCTGCGTTATTTATTGTCACAAGAACGCCTTTGCCACTAATTTTGGGTTCATTACTGTATCCAAAATTAGTGGCAAAGATTCTCTTTTGGTGAACCCCTTCAGCATCAGTAGGAAAACTGGCAAGCCGTTGCAGAAGGAGAAAAAGAAAAAGAAAACCTCAGCTAAAAGAAATTTGCAAACTCAGCAACCTCTAGCTGGATTAGGAGAAAAAGGTTTTAGACTGCTGAACACAATTAACGTCCAACGAATCGAACGAGGCCGCTAACAAGTAGTTTCTCACAGTCGGCCGTTTCCGTAATAAACTTTCTAATGGGAAACAGTTGGCATGCGGTCATTGGACCCAACGACAGTGGCCCCCGGCGGTACCACGACAAAGAATCAATCTATAGCTCCACTTTAGGATTTAACAGTAATTTTTGAAATCTAGAAAAATAATTCAATCAAAATTGTAAGATTACTGAACAAACTAGCTTACTTGTTTTCAGTATACGAGGATTCGAGAATATTCCGAAACTTTGACGTACTGGGGTAGAGTGAGACAAAGTTGTTCATTGCAATGAATATGCATTTCTGATAACTGCCGCTTAGTTCGGTAATTAATCATAAGCCGCCAAATATTCTATGAAGTGCGTAAAAATTAGAAAACAATCGGGACAAAAGTTATTGTTAGAAGACTGTACGTACCGGTACCGCGATGAGATGATAGCGGTTCCGATGTATCATTTTCAATTTTTGTACCACTACGACCTTTCCTCAACGCGTAAAAGGCAGTTTGAATATCTAGAAATGAAAGCTTAACAACCTAGTATGTTTTTGGACCTGAATGGTTAATTTTAGCTTTTACCATCCGGAGCATGTATAACCATCAGGTTGTAGTCTACACTTGAACCTGATGTGAAAGTTCGGCAGCGAATAATTTTTGAAGCATCGGCAGGATTAACTGACTTACGGAAAACGTATTGTTGCAGTTCCGATACCGAATACAAGAATTGAATTTTTAGCAAGATTTTCCAATACACGGTGACGTATACCTCAAGGGATTCCTATAATTGCAACGTTTGTTTCATCTTGTGAGACTAGTTCCACTGAAACGGAGATTGAGGTATTCACGTAATTTCATCCACGCAGATGCTTTCAATCACTCGAGGTTGTTCGACTCGATAGTCTTTGAGGTTGTTCCGTTTCAACGACCGATCTAGTTTCAGCTTTGATTTCATAGCGGGCTTCATCAGCCATTTTCACTACTGAACTTGGTTTAGTTGGTTTATTACAAGTTTTGGTTCCTACGACTTTTAGAGCCTATTTTGTGGTAATTGTGCGTCTTTGTAGGCGATTGGTTTGTCACTTTTTGTCACTTGATACCTCTGCATTGCCTGAATCCGGGTGATAATCTGAATCTGCAGAATGTGTACTGATATCGACCAACTTCTGATCTCGTTTTACTTTTGGAAAGACTAAATTTGTATAGTAAGTATCGTTGTCATACCTACTTCCATTTCAATGGGTCAGGATCCAATGGGTCACCATGGAGTGCAGCAATTGTAGCTTTGAGATCGTCAGTTTTGGGAGTAGGTGCGGAGATGTGCGGGTGATGAATGTCTTCGGATCATTAAACTGTCTCTTGATACTATTATGCACTGGTCCTGAGTACCGATAGCTAAGATCGGCAGAAATGGTTGCAACTGTCGTCTTTTTTCTTGGTTTGGTGCACGTTTCCGAAAACACATTTTCCCGATAATCCGTCTTCGAACATGATGAACTCAAACCGGATTTCTTTACCGAGCGAAGAAACTCTTCACCAAAAGAAAAATCGACAGATATCTCTAACACAGGTATCCTAATATTTCTGGATATGTGATGGCCCTTTGTTATTTATCTCGCTTTTTGGGCTTATCGCCGTCAAATGCTGGCATTCCAACATGGTCATCTGAATTGGCTTCATCATAACTTTTCATGGTTTTATCCCACTGGTTCGACTCTGATGTGTAAGCCTGCTTCAGCGATGCCAAGACAGGTTTTCTATGTTCCTCATCTACTGGTTAACTACCTGCAATCTGTGGAGTGGTAGCAAACACCTCAGTGATTTCTTCATCATTGATGCTCAACAGTCCTAAATGAGATTGAATATTAACTGATGGCCCATTTAGATCAATTGTGAAGATGTCTTACTATCACCCACTGGCTGAGGTTCCATGATAGGAAATGCATTCTTGATTACTGCTTGTCCAGAATTTTGTAAATATGAAGCTTCACTTCTAATAGGCAAATGTGATGGTTTGGTTAATTTAAACTCTTTACATTCACGGATCTGTTCAGAAAGATACCAAAAGTGTTATGTATTAATAATGGTACTATAGAAGCTTCTACCGCTTCTACATTGTTTACAATACTCACTTCTTTCCTCACAGATTAAGACAAAACATCTCAGTTGAGTGCCATCATGATCTCAACATTTTTCTGCCTTGAGGACCGGAACAACAAAACATGAGTTATAAAGACTCTTCAATGGATTTACCATAGTTTACCTTTAACATGATATTCTGCTACTTAATTCCTGGTTTTGGGACTTTCTTGCTCCCTGCCCATACGGTTTAACTGGATGTTATGCAGGAGCACAAAGCTGAATTGTGCCTTCCAAACAGTAAAATTGCCTAACAAGCCTTGCCAGAATAGGCAGTCAACGGGATTGATAAGTGAAAAAGACCCATGCATTAATACCACTGCTTTGGAAATGTATTTTGGTCATTGCTCTCACTGCCATCAATGCCACTTTGCATGTATTCTATACATTTCTCGTAGATTTAGGGAAAGGTGAAGACTTTATATGTCGAAGGCACAATTTTAGATTGTCCAAGCTTGCGCCAGGACAATATTAATTGTATGAGAGAGTATAACACGATCTTAACTGTGTTGACCTGTATTCTCAGCTGTTTTAAAGGTAGGGAAAGAAACGACCTGACTGCTCGACCTGCCGCCAGAGCCTCAGACCATTCTACAAAGTGTAACAAACACACCAACGCAACAATCAGGTGTAACACCATGATAACAAACAAATAACAACATGGGCCAAACATTGGCCACTACAACATTAGCCCAAACATAAGTCAAATAACCATGAACATAGGCCACAGACAATCCAAACTGGGAATTCCCCTTATCTCCCGCGTCCGCGATTTCCTCTTAGGCCGTAACGCCCATTGCCAAAAGATCTGAAACAAAAACGGGACTCGGTCACTCGCACAAATAACGGGCTACGCCCAACCAACTTAACTGTAAATAGGGGGTGGGTGGCGGGAAATTTACAGTTAAGATCGTGTTATACTCTCTCATACAATTAATATTGTCCTGGCGCAAGCTTGGACAATCTAAAATTGTATATCGATCGATAACATCGATCTTAACTGTGACTTTAAAGCCTTCATGATTTCAAGCTAAAAAACCCAATAATAATTAAATTAGAGATATACAAAACCTGACCAAAAGAGGACTAACAACCATTAAATCTGAATAATACAATACCAATCGCCGTCCGGGATCAAGACTGACGCGGCAACCGATGGCTCTGGCTCCTTCTCGCGATGATAGAATTTCTTAAACGTAGAAGACGACGCCCAGTGTCCGGCACTTAGGACAGAATCTAATGAGGCTCCCACCGCTACTGCTTTAGAGGCTGCTGCTCCCCTGGTTGAGTGGCTCGAGAAAACCCCCACGTCAATGCCCGAGACCTTAAGTACACTCTTTATCCAATTTGAAATTGTCTGGCTTTTAACTGGGTTGTGTTGCCCAACCGAGCTAATAAAAAGAAGCTCGCTGTTCGAGTCCTTCCTGAAGCCCTCTGTCTTCGAAATGTAGCACTTTAAGCACTCTACCGGGTCCAGCGGCTCATCACTCAGCCTTTCCAGAGAAAATGACTGAAGCGCTCCTGATTTCTGAGCCTTGCGGGGGCGGGTCAAAGAGAACGAAACCCGATTAGTCGAGAATTTGATAGATTTTTTGCCGATCGCAGCCAAATCTGAAGCCCGGAAAAGGGTCGCCAGAGCAAGGAGAGTGGCTAGCTTCGCTGCCAAAGCCCCTAACGAAAGCGAAGTGTTCTTCTGTGTCCTAAGATAAGACAAGACCACATCGACGTCCCAAGTGGAATTATATTTGGCCAATGGTGGTCTTCTGTTAAAGATACCCTTCATTAGCAGTACAATCTTAGGGTGTTGACCAACCGGGTGCCCATCTACTCGCTCTAGAACAGACGATAGGGCTGAACGATAAATATTTACCGTGCTATAGGCCTTTGATTTAGACTGCTCGGCCAAAAAGGACGCAACTACTGGAATAGCGCTGCACAGGGGATCGTAACTCCTTCCCAAACACCAATCCGACCAAATTCTCCAGCTCGAATCGTATGCGGAATTTGTGTTGTCCCTGACTCCTCCCAACAACAACTCGACCACCTCCTCCGAAAACCCCTGTTTAGCGTATCTATCCCTGACAACTTCCACGCGACTAGCCGGAAGCTGGGTACGCTGCACAGCGGGTGATTTTCCCCTTTGACCGAACGCAATAGCGACGGATGTGGCGCCAAAATCCGCGGTACATCGCACGCCAGACTCAACAGCGACGCGAACCATGGTTGGCTCGGCCACAGCGGGCAAATCAATACTACAATTGCTCGATCCCTTTGGATCTTGGTCAAACACTCTTGAATTAAGGAGAAAGGGGGAAAAGCATAGGCTTCCAGCTCCGTCCAGCTCAGTGTGAACGCGTTGACTGCCCACGCCTGAGGCTGAGGCTTCCAAGATACGAACTTCGCTAGTTGACTGTTCCATGGATTGGCGAAAAGGTCGACCGAAGTCCTCCATACTCTCGATAGAGCCTGAAAAACCTCCGGACGTAACCTCCAATCGCTCCAGTCCACTCCTCTGCGGGATTCTCTGTCTGCAACGGAATTCAAAACACCCGGTAAATGCTCCGCCTTCAAAACAATGTTCCTCACCTCGCACCACCGAGCGACATTTAGCGCTAAATTATTCAGGGATGCTGAGCGAGTCCCTCCTTCTTTATTCACATACGCTACCGCGGTCGTGTTGTCCACTCTCAACTCGATAGTACAGTTGCGTCTAGAGCCTGCAAAGGCCCTGAGAGCATTAAATGCTCCCAACATCTCAAGCTCATTGATATGACGATTCTTCTCTTCATCCGACCAAGACATGCCTGTCGTAACGCCTTCGCAGACCGCCCCCCAACCTGACAAAGACGCGTCTGAGCAGATCGACAACGTAGGTTCCGCCTCGAACATAGGCCTACCCTGGCAGGAGGCGAGATTGGATATCCACCACAATAAATCGGATTTCACTGGATCAGTGAGATCCACTTTCGTGTCCAGCTCCCCTTTGTAAAACTTGGAGTTGTTTATGTACAGCGACTGCACTTCCCTGTAATGTGAACGCGCGAATGGGACGGCCGATGACGCCCAAGTGAAATCCCCTAACAGGCTTGCCAACACCCGCAGTGGAACGTTCCGCTTACTCAATATCCGACTGCATCTTTCAACCATCGAATCGACTTTCTTTGACGGTAACCGAAAACTCAAAGTGACCGTATTAACGATGAGTCCCAGGAATTCCATCACCTGAGATGGTGTCCCCACTGACTTTTCCTCGTTAATCACGAACCCCAGAACGCGCAATAAGATCCCAATAAAACTGTATTGCTCCAAAATCCCCAACTCGCATTGATTTAATACTATTAGGTCATCCAAATAAATAACTACTCTGAAACCCAAAGTTCTCAAAAGAGTCACCACTGGCTTCAAAAGTTTCGTAAACGCCCACGGCGCCGACGCCAGACCAAAACAAAGACTTGTAAACTGAAAGATCTCCCCTGCCCACAAGAACTGTAAAAATTCATGAAAATTCTCATTTACCGGGACCGTCAGATAGGCGTCCCTCAAATCAATTTTGACCATCCAATCCCTTTCCTTAATCAAATGCTTAAGGGTGGGCAATCCCTCCATTTTAAAATGTCTGTAAACCAAAAAACAATTGAGATTCTTCAAATTAATGATCGGTCTAAATCCCCCCGACGCTTTCTTAATAATAAACATAGAACTGACGAAGCCGATCTTGCAAGCCTTGACCGCTGCTCCTTTCTGTAGTAACGCTCCTACTTCCTTATTCCCTATCGATAACTGATCGAAATCCATGCGCGCGTTACACGGGAATTTGACCATCACGGGTGGCGCTTCAAAGTCCAACTCCAACCCGTTCCTCACTACGTTGAGGATCCATGGATCGGCCGAAACTAATTTCCAGGCCTTCAAAAAATGCTTAATCCTACCGCCAATGCATTCCTCACTAACTGCTAAAGGCTTAAGCGATAAGTCATAAATACAGTCAATTACGAACCCATGATTGGCGTTGATCCAGCCAGCACCGCCGTCGAACTGCCGATGAGACGGTCCGGCCCCCACGTTGGTTTGCTGGTGAGGCGGCCCGGCTCCGTTACCAAAACGAGACGTTCCGCCTCCACCGCCAAAGTTCTCCGAGTAGAAACGCCCTTGGTAGCCACTACCCTGAGTACCGTCCCGCGGCTGCTGCTGATGTTGGTGCAGGTGAGTCGCGTGGTACGGCCTGAGTCGCGGGTCCTTTCCACTTTCACCGCTCTTCCTCTTCGTCCCGACATCCAGGCTGACAAGCGCCTCGAGCAATCTCCCACTCTTCAACAACTTGTCGATTATCGAAGCACCAAACAGGTTCTTGTGCTCGAGTACGTTAAAAACGTCCCGATTCTCGATCAACTGCATACAATTCTCGCCCACAATGGAGAGGATGTTTTTTCGACGGAAATCCGAGACGTCATAAAACGCCCTTCCCGCCAATTCGAAAGCGTGCTTTACCGCCTTCCCTGCCTCTCCTTTGAGCTCCAAACTTTCTAGAAAGGCAAGCACTGGGAAGACCGGTAGCATCGACTGGTGGACCTTGTACAACACCTTCTCCACCTCGTTCACTCCCTTGCCTATGGACGGGCCCAACTTCGCCTGGCATTTCAGCAGCATCTCAAAATCCAACGAGGGTGCTCTAAAATCGATGTCGTCCTCTACGTCCATGCTACATTGCAAACGATAAGTGTTACATGGCTATTCATGGAAACGACAAGGACGGAAAAAGGGGGTTCTCTTTCAGCACCCGCCGAAAGATTTCAAGTGTGCGCAAGCCAGCTAGAAAACAATTATTCTAAATGCATAAAGCTTAAAATAAGTTAAGGGCATCAACGCCCGAGTACCTGTACATCTTGTTTAGTTCCTTTAATCTCTTGTTGCTCGTCCCTTTCCTCAGACGCTTCAGCATGCGCTTACAGGTTCTGAACGTTGGCTTAAGTTTCTTCCTCCTCTTCGACTCCTTAGCGCCTTTCAGGGCCGCCACAATCTGCGCCCAAAACTGCTCACCTCCCTCCAAACCCATGCCAGCCAAGGGTGGGTTCGTTGGCCCGGCCGGGATCGATGGTCCACTTCCACCATCATCTTCCTCCAAGACAGTTTCCTCGCCCAGGGTCTGCCGAATCAAAGACGTTAAAGCAGCTGGCACGGCGACAGCTTCGCCCACCTGAGGATGGCTGGGATTCTCCTGGATGTGACAGTCTTCTGAGTGAGAAGGAGGAGGAGCCTTCCTCACCCTTTTAGCGTGGCGAGTCTCCTGAGCCGACTCATCTGATGATGAATCTGAGGAAGAAGATGACGTACTCGAACTTGAACTTGAGTCGTCACGAATAAACTTGCGCCTCGGCATTCTGCAGTATAGATGAGAACTCACTGACCTAACTAAACTTGAAAAACTTAGTGAAATTTGGGGAGCGCAAAACTCTAACCACCTTCCGCTACCGACAGCTAGAATGGTCTGAGGCTCTGGCGGCAGGTCGAGCAGTCAGGTCGTTTCTTTCCCTACCTTTAAAACAGCTGAGAATACAGGTAAACACAGTTAAGATCGATGTTATCGATCGATATACAACTTAGAAAGAAAATGAAAGTGAAGTTAATTTTTTTTAATGGTGCAAGCGTGCAACAGACGTGTAACAACATTGAAAATTGAATGAAACTCGTTATTTTCTTTCTTTTAATAGAAATATTTTCAGAAAAAAAATAACTGATTTTGTTCAACGCTCTTAGCAACAAATAAATTAATTAGTGCTTTGAACTTTTTCGGCACTCACCAAATGCGGAGTGTCTTCGTTCCTGCGAAAGTAGGCATAATGCTACCACTTTAAACACGGGGCGACGGGTTTAAGCTTGAGCTAGTACAAGCGTAGAGTTACTTGCAGGCATGCAGGGCACGCCATGCCAAATGCCATTTCCATTAGCCCATTACCACGCCTTGCCAACTAGATATCGATCATCGTGACGGCTCTCAGAGCAAGGCCTACTTAATGGTTAAGGCCTGTAAACTTGTATATTCCCCATGAAGGCGACAGAATTCCCATCCCTGCCCCTGTGAGAGCCAATCAGACGAAAAAGGGAGGCGAAGACTTCGCCATCTGGCGCTCAGAATCCATAAATAATATAAATGTTGAGGCATAAAAAGAAAATAAATAGTAGCGACGGGATTCGAACCCATGCCTCCGAAAGGAATTGTGCCGGTAAAAGTACGAGGGGTTGTCAACTCGAAAAAATATTCGTACACCCCAATATTTTTAAGCAAAAAATACGAAAAATACGAGAAACTACAGAAAAATACAAAAAAATACAAAAAAATATAAAAAATATAAAAAAATATAAAATATATAAGACTACATAAAACATAACAAATCCGCAATAATTCTACTTTGTATATTGAAATTCTAATACGGGCGGAGTTGTGACCCTAACAGAAATAGTTAAAGTAGAAGAATCCTACTGTTAAACAAGATTTACGAAAAACAATTTAGTTTTTTGTCAATATTTTGATATGGACATGTGCCTTCCAACTGTAATAGGTAATACATGGCACAGGTCAACAATCTGTTGCTTATGGCTTATGGCTTCCATCGTTTTACGCTTTAACTCTTTTTCTAATACAGTTACAGTTCGAACACGATTAGACTCTTCGTATTCGAAATTCGAATTTCGAATATTTTTCGGGTCGGGTGGGTCGGGTCGGTTTGTTGGGTAAACCAGGGCGCCCCGAAATCATTTCTTATTGACGAACCGTCAATGACGGTTTAGGAGTCCAAAATGTTAATATTCGAAATTTTTATTCGTTATTTTTTTTTCATTTTTTCTTTATGTTTTATTTTATTGTTTGCGAAACAATTAACAGTTTATGATATCCCACATTCCCACTATTACACAACAAGAAATGGGAGCTATAGTGCTATTGCAATAAGGACATGAGGTAGAGAATATAGGGTTCTGAAGTTCAAGTCCCGTCGCTGATTTGCTTTTATTTTACGTTGAATTAAAAATTTGGCTTTATTTGCTGAAGATAATGTGCTTTTATAATTATTTAAGGGTTAAAAGAGTTTTTTTATTAAAGAAAGCATGAAAAACATGTAAAAAAAAGATCTAAAAAAAATTTTCAAAGTTTAGTAAATCTGGGAAATAGAACAAAATATGACAAAATGTGAAAAAATACTTAAAAAGTACGAAAAATACGAAAAATATGGAAAAATACTAGAAAAATATGAAAAAATATGAAAAATATGAAAAATATGAAAAAATATTAAAAAATATTAAAAATATAAATAATATGAGAAAATAGAAAAATTATGAAAAAATACAAAATATATTAAAAAATATATTTTTATTTTAAAATTCGTACACCCAAATGACGAGTCGACAACCCCCCGTAAAAGTATATTTTACCCGACCAAAGTTACTTAACTAGATTTACTTAACTTAACTAAACTTACTTAACTTAACTATACTTACTTAAGTAACTTAGCGGGACCAAGCCCGAGCAACGCGAGGAATAATAGGGGTTTAGGGTGGGTAAGATACAAAGGTATTACAGTAAATAAAGTTAAGTTAAGTTATGTTAAGTTACATTAAATGCTACTATTAAGTTACTTAAATAGTTAATTTTAGTACTAAAATTAATAATTACTTTAATTAAAATTATTAATTTTCCTTTTCTTCGTGCTCAGAATCCATGTTATTTTCTTTTTCGACTTGTTGTTCTATTAAATTGTTGTTAATTTCCATATCTGTAGCCATAATGTTATCTAGTGCTATTTGTTGTTCTTTTAATTCCTTTAACTCTATAATGTGAAAAGCAATTGTATATAGATGAAAAATTTTAGTCGTACAAAATTAATTTTACCTTTTTCAAGATTTTCAAGTTTCTCGAGTAATCCAAGTTTTTCATTCTGAAGCATTGTTATTTGTTCTATCTGTATAAAATTGAAATTATTTAGTAAAAATGTATTATATTAAAATATGAAAATTTAGAATTGCCAGGTTAATTTCTGTTTCTTCATATAAAGTTTTGTATCGTTGACTCTCATTCTGAAATCGAATAAATTAATACAAATTTTTACATGCACAATAACTGATATATTACCTTCAACTGCTCCTTTTCTTCATTTGAATTTAGTAAATCTTTCTCTAGCTTAATTATTTTATCTACAAGTGTTGCTTTTACTGTAGACATTAATTTTTTTTGTATACCGATGACATTTTTTGTAAGTTTTTATATATATGCTACTTTACTTAGCTTATGTATGATAGTGACTTAATTGTCATGTAGTACTATTCTTTGGAATCAGCATTGCCAATTTCTTAATTAAGAGTGTTAAAAAAATTATAATGATTGTTTTTAAGTTTTTAAATCTATCAGGATGGGGAATCACTTTGCCGCGCTTTTTATTAAATACAAATGGGTTGGGGATGGAAATGGGTCGGGGCGTAGTCGGGTTGTACTTGTAATTTTATACCCCATGGTACTGCCATCTAGCGATTAATGATTTAGTCTTATAGGGAAATTACATATCCGCAAGAGGCTCTGCCATCGGGGGGAAAATTACTGTTGCGCCCGGTCATTCGGTTTGTAGTCGTTGAGGAGAGTAGTGCTATATTTTTTTTCGGATAACTCTGAATGGTAAATATTTATTTTTATGGTTACTTGTTAATTTTAAGTATATTTTTTGGTATTTAGTAATTGTAGTGTTAAGTATAGTTACTTTTTTTTACTTTACATTTTATATATTTGTATTATATATGGATATAATGCTTAAGAGTTAACCCACATAGCACAAGTTGGTCCCACGGACATCCGCAGTTTATCCAACGCGGATAAGGGTGATATCCTACGGACATCCGTGGAACTGCCCGTCCTCCAGATTGGATGTCCTTCAGGTATCGTCTGAATATTACAAGACCTCCCGGGAAAATGCCGTCGGGCCTCCTAGTAACATCCGATAGGACTTGTTTAGGATATGAATAAGATTAAAGATAAAACAACTTTGCCGAGTCTGGAATCGAACCCGGGTCTCCCGCATCACAGTCAGACCCTCTAACCATTCTGCCATGACACTTATATTAATACTAAGTAAATTCTGCTAGTAAAGCAAAATATTGAAAAATACTTGTGAAATATTTGCTGCTAGTTATGCCTAATCATCTATCTTAAATATAATTAAATATAATATAGAAAAATAACTATAAGCTTAGTAAAATTTTTCGAACTTGTAGACTTACATTATTTTTATTCCATTTTTTGCTGTACTAGTTATACAAATTGCTCATTCAACTTATCGAGCAAATCAATATTAAAAAATTTTTTAGTAAAATCGTAAAACTTAACTCCTTATAAAAAAATTATTTCAATGCGATCCCTCGAAAAATTTATGTACAACTAAGAAATCCCCAGTTTAAGAGTGCCAAGCCAAACATGTTGTGGTGGAAAATTTAAATACTGTTAAGTCCCTCTTTTTTTACACAAAATTTATTTTATCATTCAAAAACAAACATTTAAAATTTCTTGGCGGTTGGAGGGACGTCCGTCGAATCATGTTTTTGGACATCCTTTGGAACTCCAAATTTACCATCCGACGGACATCCCTTGAACTACCCATAGGACTATCGGATGTTCGGATCAGAATCGGACATCCGACGGCAGAAGTGTGCTATGTGGGAATGTTAAGTATACTTTTTTGTAAGTAGTAGTTGTAATGTTAAGTTTACTTTACTTAGTATATTTTTTATTTTGTTATGTTTTATTTAGTTTAAGTATACATATAATTAATTTAGTATTCTTTATTTTTTAATTTACTTTACAGTACTTCTGTTTATTTACCTTCTGTTTATTACCTTACTTTACTTTACCCACCCAAATCCCCTGTATTTCCTCGCTTTGCTCGGGCTCTATCCCGCTTTATAGTTTCTTTTGTAGAGTTGATAACATTTAAGTTTATTTAGTTAAATAAGTAAGTACTTAAGTTAAGTAAGTTAAGTAAATTTATTCACTTTACTGTGGTCGGGTAAAATAGACTTTTACCGAAAATAGCATTACCTGACAACTATTTTGTATCCGAAAAATGTAAGTCCGTAGCCCGTGCACAATGTCACAACTGACACTCAAAATTAAAAGGTTAACAATGATAAAAATATGTCGTCTGCACCTTGTATCCCTCTAGCGGATAACTTAATACACCACTTGAGGAAAACAAATATTGAAAAAAAAAATTTTTAAGTCTTGCAAACGGAAATGAGTTGACATTAATATACAAAATAATCCACTATTTCCAAATATAAACACTGACGAAATGAGAGGTAACAAGACTTGGTAATTATAATTCAATAAATTTGTGTATTTTTCCAGATTATTCAGGTTTTCGGTGTCTATGTCTAATACACTTAATACGAGAAGAGACTCTCACCAGTCACCAGGCCAAGACTACAATCACTTAAAAATGCAGAAAACAAATAACTTTACATCCAAAGGAAAAAAAATCTAAGGTACTAAGAAATCTGTAGTTCTATCAATTACTAATTATCATTTACTAAACTAATAAAATGATTCAAACAATTATAGGGAAGTTACAATTCTAACTGTTAAGAACTGAATGAGGAAACACGATACTGTCATTATCACTATCATATACAAAATGTATTATTCTTTTGATGGAAGTAAATATAAGGAAGTAAATATACACAGTTTTAGATGGAAATAATTGGCTAAAATTAATGATGAGGGAACGGCACAACTGTCCAATTCCATAGATTATTCTCTTCTTGATCCTTGGCCAGAATAAAAATGTGTGACTATACAATGGCATGCTATGAAAACCAGTTGCAAGTGAAATCTCCATTGTAAAACCACGGTAAAACAAAGAAGTAGGTGCCTTGAAAGTATGAGTCGTGCCAAAATACTGTTCATTCCCAATGATTTTTAACGAAAGAAGTGACACTTTAACCGAACAATTTGGCTGCTGTTGACCATCACGTACTTTGGTTGATTGGTCGTCATAACTGTCTGCTTATTTGCCTGGCCAGCGCCTGAAACTAACTTGACGATCTGAGTGGTCTGAGGAGCTGTCGCCTATGTTCATCCAAGTAATAGAATAAGGTATCATTGATTAACTGGATCTTAGCTTAAGTAAAACTACCTGAACTGGCGTTGATGGTCTGGAAGTTACAAACATGTAATTCGTAGGATTGCTCGCAGCATTCGCGACAGCGCTACTCTGGTTCCGCGAAGTCGTTACCGAGCCAGAGGCTCCGCCCACCACGATAGTGCCACGTCCAGCAGATAATCCCAGACTGCCGGCTGTATAAAATAAATAAATAAATGTAATTACACGTAAAACTTTCTTCGTGAAAGGATACTTTTTACCTGCAGCTGATGAAATCACACCCGACGACGCCGTCGTTGTTGTATTCTGCGATCTCGCTCTGTTTACGGCACCATGAAGTGCCGGACCAATAAGGTACCCGAATTCTTGACGATAGTCATCAACGTTGCCAGGCGGCTGACGGGTTACTTTCAATATAGGTACCATGAGTCCATGACTTTCTGCATATTGCAATACGAAAAATAGCATTAGACAGCGACTTGGCAATAAATTGTTTTCCCTTCTCAACGAACTTACGATCGTCAACTGTTTGATGTGAGAAGCTGCTATCCGGTCGGCATTTATTGCTTGGCCTGTTCCATCCAAGTAGGGTTCGATTCGTTCACCTATCGCACGTATTTTAGGAATAATAAAGGCCTTGATCAATTCCGTTCCAAGCACAGATAGTCCTGTAATTAAAAGATAATGTAAGATTTGTTTGTTGGTGGAATTTATCGTTGAAGATCAGCGTTACCAACAAGGGCTCCGTAAAGCGATGCTAAAGGCATTTTATCGTTGGCCAATGCTCGACAGAACAAACGCGTGACACGGGTCTGGCAATTGTTGGTGGTAGTGTGATAATTTTTGCAAATTTGTGCAATGATACGAGACGAGGAGTCTCTAAACACCCAGAGATTATCCACTTCCGGACGAAGGCATCAAGTTGTTTCCTAACCATTCAAGACGTTACAGCAGGAACAAGTTCGTGTAGCTGCATTGAACAAAGGCAAAACAACTATTGAATATAATAGGGATATAATTAAATAACCTAAATAATCAATTATAATATACTAAATAATGAATGGAAGAAAATACTCACGTATTTTCCAAGATAAAGCGTTTGATTTTTTTAAAGTAATGCTTTAACCATGCGCATCAGGTAGATGAGATGAGTAAAATTGTTTTGGACAACGTTAACTCGTAAACCTTCGGCAATGAAGGTACAAATGCATGATAGCATTTGATGTAACCCAGGATATGAATCCAAACTTTGGAAAGCTTCCTGTTTATGGATAAACAATATAATAGGTATACTTGATACCAATCAAATGAACATGAAAACATGGTTTGTAGTGCTTACAGCTCTTCTTGCTTCATCAGATCAAACACACGCCTCAGTAACTTGTGTATGGTACAATTGTTGTTCGACAGACAATTCATGTCCTATAAGCTGTTTAACTTGGACAGTTTCTGTTTTTGGTTTGTTGGTTGAGCTAAATAGATAACCAAATAAAACATGAAGTAGCAATTGAAATGAAAAAAATTCCACATGTACGTGAGAGTTGTAGATTTTTTCTGGGTTTTGTACCAAATTTTGGCTAGTTTAGACACAAGGTCAGAGCTCTCCAGTTGTTGTTGATCTTTGGAAAACGATGAGGGATTCTCTGGAACTGCTGGCTAAATCGCATCAGTACTGAGCCAATGAGCTAAAACAAGATTTTGATTAAGGTATCAGACCTTTTATAGCATGTACTAATGCATACCTCTTAGAGAAACTACTAATGGTAGCTTTGATAATGAACCACCAATAATATCAGCAATGTGTAATTCTTTATCCTCATGAAAATGCAGTTCATAACTTCCACCACTTGCAAACAAAAATGGAATATGGTCTGGATTTGAAAACACATACAGAGGCTAATCAATGGAACAAAATTCATGTGATACAAAAAAAATTTAATACTATACATTCTCGAAATATAAACTCGCATATAAATTAAACAATAATTCGTCTGCAACTTAATAATATACGTAATTACATGTCATTTTTTAAAATACACAACATATATCATATTTACATAATTTATACTATTTTATAAAAAACAATAGTAAAACAATATCTATTTTAACATACATACTAAACAAATAAACTTAACTATGAAACAATCAAACAAACAATAACCAGAGTCATAGAGAGGATGGTTCGCTAGCTATGGGAAAATTTCCCATAAGCCGTTGAGGCAACTTTTTGCCTCAGACACTATTGCCACCTTGCGGATAAGGGCGGGGTTTATTGCACACGTGACTCGCACAAACCAATCAGGTTTGATAGCTTTGCGCTATACCCTAAGTCCCAAATACGGTTTCATATGTCCCGTCTGTTAAGCGCTTTTACAAATTAACTAGTTAAATGTTTTCTGTTTTAACTTTGAAATTATTATTATTTTGAAAAGCCTTTATTACACCGTTGTACTCATACAACACTCTCTATTTTTTATTTCTACTTTTTCACTACTTTTGGCTACCATTTGGACGGAAAAACGTAATTTTTTAAAAAGTAGGGTAAAGTAGATCATCTTCCATCTTGCCTACCATTTGAATTGGTAGGCTAGATACCATTAAATAAAACGAAAAAAGGAATAGAAGTAAATGCGATTTGAACTCATGACCAAACACATCTAATGTTGCCAGCCAGGCTCCTTATCCACTCAGCCATTTGTTGATATCGATTCCATACATTTTTCTGATGTCGATCAGGGTAAAAATTTTCTACGTGCATTTTATTCTTAGGTGGCAGCACTTTTACAGGCAAAAGGGGAGGAGCAAGATAACACGTGACTGCCCCAGCCTCCAACAAAGTCGCCTCAACGGCTTATGGGAAATTTTCCCATAGCTAGCGAACCATCCTCTCTATGACTCTGCAATAACAATAAAATTACATTCAAATTTACTAAGGTCACAACCCTGGATATTATCGACTGCTAAAAACAGCTGCAAATTCAAAAATAATAAAAAATCAAATAAATTCAATTTTCAAAATGAATACCAACGAAGAAAAAAAACTATTCGATGAAACAAAAAAACCCTTGTGTCAAAAATCTTAAAACTTCAACAAGAGTTAGCGACAGTAAAAGAAGCAAATGAAATAACCAAGGTAAAATTAGAATACAAATCAATGTACAAAAATTTTAATTTTACATTTCTATTCGATAACAGGTAAATTGTCAAACATATCAACATCAATTAGAACTTGAACTTTCAAAGGTAACTATCTACATTAAACTTATAAACTATAAAGAATAACTATTTAACAATATATATATATAGAATGAACAAATATCCAAACTCGAACAAGAGAACGGAGAGCTCAAGGAAAAAATTTATAAATTAGAAAAAGGTAAACAAAATTTTAACGATACAACAATAACATCAATAACAATACAAATGTATATTTATATAACTAACAGAAAAGGAAGAAATGCAAAATTCATCGAAGGAGATTCCACATGCCACAACTTATATAGAAGATTCAGTTCAACCCGATACAGATTCAACATTAAATTCTGAATCAATGTCAACAGAAGAATCAGACATAATTGGAAAACTTCGATTTGGCAGTATTATTTTAATAATTACAATTACATAGTCAAACTAATAACCTTTCTAAAACTCTTATA
Source organism: Daphnia sinensis (assembly GCA_013167095.2). Lineage (NCBI taxonomy): Eukaryota > Metazoa > Arthropoda > Branchiopoda > Diplostraca > Daphniidae > Daphnia > Daphnia sinensis. The sequence goes on along the minus strand of CM023190.1, from coordinate 354,243 downwards.
TTTAAGAAATATCCACTTACCAAACCGTTCCAAATTCCTATGTGAGTAAAAAAAACCATTGAAGATAAAGTGAATGATATTATATCTGAAGATTGGAATATAGATACAATAAAAAATTCACACTACACTATATACAAATCCGTTAGTGAATTGATGTCATCTGTATTCACTAATGAATACTTAAAAAGTAAGTAGAATAACTTATACATAACACATATTAGTGGTTAATGAATACAATTCTTAGCCCATAAGCGATCAGGAAAAGGCGGCAAACCTGGAGCTATCCAACGGGAAATTATGAATCCTACCTACGTTGAAGAAATTATAAGTAAGTACAACATACTCATATTTATAAAATTGAAAAATAATATAACCAAAAAATTTTTAATAGAATATCTAATACACGCATGGAAGAACTTGAACGGAGCAACACCAAAGCTACCCCGGCAAATGTGTGTAAAGTACAATTGCCCCATTGGAGAAAGCACAGAACAGATCATTGTTATGGTAAAAGATGTCCAAACCAAATCATCAAAGAGCATTTGAGATTTAGCACTGGATTTCCTTTTTTTGCATTTAAAATAAAACTTTTCTAGCATTTCACTAGTACTCTTAATAATTTCACTTGAGGAACTCATGAAAATAGATGCATTAGTAGCCATACTTGAATCAATACTAACATTACGTAACAATACACAACACAATATTAGTTATTTATGTAAAGTAAACTATTTCTAACATAATTATCCAAAATAACCTCTAAACAAACGCTGTTCAACTGAAACAACTACTACTTTTTTTAACAGTATAAATGAATAACAAAATAAAAAAATTTAATTTTTTTTACTGAATCTCAAACTGAACTTATCACTTTAAAAATTCATCATTAAAATATCATCCGCAACCAGGATTTGAACCAAGGGCCTTTTCCTTAGTAATCAAATGCTATCCCACTAAACTAACCAAGTACATATAACGATTAACGAATTCAACCAATAATATAAACATTATACAGCCCAATCTAATACCATATATATATGATATTAGACAAGAAGCAGGATATTAGACAAGAAGCAGTCGCATATGTTTGTAACACTTTTTTTTCACTTTGTTTGTAACACAAGTTTTTACGATGTGTCTTACAACTTGTGGAAAACTATAACTGTCAAGTGTTACAAACATATCCGACTGCTTCTTGAACAAAGGACTAGAAGTAGATAGGGAGTCAAGCGTAATAAAAAGTTTAGTTCTGCTATCTGTCGCTGTGGTGCGCATCGGCGTAAACTACGCACGACTTTTTGCTCGACTACTACTTTTTCATTGGAATAACATCTATATTGGTATTTATTTCTTGTAATTTGGCAATACTGCAATGCAAGCAGCAGACGCTATCTTGGCTTTTACATTTAGTTGGTTGTTAGGTATTGTAGAGTGCAGTTGGAGATAATTATCATTCGGATTACCTATATTTTAGCAAATATATTTTTTTAGTATTCAGTTATTAAGTTTATCCATATTTTAAATTAGTTATGTAATATTACTTACTGAACTATACTTAATTCTTAATATTTTTCTTTATATCTTGCTATTATAAAATCATTTACTATACTTTTACATTGGATAAAGTCTATTTTAAATAAAGTTTATTTTGCTGCAAATTCTGTAACATATGCATCACAATACCTTAGATAACGTTAAAAAAACTGTTGAATTTGTAAAAATGTTCCAATAAATAAAACATTTGTTTGGCCACTAAATTTGTTATCTTACATCTCTAAGGTTGCAAGGGAATGAGTCACAACAGAACGGTGTTGGCCAACCTAATGACGTTATTCAGTTAGCACCTCTGACAAAGAAAGGTGCATTGTTTTACAACATAATATGACCCTACACATTAACAGAATTCAATTGAAAACACACAACACAGGCTTGTTTAGATAAATGCTGCCAACCCAATAACATTCGCCATCTCCTAACAGTAATTGTAAACCATGTGATAGGAGATTTTTTATTATTTTTTTTTGTGGCGCGGTACTTTAAAAGGAGAAAGCGTTCCTGCCATGTATGACACGGGTGGCAGGTTTGAATGAAAATAAATAGCAATATACAGCCAGCTGTTATATTACATGATATAAAAGGTTGTATTAACAAATAAGATACAAAAATAGATTTCAATATTGTAGTAATAGGATGATAGTAATATAAATTTTCATGGATGTTACTTCATAATACACCAAAAACTAACCTATCAATATTTGATTTAGGAACGTTGTATGCCTTTACATATCAAGAATGTCATTTTCTTAAAGTATAGGAAGTTAAACACTCCGTAGCTTCAGCGAAGTTATATTTAGTTATAAGCTCTGTAGCTCTCCAAACAAAGCAAACTAAATTTTGTAAATGTTGACATCTGCACGCAATGAAAGTATAGAAAAAGTAATGCTTTAAATAAACTTTTATTAACCAATTGCAATAATAAAGACTCCAAAAATGAACACACGAACAAGAATTTTGACAAAATTTTGCATGCACAGGCTAAGTTAGAATTTTAGTCTTCTTTTAACAGGTACTAGAGTATTCCTCTTATTCGGGGTTTGCGTAAAAAACTGCGATTCAAAGTCAATTTCGATATGCAAAGTCTATATAAAGAATACTATGGCCATGGTTGTTAAATTAGAAAATTTATTTTAACTTACCTCTTCAAATTTTATTTCGACCTCATTAATCAATATTTCCACACTCCCGTCTTTTTTATTTTCTTGCACTGCATCCAAAGTTCCTGTAAAGACTGACGGAAAGCCGCAAAAAGAATCTCGGTAAATTACAGTTAGAAGGAAATGCTAAAAATCTTAAAAGCCGGCGAGTACTCCGAATTCATTTGAAAGAAATCTTCCACATTCCGCGTCGTCAAATGGTCATTTGGAAATGTTGCCGGTTGACAAATCATCGTATAGTAAAAGAGTTTTGCCTGCTTCATCGCATATTAACAGAGTTTTACCTCCGTCGTCTTCCGTTTTGTCTCTTCCTGTTCCAACCACTCTGATGATTCCGGAAGCAACACTGAGAACAAACACCACAATTTCCTCTGATGACAATAATTCTAATTCCAGTCTGCGAAATGGATCATTGGAAGACATTCCGGGAGACATTCCGGAAGACATATCGGAAAACATTCCGGAAGACTCCCACGTGTTATTCGTTTGATAGTTTATATTGTTAAAGAACAGTTATAATTATTTATTGAAGTAGAATTATTAAAACAAGTTTCTCATGGATTATTTATTGAGCTGTCTCCCTTTGTTATTTAAAAATTGCCCCATGTACTTTATACACATTTGGCGGAGTAGCTTTGGTGTTGCTCCGTTCAAGTTCTTCCATGCGTGAATTAGATATTCTATTAAAAATTGTTTGGTTACATTATTCTTCAATTTTATAAATATGAGTGTTTTGTACCTACTTGTAATTTCTTCAACGTATGTTGGATTCATTATTTGCCGTTGGACTGCTCCAGGTTTGCCGCCTTTTCCTGATCGCTTATGCGCTAAGAAATGTATTTATTAACAACTATTATATGTTATGTTTTATGTATAAGTTATTTTACTTAAAAAAAAGGTTATTTTACTGCCTTAAAAAGGGCAGTACCCTAATATCCCTAACTTTTAGTTAGAAACTTCTAATTAGCATAGAAAGATTCGTCTTAATTAGACGAATCTAACCATACCTAGTTTAGGGGGGTGCAAATGATGTCTAGGGGTAGTAAATCGACTTTGAAAATTTGCATTTACCGTAGCCTCCCCACGAGCTTGGCGGGGGGAATACCCGGTTACCCCACGCCAATTTTCCCCTATTTCCCCTGAGGCGTAGGGGAAAATAGAAAAAAGTTCTCTAAAACTTCGATCTCGAAACATGGAGCTATCTGGATTTGAACACGGATCATCCGCGTCATACGCTGCAGACTCTACCATAGAGCTACCAGGCAATGAAATTCAATAGCAATTGTTGTTTTTTTAAAGGCAACAGATTATTTGCGCGCCAAATTTTGGGATATTGATCTTTAGAATTCTGACATATAAACAGTGTTCTCTGTTCTGTTACGTGGTGGTTTTTCCCTTTTTCCCATCCCGGGGAAAAATTCCCAAAAATTTTAACACTATCCGGACTCCTGGCAAAGATATACCTACATTTGAACACGGACCATCCGTGTCACACGTCACACGATACATTGTTATATAAAGACAGTCCAAAAATTTTAAAGCTATCCGAACTCTGAATATGGATCTAACTGGATTTGAACACGGTTCATCCGCATCGCTTACTGTATGCTTTACCGCAAAGCTACCAGACGGTTGTAGTTTTTAACCCTTTTAGAATACTAAAACATAAACAGCGTTGTGTATCTAAATCTCATTAAAAAATTCTAACGTTTTATCGTTAAATATGTGGCAATGCCTGAATGGTGGTTGATGCCACATCAACTCCAAATTTGGTGCACAAGTAATCTATTGCGCTTATACTACAACAATTGTTATAAATTTATAACATCTGATAGCTCTACGGCAAAGCATGCAGGATCCGACGCGGATGACCCGTGTTCAAATCCAGGTGACACCATGCCTGAAATCCGGATAGTATTATAATTTTTCGTTATTTTTCCCCTACGCCTCAGGGGAAAAAGGGGAAAATTGGCGTGGGGAAAAAGGGGTATTCCCCCCGCCAAGCGCGTGGGGAGGCTACGGTAAATGCAAATTTTCAAAGTCGATTTACTACCCCTAGACATCATTTGCACCCCCCTAAACTAGGTATGGTTAGATTCGTCTAATTAAGACGAATCTTTCTATGCTAATTAGAAGTTTCTAACTAAAAGTTAGGGATATTAGGATACTGCCCTTTTTAAATAATCATTAGTGAAGACAGATGACATTAATTCACTCACAGATCTGTAGATTGCGTAGTGTGAATTTTTGATGATATCGATAGTCCAATCTTCAGAGACAATTCCATTCACTTTGTCTGGTAGCCGGAGAACTAGACAATGCCAGCACTCGAAACGTTGCCTATCCGTTTCAAGCCCGATACACTGTGTCTGGGATCGGCCCAGCACTATTTTAGTGAATGATTGACTTACGGTTTGGGAATCCATTTCAGCAAGCAGAAACAACCCGGGCAGCGCGGGCGGCTGGGCAACGTGGGCAGCTGGGCAACGTGAACATCTGGGCAGCGTGGGCAGCGCGGGCGGCTGAGCTGAGTCACCAAAGTTTCAAAAAAAAATTTCACACTCCGCACACAAGATTACCTCGCACCACGCGAACTAGAAACGAACTGAGACCGTTTGAGAAAAGTCAGGAACGCCAATCTTACGTCTTCAACAATAGCTCCCTAAACACTCCCTAAACACCGGTTAATTGTTTTCTTCTTTTAATCTATATTTGACAATAACTATCACTATTGAGATAATTATTTTATATGAAACGTGGTTTAAAAAGTACTTGTAGTTTTTTAGTATAGTTTAAAATGATAATTGTAAATAATTTATAAAGTGTTGGATTAATATGTATTAGGTTAACAGGCAACGCTGAAGTATGGTGTTGAAGTGAAGTGCAGTACAGACTACAGACTACAGAGTACAGTACTACAGTCGGCCATTGTTCACGTTTCACTTGCCTATTCGAAGCAATGAAAGAATATCAGCCAATTTTACCTCTACTTAATTAGTTTAATTATTGTTATTTAACATCTTTCATGTGTTTTAACTTCTTAACCTGTGAACATCGTCAATTGAATTGGATGAAGAGCAGTTCTGATTGATGAATAATCCCGTTCACATCAAAGCTCTAATTCTGCAAATCAGGTTACTTAAACTGGAGTAAATATGCTATGAAATCTGATTGTGACATCTGTTTTTACAGATTTTATTTTGAATGGCTTTGTAAGTGGATATTTCTGAAATATAAGAGTTTTAGAAAGGTTATTAGTTTGACTATGTAGCTAATTGAAAGTATTAAAATAATACTGCCAAGTCGAAGTTCTCTAATGTAATATCTGATTCTTCTTCAGACATGGCTTCCGAATTTAAAGTTGATTCTGCATCGTGCTGAACTGATACTTCTATATTAGTTGAGTCAGGAGGAATTTCTCTTGATAAGTTCTGCATTTCTTCTTTTTCTGTTAGTTATATAAATATACATTTGTATTGTTAATGCTGTGAATGTTGTGTCGTTAAAAAATTTTTATCTTTTTTCTAATTTATTAATTTTGTACCTTAGGTCTCCGTTCTCTTTTTCTCGTTGGGATATTTGTTCATTCTATATATTAATGTACTGTTAAATAGTTATTCGTTATAGGTTTTTAGTGTAATGTTGATAGTTACCTTAGATATTTCAAGTTCTTCCAATTGATGTTATATGTTTGACAGTTAACCTGATATCGAATAGAAATGTATTATTAAATTTATATACATTGATTTGTATTATACTTTTACCTTGTTTATTTCATTTTCTTCTTTCTCTGTCGTTAACTCTTGTTTTAGTTTTATTATTTTTGCCACTAGGTTTTTTTTGCTTCATTAAATAGTTTTTTTTCTTCTGTGGTATTCATTGTTAAAATTTGAATTTATTTGCTGTATTATTATTTTTGAATTTGCAGCTGATTTTAGCAGTCGATAATATCCAGGGTTGTGACTTTTGTAAATTTGACTGTAATTATATTGTTATTGTTTGATTCATAGTTTAGTTTATTTGTTTAGTATGTATTAAAATAGATATTGTTATACTATAGTTTTTTATAAAGTAATGTAAATTATATAAATATGATACAGTACCTACCGAAAGTCTTTGGAAGCCTGAGAGAACCTTATGGAAAAACGCCGCTTTTGCGGTTCTCTCAGTGCTCCAATTTTTAACCAAATGTTTTTATTTTTTGTGTGGACGTTCTTATACATAGTGAGAACGTCCCTGATTTTTTTCAGAATTTTATTTTAATGGGATGGGGGGGGGTTAAAATTGAAATCAAAAGTCTTTGGAAAGCCAGTAGATTAAAAAAGAAAAATATAGAAATCCTTTATTTGCGGCATCAACCGGTGTTGCCGAATTTTTACGAACCCCCTTTTTTTCCCTGAAGTTTTACAGTTTATTTTTCTTATGTTTCAAAAAACTTCTCATATTTTTTGAAACATAAGAAAAATAAACTGAAAGGAAAAAACATATAAGAAAAATAAACTGTAAAACGAGGTTTTGAGGTTTACAGGCCTTTACAGATACATATATTTTTTTATGTGTAATTCATTTTGTTTTGTTTTTATTATTATAGGATGTACATTTGCAAACTAACGTGCCTTTAGCAGGCGCAGGCCCAAGTCAAATTGCTGATGGCCCATCCAACATGTGTGCTACGAAGACTTATTGGCTGATTTCCATGTAATTAATCTGTACAATTGACATATGATAATATTTCTATTATATGAGTATGGTTGTTTTTAATCTTATGTGCAAGAAATCGAACGGTTTCGGCAGCCTATCACAACATTTACTTATCGGTTCAATGGACAAACTAAGGCGGAGTATATTGTGGGCCCTGTCAGAGCAGGTGTCTATTTCGACCTAGATTTTAATCGACTTAGTTTCTATGTACTGATCTTTCTTAAGATCCGAAAATAACAATAGGAAGTAAACTGAAGGCTTATGAAGATTACATGTCGGATCGTCGTCCAGTGTCCGCCACAATCTACGAACTCGTTCGCGATGCTATCGCTCTGCTGGACGGTGGACAAGGGTCATTGACTGAATTTGTTGAGAAATTGTACGAATCTCAATTTATCAAAAGAACATTAGGCGCAAAGACACCGATGAAGCCAATGTTGGTGGTTGCGCTGTCCTCATACATCCTACCTAAGTTAGTAAGTGAAGACAATGTGTGTCAGTCAACCGCATTTCTGACGGGCCCTCTAAAAAAATCATCTATACTTACAAATTCCAGTCTTACAACAAAGAGGACCTAGGTAAGAAATTTTGTAATATTGAGTTTCTTAAAGTTCAATCAGTGAAATTATTTTATTGTTTACTCCAGAAAAAATTCCTGAAAGGGATTGTAAAGGAAAAAAAAACATCGATTAATAGGAGAAAAACACATACAGCTCAGTCATCAGATCTCGCTGTTAAAGGAAAATTTCCTCACTCTCCTGCCATTACTCCATCTCCTGTTTCTACCATTCCTGTCGCCGAATTATATGGTAGAGGAGAAACGGAGAACAGCAGAAATGGAGTTGGGAAAAAGAGTCTCGGTAAATTACAGTTAGAAGGAAATGCTAAAACTCTTAAAAGCCGGCGAGTACTCCGAATTCATTTGAAAGAAATCTTCCACATTCCGCTTCGTCAAATAGTCATTTGGAAATGTTGCCGGTTGACAAATCATCGTATAGTAAAAGAGTTTTGCCTGCTTCATCGCATATTAACAGAGTTTTACCTCCGTCGTCTTCCGTTTTGTCTCTTCCTGTTCCAACCACTCTGATGATTCCAGAAGCAACACTGAGAACAAACACCACAATTTCCTCTGATGACAATAATTCTAATTCCAGTCTGCGAAATGGATCATTGGAAGACATTCCGGGAGACATTCCGGAAGATATATCGGAAAACATTCCGGAAGACATTCCTGAAGACATTCCGGTAGATATTCCGGTAGACATTCCGGTAGATATACCGGTAGACATTCTGGAAGATATTCCGGAAGACGAAAAACCAGTCGAAACACCGCTTAATGAACAAAATATGGTCTTATATCTATTAGGAGAAGAAGATATCCCAACTGAGGATCGCACTTACAGGAATTTTCCTGTAATGATCCAAATAGCCACTGACCTTGAACCAGTAAGCCAAAAATTTTTCTTCTCAATTCCAAAAACATGGAGCGAGGAAATTCAACAACATCGCTATTGAATGGATTCGTAAACTTGCAGACGAGGAACAGTCTCAACTTGCAAATTATCGTTCACTCAACAGCATACCTTGATTAAGGGTTTTAAAGAGTCTGATAAAAAAAACTACCTGTTTCTTGTGTTTCTTAAAATGAATAAGATGAACATTATGGAAATGATTTACTTGCGTACCCATGTATAACAATATAATCGAGAATGTTATTATTATGTTATTATATGCGAATTTCATAAGGAACCGCGTCTGGCTTCGATGTCAGACTACGTAATATCGGGACTGTGGCCAGGTTCTCCCACAAGAAGTTGCACACTTTTTAGCAAGTCTCTTCTGGTCCAATGGTTTCATTTGAAACATAAGACCCCTTCAACCGCTGCTACAAAATATGTTGAAGTACTCGATTGTACATATGCTAATTGTACATAAACTAATCAACAGAAAATTATAAGTTTTACAGAAATGAAAACAGCTTATCGAGTTCTATCGATTTGTGTGAAATTTACATTAAAAAATGTGAAAGGAAAAACTGTGAAAAAAATCTGAACACTTTTACTTTTCCCGTTTTTGCCATCTAGCCCTATACTGAACCCTGTTGAAAAAAACGGAAGAAGAAAAAGTGTTCAGTTTCTCTTTTCACATTTTGTCCCTTCACACTATTCAACGTAAATTTCACACATATCGATAGATCTCGACGATCCTATTCATTTACGTAAAATTTATCATTTTCTTTTGGTTATTTTACCAACTAATAATTTTACAAAATTTACAATTATATCTGGGGAAGGAGAAAAAAATTTATTAAGCGATATTTTTTGAAGCTCTCATTGACCTTATCAATGTTTTATAATTTTTAGTGATAATTTTGAACGTTTAATATTGATCCTTTCACCGTTCATCTAATTAGAAGAATTTTACGCACACAATTTTGAATCAAAAAGAAGCATTAACGTTTATTCATCACATTGTTCATGACAATCAATTTCAGAATCGTTATCAATCGGAAAAATTTCATTAGATTCTTCATCTTCCTCATTTTCGTCTTCTTCACTGCTGTCTTCATCACTGCTGTCTTCATCTTCATCTGCTTTAAAACGCGCTTGAAAACGATTAGTAGCAGAGGCCAAAATCCTTTTTACTCTCTCGATTTCTTCGTTTATCAGTACGGCACACGCACGAGCTTCCTGAATCGCTTCTGGATAGATTGTTGTCTGTAAAAAATGTTAAAAGGTTTCCTGATAAAAAAATAAAAAAAAAACATTTAAAGAGACTAAATGATGACCATACTTCGTCCTCCGACATTTCTATCTATTAAGTTTACATGCAAGTCTTGGAAATTTCCTCTTGCCAGCGTTTGCTAAGCATCCATGTATCTATAAGATTGTAGCGTGTCGTCGAATTCACTACGTTTTCACAGATTTAAAAAAATTCGCAATTAGCTATAGATTTTAAGTAATTCAATTATTTAGCCTTACACTCATTCGTTTCATTCCACGAAAAAAGCCCTGTGGCATACATTTCTCTGGTTATTTCATAATCACTTTTGTCATTTATGAGATCTAACAGAGCGTAAGCTTTACTGTTCATTTGTTCCAACTTAGAACGAAATTTCTGTCTTGCAGAGGTTGAGTCTAAAATACGAACCAAGAAAAAAAAATAGTTTTAAAGGTTTGTTTAACTAAAGCAATGCATTGTCTTAACTCATCTTCATACTGACTCATCAGCTTACGAGCCCAAGCTGCATCAGTTTTAAAGGAGCCAGGCAATTTGTTTTTCAAGTTTCTTGATGCTGACGCTTTTGTCGGAGAATTCGCGTGATGAAATTGTCTGATGAACATCATTACTTTTTACCATTGTATCCAAAGGTGTAGTCGAATCTACAAATTAAGTGTTATTAGGGTATTTAAGCTTTATTTATCATGCGTTTACTTACTTTTTTTATCTAACGCTGATTGTTGCAAGTGTTTAAGGGTAATTGGCAGGTCTTTTTCTTCTAAACCGCACAATGCCAAAGAGTTTTGTAATTTCCTGGAAAATTCGGTAACTTTCTTGCTTGCCTAGTTCAAAGATATTATTAGTTAAAATCAACATATGTAAGTCTCTTTACCAAGGAGTTAACCATGCCCTGTTCTTTATCCTTATTATGATAAAATATCGCTTCGGTTAGGTGATCTCGGCGTGCTTAATTAATTTAAGTTTTTTTTTATTTGTTAAGTGATAATGCTTTTCATAAACTACATACAAGCTGGGCTCATATGTTTAGTAACGGACCCGTATCTGGATAATTTGGCGAACACTTGTTTTTGTTCCTCCCCTAATGATGCGGCTGCTCCATGTTTCCATCTTCCGTTATGAAGAACCTAAAATAGGAAGATAATTTAATTTCTAAAAATTATGTTGAAAAGTCTAACTTAATTAATTGGCAATCCCAAACATGGGTTCTGCCATGAAGAACGGAAAGGAACCCTGTCATTTCATTACTCATACGATCAAAATTTTCATGTTCCGGATGGCCCACTGAAAGTTTCGCAACATCTTTCGCAAACGTTGAATAATTACATACGACGTCGTAACAAAAATATAGGTATCCTAGTGCCTATAAAACTTTATGGAAGTGATGTACAAAACGGTAACTTTCACCCGTTTTGTGACAAGGATGTTGAGATTTCTACAGCAAGCAGAACCAAGTCCGGTTTCGTCTTGAGTGCGAAATCGAGCACTACTTTCTCGCCCGGCTTTATATTTGCTATTTCCGCACGAATCGTGTCCCCTTTTCTAGATAACAAGCAAGCATATGTTACGTGTATAGGCTGTATGAAACGTGTTGTTTTTAATATAAACATAACGTACCTGAGGCTTAAACAGGTTTATTACATCAATGTGCGCTTTAATATCTTCATCTAACTCGATTCCTTCGTTGCCGTACAGAGATTCCATGTAGCCATTGTTAAAGAGAAATAAAGTTTTAATAAAATATCAATGCTCTCTTTGGTTTTGTGATCTATAACCTTCCGGCAGACTCGTATCGATAAAGCTTCATAACCACGTCAAACTGGGAGTACAGGCAAGGTCCCACACAGCATTTACATTTCATCTTTTCCCTTTTTTTATATCAACTTCAATTCTATGGCGAGTATAAGAGAAGTAAGTACTCGCCATTTTGAACATAACTGGGTTAATGGTTTCAATCTAAATAGAAAGATAAGTTCGATCAAAAAATGTTGATGAAATTAATATGTAGTGTAACAATAACATTACTCTTCCCGATTCATTTGACATTTTTCGAGTACTTCAACATATTTTGTAGCAGCGGTTGAAGGGGTCTTATGTTTCAAATGAAACCATTGGACCAGAAGAGACTTGCTAAAAAGTGTGCAACTTCTTGTGGGAGAACCTGGCCACAGTCCCGATATTACGTAGTCTGACATCGAAGCCAGACGCGGTTCCTTATGAAATTCGCAACTCATATTAAGGCATCGAAATGATGCTCCATTCAAATCAAATCGGCCTGTATTTCAAAGTAATAAGTGAATAATACTGTTTGACAATTATATAATAAAATGCTTTGTCGCTCACCTTCGGTAGTACAAACAATCATTGAAACTTCTTATTTGAAGGTTCTATGTTCAGCGTATTCTTTGAATTGCAACCAACACACTCCAATGGGACAAAGCAGGGAACAGAGACTTCTGCAAAATTTATAGAAAATATGCATTAAATGTGCTAAAATAAAATAATTTTTGTTTCTAACGTTATTAACCTTTAACAATGACCACATCTTTTGGGAAATCCCAAAACTCTTTCGCTTTCAGCTTGATTACATTCAAATTCTGCATAACATCACGGTTATGAAGTGTGGTTGTTGTATGGAAGTCAATATCACAGTAACTACAAAACACTTTGACACAAGTGGAACAGCGGATGTAGTTGCAGTTTACCAGTTTCCTGCAAATCCAGCATGAAGTTGGCACCGTAGCATGGCTTTCTATTAATGCCTTCATGGCAAAATTGAAGTTGTCTTCCCAATCCTTGGAATTCTGACCCATCCGCTTTGCATGCTGCTTGTTCACTTCGACCCTTTCCTTGTGCAGCAATTCTAGGTTCTCCATTTCACTTGCTGTGAAATTACATTCTTCTTGGACATCTTTTAGAATTGTTTTTAGTTCCCATGAAGCTAGACCAGGAAGATCCATATCAATTGTAATTTCTTCGGTTGAAATTTCACCTTTTTTTTTTACTGTTTGATCACTAAAGGATCTAGGGGATCACATTGTTTATAAACCCGCTTTGAACCATGAAAAGAGTCCGGTACCTTTGTTTTTTTCTTTTCTTCTTCCACTTGTTAATTTTTTCACCACTAATTTACACAATTTTTTATCAATTTCATTTCTTTTTATTTGTTTACGTTTCCCCATTTAATCTCTCTGTTTTGGCAGTCAAAAATGGCGGAAAACACTGTTTTCATTCAAATGATCCGTGAACGGATTAGGGTCCGATTATTTAAAGAACACTAAGAATTGTCCGTGTACGGATCTATGTCCGATCACTAGAGCCGTCTAGTGAAAGAACGTTGAATGGCTAAATCAGACATAGATACGATTTTCGCCGCTAGAGGATCCGTTTTTCCTGACAACGAGATTGGAGCATAGTCCGTTCTCGGTCGAAGTTTGTGTTGGTTACTGTGTCGCAACAATCTATGGCTGTGGGAGTAAGTATTAAGAACACATAAATGTTGGTCTCATGTCGTCTGTGTGTTAAATCCATTATTAGTCAGATTTTTGCCTGCGTTCATTGTCTGTGATTTACGAAAGGCTGAACATTTTGTTTCTTAACAGAACAAAAGTCTATCGTCTTACCTTATGTTGAGTTTGGAGTGACATTATTATTTTAAATGCTATTAACTAATCTTGATTATTTGCGTTAGTTAGGCTATCGATTGACAGCTATTTGGTTGTATCAGCTTTTCTAATCAAGTATGCAAGATCTTCATCTATTATGGGAAGGAAGTTTCATAGGTAAAAATTTGTATTTAAGCAGAAACTACAAGAAATTGAGAGAGAAGACATGATTCGTTATTATTATTTTCGCTGTAACTGTGATGTATCTCTAAATATTTGTCATTAATACACTTATAATTCTTACGTTATTGATCGTCAATTTGAATGATGTTTTGGAGGCCCATTGTTTGAGGAACCTAGGAAAGAGAAGAGAATGATTTATGGAATATTACAGTTATGTTGTGCTCTCATCATTATTGTTAGCCAATTTTTTCTAGCTAAAGCTGCTTATATTTATTTACATCAGAAGTTTATTACATTTTCTGTATGATAGTGATGATGATAGTATCGCACAACCTTATCTAGTTGTTAACAATTGATTGTGTAACTTCCCTTCACTTGCTTTGAGCATTTCATTAGTTTAGCAATTTGTAGTAAGTTAATGATTAATTTACAGCTTTCTTGTTTCTTCATAATTCTTGTCATTTTTAGATAAAGCTTTTCTTGTAATTCATTTCTAAGTGATTCACTGTTGGCCTGGTCAGAGTCCTATCTTGTATTAAGTTTGTTAGTCACTTAAAACCTGAGAAATTTGGAAAAATACATAAATTTATTGAATTACAGTATAATTACTAAGTCTTGTTAACTCTTATTGTTTCAGTGATCATATTTGGGTGTAGTGACTAATGCGTATATTTATAATAATTAAGTTTTGGCTCTAAGGGTTTTAATGGTTTTTATTTAATTTTTGTTTCCCCATGTAGTTGATGTATAATTGTATTGCTTGGTTATAGAATTATGCTATTTAAATATTTATATTATCATTTACAAGTATGTTTAACTTTACTATTTAAAATTAATATGTAACTATACTTATTTTCCTTACTTATTTTATTTAACTGTATAACTTTATTTACTTTACTTAACTTAATGTATTTACCTAACTTAATTTTAAAACTATAATTAACTATTTTAGTAACTTAATTTTAACTTAACTTAACTTAACTTAGCTTAACATAACATAACTTAGCTTAGCTTAACATAACATAAGTTAACTTAACATAATTTAACTTAACTTAACTTTATTTACTGTAATACCTTTGTATCTTACCCACCCTAAACCCCTATTATTCCTCTTGCTCGGGCCTGGTCCCGCTTAGTTACTTAAGTAAGTTTAGTTAAGTAAAGTAAATCTAGTTAAGTGACTATGGTCGGTTAAAATAGACTTTTACCCCCCTGGTTGCTCCACTATAGTTTATTTTCTTTCGGAAAAGGAGTACCCTCTTGCGGGGTTTACTATACAAAAACCGAGGGTTTTGGATCGGGGCGAAAGAGTGATTTACTGATTTTCCGCTCGGTGGGAGCGCCTCTTGCGGGTATGTGGTTTTTCTCCAAGCAAAAAATTATTTATCGCTAGATGGCAGTCCCACCGAACGCAAAATCACTCATACGCCCCGATTATGCCCCGACCCAGAACCCACGCTTTGGTACAGTAAACCCCGCAAGAGGGTACCCCATCCTTTAATGAGAGGAAATATATAACCATAGCGGAGGAACCAGGGGTCTATGACCATTTTGGTAGTTTATTGTTTGTAATGTATTCATTTTTATAAATATAAATACTCCGTTTTTACTTATTTAAATTTTTTAAATATTTTATTTCCCTGTATAGGGCTCGGCTTCGATTAACCGAGAACCAGCTTACTACCAGAAGGTACTGGCACTAAGCAGCCCAAAAAAAACCTAAAAAAGCAAATTTTATGTGTGTCGCGCCAGTACTTTCCGGTAGTAAGCTTGTTCTCGGTTAATAGGGGACGAGCCCTACCCTGTATTGCTACCCAAGTGCCCATGGGTCACCCCCTTTCTCCGGGAAATTAATTTTTAATGGTAAAACTTTAAGTAAAGAATTAAAAGTTATAGTAGAAATAATTATACATTAATAAAGTCTGTCAATTTCTGTATAAAATACACCGAGTAATCGGTAGTTAAACAATTAACTACCGATCACAATTCTGTCGTAGCAGACGAAATCTACCATCGATTGCTGCGTTGCCGCGATGGCAACAAATGTCAAAAAAGATGTCGAACAGCCCTATAGTATCCTCCAGCTGAAACAGGCACACCAACGGTTTTCGAAAATATAATAAAATTTTGTGTTTCACTTTTTTGTTGTAAAAAATTTCAGCAAAAGACATTTCACATTCTCGATTTTTTTTTGTTTTTACTGCAAAAGTATTTAATTACTTTACCCTAACAATACATTACAATTTCCCGTCGACCGAGGGGTTGCCGGCTTGCCGCCTTTTGCTGGAGGATCCATCTATACTATATTTTAAAAAACAAGGAAAAGAGGAGGAACCTAATGTCTGTGCTTTTGCTGTGATTGGCTGGCGCAGGATAGCGGGAAAATGAGTAACTACGAAATGGTTACCTCTGATTGGCTGGCGGAGTTCGTCAGCTGAGGGGAATTAGTGGGATGGAGTTTGGAAGACTAGAGGCGTAAAGGGTGGATGGGAAGGTGGAAAGTTACATTTTTTCGGTCCACGGCCATTGATTAGAAAGGGTGGACGATAGCATGTGAGCCGACGGGCAGAGGCAACGAAGACCGCCAACCAAAATTTAAATTTTGGCTGGAAGTAAGTGGGCCGAGGGGCCGAAGCTGTGAGGTGGAAGACCGGCAGAGGCCAGAAAAAAGTCAATGGGACACTACGATGGGCGTTTGGGTGGACAGAGAGTGGGTTGACAGGCAGAGGCAACGGAAGGGTCGACGGGCAATTTTAATGGGCATTTTGGCGGGCAGTGACTCGGTCGACGAACAACTTCGGTTGGCATTTTGGCGGGCAATGACTCGGTATTCAGGGAAAAAACGGTGAGAGGTAGACGGGCAAAGGCAAAAAGTAGTCGACGGGTAACTACAGTGGGTATTTTGGCGGGCAGTGAGTGAGTGGACGGGCAAACACTGTCAGGGGATAGACGGACAAAGGCAAAGAGTGTGTGAGCGGGCAGCTTTAGTGGCCATTTTTATTTTAGAGATACGACGGCCAGAGACGACGCCTTGATCACCGGGCAACTTCATTGGGCATTTTTGCGTGCAGTGAAGGGGTCGACGGGCGAAGAGGTGGTTGACAGACAGAGGCTGTCAGAGAGAAGACGGGTAGAGGCAATGAAAGGATCGACGGGCAACTTCAGTAGGCATTTAGGCGGGCAGTGACTCTGTCGACGGGGAAAAACTGTGAAAGGGTAGACGGACAGAGGCAAAGAGCGAATCAACGGGCAACTGTAGTAGCCGTTTTAACGGACAGCGTGCATGGATGGGCAGAGATTGTGAGGAAAAAGATGGACAGAGGCAACCGAAGAATTGACTTTCAAAACTTCAGGGGGTGTTTTGGCACAAAATAGGTTGTTGTTAAGATCAACTTGGTTGTATTCAGCACGCAAGGACAGGCACGTTTTATCGAGACTGTAACGACCACAATAGTGATCCCTTTTTGCCCAGCAGACGAACCGGTTGCCATAGAAACGCTCACCCTCCTAACAGTTTTCGGGCAGAGATTGTGAGGGGAGGGACGGACAACTACATCGGGGATTTTGGCGGGCAGAGAAAGGGAACGCAGAAAGCCTAACAACGTAACGGCAAAAAAAATAGCGAGGGACGATTGGCAGGAATGAAATGGGGAAAAAAATGCGTTAAAAATGTGCTAGCGCCACCTATCCACCGGCACTGGACGGGCCTAAAGTTACTAGTCCATACTACTACTACTAAAAAAACTAGGAAAAGAGGAGGAGCCTAATGTATGTGCTGGTGCTGTGATTGGCCCCCAGCTATCACGTGATTCTGAAATCGCATCCTATGATTGGCTCCCGTCATCTGCTATGGCGAATTGGTGGGATGGGAGTTTGGAAAGCCTAGAGGTGTAAAGGGTGGATGGAACTGCGGAAATGTGTAACTTTTCGGCCATGGGTATTGAATGGTGGGCGACAGCTGACGGGCACAGGCAACGAAGACGGCCAACAAAAATTAACATTATTGTGGCCAGTAAGTGAGCCGACGGGCAGAGGCAATGAAGACGGCCAACAATAATTGAAATTTTGGTGGGCAGAAAGTGTGAGAATAGACGCCAAAAAAAGTTGACGGGACACTACAACGGGCGTTAGGTGGTAAGAGTGATTAAGAGAGACGGGTGTTGACGGGCAGAGTCGGAGAGGAACTGTGACGTGTGAGACGGCCAGGGGCAACAAAGGAGTCGACGGGCAGTGACTCGGTCGACATGAAAAAAATTAGAGAGGGTAATAGACGGGCAGAGGCAAAATATGGGTCAACGGGCAACAACAGCAAGGATTTTCGCGGGCAATTCGGGATGGAACGAGTAAAGACTGTGAGGGGGGAAACGAACTCATAACGAAAAGGGCTGACGGACCACTACAACGGGAGTTTTTGTGAGCATATTTTGGGTCGATGGGCGTGTGAGGGATAAGACGGCCAGAGACAATGAAGGGCAGAGACTTATGTGAAGGTCGACGGGCAGAGATTGTGATGGTCGACGGGCAGAGAAAAAAGATGAGTTGACGGGCAGAGGAAAAAATGAGTCGACTTACAACTAAAGTGGGCAGTAAGTGGGTAGACGGGAAACTTCAGCGGGCAGTAAATGGGTCGACGGGCTGAGACTGTGAGGGACAGGACGGACAACTACAGCGCACATTGTGGCGGGCAGTATGTGAGTCGACGGGCAGCGATTGTGAAGAATGACAGGCAGGGGCAAACACAAGGTCGACGGGCAACTGCAGCGGGTCTGTTGATGGACGGAAACTAAGCTGACGGGTATACAATTGAGGGGTTAAACGGCCAGAGGCAACACCCTGGCGGATGGGCAACTTCAGCAGGCAAGCTGAGTGGACGGGCAAAAACTGTGAGGGGTCGGACAGGCACACGCAATGGCTGGGTCGACGATTTCGATGTTGGTTCGACCACAGGTGGCGTTTAGCGGGCAAAATTGTACGACGGACAGAAACTGTGAGGGGAGGACGGGCAACTACAGTGGACATTTTGGCGGGCAGAGACAGTGAACAGGTTAGCGGTCAAAGAGGGTCGATGGGCAAAAAAAATCGCGATTGAGATTAGCAGGGCTCAAATGACGAAGAAAAGCGTTAAAAAACGCTAGCGTTACCTATTCCCCAGACCTGGACGGAACTTAAGTTACTAGTACTGTGTACATGTTATTAAAAACATAAAAATGAGGCATTATTGTCCTACGTAAGCTTAGACATTAATTCTGGGTAAAATCCTACGCTAAGCGGACAATCGTTTAAATATTTAATTGATTGATTACTCGTATTTAATTTATTGGTCGTGATTTTTGTTTTAAATTTGACGATGAAAAGCCAAATCTTTTCTTGAAAAACAGTGCGACTTTTGTAATCATCTAATGTGTTTGCCCTTATTACATTAAGTTCCAGGTGAAGCAGTGATTAGAGCCTCCATGGACAATCTCAGCATAAATGGCTACTGGTACTGGTCGCTGTCATAGCATGAGATTAAACTATTATTCATGATAAAGTCGCTTTTATCAAAAGTGAAGAGCAAACCAAGATTCTGCCTCATTCAACAACGATACGTCACTTTACCTTAGTTCATCCGATTTTGCATCATTAACCAAGTGGCATTTGAACTTGAAGAGATAAAAAAGAATTGGTGACGAGGTTTGGAACTTCGTAATCAGAATGTCGTGGGACAAAATGTCCAAGAATTCCTGAACACAGAAAATTTGTATGTGAAGGGATTATTGATTTTGGAGACCAAGTGTCAAACCAAATGGCAAAAAGTATCCACGATGACGCCTAACGATCATGATCAATTGATCAGGCCTTTTAAGTCCCGGTTGGTTTCAGCCGTTTTTGCCTCCTTGCTGTTCTCTGCCTATTTTGCTTTCAAAAGTGGTACTGATCTGACACTAGAGGAGCATTAGCGAAGTTTTTGGTAGTCTCAAATTGAAACTAATTTGTAAAACAGGTCAGAGTAAAATGGAACGCCGATTGCGGACCGGGAAACGTCGGACTTTTACCTGCGGAATGCTGCTTTGGGAATAGACTAATTAGGGAAATGGCAGCGCGAAACGAGGTACCGGTACTGTATGTGTTACATGTACTACATCTGTGGACAGCTTTACGTAATTTGCCATCGAATTTCTTGACATGGTATTGACCTAATCACAATGAAAGCATTCCAAAACGTCCGCAATTAATAACGGTCAATCCCATCATGACATCGAAGAGCTTTTTCGTAAAGGAACAGAAAATTATTAAATATCCTTGTTGTAACGTTAACAATGAGCAACCTCACAATCTGGCGTTTTTTATTGCCTCAGTCAGACGTAGTAGGTTGTCTGCTGTATTTTTTTTCCATCTATTTCTACGAGATGCAAGAAATCTCCCGTTATTCTCACCTTTTTCTTTCTTCTATTTTGTATCGCATCTGAGGCAGGCTAATAGTCTGTAACAAACAGATCATCACCTTGCCTTGCCAGTTTATCCTAAAACTATTGGCTATTGTAAAAAAAATTTTCAAATTCTAATGCCAACGTTATTGAAACATTATCCTATAGTCTTCTTCTTTGAACTATAGCTGTTTCATCGCAATCTTTTTTCTTCTTACCCATGGCTGATGTTTCGTTTAAAACGTTTACTCACGTAGATTCTTGGGAAGAACTATTCCAAATTTGTGAGGGACTCGACTTCGATTTCGCTATACAAAATTGTAAAATACTTGTGCAATACAAAAAATAAACCCAGGAAATGAAAATGACTCAAAGAATTTCACACAAAAATTATGGCTTTGCTATTCAAGGCAGGCTACACGTTAGATTTGATATGGTTTACTTTCTATGTGTAAATAAGGGCAGGGGAAACACTGCTTAGAAATAGTTTTCGTTTGTCCTTCGGTATATAAGCTACTTAAACTAAAGTTAATTGCTTAGCTCGAAGTATGAACGGGTGATGCAAACTAAGCGTGGGAAATTCAAAATTTCTCGTTGATTTATGCAAAAGTTGCAAACCCCAGCTTCTATTTTACAATCTCGTTCACATGCACCGAAATTAAAAAATAATGTCAACAACATTTTTTTGTATCCCCAAAAATACGGAAACTTTTTCGATTTGTGATGGTTCTCGAATCATCCGTCCATCCGCATTATTTTTACTTTCATCCGAAAACTTGGCTTAACTGAGTTGTCAAATCTTGAAGAGTTTCTGTATTTTTTGTCGTGCCATTCCGAACTCACACACGCGTTGCTGGATGTAGATGAAATGTGATCGATTATTCACAAACGTACGAAATACTATGTAAGCCACAGAAATTCACCCCCGCCCATTTCTCCTTATGTACCATACTTCCGTGTAATGCTGACTGCTCTAGAATAGATCTCACGGTTGACCACCTGTCTTTTCTTTTCGAATAAAGCATTGATGGCCCGGTACTCATATCATGCACTTGGTACGAATGTACTGTACTCCGCCTATCAGCCTGTTCCCATATATGACCTATTGTATACTTTTATTAGTTGGATCATTCGCTCCACATACGTTTACTGAATTCATCAATGACACTTAAAATCGAAGGCCTGAGATAACTAGTAGCCTATCCTGTGGCTGTCTTTCATTTTTCTGATGCTTCATATTTGGGAGTAGTCTACCATAAGTAGTATGCGATAATTTTTGGAGCAATTTCTTCTGCGTGAAACTACTTAAGAACCTTCAAATTTGTGCAATTTACAGTATTCATGGAAAAGAATGGATACCGTCACCAGCTGTTTCTTTATCCGAGCATGGTTACAGGAAGTTTGAACGAGTGAAATATAAAAAAACGTCTGTTTTTTAAATGTTTTATTCTTTGGAAAAACATCATGAAAAGCTTCAGTTGATTCATACACAAAGCATAGCGTGTCTATTGACTCAGGTGTACTGAGTGCCAACTGCCAAGTACTATGTCATAGCTGTGAATAACTTAGAGCTACAGCGTCTGAAATGTTTCGCTTGGAAAGTGTTTTGTTAGTTGATTTCAAAATTTAAGGATATTGGACAATAAAACAGATAACCGTGATCAAAAACAATTTTCTTTCCATGTTTTGTTTTTCCTGAAGAAGCTCATCCTAACAACTAAATTTCTGAAAAAAAAGAAGCTTACTTGAAGAACTAGGGCTCAATAACCGCATCCGAAAACGCTATAAATTAGGTGGCGACAGAAGGTTTCATACCAACTGTATATAATGTCCTCGTAAGCAACATATATGTTTTAGGTTTCTAGTCCTTTTATTTATTTTTTATTTTTTTTATTATATATATATATATATACTTTTTGTACTTTTCAGTTTTCCATCGCCTTCATTCTCTTCAAACGTACAGGTACAGTACACCGGTAATTCTCTAACTACTGATGGTAACCGCTGATTAGCTACAAGCGCTTTGATGGATTACGCTCCGGCTCATCATCGGTGGTCGGTTGTCTTCATCATCAAGCACCGTCACGTATCCAGAAGTAGAAAACGTCAGAAACTACAGTTATTTGAAATGAATAAGGCAAAGACTGGGAAGAACTATGGCTGTGAGGATAAAAAATAGTCCGACAGGAACATGTATACGCGATGAGATGGCAGACGTATAGACGTCAGTGCCAAACAGAGCGAGTGGCTATGTTTTTGTTTTTGTTATTTTCCCCGACGCTCTCTAATTTGCGTGTGGCCAGCCGCCCCTCATTTTAATGCGATCAGCACCTTTTCCTAATTCGGCGACGGGAACTCCGTTTTCATTTCCTCTTCCCTTTTTGGCCTCCATTAAAAAAAAAAAAACAACGATAAAACAATCACTCGGCAATTGTAATGGACACGCATTTCCGAACGCAAACTTGTCGGAATCCCATTACATCATCATTAGCAGTCAGAGAAAAATTGTTTGATGCCACTACAACTTCATCACGGGAAAAGAAGGCTATTAATTTCCCAAGCATCTTTCCTGAATCTCCGATTATGACTAAAAGAGCTTTTACCAGGGCTTTCATTATGCTTCGTTTCCTAGCCGTTATATTAGATGGAAAATTAAGAGACTAATAGCGATCATTATAGAAGTGATTATCAGCATCATCAGTTCCCGGCTTGCGTGTAACTTTTTGCTATCGTGAGAGCTGTCAAAAATATTCTCAAGACATTTCGAACCAGGTATTATGCCTCTTCCTATCTCCTCTCACCCCAAGAATAGAATATTTTTACTCAATTTCTTATCTTCAATAAATTTTCTTCTTGAAACGGCTACCGCTCGCAATAAAAAGTGATGTCAAATCTGAGAAGATATCCTCTAAAGACAGTTTTCAAACCACCAACGAACTGGTAGACGTGTTGGAAACTATAAGCTCACTATATTGAACATCAGCATGACCAACTGCAAAACAATCTTATTCTGCTACACATTAAATCTTTGCCTTATGGTTTTGCCTTTTGTTTATTATGCGCACTTATCTTCGTCATGGGTTCTAAAAATACCATCTCCCACCCCTTACTCTCAAAATGATTTTACAAGCCTTCAACATGTCTGCACCGCTCCCGTAATGTGTGCTCATCGTAAATTCATACAATATTTGTCCTTTCCCTGGAGACTAATATACAGAAACCAAATAGGCTTTTGAATCCAGATGCTGTTGCAAAATGATGTTGCGCTTTAGTTTTTGGTTTGCTATTTTTTATGAAAACGGAAATTTATTATAAATATATACTTCAAGAAACAAGTCATCTATATGTGATTATGCCGCTGACAAACAGTAAACTGAAACGAAGCAATTTTTATTTAATTTTCCTTGAACCTACATTAGGTAGGCTATTGCCTTAGAAAAATGATTTTGCTGCTTTTGATTGTTCTATGGATCCCGTCACGAAATCAAAGTAGTTTCCCTTAGGACTTGCCTTCTGGCGTAAAATTTGCGCTAGATTTCGCGCCACATGAAGTCGAATCTTGAATGTGCAACATGTTTTACTATGCAATCCATGCTAACCAATGCTAACCAAGGAAACTACTGTATTTTCATCTTAAATTCTCCTTTTCAATTTTTAATTCGTGCATTTCCACTTTTTTTAGATATTTTTAAAAATAATTATTTATAGTTGAAATTGTTATACAGAATATCAATCAAATTTAGTAAGCAATCCCCTCGCAACCGCCACTTCTACTTTCTTTGTATTTATAACAAATTAGAATTTTTCATAATTAAAATTTCCAATGTTAGGGGTTTCTACGTTTACTGTAGTAGACGTTTGGCGCAGCAGTTTCGAAATAATTCGTTTTATTAGGCAAATTAATCTGTAATACTATAACGACTATAGGTCGTTATAAAAGAGTCTTTTTTTCTCACCAGACCTCTGGTAAACGGTTTCGGTAAGGTAGAGCACTGTGATTGCTTCGAGTATAAAGTCAAACTGCACTGTGACGAGTACATGATGACTTTCAAGAGATTACAGAGCATCCCAGAAATTGCCATTTGATTAGGTAAATTGAGTAACGTTTCTTGGATACAACGTTTGTTTTGAAAAAAGGAATGCCGGAGTGGGAAGCAGGTGGAAGGCTCATGGGAAGTCTTAAAGCTTTCAAGGATGTATCATATAATTACACACAACATTACCTATGGTATCCCTCCAGGTACAAAATGTATTTTCCCTTTTCCATTTCTTTACTGCTCTTTCTAGTTTCCGCTTCTCGTTGTAGTCTTTGCTATCGAAATAGTGTCTGCCCAACGAGTCGGCATTCAAATATAATCATCGTAGGAGTTTGCTTTTTTTTTTCAATGACGGACGCCGTTTTCTTTAAATGGTAAACTTACAAGGGAAATGATATCGATAAGGTGGTGGCGATGGCTGGCATATTTTGTAAGTGAGTTTAGGCTACTATGCAATTCGCAATTATAAGACAACTGTCAGAATCACGCTCACCGCATCTGACAAAAATGTCAATGTTTTTTATTAACGATTTTTTTTATAATTTTAGCAAATGCGTCCTTAATTGTGACGGAAATCAATTGTTTTAAAATAGGGCTAACGTTATTCAGGGCAATAAGTGATTTTTCCCACTTAAATTTTTCGTAGCTTCTTGAAGATTTATTTTTTCATTTAAACTATTCTTTTTTATTATAGGTTTCGTTTTATTTTTGTGCTAATTACATTTAGGTCTACTATAATAATGGGTTAAACCAAATAATTATAGCTAGCGCAGAAGTAATTTTAAAATCCGTGAAATTCTTATGAATGTTTTATGTCCCTAATTTTTAGACAAAAGTGTAGCGACTATCACTGTACGGCACAGGCACGGAAACTACGATATATTATTTCTCAATAACTGTATATGAGAAAAGTCGACTTGATGGCATAAGATGTTTCATTGGAAAATTAACTATACAATTTCGGGGATTCCCGTTGAAAAATCTCCCGTAAAAAAAGTCCCCCGCCCTAAAAAAAAAACTTAAATACTTTGCCAGTTTTCTTATACTAGCCCTGCATCATGTTAATAGCTTTCTACAAGAAGTAGAAAACGTATAGCGAATATAGCAAATATATTAAAAGACTGGATTGCTATTTGAATACAGTATATTCTGAATTACAACCTATATGTTATTATATCCGCAACTTATCGAATGAATGATTTCTTTTTTATTTATTTAGTTATTTATTGTTTGTGTTATTTAGTTAACCATAAACTTCTCCCTTTACTTTTAAGTTTTGGTTTTAGTAAACCTTGTTGTGTCCTCCTCTGTAACTCAAAAACAAAGTGATAGTTTTCGGTAATCTTTATCAGCTATCTGAATTTTTCGATGAGAGTATGCAACTTTTAGGGCTGATTGATGTGCGAGAAAATGCCCGTAGCCGATCAAAGTAGATTCATTTTAAGACAACACTGGGGTACATTAAACAGAGCAACCCTCAAACGGGTACAGTTCTCCCTCTTAATTTGTTTTTGTCGTCCAAGCAACAGAAGATCAAAAAGTATATTAATCAAAGAAACGTTAGCCTATACTAGAAGAAAAGTTAGATAACGAACTAAAGTTCAAACAACTTTGTTCCAAGTTTCAAAGCAATGTTTCAGTTTTATTGTCTAAGGTGTATGCATTTCATCGCAAGGATGTACGCAAATCTCGGAAATCTTCAAACACTGTGACGTTACAACCAAGGTGTGGTATACCGTAAACGAAACGCTGATAAAAATTCAATGAAGTATCATAGTAATTTAATCACAAGCCAACTGCCTAAACTTTCCAGAAATGAAAAAAAGAGGTGAAGTTAAAAATGAAAAATATCAAAAATACAATGAATACCGTAACACGAGGAAGGCTATGTAATGAAATACAATATAACGAAGGGTGGGGTGGTCTCCTTGTTCACACGGGTGTAAGCGTTTCCCCCAATAATATTTGATATGGCCACCTCTACTGGAACGCTTCTCCACCGCCCGCCTTTCCCTTTTGATACACATACTTGATAGCGTATTTTGTATACGGGGAAAGGGAAAAAAATAAAACAACAATCTGAATGTCGCCTTGATGGTGGGTGGTCATCAGGATCGCATTCATTATTTATGCTTCAATCGTTTTTTTATTTACGGTCTCTTTTTCGATTTAGATCTTATTACGTCTACACTAGTAATCAACATGTCTGGCGTCTATATACTGTACCTGCATACACTTGGCACCTTTACCTACAGCAATGAAATTAATTTATGTCGGTCATCTGCATTCATTGCGTCATCAGGGTTATTAGTGACACATGCAAGACGACAAGGATCCTATCACGGAATGTCACTGGTCGTACTGAAATAAAAAGAGGCGATAGGAAATCATTATTTCTGCATTTCCAAGGAAAGCCCAATTTTTTCCACGTAATTTTACTGTGAACTCGATTCTAGCTCAAGTGAAGGGAGGTCCAGTTAGTCTCATAGAATTCGTGCGAGCGGAAGATATAAAAAGGAACGCCACACTTGAGCGAAGAGCTGAACAAGAACGGTCTCGATTGGATGTGCTTTATGGTAAGTTATTTCACTTTGAACGGAACGCGGTTTGATTGGCTGACGACGACGCGCTTAAGCCCCTCCTACAGCAGTACAGCCCTTAGCCGAGTCCCGAAGACACCGACATACTACAGACATGTTTGCTACCGGAGCTTTTTCTTTCGTGCCTTTTGGGCACGGGGAATGTGGTAAGGCTTTCAGTGGCGTTGCAACTGTGACGAGAAACAGTATTCTCTCATTTTCATCACAACAACCTGTTTTGCATTGACTTATGGTTCATTCACGTCGTGCAGACATCTTCTGATGAATTCTCGTCTTTGTGCGACAAACGCATTACCAAAACCCAGTGAAGTGTTGTTATATTGCTCATCTAAAAGGAATAGTGTCGTTTTTAATCAGTTCGGTAATTACTGGAATCACTCCTAAAGTAAGTAAGCTATATTCATGATTTCAAGCTCCGGTACCGTTAATAAAAATACCCTATTATTAAAGCTTGTTATTCTATTTTGTGCTAGGCAAAAATGAACGCTAATTCTACGCTATGACGTAGAATTAATATTATACTTTCATGATCCATAGAGGTTTGATATACCACTGTTTACATGATTCTATCATAGAATCTTCTATCAGGACTTCCTGAACACCTTTGGTGCACACCGTTCTTTTTATTGGGGCAATCTTGCAAACTTACAGTACGTCTGAGCGAGAGAGACGACTGCCTCAAGACGAAACAGGCTTCTCTATTTGGAACTGAAACAGAACGGAAAGCTATAGAATGAGGAGCTACTGGGAAAACAGGGGGATGAGAATTTCCTCCCATAAAAGGGAAGCAAAGGAAACGATGCAGATTTGAGCAAAAAAAAAAAGATCTAAAATAATACTGGTAGCAGGACAGCTTAATTAACTAATAAGGAAACAGTGAGACTAGGCTACATAGCCTAAAGTACAGCCTACATATGTCAATTCGTTGTCTGTTTTGCTTGTCCCTCTTGCAACAACTTTTATTTGTGTATCTGACCATGTTAGTCTTCAAATCGTTACAAGGAGTATTAATGATTTAAAAAAAATAAAATCTTCTTCGGATATAAATCACGTTCGTTACCCATTAGCTTGACTGCCGCACAGCTAATTTTGCTCGCCAACCAATAGGTCGGAGGTGCCATAATGCAAAGACATCCGTTCATCTACAAAAGGCTTGGCACATGTTCTGTAAACGCACACACATTTAAGTGGTTTTGAATAACGAAAAATTTCCACTC
The DNA here is from genome assembly GCA_013167095.2 of Daphnia sinensis. Lineage (NCBI taxonomy): Eukaryota > Metazoa > Arthropoda > Branchiopoda > Diplostraca > Daphniidae > Daphnia > Daphnia sinensis. The sequence continues at coordinate 326,040 of CM023190.1, read as the reverse complement.
TATATTAGCAGACGTAGTAATAATTATTTTATTCTTTAGGCCTATCACTGTTAGTGGTTAATGTAGATTACGAACAACTACGACTAGTGTCAGTGAAATAAAGAAATGCATCTTGATATTGACAGAAGAATGACAAAATCTCCTATTTTTGCGACTTTCAGGTGAAGAGGCAAAGTAGTGCTGAAAGACTTAACTCCTTCATCGGTGGACGTAATCCGTTTGGCATTTGACACGCTATTGTCCACGAACAGTGTCAACCATGTTGCTAGCAAACGAAATGCATATGCCATCGGGTCAGGCTGCTGCCACGCCGCATCACCAATCCGTTAGTAGCGAACTGGCGTCGCCAACCGAATCAACATCGTCGTCGCCACCTCACGGAGGGAGGCCCGACAGTGCCCCATCTACAACCGATTTATTATGGACCGATAGAGCGCTAACTGAGATCATCGGGGATCCCTCGGCTCCGTCGGCCCTGTTGGGGGGCGAGCTGGTGCGCACCGGGTCCCCGTGCGTCATCTGTACCGCTCTGCCGACCCACTGGCGCTCCAACAAAACGCTACCGACGGCATTCCGCGTCGTTTGCCTTGGTGGAGTCGAAGATGGAACGCTTGTCACCGTACGAGCTGGCAATGATGAAAACTGTAGCTCTGAACTTCGCAATGCCACTGCCATTGTTAAAAATCACGTGGCCAAATTCAACGATCTCCGGTTTATTGGTCGATCTGGAAGAGGTATGTCACTTTATACTTAATTTATAGACTGGCTAGTGAGTTCACAATCCTAAAAGCAAAACAAAATTAGCTCACGATTCTGAACCTTTTGGTATGAAACTTGTAACGTATCGCAAAAAAATTCTGTGGTTATTCAAATTGCTTTTGTCCATCGTTGACTGCATTGAGTCATATATAGTCACAGTTACCTAGATATGTGATAGGAAGGGAAAAACAACGGTTTCATTACAGCTACTAGTGCTACTACCTATAGAGCTCTAACTCCCCCTGCTTGATCTGCATGGAAAATGCACAAGAACTGAAACTAAAAATAGGTCACATTCGTGATTAGTCGGAATACTCACGTTGTACGAAAAGACTTTAACGTTTTTTACTTATTCCTATTTACATTTGTAAAAATTTTGAACTAGAAAAGAAAGAAGCTTCCAGAAAAAAAAAAAAATACTTTTTTGTAACAAAACTCCGATCGATTTCCGTGCTCCTTTAAACGTCAATACTCAATAATAAATAGCCAAATGAAATATTGCACGAAATGCACATCTGAAATATCAGAATTGATTGTAACAAGCAAATGGCGGTTTGCAATAAATTTCCTAGGATTGAATGTTCATCGGAGATCAGTCGGATATCGGTCAAAAACAAACTTAACGTGATCGGTTCATTTGAAAAACCATCTACGGGGACGTTTCCATTCTCAGATTCTACTCTATCTTGAAATGGGAATGGTTTAGAATCGACTCTATTGATGCTAATGCCAAAAGAAAATTTAAAAATTAAAAATATCTTCATGATTGTTCACGCGCCGCTGTGTTTGTTCTGTTTTCGTTTCCTTAGTCCAGTTTTCAATCCCGAATTTATTTTGCTGCAAGAATTAGGTTTAAAAAAATTTTCTAAAAAAAAAGAAAAAAAAGAAACAGGTAGCTGAAATTTCCATTCAATCTTCTTTCAGTCCTGTTGCAGCTCGTCATACAGTGGTTGCAATATAAGTCTAACAGCACACCAATTGTTGGTCTACAAGGCGAAAACGAAATTGACAGACTTGCATTTAAAAAGCTATTGAGATCATTCCGCGACGTGGCTCGTGCCTCAGTCCGTTTTTGTAAACACCTTGTTCCAATTCCAAAAAAGAAAAAAAAAAAAAAAAAAAACAAAAACAGAAATATAAATAAAGGCTAGACTATCGAAATAACCTTATTAATTTTGTCTTCTTATTCTCACGAAAACGTGATTACCGACGAATGATTCCGTACGATTGAGAATAAGTCGGTTGTTTGGAATAATTCAACTAAAGCCTAACTAATGTTAGTACAAGTTAAACTTCCCAAAGGAACTTTTTCCAGTAAAAACGAGCTAGGGGGTGGGGAAGTAGTTGCGAGAAAAATTTAAGAAGGCGTTCTAAAAGAAAAAGAAGAAGTAGAAAAAAAATGGCTGTTTCCGGTAGGTCGTTACCAGAAAATAAAAAACGCCAAAGGGTTTGAGAACAACGCAAGGTTGTTGCAAAGGGGCTCTTACACCTACTCAGACACTTGATTATTTCAAATAAGGGAGGAAGACCACTTATGTCAGAAAGAAAAATAGGAAGCGAAGAGGTCAAAGATCTCCATTTTTCCAGCTAGAGCATCAATTACTTTGGTGCCATGCCGTCGGTATCTAGACCTAATGTGAGCACCGGTACCGGCATGATTCCTTTGTCCACGGCTTAAACGTAAGCTTTAAAGGATATGATACGGTGGCGCTATACGCTCGGCTTGGGAATCCACGATACGATTACAAAATGAGTTCTAAATAAGTTCTTCCTGCATGACTCGTATAAGACGGTATAATTTTCCTACACAAGCGAAGAACATATAGACAATGTATATCCGCAACATGCAAATATGTGTTTTGTTGATGGTAGCCGGGTTTCGTCACAATTCTTCCTCAAACAGACCATGCAACCGTTCCATTCGACAGGTGGAAAATGTTTACAAGGGAATGGTACACATTTCACTGATGGAAAGCCAGCCATTTCAGTTGTTTCACCTGTTTGCTGATAATTGCATAAGTTTGATCAAGCTTCACGTTGCCATGGAATTAACTCTATTTTTCTTTTCTGCAGGAAAAAGCTTCACATTAACGATTACAGTTAGCACGACTCCTCCACAAGTGGCTACCTATTCGAAAGCCATCAAAGTGACTGTGGATGGTCCTCGAGAACCCCGAAGCAAAACACGTGAGTTACGGCAAGCCATTCAGCCTTGTTTAGGATTCTGTTTGATTATTCAGCCTTTCGGCGTGTTAAATTAAGGGGTTCTATGAGTTACTATGATGTATAGCTTAGCTCTTACTGCCACTTGCTTCCGCAACGGCGTGAATGGCCAAAAGCCAGTACCTGAATGCTATCGCTTTTTATCGTTTTTTTTTCGGCTTTTCGTGATACGTAACTGTGTTTACAGTGTCCTCGATGTAAAGCCTATACTACGAAATTTAGAAGTTAGAACAATTGCGGTTTATCACAATGTTGTCTATCACAACGTTATTGCCAACGTCTTTACATTCCCAGTCATCTTTGGGGTGCCATGTTTCATACGCTCATCGGCATCGTACTCTCCACGTATTCATCTGAGTGCACTAGTAGGCAGAATGATACAGAATGATGCCTAGTTTTCAAAAATCCCGTTATCCTCTCCTTTACAGAGTTTTTTTTTTAAATTCGGAATTCAGAACTAGGCTAGATTGTCGGAATATTCGTAATTCGTATGGTTGCATACGTCTCATGCATTTACCTGGTGTTTTTGGGATCCCTATTTAATTTTTGTTTTAATTGTTGTTTGCCTTCTGGCTTCACAGTCTTTAATTTAATCTCCTGTTGAATGAAGTGCAAAGCACCTGGGAGCTCATCGGTTTTGCTATCTATGCGGTTTTTGCATTGACGTCGACGATTTACTTGAATTTGGATAGTATAGCTAGCCAACTGAATTCCATTTTGCCAATAGTTAAGTCGAAATCCACTATTGTAGCCAATTTTCGTGTAAATTTTCACCATAGATACTAAACTGAAAAGTTAGTTAAAATTGAAAGGAATACAGGACGGATACAGGACATTTAAATGGCACTAGACTTCACTTCGATAGAAAACCCTAGCTAATAGGACCAAAAATGTACATAAAAACTTTCTCGTATTAGAAAACTATTACTTCCGTTTACCAACATTGTATGAGTCACACGTTGGTAAGGAGGGCTAAGTAAAGTTTACCGTTGCATGTGTCATGATACACAATTACATTTTTTGCCTTTTGGCTGCAATTTGCCAACCATCGTTCCTTTTCAAAAATTTTCAAATATTCCCAATTGGGGCTGGATCTGACAGGTTCAACTTTGTTGAATGGCGAGATTCTACCAAAACTGCATTTTTTCCTTCCATGGAAAAAAAAGTAGCGACAACTTGTTCTTAGAAATAATTTTCTCAGTTGAAACTTCTGATTTCATTTTTATATCTACTGGAAGTGAATGATTTTATGTAAGTAACCCAAGAGCCAAGACGAGAAAAAATTATATCCCACTGTCAGCAATTGCACCATTTGGCCTAATCGGATGGGCTAAGTTTCGTGATAATTATCACCAACCATTGGCCAATGACACGTTATTGCTATGCATCACGAATTGATCAGCTGAAAATCGCACCTGACCGAGAAGTTTGTAGGAAATATTTGAATTTCCATGCGTTAATTAACAAAAATATTGGGTTTTATTTTAACTACAATACTAAGCGCACTTTTAATTGCATTTAATAGCCATTCTGTCTAGTTCAGGTCGCAAACATATCTTAAAAGTATATGATAGATATCCTAAAAGTTGAAACAATTCATTTGCTGATTTTTGACAGAATAAATATATATTTGTTATTTATATTATTCTGGCCCATGTGATACATCCCGTAACTACCGGAGGAATTGCACATGATACTTATAATACCGTAAATGGATTATGAATTCGGTGTAGTCAGGAAACTAGAAAAGGCGAAATATGGCTTTTAAAAATCATGGCGCATTGAAATTCAAACAGCACATACTTCTTAATGTTGCAAAATGTATAGAAGGTGCCTAGATAAAGTACCGAACACTGCGATCACATTCTTTTGCTTTTGCTTTGCAGCCGCGTCACACCATTACTATATCCGTGTAGCCCTAGGTGTGAATTAATTTTGCAATTCCTGCAGTCACAGAAATGGTGACGATGACGGAGATTTTAACGCCAGGCATGGTCCCCTGAGTTCCTCGTTGTTATTACAATTAAATGCGTCGTATAGTAAAACTAGAGCGTATCAACAGGAAATAAAGGTGGACTCAAGGAAATTCTACGTATCGCACTTGTAACAGCTGGAGTTGGCTGTCTAGCACATTGTAGCTCAAAGCTGTTTGTGTATGGTTTCAGAATATTACCTGTAGTCACGTTAAAGTGGGACTCGGATAAAAAAATAAATAAATAAATAAAAAAGGAAGAAGAAAAAAAAATGACCCGAGGGTACGGACTCGAAACACCGTGGTCTCGACAGCCATGACGCATCCTCCCCTAATCACACGCACCTTCCCTACTCTTGCAACAGCTGTACACAATGTGGGCATGCACCCCCTCATCTTACGCTAATTACACGCTATTGTCCAATTTAGTTATTTTTTTTTCTCTTCCGCCATACCAAATACTTGAAAGAAAAAAAAAAGCTCCACATATTGCTAGGCAGATGTGTTTATTATCGTGTCACTCAAACTAATACGTCCTGTAAGAAACAACGGGTGGTGCGAGTGTATCTGGATTTGTATTCTCGTAATAGCCGTCAAATTTTTTTCAATTACATTCATTCGATTCGCTTTGATCCGCATAAAAACCCGTCACAGCTTTCACGCTTCACACTGCTGTAGGCAATCGTCGGTATTTTTCACAAGGCTCAACGTGTCAACAAACATATCAACTAATCAAGCTCAAAACGCGTAATCATAAATCTAATAACATTGAAGACTTCGTCTGTTGTGTGAATGTGTCACGGAATTAGTGCGAACATCAATTATCTGAGTTTGCGCTTAACAGTTATTATTACCTAGTAACCATTGAATTTTTTTTCGGTGCATTCGAACTTCCGTTCAAAGCGGGATATTCGCAATAATTTTTCACTCTTTTGGATACTAACCCCCTATTCTATATGTTGGTCTTCTCTCAAGAAGTTGAGGTGACCTTATAAACCATTTCACTTTCAAGTATGCATAAAAGTATATTTGAGGGTCATGTATGAGCGGCAATAGATGTAACGACAATGGAACCGTGCCGATGGAAGAATTTTTCCTTTCCCTAGAATGCTTGTAATTGCAGCCTCAATAAGTAAGCTTAGTTTTGCTTCACGCTGTACTGGCAACCGGTAATTACGCTACGAGCTAGCTGAATTCAAAGAAGAACTCTTCCATACAGCAAAGTTGGAAAACTGTGAGTTTCAAGGTTGCAAACGAGTCGGTTGTTCCATGCTGTATGCATACCGAAGGTCAGGAAAAAAAAGGACGGCTGAAACTTCGATTTACTCCATTACCTTCTTTCTGGAAAAAACGGCGAATTGTTAAAATTCTGGGAAAGGATTTTTCTTTTCCTTTTTTCCCCGTTTAAATTAATCAAACGAAACACTTCAAGTAGATTTCTTAGTTGTCGCTACCGTGCAGTCTGAACAGTGAAACAACCCGACCTGACTAATGATGACGTATAGCGATTATCTACCTGGCGTGGCTGACGATCGCGTGTAAATCAGTGTTGGAAAAATTGCGACGACGCTAATATGTCATTTTTCGGTGTCTCCGCTGCCTAATGCATCCGCATCCTCTGAAGCTAAAAGAGCAAAACGCGTGTTAAAGACGCACGAAACATGAAAGACATGGTTGAGTGAGGGGAGTTCGACTGCACGCACATCGGCCCACACGGTAGCAGGACCAGACTACCTGAAACCAACTGTTGCGTCTGGCGTTGTTGTCCTTCCACCATTCCCTCTTTCTTTATTAGTTCCTTCAGCCTACTGGAGACTAATTGCTATGTTTCCCTCTCCGTCTAATCATGCCACCTTCTTCTCTTTTTTTCTGCTGGAAAGAAAACACACAGGCTTCGGCTTCTGAATCATCATGTACACAAAGAAACATTTCTAATTAGTAGTGTGATGTGCTTTTTGAAGGTAATTATTCTTCAAACACTTATGACCAAAGCCTACTGTCAGCCCTGGTCAACGCCTAAACAACTAACAACGTTAGCTGTAGCGCAACATCATACAACATCTTAAAATATTTTGTGTGGAAAATTCTTGCATAGCTTTAACGCTTTTTGATCTTCATTTCTCTATACGTATCATAGAGGGTTATTTTGGCTGATTCAGTAAAAGTCTAGGGTACAAGGATTTTTTTTTCACTGAAGCTTAAGGTTCTCTGTTATACAGTTGCAAAACATCCCGGACCACTTCGCATTTAATTCGTGGGTTCGCCTCTAACTTAAGATTGCGAAACGTACAGTCACGTACAACGCAATAGCAAGCTGCAGCAACTACCATCAATCTGTTGCTTCGACAACAAACGCTTATCATCCGCCAATGCAAAACAAAGTATTCACAGTCTGTCGAGAGGAAGGATGAAGAATATTTGTAGATTACGAACTGCGACAAAAAGGAAAAAACAAACTGAAGAAGAAGGGGAGGGGGAGGCAGCGATTGTACGTACTTGTACATTCAGGATTCAGCTATAGATATCACGCATGGTTATACAGCAGCCTACGTATGTTTAGAATTATTTTTTTCTCCCCAAGAAAACGCTGGTTATCTATCGCGCCAGCTTCCGCTGTGGCTGATACAACCAAACCTTGTTTGGTTTTCAGCCGGCGTTCTTAGAAACAAGGAAATACTCAGCGGAAATATCACAATACAGCTCTATATGGCATAGAACTATCGTGACACTGTTTCAATATGCTCCGAATATCCTGTAGTTATATAGAATGAAGGCACTGCGGTTACGAACAAATTCTAATCTTTCGACGGAAAAAGATTGATGGACTCCTTGTGGCAATCATTGAATTTTCGGCAGAAATCAGCTTTACGCTACATATATTATATTCACGACATCGCGTTATATATAATTATTTCTTTACTTCCTTTTTTTCGATTTTTCGATTTTTTTTTTGAGGGCCGAGAAATATTTCCTATTAGATTTTGACCAATATTTTATTTTACTTTTTTCACATCCAGCGAGGCGAGGTAATCTACTTGAATACAAGGAAATGTCCCATGTAGCGAGAGCTTTTTTAATTTAGTTTTCTAGTTACCCAGTAGTTCTCGTGTGAAGAAACGAGGAGAATCCTAAAAGACCTCTTAAGTTGCAGAGGCCATAGACCATTTCCGCTTCTAAAGCTATTGAACCGTGGGAATCTTGGACATCTATAATTGTTGTTAGGCTTAGTTCATAGCTGCTCGCATTTATCTCATCAAGGACGATGACACAATGTAAATTCGCATACACAAAATAAAGGATCTTTACAATTAGCTCCTTATTGCTATAAGTTCGTCCCAATTTCTGACACCTGCTTACTCATGTTGGCGGAATCTAAAACAGCACAGTCTGAGAAATCAGGCAAAAACAAATCTTGTTTCAGAGCAAAGTCAGCAAACAAACTGAATGTCTTTTCCCAGCTGTAAACTAGTTCCTGCCGATGTCACAGAATTTGAAAAATTTATCGGAGATATTTCCCCGGAAAACGGATAGATTTCATTCCGGATTTACTTCAAACTAAAGGCTTCGTTTACTCGTGTACTGTACTATATAATACGAATATGGCATAGTCATCGGCGAAAGCATTTCATATGTACGTTAAACGAGTGAAAAAGGAAATTCAAACCAAACATTAGTTATCGTCAAACCGTGCATAGGCTGCGTCCGTAATTTTCTTATCTCTCGATTCTCGCTCATTCCTGTTTTACACATCCTTGACGTGGGACGGAAATGGAACTCAAACTCACCAGTTATCAGTTTTCAGCTATAGAAGGGTTTGACGTCTACCGACAGTCATTCTCCGAGTAATTTTTTGAAAAAAAAATGAAATTCTAACTTCACAATATAACTTAACTAAAAAACTATTTGTTTGTTATACGAGGCATTTACGTTGAATGTTAAGTCAAGAAGCAAATAGACCAAAAACGGGTAAAACACTACAGACCTTGCGTATACGTATTGAAGTTTGTCGACGTGTCGGTGCGATTAACCGAGTCTTACAGAAGCATTGCTTGCCTTATACAATGAACTACTTTTTGGTAGATAGCTTAATATTTTTAAAATTTTATTTTTAGTTTATGTGGAATAGCTAAGAACCCCCACGTCCCACCAAAAACAAAAACAACTAGACCTAATGTGTCTTTGAATGGTGTCTCTGTTTTATGCGTAGCCTATCCTATGCTATTCTATATCTTCTTTAATACTCAAAATTACGAGATTTTGTTCGTCTCCCTATTGCGAATCTATTTGTTTGGTGTTTTCTTGTTTTCAAGAAAAATTTTCGTCGAAGTTAGAGGTGTTTGTCGAGTATAAGTGATATGCATTACCTTATTTATGGCATTTGTTCTTTGGTCTGTTGAGACATTCTGCCATCGCAGGTTTTTATCTTTTTCGATCCTAAACGTGAACATTATGTAGTTTGAAAGAAAACAAATTTTAATCCGATAATTAAGTCGGCTTTGATACCTAACTTCCTTAGCTCCATAAAATTTTATGCTGTTTGGAAGAGAAAGTTGCTTGAAGTAATAGTAGAATCGAAGGATATGAGGGAGGCACAGAGCCAAGGCCTATACGAAGTCTCCACTCAGCCATGTTCTTCATGGCTCATTTAAATTGCGCAAAGTTGTGATGCTTCACAAGTGAAGCATATCTCTTACTTTACACGAAAAATTTTTCTAGGTAACTTTTTTACCATGAACGTTAAATATAATAAACGTGACAAGTAAGACAAAAACATACAAAAAAAGAGAAGAAAAACACAAAAAATGCAGCTGTATTTTTCATTGGCTTTGCTTTTTACGGCTTTTTACGATTGACATCAAACTTATTCCATTTGATTAACGGCTAACAAAAAAATCTTGTATGAACGTCTTAAAATCCGAAAGTAGGCTTGTAATATTTCCGAGTCAACTGATTTTTTCCAGCATATTCAACTATTGTTACATCATTTATTTCATTTGATAATTACAAACGCCTTTTTGAGCGTTCCCTATCTAATTGATTGAAACGGATTGAAATATTTCCACGTCTTGTCATGTGACGGATAACACGGTGATCATACTTTTTTGTCTATCTCATCCTACAACTTCAACCTTTAAGGGAATATCGGAAAAAGCAGCCGAAAAGCAAATTAGCTTCATTTGCGTTCGATAACTTGGATAAGAAAATCTGTCAGTTAGAGGTCTCATGACGGTCTTGTAGCGGACGTTACGCATCCAGCTTCCCTTTACTTCCTAATAATAACAAGAAAACATTCGGTAAATATGGGCTACTGAAATTAGTGAAATAGTTATCACCATTAGCTGCGTGTCGCCTAATACGTCCGTGTTATTTTCTACACGTGAGTGCATGGGATGAGAATAAGTATTGCGTAATGTCCGTCATGACGACGTAAATAGGCGAAACATCTTTGAAGATAAATGCTTCTACTCAGGCTACCTGAAGGAAACTACACATTAAACTGAAAGCAAGAAAAATTATTTAAAATGGGACGTAATGCACATTGATTACATTCATTAGTTCCGCGCTCAGGCAGATGATGCCTTAATGACTGCAAGATGGATTGTCATTTACATGGCGCTGCACGATCTCTAAAAAATAAAAAAAAATAGCTGAAAGCCCAAATAAACGGCAGTTCGTTGTTGGCTGAGAGTATATCTGTTACAAAAAGGATGGTAAAATTGCTTTCCGTAGTAGGATCACTAATTGATTATTTTTACGCTGTTATGCTTGCGCTTGTCAGTGAATGAACGTTCATTTACAGTCCTTCTGAAATACCCTATTTAGGTGATTCTCTAAAGCTTTTCATAGGAGAAATTAATAACATACATAGCCAATCCTTTCGGAAAATTTCGAGGAATGCTTTTCATACGATGCTTTCTAAATCCGGGCTCTCGTTTTGGTTACTTATCAACTTTCAGTTTGATGGACGCATTTGAAACGTTTAGTCGGCAAATTGGCGACATGGGAAATCCAATCGCCAATTTCCTTTAGCCTTGATCATCTCAAAATGCTTTCGCTTCAAAAGGCTACTTTTGCAAGAATTTTTATTTCCTTAGAAAAGTCGTCAACGATACCGACATAAACATCAGTTCTACAGAAAATGGCTGTCCCCTTCATATAAACCCTGACATCGTATATCTCAGTGTTGGGATATCTAGAACAGCTTTGATCTTTATCGACTTTACTGACATCACAGTACTTTAGCAAGATCTTAGTAGCAGTAAATCAAAATGTAGAATTTCGTTACCAATTGCGTATTTAGCCTGGTTTGAAAATTTGTCAATTTTTTTTTTATCTTTTGTCTTTCTCTTCTAATACTATGAACGTACACAAACAGGGCAGCAACAGTCGTTTCGGCCATTTGGTCTGTCGGGGGCTCAGCGGCCGTACATGCCTGAGAGTTTACGCGAACTCGATTCCCATCGCCGCAAGAACGACGCCCTTGCCAGTCTACATCCATTAGGCTTCACTGCCATCAACAACCATTTGGGTATATTCATCTTCTTTCTTCGGGATTTTATTAAGTAATGACCTCTGCCACACATGTATTTTTGTTAAATGCTCGAACTTACTTGACAAGTTTTCGAAGCATTATAAGAATTAAGGTGTCTGTCAAGGCCATCTGAGTTCCAGGAGCGCGCTGAATTTCGCAGTATGTTTACGCTATAAAACAAATTCATTTGTTGCTTAAATTTTAACGAAAGACCTGTTGTTACAATATTTAAACGAAATGGTGTAGTAAAGAAAAAAAAAAGTGGTGTGTATACACACCACAAAAGGAGATAATGCTATTGACGAAACAATTTTAAATGATATAACGTTTTCTTACGTCTCGTTCATGTTTTTAGATGCGCAAGAATTTGCACATAATTGTATACCGTTGCAATTTACAGACGCTGGCCAGCCAAATCATTTGGCAACCAACCAAGATGCAATATGGCCCCCGTACGGTGGAAGCGGAGGCAGTAGCGCTGGGGCGCTGAGTAGCGGAAGCAGTAGCAGCAGTACAATAAGCAGTTCCTATCCGTCTTACCTTGGATGCAACGTCACATCCAGTCCTAGCACTACGTATAATCCACCCGTCTTGACCTACACCGACCTCGGCGTAGGAGGAAATGGAAGTACGCCTTCAGGCAACAATGCAATCAACGTCTCAATAGCCCACGGACAAATAGCTCCGACTACAGCTAGTATGTATACCCTTTTTTTCTCTACTGCCTAAACATGTACACTTTTTTTGTTAGCACGTTTTTATTTTTATTTTTTTTTTTGCTGGTGCAAAATAGTTAACAGTACTGTAGTGAACCGTGAACGCTTTTTCCGAAATTCCTAAATTCGGTTTGATCGTTCGTTTATTAATAGAGATACGAGAGAAGGATTTTATTGTGTAGACTTGACTTTTTCAAATCACTGGTCGAAGATATAGTGGTCGCCTATCTAAAATGATCTGCAGAATTTAGGAGTCACCTAACGTAAGAAAGCTTTTCGTAGTTGAACGAGTGAACGCCTCCCCTCCATTTAATACTTGCTAACCTATTAGTCTTAAACGATCATTAGAAGCACTAATTTTATTTATCTTATGCTTTCAATTTATTTGCTATGCAATATTGACTGTACACACACACAGAAAACAACAAATATGTCTCAAGAAAAAATGTTCCAGCATTTTACCCATCGAACCAGATGAAGGGCTCAACAGTTCAACTAAGCAGGAGTTTCTACGAGATTAACTGTGATGTCACTAGCACATGTTGATTTCAAATTCATGCACATGTATCACCAGTGCTTTTCAAAGGGTTTGAAAGCTTTTGGCTCAACATAGCTAACGTAGTAAACAAAATGGTAAATGCAGTAAAGACAAAAATGTTTACCGAAATAGAAGGAATAAAAGGGATAGCACAGTATGTTCGTAAACCAATAAAATTTTATTGAGACTATTTCCTGGTAGAGGGTAGAAAGTAAGGACAAGGAAATGGGATCACGTGCTTATACTGTGTACTATGTGCATTTCTGACCAAGCAAGCTTTGCCCATAAGGTTTCCTTTCGTTCTGAACGAAAATCTCGAAAAATTGCCGTAGTAGGCTACGTAGGCAACCTGTTAATGGCAGAATTCATTAAGAAAAGCAAATAAATTTTTCAGCTGAACTGAATTTAAGAAAAAGTTTAGAAGAAGGGTTATTTTTTTTTAAGGCTACATGGAAAAGGTGCTACAAGTTTTTGATGCGCTGCCAACGCATTGTGCAGTAGGAGGGCAACCGGAAGCAATTAATTCCAATCAGCTTAAGCCAAGGGGGTATTTACGATCATGCGCAGGTGTAATCACACAAGGTAACATATCTTGAAACCCCTGAGCATCGAGCAAGTTTTAATTTTAGTAACGACAAAATGGCCCTGAAAACTCAGGAGTATTTTGCGACACTGGAAAGACATTTGCGGAGATAGGATGCTTCTGATAGAAACTTTATTCTTATCGAGACTGTAAGTCTATACACCACCGAAATGGCAAATACTTCCTGCTATTGTCTAAGCTCACCAGCCTTACTTTTCCGAGTTACAAACAAAAGTCGAAACAACATTGTTCGTTGCTGTGTTAAATGAAAATGCGTTTATTGGAATTTTATTTATTCACGTGGTAAGTTTGCGCTAACGAAGTTTATTGACTAACGTAAGAACTGCAGAAGTTTGTTTGAATTTAGTGGCTGCTAAATACGGCACGACCATGAAAAAAATCATCCAAATTGTAATAGCACATAGGCAAAAAGCCATATACAAGTTCCTCATATGTTTATGAATTTTGAAGCTTTGTAATTTATTGCCATGTAGAAACACTACCAGGCCTTAATTAAAACTATATTTCTTTATTCTATTTCAGGTATGGGTGATTGCAATGTTGGACTAGTGTCAGATTTTGGTTCTGATTACTCAATGATGAGCACAAACCGATACCATTCCAACATAGTGGCCGCGGGATCAGTGTCGTCAACTGAAGGCACCGGCAACGGTGGAAACGTCGTTGAAATAAACTCTTCGACCAACGACCAACACACCCACTATGCTCATGTACAGAGTAACGGCAGCACAGTTTCTGGAACCGGTAGCGGGAATAACAGCACAGTCAACTCGAGTCAATTGTTCCATTCTCATCACAATATGGGGCATTTCGCACCATCCGCCGCAGCATTTATCTCCGGCACTGGGTAAATTCTCCATTCACGTTTTCATTTCATCTCATTCCACAGAAAGATTAATGAATTATTTAACTTGGAATTTCAGCCTCGCCAATGTAGGCTGTTGTACTGTTGTATTTTCTCTTTAAGTGTAATTTATTGTAAAAATTAGGCAGGATCAGTAACGCACGTGTATGAAGCGCAAAATAACTCTTCAGAGAGCTTTTAGTTTCAAAGCGTACCGTGCCATGTGGGTAGCAATTTAATGAATGGCAGTAGCTCGTTTAGGCGCTTGTTTTAGACTAGGCCACTGCAATATTAAAACAACTTTATTATCATAACAAAAAAGACGAATCGCTTAGCAAACTCAGAGATGGGTTAAAGTGTACGGGAGATATGTCGTCTGAAAGCAACACTGTAATGACCTATTAAAAATAGCAAAATACCAGCAACTATATTGATTGTGAAGTGCAAAAGGGAAGATTTCGCATGAGCTAAGAGTGTTGTAAGGCAGAGTGGCTTGGGGTACCGAAAATCTACTGCAGGTATTTTTGTGGGTTCATGTTTCTTGGACCACCTGACCCTACCACCTCGTTATATTCGCGTTGAATTCAATCTGAGATACCTTGGTGTCTCAAATAGTTACCAGAAACGAAATACTATACCAGATTGATGCTTTGTCTTTCTGCGGTATCATCTTTCTATTTAGAAAAATAATCGATATACAAATACGGGAACAATTAATTTTCAATACTTAGGCAAGTGGCTGACCAAAAAACAAAAAAGAAACAAACAAAAAAAAAGTCATATATATTAGCTTTAATACAATATCTCTATTTAACTATTATATTTTAAATATTGCCTAAAAAATATCCAGGTAAAACTGTCGGGATCGCATATTCAGATGATTCGTTTTTGTTTTTCTTTTGACTAAAGAATACAATAAGTAAAATCCTTCGACCGAAACCTTATCTATTGCGGCTAGAATACTTTCGGCAAATAGATTTCTCCGTTCCAATAATCCTTTTGCGAGCTATTTGATTTATACTAACAATCCTATTCTACATGTTTACAGAACTGGTAGTTCTCCGACGACATATGCTCTGCTTGGCCATTCTTCAACCTACTACGGTACAGCGCCATCACCTTCGGTTGCGCCAACACATGGCCAGGTGTCATCGGTGGTCGGACCAGGATCGACACATAGTTCTGTTTACCAATCCATCGTCTACCCACATTCCCATCAGTATCATCACGGAACGATTCACCACACCGATACAAGAACGTCTCTTTATGCTCAAAGTCCTCACCATGGAAGCCCATCGCTATACCGTGTTGACAATCGTCATCACCAACAGCACGACGGATACCTAGAGTCGCTGAATTCAGCCATTGGGGGTAACGAGTCAAGCGGAGAGATCGGTGAGGCGCTCCATGGATTGACTGGATCTCCCCCGGACAATCCGAACGGCCCCGTCAACAGTGCGTCAAACGGGTCCGATTCTCCTGAACATGAAACGGGTGAGAACCTGGGAAGAACTCAACCCTCTACAGATCCGGCTGTTTGGCGGCCTTATTAACGAAGCACGTTATACAGATAAAAGAAACAGCTTTGAATAATTTTACCAATAATTATAGATAACACGTGCAATATGTTTACAGTTTCTTAAGCAGGAACTTTCATTTTGAATTTCTATTATACTTTAGAGAATATTGAATGTTTTAATGTTCACAAAATCAAGTTTTTCCATACCAAAGAAATGCCAGCACTAGCTGGGCTGTCGGAAAAATAACTAGTTACCCAATTCCATGTACTGTTGACTTGCGAATGGACCATAAACGAATGAGTTCCGTTCATAACGCGCGGTACTCGGCACATCTCTGATTATTCATTTTTTTAGAACGCTATCATTGTATAAACTATACCCTCGGAAAAGAAAAGTATTAACCAAAGTGATTTCTCCAATAAGTTTTAGCAAATTTATCGTTTTTGGGCTACCAAACTTGTCAACGCATTTAGGGAGGCCTCATGGAAAATAATCTTTACTCTGAACTTGAATTCTATTGACCCCTGCACGACGTAGCCTACATTCCTTGGCCGGACTATGAGGCTTGAACTCGAACCCATGCCACTATCAACGAACGAACGACGTGGCGTCAAAAAACTTTTGCTGAGTAGCTCGAATTTATTTCCAATGACGGTAGGTCTATATTATTAAATTATACAGCCCTGAGCTCATGACTGATTTCCAGGAATGGCGTTATTGACAGAAAGAGAGTGCGATGTTGATGTGGTTATCTGGGATAGCCATGAAAGCCACGGAGCCATGTGAAAGAAAAAGAAAATGTTTTAACACTTAGGAGGGATAGGGACGGAAAAGTGAGGGAGCTAGGGAAATTAAAGGTATAATTTACTAATCCTGGATTGGCTGCAGCAATTTCACAAAAATTGAAAGTTCATTATGCAATTTATTTTCATGCGCTTATTTCTAGTTGAAATTCTTCGGTAAATTAATGAGAAATGAATTAATAAATGCCCTTAACTTTAACATAATTCATCATTTTTTTGGGGTAAGTCGGTGCCGTTTCACGGGTCTCAGTTAATCCCAATCGCCCTGCAAGCTGCAATACAGGAAGTTTAAATAAATTTTGGTAGGAAAACTACAAGTCAGAAATTACACAAAGATGCACATATTTTGATTAGGGATATCCATGGTTATTGGCAATTTTTCTGCTTGCTTTTGAGCAGCATGTAGTATTGAAAAATTCCAGTTTTTACTTAATCAGGTACCATGACGTAGTACTTCATGGAGGAAGCCAGGAACCATGCAGGCCAGTATGCAGGAACGGAACGGCAACGCAAGAAAAATACGCATCGCCATCTCTGTTTTGTATATTGAAACATTCAGTGGTTTGCTGTTTATTCACAGATGTTACGAAACAGTCGAAAATAATCAAAATCGAAATTATTTTTCTTTTCTGATCACCGATTTCAATCATTTAAAAACGATTTGACCGACGATTAAAATTTTTATTGTGATTACGACTAGTCTGATTCTGAACAAACCAGAACTACATCAATTATCAAAAAAAGTTGTTTGAAATTGTTTGCATTTTTCCTTTTTTATAATGCAAACCAAAAAAATTATTTGCTTGAGTGTAAAAATTTTAATTGTAATGATAAAAATATTACTAGGTGAGTCGGTAGCAGTCGTGAACGCCAGATGGTGTTTCGTAATCCTTGTTTTTCCTCTGATTGGCTGTTGCCAGGTAACGTGTAACCGCCATGGAAGGTATTCGAGTTTACAAGTCTTGGCTGGCTGTACCGTAACTGGCTGTGGGCCTGTGGCTGTAACCTGGCTGTACGCCTTATTTACCTGTATGTTTTAAAGCTCAGCTTGTCCGCTAAATAATTCTTAGGGTTGCGTCATTCTATCTGATTAATGTGAATAAT
This sequence comes from Daphnia sinensis, assembly GCA_013167095.2. Taxonomy (NCBI): domain Eukaryota; kingdom Metazoa; phylum Arthropoda; class Branchiopoda; order Diplostraca; family Daphniidae; genus Daphnia; species Daphnia sinensis. The sequence goes on along the minus strand of CM023190.1, from coordinate 308,425 downwards.
TGAAGACAATTTATTTATACAGCACTGTTTTTGTCAATTTCTGTTCTAAATTTTTTAATGCTAAGTCAATGTTTGGTCGATTATGTTCGTTATCGCAATGGATACATCTAGTCAAGAAGATACTGAATCAATAGATCCAAAATTTGTGAAGTTTGATCGGTGCATCGGCTGTATTGAGGAAATAATAATAAGTAAGTAAAAGATTATTAGGGTGGAACTAATTTAAGTTGTTTAAGGAACCAGATGTATGACATAATATGTAAATATTAATGACATAATTGTAATAGATTTTGGTGTTTTGTCACTTTAATTTTTGTTATTGGGTTTCTTTACTATTCTTTGTCTTTCTTTCTACTTTAGGTGACGAATTCTTAAAAATTCAGCACAGCTTCATAGCCAAACACTGTGTAATATTTGATGACAAGGAAGAGAATAAGATAATCTATACCAGCATATTTCAGGATTATGTAGGTAGTCAATTTAGCTACCAACTCAATGATAGTTACTATAACACAAATTTACTGATTCCATAGGCACAGTTGGTTGAAACATATCTTGAGCAAAAATTAAAGCAAATGATTCCAAATTTTTCTATGAAAGAATTCTGTAGAGAACTGAAGTAATAATTTCTTTATGCATGTTAGCTTCAATGTCCTAAATTATATTCAGTCATCAGCCAGTTCTTGATGGAGAAGTCTTTGACATGCTGCGGGAATGCATCGATTTCTGTTCGTTTAAAACGATGATGGTTGATTTTAAAACGGTAATTTGGTTGAATTTCAAAGTACTAAAAGAATCTATACAACGTAATGTTTTCCCCAGAGCCGAAACAAAGACAACCTTCTACTCAGCGGCGTCAAGCTTTCGCCCGGTTAATGGAGAATTGGAATGCTTCTCTTACAGGGCATTACTGTATTTATTATCTGTACACCAACTAAAACCACTCTTGTCAACAGAAATGCAATAAATCATTTTCATTATTGCTTTACTGGACCAGTTTGGGTAGCTTTTGGATCTTCCTCTGTACCGGCCGGAAGCGTGCGAAGGTTGGGAAACGTCTCCCATGGGCTTGAAAGATCGAATTTCCTGAACTCTTGCGCCAATTCTACAGGCTCAACAACTACGCGCTTTACTTCATCATCGTAGCGCACCTATAAGGAAGACGTTGGGAATATATACATGGGTAAAAAATAAAACTTATTACTTTTCCATACTTCAACGTATCCAGTGAGAGGGAAATCCTTGCGAAAAGGATGCCCTTCGAATCCGTAATCAGTTAAAATTCGCCGTAAATCAGGATGGTTTGCAAAAAACACTCCATACATATCCCATATTTCTCTTTCATACCTTTAGAATCATATTAGTGTGCATGTTTCATCCTTGCCCTGAACATATCAATAATACCAGTCAGCAGCTTTGAAAACTTCATAGCAAGAGTCAACTGGCGTGAGTTCATCCGTATAACTTTTGACACGTATCCGAGAATTAAACCGTAGGGACAGGAGATTGTAAATGATCTAGGGCATGGAAAACTGCAAGAACAACAGAGAATGCAGAAACTAAAACAAAACAAAATACCTCAAATCTATTCTCCCGAGAAGGAACATCCATAGCTCCAATATCAGCCAAGCTAGCAAACTGACATTGATGATGATCCTTCAGAAAATGTAGAACAGGCACAATTCCCTGAGGTGCAACTAAAACCTCTAATTCGTTTCCAGTTACAATCTGCACTTTTTGCACATACTTTGGCATACACTCTGCTACATATAATCCAAAGTCCATAAGAGTGGAGGTTGCAACAGCATCGATTTTTCTGATGGTGGCTGTAAAAGTCAAATAAATTTTTTGTGCTATATCTAGATGGTCAAATTGTAAACGATTAAATGAATTACAAACATTCAATTACATGTAAAAAAAAAAAATAAATAGAATATGTACATATGACAGCCAAAGATATTATCCTTTTAGAAACAATATTATTAATTTCCCATTTTCACAAAATACATACGTCTGGATTCCGTAGAGTTGTATCGGAAAATTGCATTCGAAGACAATAAGCTTGGGGATATGTTCGGCAAGAAGCCAGAAACGCATTTTCCTGGGGAAAAAAGAAAATGTACTAAAGCACATGTGGAGTCATTTAAGTAATATAATCACCTTTACGAGAAACAAGGGAGGAAATTCCTCGAAAAATACGCCCGGAAGCCGCCATTTGTTTTGCTACTTGACTGGGAAAATATCCACGAACAACACAACAGGGTCTATGTGCAGGCAAGGCCTACTTAATGGATAAGGCCTGTAAACTTGTATATTCCCCATGAAGGCGACAGAATTCCCATCCCTGCCCCTGTGAGAGCCAATCAGACGAAAAAAGGAGGCGAAGACTTCGCCATCTGGCGCTCATAATCCTTTAGGGTTATTTATCCCTGGTTAAACATCCGTTTGATATGAAGTGGCATGGCCGAGTGGTTTAAGGCGCTGGTTCTTTTCACAATTTCTTTCGGAGGCATGCGTTCGAATCCCATCGCTGCCACTTATTTTCATTTTATGCCTCAACATTTATATTATTTATGGATTCTGAGCACCAGATGGCGAAGTCTTCGCCTCCTTTTTTCGTCTGATTGGCTCTCACAGGGGCAGGGATGGGAATTCTGTCGCCTTCATGGGGAATATACAAGCTTACAGGCCTTATCCATTAAGTAGGCCTTGGTGCAGGTTTGCACTGTGCACTTTTTAATGGTTAGTATTAGTAAGGCCCCAGCCAGCAGCCACCAGCATGACTATTTTGTTCCTCTCAGAAAAGGGGTACCCACTGGCCACTACCCAGTACCCTCTTGCGGGAAATACTATACAAAAAGGCGAGGGTTTTGCCGTTTTGGGTCCTGGATGTCGTGGATGTCGGGGCGTAAGAACGAATTTTCACCCGTGAGAGCGCCTCTTGCGCGTGTGGTGTTTCACTCCACGCAGAAACTCATTTATTTGCAGCCAGATGGCATAGTGGTGGAACCAGGGTTCTATGCCGTGTTGCTTCAAAAAGTACGTTTTTAAAGTACATTTTTTAAAAACAATTGTGGAAATATGAAAAAAACTAATTATTCGTGTATTGAATGTGGAGCCAAAAATGTAGCATTGTTTCAAGTATTCAGTGAAAATGCATTAACTTTGCAGACATGTGTAGGTTTGTGTCATTTTTATTTAAGCAAATATTTTGCACATTTTTTTTTGCTGAATGCAGGCTAACTGTAGTAAGGTCATCGACAAGTATGTTGAATATGACTTCACAGTTATATTTATTGACATATTATTGCTTAAATTCTCTGCCTACCGGCATGTATTGTACAACTCAAATACCAAGGTAATCATTATAGTTATAATAATGCAATTTAATGTATGAATAAAATATATTTAGACACAACTGTCACGTCTTTTGGCCCTTACTCTGCTTTCGTCAAGCTATGTTGAGTGGGTATATCAGAAAGCCCAAATTCAACAAAGATCTGAATTCATTCTTTATGAACTAGAATGGAGCTTTTATATCATGATTGGGCAAGAATTAATTAGTAAGTGTATCATTCCTGTCAGGAAGTTAAAATAAATCTATACACTTGAAAGCTGTTCAACATATATCTTGTTATGTTTGCAGAAGCTGCTCTGTTTTCTTTTACATTCATGTTACTTGGATTCATATCTTCAAAGATGAGTGTCTACCGGGAAACATTTTCTTGGACACACATGTTTTGTGGAATGGCCATGAGCTACTGTTGGTATGGAAAACTAGTTAAAAAAACAAATGTTTGTAATTGTTCTGAAAAGTGTAGAGTACATAGGAGCACATTGGGTAGGAACATCCAACTAAGGAATAAGAAGCAAAGCTAAAATAGAGTCAGAAGGGAGATGCATGATTACAGTATTAAAAGAATATCAAGCCCTGTCACCATTGATGAATGTATGGCATCTATTTTGCTGCCGGACCTATAGAGGCAAGTACACATCAACTGTAAACTCAAGGTTTACAAAATATAGCTACTTTTATTAACATTTTAAGTTTCGAAAGAAAACAGTCATTTTAAAATGACAAGTTATCCCGGTTATTGGATGGTCAACGCATGCCGGTATGGACGGAAGATTGTTAGGTGACGTTTCGTTGCACACTAAGTTGTCTAATAGCCGGTATAGCACAGCTTAGTCATATAATTAATTACTTTTCATCTGTCAATTTTTATTTTTATTGTACTTTTTACTTATCGTATGGTAAAATCCGGAAATACGAGACGAAATGCTTAGGCACATAAGGTTGCAGATAATTAAGATAAAACAAATTTTTATTTTAGGTACTATAAGAGCTTAATTTTTTAAAGTAAACCTAGCACTTTTGTCTGGAGTCGTTATATTGCTAGATGACAATGAGGTAGGCTATAATGCTCCATGTTTTTTATAGGTAACAAATCATTACATATTCATTTGCCAATATATGAAGCACTTTTGTGGGTTACAGTAGACAGTGTTCTGAATGGGAATGGTTTGAATTGCCATCTCGTAATCCAGTATACAAGTACATCTAGTATGAAAAATATTAGAAACTTGTTTAGGATAACATTTTTTTTGTATCACAGGCACCTTGTTACGGTCCCTTCATTGGTGTGGAAGCATTATTCAACTTATCGTCTTTTAAGCCAAATTGCGCTTTTGATCAGTTGCAACCACACTTTTCATGGTAGTATATGCAACGTATTGCGTAGTGATGCATTTGACTTAAACTTTAAATTTCTTTTTCCAGTCTGTGTTTGTCGTAGCTATGTATTGTCTGCGATCACGGTTTTAGGCGCTTGGGGAGTTCAACAGATTATCACACCATGGCTTCAACATTAAAACTTGTGATAATAAAAACCTTTCATTTTCTATTTCAGTTAAAATGTCCACTTCTTTTTATTCCCACAGAATAGAATAAACATTATGGAGACTAATTTACTACTTCCTGATTAACAACGCTTCGGAGAGTCGGAATTGCCGAAATGAAAATATGTGATTGCGATAAAACATTGTACACCCATCTATGACTCAAAATAATGTAGAATATGGGGCCCGTCCATAAATGACGGCAAGCGCCAGAGGGGGGAGGGGGTTCATGATTCTGTGATGGTCTGTGACGGCAGGGTAGGGAGGAGATTCTTAAAGTGTGATGTCGCAAACGCAAAAACGTGAAAAAAAAAATGAAATCGAAAACATTTCTGTGATTTTTTTCTCAAGTGTCCTTCATTTCCGTTCCCACGACCAGAGCTACGAACCTCCAAATTCCTAGGGACTTAAATGATGCGAAGGGGCGAGTAGTCGTGGTTGTGGGTATATTGTTGATGGGACTATTCAGTAGAACGCGAGTACTTTCTCGCAGTTGAAGTCGAAAAACTTTTCTTTCAACTCGTATTCTATTCGAAAAGTTTTTAACATTGGCAACCAGTTACACCCATTTAATAGCCTATGTTTGGCTTATAATGAGGCATCTATACTCTATACAGCGACAAGCTTTTTGGTCGCGATCAGCGCATGATTAACCACTGGGCCAACCACGTGATTCTGAAATCCCGTCCTGTGATTGGCTCCCGCCACCGGGTATGGTGAATTGGTGAGATGGGAGTTTGGAAGGGTGTAAAAGGTGGATGGAACTGCGGGAATGTACAATTTTACGATCCACGAGCCTTTAATTGGGCGACAGCTGACGGGCAGAGGAAACGAAAACGGCCAACAATATTTGACATTTTGGAGAGCAGTTGGTGAGCTGACGGGCAGAGGCAATAAAGACGGCCAACAATAATTAATATTTTGGCAGAAACTGTAAGGGGGAAGACGGGTAGAGACAAAAAAAAAGTTGACGGGACCCTACAATGGGTGTTTAGGCGGATAGAGTGGGTTGACGGGTAGAGTCGGACAGGGACTGTGACGTGTGAGACGGCCAAGGGCGATGAAGGGGTTGACGGACAACTACAGTAGAGGGTCAATCCACGCGAAATCGACCAATTTTATATTTAAAAAATGGACTTTGTTAATATCAATAAATAACGTTTATTTGCTAAGTTTTTAAATGTTTTCATTACTATTTAAAAAGACTTAATTTTAAAAAAGGACAACGCGCAAAACGCGCAAAAAAAGACGAAACAGTTTAAAATTCGATATTTTATTTTATTGTTTGAAAAAAAAAATTACACCACAAAATCACGACGTCTTTACCAGTAGGTGGTTAAATTTTCATGCAAATCTGTGATTTGGTCGCGCACGGCATTGGTCGATTTCGCGTGGATTGACCCTAGACATTTCGACGGGCAGTGACTCGGTCCATTGGGAAATAATATGAGAAGGTAGACGGGCAGAGGCAAAAAGTGGATCGACGGGCAACTACAGCGGGTATTTTGGCGGGCAGTGAGTGAGTTGACGGGCAAAGACTGAATAGGGGAAACGGACAGAAGCAACGAAAGGGCAACATATTTTGGGTGTACGAAAGTGTGAGGGATAACACGGCCAATGGCAACGACTGGGTCACCGTGTAACTTCTTTGGTTTTTTTGCGGGCAGTGAATGGGTTAACGGGCAACTTCGGCGGGCAGTAAATGGGTCGACAGACAGAGAATCGTAGGGAAGACGGGCAACTTCGCGGGCAGTGACTGTCAGGGGGTCGACGGGCAACTACAGAGGGCTTTTTAGCGGACAGAGACTGGGTCGACGGACAGAGATTGTGAGCGAAGGACGGGCAGAGAAAACGACGAGTTCGACGCGCCACTTAAGCGGGCTTTTTTTGTGGACGGAAACTGGGTTGGTGGGCAACTATAGCGGTCGTTTAGGCGGGCAGAGACTGGGCCGAAGGGCCGAGACTGTAAGAAGTACGGAAAACTAGGACGGGAAACTACAGCGGTCAGAGACAGTTAACGGGTTAGCGGGAAAAGAAGAGTCGACGGGCTAAAAAAGGGCGCTAGAAGATTGGCAGGGCTTAAATAGCAAAAAAGCGTTAAAAATACGCTAGCGCCACATATCCCCGGCTCTGGACGGGCCTAACATTTCTAGTATCCTTCTAAGACAAAACAAGTTTGTCAAGCTGAGGTCACTCAGATTTGGAAAAGCCTGAAGGATGAAAAAAAAACATAGACGAAAGACTGGATGATATGATGAAAAAATTAAAATCTATTGCCATGAAGAAAAAAGGAAATATATTTCACATTGGGAGAATTTGTCACAAAATCCGAGCAAAAGTCTTAAGACAAATCATTGACGTCGTCAAACGTACGGTTCCTCGTCCGAATTTCCGATTGAATTTTTGCCAGATTCGTCTGAATAGAGCAAGTGATTGACGCGTACCCCTACCTATTTGTGGACTCACTCTTGCGGATTTCGCCATGTTTGTTACAAGTCCGTTTTTCCTCTGAGGAATCCAGATAGGGAAAAAAGGGGATCGCAAAAAAAAATTTGTGAAACCTTCCCAATTTACCAAAGGATAGTAGCAATAATTTTGTGTTAAAGGTAAATGAACTAGCTACATTTTAATATAAAATTAAGGATATTTCATTCTAGAAAACAGCTAAATTTTAATGTTTAACGGTATTGTTTACAATTTTCATTGTCTTAGGCCTCAAACTTAGAAACATCTACCATGGTATACACAGGGCCTAAGACAATGAAAATAGTAAACAATACCGTTAAACATTAAGTGAAGAACAGTGAAGAACAAGAAAAAAAAAAATTAAGAAAAACAAAACAAAAAAAACAAAGAAAGGATCTTGCGAAGGAGTTGAAAAAAGGTAGATGACCAGAAAAGACAAAAAAGGAAAAAAAAGTAGAAAAAATTAGAAGCAGGAATAGGCAAAAGTTTTGGAAGAAAATACTGCATTAAAAAACTCTTTTGGTGGCCAACTAAAGGAGCGTTCATAAAAGCTGTCACACTTTCTTTAAGCTTTTTGACCCCCTCCCCTCTCCCTGTCACAATGTGTCACAAATGTGCAACCTACCCCGCTCTAAATGACGCCACAAATTGTCCAACTCTTTTTCTTATTAAATTCGTTAAAAGTCGTATTTGAAATTGAGACGAGTTGGGTTCAAATTCAAGGACATGAAGTGCGTTAGTAGTAGATTGGGTAGAAGTGGGTTGAGGTATCGTTTTGAGATTTGGCCAAAAACTTTACAATGATTACTTTGTAATGAGGCCAGAGTCTACAAAGACTCTCTACTCCTGATTATCAGCTGACAGTACAATCGCTGATGCTAACAAAGGACCATCACGTGATCAACACCTGGGCAACGCGTGATCAGGCGATCGCCGCGGGTTACAATTCCGCCCTCTCGCAGCACGTCCGCACACCTATATAAGACGAGACATCTAATGTCTCGTCACGAGAGTATTACCTACACGCTACATGTACTATCTATTGCAGTAATCAATACAAGACCCAGTTACATTCCGAACAAAGTGTATTTCATTCCGTCAGATATATACACACTACATTTGGTGACCGTGCCAGTTTAACTACTCTGTTCAAGTGCGCCAACCTGGAGCCCAACAACCATCAGGAACGAGGAAAGTGGCGACGAGAGCCCCAAGAATCGCAGACGATCCTAAGACGTCTCCTACTCCCCGCGATTAGGGTAGAAAAAAATTAAATGTCAGCTGAAGATTTAACTGTAGATATTTATATGCCATCAGCACCAGCAGATGAACCAGAAACAGCAGTAGAAAGACCACCGAGACCGCGCCCAGTAGAACCAAGACGAGTAGCTCGTAAGATTTATGTAGCATTAAAATTTCCGAATATAACAGAAGCTAGAGAACAGATAGCAGTAATAATACCAGTGAAACCAACTCGAAGCGCAGACAGCCATCCTAGAGATAGTGACGAAGAGAAACAGCTAACAAAACACCATTCGAACGACAGTTTACCCAGTAAAAAAAGAAACAAACTTGTACAAGAGAGGAATCAACTAAGAATAGCATTAATGGGAATCAACCAACTAATAAATAACAATATGATAGAATTAGCGACATTAAAAGAAAAAACTGCCACCAACAGCTGAAGCTCAGATTAAAGGAGAAAGACACAGAATACAAATTAGTTGCAGAGAAGCTAGCAGAAGCCGAACAGAAGACTTTCGAACTATTCTCTAAATAGAGTAACAGGCACACGCATTAACGCAGCAACTCGAACAAATCCAGGAGGAGAGGACTTATCTAATAACAACGCCAGCAAAGAAAACCCAGGACGTTCAGATATTAGAAACTACTATCAGCAAAGTTGAATCGGAGCATTCGTCAGTGAGAACGAAGCTATTCAGGAGGTAGAACAATTAAAGTTGAGAGAAGCGCAACTCTTACAGGAAGGGAAAGATATGTTAGAGAAGTTTGGTCAATCTCAGGCCGAATTAGAGAAAACAAGAACAAGTTATCGAGCCCTAGAGATAAGGAACATAGAGACGGAAAAAGAAAATAAATCTATGTAAGCAGCTTATAAGACGCTAATAGTAGGTAAAGCCAACAAATCTAAAGAAATCAGCTTTTATTTAGAAGATATTAATAAAAAGAAGGACGAGATAGAAAGCAAGCAAGCTGAGCTAGAGTCCGCGAGATAAGAAAACACCGCTCAAGTGCAAAACTTAACATTCATCTGTTGTGTACGCAGCCAGCTTTGAGGGCTCCGCCCTTAACAATAGATGGCGTGTCGGTTCGGACCCCACCGACGAGAGTAGCCGGGAAGGCAGTCTGATTTACGGTCCCTCTTGACGAGGTTGTTTCCTTACCTGTCGGCTCATCAATACAATTGCTATGGCTTCTCCCACCGAAACAGAACCTAACATGGCGCAGTTGGACTTTCCTATCGTCCTCATCGTTTAGAGGTATTTGTGTTAAACTAGTCGGAATTGTGAACGTGGCGAGTGGAAGTTCAAGTTCGGTTCGGACGGGCCCTCTGTCTCCAACACGCGGTGAGGTGACGGCCATCTTGCGTCCTTGATTCTCGTACCACGGCGGGTGCCCTCGTCGGCAGCCATCTTGGCTTTTTTCGTTTGTACTGTTCCGAGTTTATATTGTAAGAAGTGTGTCTGCTTCTGTTCTACCACGTACTTTTCGTGTGTGTGGCTTATTTATCGACGGTGCTTTTGTGCGCGTGACTTATTGCTTTCATCATCGGCATTTTTTGCGTGGATGGCGTTGGCAGGCTTGTGAGTTTCTCTATATCATCGGCGGCCGGTTGTCCCCCACGGGCCATGTTTATTGTGTTTACATAGTGGCTGTGTTGTCTAGTTTCACGCGACAGTGGATTCAACGTACAGTCGGGTTAGTTTATGTCACGTTCCGGTCATCACTATAACTTGTCACTCAACTGTCATCGTCTCGCTCGGGGTCGAATTCTACACTGCCGGGGGGTCAGCTTCCGAGGCACATCACCATGTCAACGGTGTCGGACGCATTGGGCGCGACAGCGGCAGCTACAGCGGCAGCGGGCCGTTTTGACGCGGTCGAACAAGGTCAAATCCAGATGACGGCTCAGTTGGCCGGCATTGCCCAGCAGCTTCAGACATCAATCGGCCGTGGCGCTAGTGGCAGCGGCAGTAGCGGTGGCGCTGGAGGTGGGGGCAGTGGTGGTGGTGTTGGCGGTGGTGGCGGTAGCGATGGCGCTCGAGGCGGTGGCAATGGTGGGGGTGCTGGCGGCGGTGTCACGCAGCGGCACCGGATCGACCCATCAGGCTTGGAGAAACTGCATGCTGACATCTCTCTTCCGCAGCTACGCACGTGGAGGAATCGCTGGGGCGATTTTTGCCAGCTAAACCAATTGGCTGCATATCCGATGGCCGAGCAGATGGCCGCTTTCAGGATGGTTCTCGATCCGGCGATGCAGCAGATCGTGGAAGTGGCTCTGGATATTCTACCGACGTCCGCATTATCTCCAATCGATGTACTCGATCGAATCAAAATCTCGAAACATCGTTCTGACAGAGTCGCGTTCGAAGAGTGTGAGCAGAGTGCGACGGAAACGTTTGACGATTTCTACATCCGTCTTCAACACTTGGCTGATGCGGCGGATTTGTGTGCAAAATGCTTGGACACGCGTATGACAACCCGTGTCATGGCGGAAATTCGGGACACTGACACGAAAAGGAAATTGCTGGCCCTGAGTCCGTTCCCGACATCCCAACAGGCCATCAACATATGTTGAAGTGAGGAGTCGGCAAGCGAACGAGAAATCATTAAATAATCCGCCGGCGGTATCGTATGTACCAACGAAAGGCCAGCGACCGTTCAGACCGTCGGATACCAGCAGGTGCGGTTCGTGTGGGCGCTCGACGCATCGCAATGGAGAGCCGTGTCCAGCCATTGGTAAACAATGCCACAATTGTGGCGGAAGTAACTATTTCTCCCTGTGTTGCCCGAAAAAGCCGAAGGCGGAAGCAACGACCGGCGATGGCGCTAGTAGTGGTGGCAGCAGCAAAAAAGGTGCCCAGCCGGGAAGCAAACAGGTTGACCATTCCGACCGCTCAAGGGTGCACATGAAACGCATCGTGGTGGGCAACGTACGCGCGCACAGGCGGCACCGGCCTGCTCCGACCATTCCTTTACAGCTTCGTGATTCGACGGGCCAATTGCTGACCACGGTTAAGATAACTATTCCGGGCGGTGGAGCCGAGGCTACGGTCGGTGACATGTACGTGTTACGTGAACTAGGATTATCCGAGAAGGACCTCACGGCATCCACCTTCAACCTGGTTATGGCGGACAAGTCGACCCCCCTACTGGTGCTCGGAGAAAAGGAATTCCTGGCCGACTATGAAGGAGTGACTACCAGTATCACAATCATGTTTAGTCCAGACGTCAAAGGGCTCTTGTTGTCGTGGTACGATTGCGTCGACTTGGGAATTCTTCACGAAAACTACCCACGTCCGTGGAAAAGGCAGAATATCAGCACGCAAATCGGCGCCATCGACGCGGCCCCGCCTCGCAGTCAGCCTTTCGTATACTATGGGCCAGTTCCTCTGATGCCAACGTCAGAAGACATCCAGCGCATCGAAGGTGACGTCGTCAAGGAGTTCACGGCGGTCTTCGATCATCGGATCGCTAAATTGTATGGAGGGGCCCGAGATGATCATCGAGCTGAAGGACGACGCCGAACCGTTTTATGTCAACGGAGCTCGACCCATCCCCTTTTCCGATCGTCCGAAGGTTAAGCGCTTGCTCGACGAATATGAAGCTAAAGGTATCATCGTTCCTGTAACGGAAGCGTCCGATTGGGCCACGCCACTAGTCGTCATCCGGAAAGCAGACAACCCATTGTGACCTTGTGTAGACCATACCAGGTTGAACAGACATGTGCGTAGACTGACGCATCCCACTCGCACGCCGCGCGATGAGGTCGCCGAGATCTCCGGGGACGCGCAGTTTTTTACAACTTTTGACGCAGCAAATGGATATTTTCAGATTCCTCTCCACCCGTCATCGCAACATCTAAGCATATTCATGATGCCTTGGGGCAGATACAAGTTCCTGCGGGCGTCGATGAGCCTTTGCAGTTCCAGTGATGAATACAACCGTCGAGCCGACCGGGCGTTTCAAGGCGTCAACAATATCGTTCGTGTGGTCGATGGCCTACTTCGTTTCGACAGCTCCTTTCCGGAGCACGTGGCTGGAGTTTGCGCGGCTGAAGCTGCTGTCAGCGGCCAGAAGCGCTGGGATAACCTTCAGCCTCAAGAAATTTAAGTTTGACCGCAACCAGATCTAATGGGTCGGATTCCAAATTCAACAGGGTGGCATCTCGACCTACCCGGACAAGCTCAGAGCCATCTCCGACTTTCCACAACCGACCAATATTACAGAGCTCCGCTCCTTTATGGGGTTAGTGGAGCAGCTCGCCGGGTTCTCCACGGACGTCGTGGCGGCGCTAGTGCTCCAAGGCCCCCTTGTGGCCTCTCCTCAGCACTAGAACGCCGTTCGTGTGGACGACTGATCACGACAGCGCGTTTTCAGCCGACAAAAAAGCTCTTGTGGCGCCGTCGGTCCTCGCACATTTCGATCCCATGCTGGAAACGTCGCTACAGGTGGACGCGTCTCGTAAGAATGGAATGGGTTACGTCCTCCTTCAGCTTCATGGCTCCAAATAGAAGCTTGTGGACGCTAATTTCCGATGGTCTACGGACACCGAATCCCGCTATGCTATAGTGGAGCTTGAGCTGACAGCGGTGGAGTGGGCGATGCGGAAGTGCCGTCCGTACCTCCTGGGGCTACCCACATTCCAGCTCGTCGTCGATCACCAGGCTCTCGTCACGATATTGGATAAATACACGCTGAACCCAGTGGAGAATCCGAAGGTTCAACGCCTGAAAGAGCGCCTCTCACCCTTCATCTTCACAACGACATGGCGTAAAGGGCGCCATCACGTGATTCCAGACGCTCTTTCCCGAGCTCCCGTAACCGATCCGTACCCGGACAATGAAGTCGCGAGTTACAAAATCTAATCATTTGCGAGGCGCGTCGTCACTCACCATGTCAGCGCGATGCATCGAACAGACGATGATGTGGCGGGTTCGAATGCGGTGGAGGAGCTTTCCCATTTGCCGGACCCAATGCTGGACGATTTGAGAGGGGCAGCTGCATCCGACGCCGACTATGCGGAGCTCATCGTGGCCATTATAGATGGATTCACAGTTCCGCATCACCAGGCGGACTCGAATGTTGCACCAGCGGCATCGGGGACATCGGAAGCGGCGACAGCGTACCGCCCGATGGAAGCCCAACCTCATCACATCCTCCTCCCGGAAGCGCAACCAACACCGCCACCGCCCGCGTCATAGATGTCTCAACACGAGACATATAGCCAAAAATTGCAGGATCAAAGACTACAAAACAAAAAGAATTTGAGCCGAAAATATGTAAATTATTTAGAATCCCAGTAGAATTTAGTAAACAAAAACCCAAGCTTTAGTAGACATAGGAGCAGCCGCTAGTATAATAACCTCAGAGAAATTCGCCACAAAGCCATTACATTACCCCACAAAGCCATAAGAGTAGAAAAAGAAATAGATGATCAGCAATCAGCAGGAACAATATTGTCACGAGCGAACTTCTCACGCTGACGGTCAGTCGCAGCAAGTGCCCTACCAAGGCCGGCCTGTTCCAGTCCAGCAAGCCCGGCTCCTAAAAGAGCCACCACTGCCGGCCGACTACACCATACACTTGGCCTCACTACTACGGCTGACAGTGCTACCACCAACATTCACACAGACACACCACAATACACATCCGTACAGGGGAAGGTCAGGGAAGAGACTCTCAACACTCACCTCCAATCAATCTTGTTGTGGAGGTGACCTTCACATCTCCGCCAGAATTTCGTCTGACAACGTAATTTCTATACGAACGTGACAATATGCCTCGAGTCAGTTATATATATCCCTTTAGGATGCTTTCAATTAACACTAAAATTATCGAGTGATTGTACATTAGAAATCGACTTTTTCGTATTAGCAGAAGTAAGGGAAGGATGTATATTAGGACTAGATTTTTTCAAAAAGTCTAAAACCAAAATAGATATAGCTGTGATGACTTGGTTTCAACTGACTGTATTTCGTAGGTGACTGGCCTTACAGAGCCTGGGGGTACATGTGAATGTTGAAGGGGTGGGCTGTTTTGTTCCCAAGGGGATCATGGGATTGATGAAGTCGGGCGACCCCACGGTTGGTCTCAAGCGGTCGAGTCATCACATGTCCCTTTTTTAGACGTGGTTAGGGCATGATTCTGTGGACACAGGGGCATGTGGAGAGAGCACAACAAAACAATGGTTTATTGGTCGAATCTTACAGTCTTCTGTTTGACGTATTCATTATCTGGATAGCGGGTGCTCGGCTGAGGTTTACGCGCGGATTTGCGCTGTGGCTGTATTCCGGTCTCGGGTTGGTCGATGCCTGCTACTGGTTCGTTTTACGTGGTCGGCGGTGGGTTTAAGGGTGGATCGTTGGCAACGGCTCCAGTTGGCATGGTCGGGATCAGGTGTCTCAGAAAATGGCGGTTTCGGTGGAACAGGCGGCCAGCTGGTGTCTTTATCAGGTAATCTCGGTAAGCTCCAACCTCCACTACGACGCCTGGTGTTGACCATCGCTTGGTGATCGGATGTTGTATGGCGACATGCTGGCCGATATCGAGGGACATGAGGGTGTGAGCCGTGCAGTTGAAATTCTCAGCCTGTTTCTTTCGTGCATTCATCATTGTTCTTTCGAGTTTGATTGCTGACTTTTGCCATTCTGGCACGAACGACCGATGATGTGCAGGCAGGCAGTCCCGAACTGGGCGATTGAATACGAGCTGTGCCGGGGAAAATCCTCCTATTCTCGGTGCGTTGCGGTAGGGAAGGATTGCTTTGGCAAATTTGTCCTCGTTGAACGAGCCTCTGCTCCAAGATGCTTCTATCAGCTTCGTCATTTGTACTTCGGCTTCTACGCGCCCATTTGACTGTGCGTAATGAGGTGATAGATGTACCAAGACTGATCCCCCATTTCTGCAGGAAATCTTTGACTTCGGCTGACCCTTACTCGTTGTCGGTTCACAATTTCACCAGTAACCCAACGATAGTGAAGAAGGCCCGGAATGCTGTAACGAGGCGATGAGCCGTTGTTTTTTTTGTCAGGGAACGGTATAACGTGTGGCCAGCCGCTAAAATGGTCGACGAAAATTAGAAAGTGTCGGCGGTTGTGTTCTCCGAGGTCGGCATGGATCTGCTCAAATGGTCGAAATGCCGGTTGGCGCTTGATCAAGGTTTCTGGAGGATAAGATGGCAAGCGTTTGAGACATTTGGTGCAATTGCGGGCCGCATTGGCAATGTCAACGCCCATCTGTGGCCAATACAGGTCTAGTCGTGCTCGTTGTCGTAGCTTGGTGGCCCCTTGATGCATATCAACTAAATCATTGACAATGTCTCGCCGTAAAACAGAAGGTACGACAACGCGGGCTCCCATTACGATCATGTCGTCGCTTTCATCGATGGCTAGCTGGTGTCGAACAGCCCAAAATGGGCGCATAGGGAGTGATAGGTTGGCTTTTTCATTTGAAAATCCACGTAGCACCAGCTCTCGTAGTTCGACCATTACTTGATCCGCCGCTTCAGCTGATTTTACTTTCTCGAGAACTGGGTGAAGGACGGAAGGCTCGGATAACTCGATGGCGCTTAGCATTGCTACGCGAGCTGAAAAGGAAGGTGTTCCTTCGGCTAACTCGTCCGCCGCGGTTGCTTTGTCGACTGGTGCTCGCGAAAGTGCGTCAGCGTCTGTGTTCAATTTACCCGCGACCCATTTGGCGACGAATGAAAATCGCTGCATTTTCAGGCTCAGGCGAAGAAGTCTTGGGTTATCGAGCTTATCTAAGGCATAGTCGTTCAGGATGGGGATTATTGGCTTGTGGTCCGTTTTTACACCAAACGATGCCGGCACTTGTACATTGCCCATGTGATCCCTAAGCATTCGAGCTCAATCATGGCATAGCGGGTTTCTGCGTCTGAGAGAAACCGTGATCCGGCCTGGACCGCACGCCATACACCTGTGTCGTCCAGTAGTTTGAGTACAAATCCTAATCCGTGTAGACATGATGCGTCGGCATGCAGGGCTGTCGGGCGTGCTGGATCATAAAACGCGAAATCAAAAGTGTTGGATAAGGCAGTTCGAGCATGGCAGAACGGGTTGTGGTGGGTGGTTGTCCATTCCCAGATAAACCCCTTCTTCAACAATAGTGCTAGTGGCTGAAGCTCAAGCACGATGTGGTTGGAGAAGTTTGCTACTTGTTGACAAAGGACGAATAACGCCCGAAGATCAGTAATGTTTTCGGGAATAGGAAACTGCTGGATTGCCTGCGTGAGGTCAGGATTCGGACGAAAACCGGTTGAGTCTACGATGTAGCCGCCAAACTTGACGGATGATTCTGCGAAGACGAGCTTATCACAGTTTAGTGCTATGTTGTGATTTTCGCGAGTAAAGAGATCCCAGGATGTGCAGGATGTGAGAAGCCAGGATGTGTTCGTCGTACGTTTTGGAAAATACGATAACGTCTTCGATGACTCTTCGGCTAAATGGCATGTGGTCAAAGAATTCCGCGACGTGGATCTTGTATTCGGCGGGCTCAGCGGCGTCAAGTGTGGTGTCGATGGTGAACAAAAAAAGGAATGATTGCCATTGGGGTTTCCATAACTCGAACAAATCTTTATATTCGTCTACATCGAGAAGTGGTGGTGAACCACAAGGCTTGAACGGACGAGCCATGTCGTCGTTGTGGGAAACCGAAAAAAAGGCGCCGAGTCAGCGTCACACCAGGGAAAGGATAAATCACTGTCGTAGTCGTCGGCGTTCATTCGGTAGAGTCAATGTTTCCACTGCATTGAGTGTACACTGTGCGTTTTTACGGGGTAGCGATTCGAGCTACCACTGCGCCATGTGGTGACCTGGTTTCAACTGACTGTATTTCGTAGGTGACTCGCCTTACAGAGCCTGGGGGTACATTTGAATGTTGGAGGGGTGGGCTGTTTTTGTTCTCAAGGGCATCTTGGGAATTGATGAAGTCGGGCGACCCCACGGTTGGTCTCATGCGGTCGAGTCATCACAATAGCTAATAAAATACTAACATTAGTCTGCAAGGGAAAGGAAACTGGCATAAATTTAGGAAAGATAGTATATCCTACTAACAGCATTAAAGCAAGCACAACTATCAGTTTCAAAGCATCCCATCTAAAAGGAACAGACAGAGTTTTGCTAAAAAGAGTATCGCACGAGAGCAGCGCAGTATTTGCTTCGAAATTAATCAAGTTAGGAAGAACCAGCGGGCTAAAGCATAAAATTGAGGCTACGGAAATACCAAAACTAAGAGGAGCGAATAGGATACTGGATGGCTACGTAGGCCTATACAACGAAAAATTGCGTTACACAGAAAATTGAACTTTCAAAAGAATGCCACGAATGGCCAGAAATGCCAATTTTCGGCATTCTGGCTAATTTAAGTACGGCGAATTTTCCAATCATAACGATCTCACGATCGTTTGGAAAGCGCCAGATCCGAAAGAACCAACATGTGACATAAATGTCGTATTTCAAGGAAGAGGAAATTTAACTAAAGGACAAAAGTGGTACAGTGTATCCGGTAATAGGCCTACCAGATACTTTTATAGACGTTATCGAAGTAACAAAGCGTCAAAAGAGATGTTTTTGACGAATTTATAGGTTTCCTTATTTCGACCAGCAATCCAAACCATTATTGCTTTGCCTATCTACCAAGAAGTGGAAAATTCACAGTTCCACCTTGTGCGTTCAATCATTCATGCAGAAGGGCAGTATTTAAAAGCGCAAAAAGGACAAAATTTTAAATTTTTACCCAACGGATTCATCGTAAACACCCTATTCGGATCTTGTATTCATCAATACACTGAAAATAACACAGCGTTAAAAACGTGCGGTAACGCGGAAAAAGTATTCGTTCATCGAACCGATGCATGGATATTCAACCTAAATCCAATGACATCAGAATTAGTACCATTCCAATTAATTCAAGCTGACACAGGATATTGCCTAACCGTTGACCTCACAGCAGACTATCACATAAAAGTAGAAAATTGCACAGAAAATAACACAAATCAACTTTGGATATTGGAATTAATTGACCCAGACGATGATTATTTAGAATTTAGTAGCACCACCAGTTAGAACAGAAAAAACCAAAAGCTGAACGATTGAGAACAGGAAAAAACAAGGAAGCTTTCAACCTACCATCTACGGAAAAATCGAACCCACAGGCAATCTGGGGTTGTCTTTCCATAACACAGAACCAAACAATAGAATTGTTACACTGTAATCAAAGTTCTTCCTACGAAGATTATCCAAAACAAGATTTCACTTACGTAAAGGGAAAACTCAAAATTTTAGGCACAGTGACATGCGTAACTCCTTCAACAACACAACCATGCAATGAAGAAGGGGATCAGCTCATAAAATGGCGTTACGATTTATTAAACATACAGTTTGCTTCCCTTTACAGCCCATTTTGTTTAACAGCTTTCTTCGGAGATAAAACCGTATGAACCACACAATGTGATTCGACCCAACAACAACAGGAATGGGTATTCGAACGTACCCTAACTCAAAATTTTTACCAATTAGATAAGATAGATGACGTATTAAATACGAAAAGAAGGAGGGAAGAAAGAAGACGAAGAAGCCGTAAAGGAAATTTCATTGAACTTAATGATTCTAATTTAGATTTGGAAAACGCTAACAATCATACTAACCAAAAACTAACTGATAATATACATGCTTTGCTCGATGTCAAACACCGAAAGTATATCGAGGGTCCAGCAATCAAACATGACTCACAATTGACCAACGAAGTTCGCTAAGTGTACTGCAAAATTAACATTTTTGCAAAGAAATCAAGCTGATTTTAGATGATTTTAGCGCAAAGTAATGGATTCCTAGCCGCAAGTGTATTAAATTTTAATACATGTAGTAGAATAATCGGAAGTGGTAAAAGTTTAATTTTCAAAAAAGTGAAACAATTCCAATTAAAATTTCTACAATGCAAACTCAATATCTACCATTTTTCCAAACCAGTTTGAGTGGGAACTTAACGGTTGGGAAAGATGGCTGGTCCTTACATCCATTTCGAGATTGCTTCTGGAATGGACAATATTTAAATTTCAATGTTAAAACTTATACGTGGATAAACGAGGAATTGAGAATCCAAGAACCATCTATTCACGTTTTAAAACTAAAATTGATCAAAGAATTCGAAGAATTACCAATAAAAGCCTATGACTATTTGCCCCAGGATCATTTAATGTATGAGGAAAATAACGTAGAACAATTAAATGCGTTGACAGAATTAATCAGTAGAATTTAACAATCCAATACGAGTTCACTCTCTGGACTAGTATAGTAGAGCACAAAATAATTTTTGGGATTTAACCAGTTCGATGTCAATCTTCAAGTATGGAACCTTAATTGTATGTTTAATTGTATTGACCGGAATAATTGCATATATTTGTTTTTTCTGTATTCCCTTTGCTACAATTTTGAATTCATGTCGAAAAACAAAAACTTCAAAAGAAATAGAAATGAGCTAGCAGTTCCAATGTTACCCCTAAAAAACACTTGCACCAATATCCATAATGACACATGCATCATTCCAGGCAAAGGCCTATGCTGGAATGATGGATGTCTAATCACACCCCAAAAGTAAACAGCAGATTTATTGCTCCTCCTATTCCTGTTATTCAAACATCCAATCAAGGCTCCTGAGAGGACCGACACAGAAAATTGCTTTTTTTCGAGTAAATTTGTTCGAAAATTTTTAAAGATTGAGGAAATACCGAAATACAGTCGCGGCACTCAAAGAACTTCCGTACGAACTGTACTGTCCGTCAATTCCGTCTGTACTACTGGAAAGGATTGGCAAGATATGTACTTATACTTTGCGTCGAAAGTTATGTTAAAAAAACATCGAGAAGTTCACAAAAAAGATGTAGTACACAAAGCTTTGACTATTGCAAGAACTAGGCCTGTTCGAATCGCCGCTATCCTTCAACGTGACATGAGGGGGATTATTGCAAGAGAAGAATACGGAGAGCAAGTTGGATGGAGAAAGTAACGAAGAGTACTTGAAAAGATCTTGTCTCTCACACAAACTTCAACTAGTTTTGGCTACTTTTGACAAATACAAAACATCTAAAACTTTCAGACCACTAAACGATGGATTGCACAGAGCTCAAAACATACCGGCCATTCCAGCTTTCGCCAAGTCATCAAGCAAGCTTGAAAATTGGTCAGCAAACTCAACCCTTCTTCGTTTGCAATACCTCGTCTCCCACATAGCACAAGTCAGTCCGTGGGATGTCCGCCAGATGTCGAGGTCGGATATTAGGTACATCCTGTTGACATCCGACGGACAGCCCGAAATCCGATTTGGATGTCCGACGGATGTTTTTTTGTTGTTTTTGTTCAAAACAGCGCCGTTAGACATCCGAAGGACATCTGATCAAATATCTATGGGATATTTGCATATTCATCATTCGTTTTATTGATTATTAAAATAAAATTGTGAAATAGAAAAGACTGTTGTTATTATTTGATCTTTGTATTGAAATATGACCAGAATGAACATGAGAAACCTTGTGTTGCACAACCATTTGCAGATCAAAAACAAAAAAGGAAAACAGATTCATAAAGAAATCATTTGTCTGACTACAAAAACATTAACAAAACATTGCTTCAACATTATTCGGACTGACTGTGTCTGTGTGACTGTGACCGACTGTGAATATAGACGAGAAACATAAAAAAACAAAAAAAAACAATTTTTTTCTTTGTGAATGGATGATGAATGATGATGGGGCTCATAGGACAGGGACCGTGCGAGGTTTGTCTTTACAGTGTCGCAGCATGTCAATCATGGCTGATTTAACATCTGCCTCTGTAATCAATGGCGTGTTACGCACCGATGCAGCTGAAAGATCAATACATATAAATGAAAGAAACGGATAACATAAATATTTAAAATAAATACCAATTATCTTTTTTCCGATGTTGGTATCGGCTGGCTTTTTGTTATTACGATGTCCAAACCAGCTGAATGATTTGCCTAGTTCGTTGGTCATAAGCCGCAGGACGATTGATCTAACAATTGTTGTTGGGGAGTTTCCCCCTATTCCGATCAGGTGGGTTTTCTAGAAAAAAAAATAAAAAATAAAAAATAGACAACAGCAGAAGTTCAATTTAATTCAAAGTTTAATAATTTAAAAAATATTACCAAACGTTGTGACATGCATTTGCTATTCAAATCGTCGTTGAATATGTCAAAATCATACATAGAGTTGAGGGGCAGCATTTGCATGAAATCCTCGTCGGCATCTCTATATGGCTTTTTCATAGCGACAAACGCAGTAATACGATCGAGACGTTCCAGTAAAGCTGCACCCATGACGTTGTTGTCGCGTGTGTCATGGCCTATGGTTATAACGCCACGCTGAAGACACTCGTCGCGGGACTGTAAAAGTATATTAAAAATATGTACATGAAATTAATAGAAATCTATACTTTAAAGCTTACCTCCATTACTGATCTCGACAAAGCTACTCCTTTTAGTCGTAGTGGAGCTACTTTTTGGAACTACAGAAACAGGTGAAGCTGTAAATGTAATGGGCTTGGATGTGCCTTTCATTTGAAAAGGAAAACAGTGTATAATTAATAGTTGTTACTAATCAAACTACTATAAAGCAAACGAAATATTACTTGCAGGTGAATAATGGTCAACGCTATCATCTGATTGCGCATCTGAATTTGAATGGGGAAGCATAAGTTCGAAGCACGGCCGTAGTGCATACCCACTATTCCCACTTTTATTGGCCGGTCTTCCAGCAACGCTCAATTTATCTAAAAAAAATAACACATTGAAATAAACGCAAAGTTGATTGAAAGTAAAAATTAATTAACCTACTAAAAATTATTTTACATGGAGGAACTGGAGGAATAGGACAACTGTCGTCATCCGAGGAAGACACAATTTCCCTATATCTTGACTTCAGCTGTTTGTCTTTCGAAGAGGGAGGTGAAACACTGTTGTCGAACGGGAGTTTGATCTTCCTAGTTCTCCGGGTTCTCCTGTCCTTTTCATCTTCTGTTGTTGCGATGTCCTCATTTTGCACTACTTTATTTTCATGTCTTCTACCTTCAGCATATGTTGCTAATTTTTATCAAAATTAAGGAAAAGTAGAGAAAAAAATTAAATATAAAAAAAAATACCGTAGGTTTTCCAGACCCTAGCTGGATAAGAATCCCATGTTTTCTTGTTAGGTTCGTAGCCTAAGTGTATAAAGCGGGACACATCCTTAGACTTGGACTTAGGAGGACACCAGCAGAATCCATTGTCGTACCATAAAATAGGAATTGCTTGCACCCACGGATCGTCATCCGTCCCTTCCAATAATAAGAAATGGTTCTATTCCACAAAAAAACATTAAAAAACAAAAAAAAATAGACGGTGTAGCTCACCAGTTCATAGCACCACCCTATGTTTTGCAACATCGTACATTTATTCTACTCCTAGTTGAAGTGAGACCGGTCTAATTGAAGAGTATTGCGCAATAAAAAAGGAGAAATAAAAAAGTTGAGACTAAATAAAAGAAAAGTAAAATCAGAATAAAGTTAATTCCTCCCCCCCCCCCCAATTGCTTCATTCCCTAAGTGTGTGCCTCAATCAAAAGAGGAAACACCGAAAATGTACCGTCCAATGCGCAAGTGTTTCCTGAAAAAGTTGGTAACACGACCCCGTTGCATTTAATTTCAGCCACTGGCCACGCTTCAAGTAATTCTGATATAGCCTCCCCCTATATTGCAATAATTAGTCAGCCACGTCTAACGTGACTGACTTCAAAACTGCATGCAAAGAAAAGAAGAAGGGTGGAGGGTTCAGAGAACTGGTTAGTTAAAGCTTAACCTAATATTCTGGTCGTCTTGTCGTGCGTGGTAAGACGTGGGTTAAGACCCGTCAGCCAGTCACGTCGGCTGCCCGGGTGCGGAAGAATCACCGAAAGGAAAGAAAGGAAGGATAGGGCAAGGGGTTACTTACAATTCGTGGGACATCGTAGACGGGGCGGGTCGGGTCGGCGACGATCACAGCAGCGTGGCGGGGTGCGATATCGGGTAGACGAATGCGGGTCGGGTCGGCGATGGTCACGGAAGCGTGGCGGGGCGCGATATCGGGTAGACGGGGCGGGTCGGGTCGGCGACGGTCACAGCAGCGTGGCGGGGCGCGATATTGGGTAGACGATGGCGGGTCGAGTCGGAAGAAACAGAACACGGAACGACAGCTCGGTGGAAGACAGTTTATTTTTCTAACACTTACAACAACGTTCACTACGAACTAAACTACACCGTTGCTAACAAGAGACTAACTCGAGGGGTGACAAAGATTTGGGTTTTATACCCCACGTACGCTTGGGGACGCTAAGGTTAGCGTGGGTAATAAATTAGAAAGCATACGCCACCAGTTCACGAAGGAATGTGAACTGGTGCGCAGCAAGGCCCAGCGGTCAAGGGGGGGGGGAACATTGACTCCTCGGTCAACGGCAAAAGGTAATAAAACGATAGGATCAGTGGTGGGGGAGGAAACGAGGTCAAGGGAAGGGACACGGCACACGAAAATTCCAAAAAAAGACAACTTAAGTTTTAGGACATTTATTTGTAATTCAAGAGTCCTTACATGACTCCCCATCTTGGAAGATTGCGTCCCGCAATCAACTCGGTGTGTCTCGATGAACTATGACTGGGGGTCAGTAGCTACTTCTGTCTGGTTTTGGGGTGGACGACCGTGGCCAGCCTCCTCCTTCCTCGCTCCCGGTGTCGGTTTGGGAGCCTTCCAATTTGAAAGCTGGGCACCTATACTCTCGGCCCCTTTGGGATGGGAGCCTATATGTTCGTTCGACGTACCGCGCCATTGCCAGGTCCTCTTCGTCTGAGTCCAGGGAGTAATGGCTGCTGACGACGCTGACGTTGCATTGCTCGCCACGAAGCCTCGCGATGCTGTCGTTTAGTGCTGCAACGTGTATGCCCCGTTCCTGGATGTCACTGGCCGGTGACAAGCAGTACGGTGAGGCCCGGTCCTGAAGTAGCGCGGCCGGATCTAGGATGATGGTTGAGGTGCAGGAGGAGAAGGAATTTCCTTCCCAGTTGTCGGCTACCGAAAATAGGGAAGCGCCATCGGTGTCCCCGGAGACATCCGCGTCATACATAACCTCGTCGGCGTAGGGGTCGTCCGCGCAATACAGGATGTCCTCTTCGCCATCCGGGCAGGCCGGCACGTATTGGAATTCCTCCAGGTCGGACGAGTAGTCTGCGCAGTAGAGGATGTCTTCTTCGTCGGAGTCGGGGATCCAGGCGGCTTGTCCACCTTTCTGGTTTTTCCGATCGTCCATGAAGTGGAGGAAGAAGGATTGGAGCCTAAGGGTAGAATTAGGTAAGGATTAGGGAGGTTTGGTATCGAAGGGTTCGTGGGGTGAAATGATCCGGTGGGGTAAGGGGGTACATTGCATATTTGACAAATCACGAGGGTTCTAACTAACTACTTTATTCTAATTCTAGAATATTGCAAAAAAAAGGGGGTATAAGGCGGAAATAATCAAGTAGGGCGCGTGCAATTAAGGAAGAGAGCTGGTTGGGGACAGATGAGAGGGTTATAAGGGTCCGCTTCGTCATCAGCGATGCGACAAGAGGGCTGCTGCTTCTCGTTGCTGAGCCAAGCGGAGTGAATGGGCGGTCGGTGGGGGTTGATATGTCATTCCAGGCCGTGTCGGAACGTTCACTCCGGCAGGTGCGGATGGGGTCGGGATGTTTACGATGGTAACCGGTGCACTCGGGGCGGTTCCTGGGTTCACTTGGGGGGCCAGCTCGATGTCATGACGAATGGATTGGGGTGGGGTTAGCCAACTGCAGGGGTTGAAGTATCTGCAGCAGGGAATGTAGGCCCCCAAAAACGAGCCCAATCCACAGAACCGGAAGGCCAGTGCTATAGACACGCCTATTCCAGACAGGGCGCCAAAATTTCGGAGCCAGCGCCCCATTCTTGCCGTGAACGAGATGTCATCAGCTTGCCCTGGGTGGACGAGGATAGTATCCACGTGCCGTTCCCCGGACATTTCGGTGACGTACCCCATCTGGATGTAGGCCAGGATGTCAGCCATAATCTTGGAGGGGGCTAAGGGGTGTGAAATTACGGTCGGGTGTAGTTGCATAATCATTCCGAGGGAGTTGTCGACTTCTAGCGGTGCTGCATCGATGAGCCGACGCCCATGGGTAATTAAGGTCGGGTTTATCGGCGTCCAAGTGTTATTCTTGAAGGTGTGCGCCTTTCCGTTAAAGTTAACGAAGTTGGCGTGCCAATAGCACTCGGAGTACTTGGTAAGCTCCCAGCCTTCTACGCTGATGGTTTGATTTCCAATTTTCGGTTGAGCTCCACACGACGTGAAGACCGTCTCGAAGGTGACGTTTTGCGCCGTGCATTGTAGCACGGAAACAGAGGCACCGACTGCGAGCAGTTTTGTGCAAACGGGAAGGTCTAGGTGCGAGGCTGCAAGCCAGCCGTCGTACTGGGCCGTCGTTGTAGCTGCGTGATAGGCGGCCTTGCGACTTTCACACTGCAGGTTTCGGATCTCTCGAGCCAGATGGTTGGAGATATCCATGGCGAAATCTCTGATGTACTGGGTGTGACTTGCGTACTCAATTTCGGACCGCGTTAGCATCGCTAAAGCCAGTCCTATCGCTTCTTCCGTTCGATTCGATTTTGTTTCGTTGTTGTTAACTTCCTTGGGCGCGTCTCGAACCGCGATGACGACCTTGTCCATACCCAGAACCGGGTAGAAGGCCGCTAGGCTTTCGTTACCGCAGACGGAACTGTTTTTTGTTACATAGATGAAGTCCAGCTGCTTTGCGGGATCACGTACACGGAAGATGGTTTCGTTTTCCGTTGTGTATTTAACGCCCAGGCCCTTTTCGACGAGCCTCAGCTCGCATGGCTTCGACTCCTTCCAGGAATCCTCCCATACGAGGGTGACGAGATTATGTTTAAAAGAGCCGCTGATTGCTCCCGGTATGTCGCCAAGTGGAGAACTAATAGTACAGTTCGGACACTCTGTCTGTAGGGTCACTTCCTCTAGTCGGCAATTGGTCATCTTTTCCGTTGTTGTCTGGAGCCAAGAGGTTTCGACGAACGGGTAACCTTCCAACGCAAAGGTCTCTGGCCCAATGATGTCCATGGCTTTTCCGCGGCACTGACGTGAATCCCTCATCCTGCGACACATCGCGGCGTCGATTTCAATTGGCTTGCGGCTGTGAGAGACTTGGTTCCACTGCCAGAAGTCTTTGTAGACAGTGGTCGTCACTTCCCACATGCTGCACGTGTGCCCAGCGAATCGTTTGACTTCTGGGAGCGTGGAGTATACGGCGTACGTGATTGGTTTCGGAGGGGTTGGGGCGGCTTGATACTCACACTCCCCTTCGTCTGTTTTTAGGAACCCTAGATTCACCGCATTGTCGCAGTTGCAGACAGTGGCGTTGAACGCCGCCGAGGGGACAAGGAGGAAGAGTGCCAATAGGGATGTCACAATTAATCTAAACATACAAATATATAAGGTGGGTTTGAAGAACTAAGAACACATTTTAATTGCCTATTCTACGTAACCTAACAGTGTCATGGTGGGTACAAGGGAGAGGGAGTTCGCGGTAATTGGTAATAAAGAGAGAAGGGTTCCTTAGCTACGCATATTTTCCTATTCTAATTTTTGAACGTTGTTAAGTGATCTAATACTACTGGTGAGAGAGGGAGTAGGAGTCATTCTAAGTGGCGCGGGGGTCTAAGAGCACTCCACGGTCGAAGACCGGGTCGACGCTCGGGGCGAGGCACATCCATGGGGCGGGGTGGGGTTAGCGTCTCGGTCGGCGGGGAGTCTTCGTCCTCGACTTCCTCGATAGCTGGGAGCTCTGTCCGGAGGTCTATGAGGTTGAAGTCATCCCTTTCTGTGAGCTCTTCATCGGTCGGGGCCGGAAGTTCGAGTTCGCGGGTCAGATTAAGCGACGTGTCTTCCTTACGGTTGTCCTGGAATTCAACGCAGGGTTCTTCCTTCCAGATCATTGATTCGTAGAGGGGCTTAATCCGGTTTACGTGGACTAACTGGGTCTGTTTGCCGGCGCACTCCTGGATTTCTACTGTGTGATTGTCGTTGACTTTTAGAATGCGAAATGGACCCATGAAGCGCGGAATTAATTTTTTGCTGGTACCCATCATTGGTGCTCTAACGTCAATAAGTACCTTGTCGCCCACCCTGAATTCTTGTTGTCGAGCGCGTTTATCGTACTGCGCCCTTTGTTGTTCCCTAGCCAAGGCTAGGTTGTCTTTTACTAAACGGAATGCTTCATGCAAGCGTTGCATAATTTGGCTTTTATAATCCGAAGGTGTGATGATGTTGGTGGATGGTGCAAGCAGAAATTGATCGATGGGCATCGTTGGGTCGCGGCCGTGATTTAGGAAATATGGCGTTTCCAGGGTGGAAGAGTGCACAGAATTTCTATAGGCAAATGCTACCGGACCAAGCATCTCTTCCCATTTTGGGAATCCTTGATCCATGTATTTACGTAGCATCTCCACTACCGTCTTATTGAATCTTTCTGTAAGTCCATTTGTTTGGGGGTGGTAGGCTGTGGTTCTTAATTGCTTAATTTGCAATTTCCTACACAGAGAGGAGAAGAGTTCCGATGTGAAGTTCGAGCCACGGTCTGTGACTATAGCTTTTGGAGGGCCATGGTACAAGACGACCTTGTCCATTAACGCCTGGCTCGTGGTCAAGGCTGTCTGATCTGGTAGAGCGATGACCTCCACCCATTTGGTGAAGTAGTCCGTGATGACAAGGACGTGGTTGTTTCCTTGCAGAGAGTGGGGTTGGATGGGCCCCAGGAAATCTAACCCGAGCAGCTCGAAAGGTTTAGATGTTATATCTAGCGGGTTTAGGAAAGCCCGGCGGTTCGATCGTCGTTGAAGAGCGCAGGGTTCGCAGGCTAAACAATACTCCTTAACGTCGGGCAGCATTGTCGGCCAGTAGTATTTGTCCCGTAAGCGTAGGATTGTCCTTTGATAGGCTAAATGACCGGATAGCGGAGAGTCGTGGTACTCCTGTAGTAGGGGCTTCCTTAAACTAAGTGGGACTACCACTTGGTCTTGTGCAAAACGTCGTCTCTTCTTCGAAGTTGGTTCGTTGCGGCGGACCAATAATCCATTAGATATGGAAAACAGATCGATCTCTTTCGCCCAGATCTGAGTACTGTTTTCTTCGCTGAGGGTGCCGTTCTCCAGGTAGTCCTTTATGCTGCGGCAGAGGGGGTCCTTCTGTTGTTCGCGGAACATGGTGTCCTCGGTTTTTGGGGTGGCTTGTACTGCTTGGACCGGAAGTCTAGACAAGAAATCGGCATTCTCGTGAACGCGACCAGGGCGGTATTTGATGGAATACTTAAGGTTGGCCAACATGATTGACCACCTTCCTAGTCTTCCGGTTTCGTCCTTGAAGGTTTGTAACCACTGAAGTGGCCTGTGGTCGCTGACGATGGTGAAGGGCTCATCCTGGAGGTAGTGGCGGAAACGTTTGATTCCAAAAATCACTGCTGCCGCCTCTTTCTCAATGGTTGAGTACTTCACCTCCGCTTTGTTGAGGTGTCGACTGGCGTAAGCGATTGGTTTGTCTTTTCCGTCGTGCATCTGGGATAGGACCGCGCCTAGGCCGTAATCACTGGCGTCGGTGTAGATTAAAAATTCCTTCGAGAAATCCGGGTACGCCAGTATCGGTTCCGACGTCAGACATTTCCTGAGGAATTCGAAGGCTTCCTCCTCCGACGCTCCCCAGATTACCTTGTCGTTCGGTTTTCCTTTTGTTTGGCACAACAGCGGGTGGGCGATGGTGGAGAAGCCCTTGATGAAACGGCGGTAGTACGACGCTAGCCCTAGGAAGGACTGCAAATCCTTGACGGTTTGGGGTTTTGTGTAGTTTGCTAGGACGTCGACTTTACTGGGGTCTGGGGCAACGCCTTCCGCGGAGATGATGTGCCCCAGGTACTGCACTGATTTTGCCAGGAATTTACATTTCGAGAGCTTTATCCTGAGGTTAGCTCTGTCCAGCAGTTCAAAAATCCTGTTAAGGTTCTTGATGTGGTCCTCTGTGGTTTTGGAGAAGATGATTATATCGTCCAGGTAGACCAAACATGTTTTGCCGATCTCCTCCTGTAGGACGAAATTCATAAGGCGTTGAAAGGTGCCTGGCGCGTTGGTCAAACCGAATGCGAGGCGATTCCACTCGTACAAGTTGTTTTCCACGATGAAGGCAGTCTTCTCCTTTGAGGATTCCTCCATCTCGATCTGCCAGTATCCGGACGCTAAATCCAAAGTTGAGAAGCATTGTTGGCCATGCAGCAGATCCAGTACGTCGTCGATTCGTGGCAGTGGGAAGGAATCTTTCTTCGTCACCGCGTTTAGTTTCCGGTAATCTATGCACAGGCGGTCGTCGCCTGTTTTCTTCTTTACCAGTACGATTGGGGCAGCCCATGGGGAAATGGAAGGGCGGATGATGTTGTTAGCGAGTAGTTCCTCGATGATCTTCTTCGAGGCTTCCTTCTGGTGCGGGGATGCTCGATAGGGTCTCTGGCGGATGGGGCCCAGTCCTTGGGTGTCGATTACATGTTTAACTAGCCCTGTGTTGCCCAAGTCGCTGGTCTTGAAGGCGAAGACATGTTTGTTTGCCAAGAGCAGGTTGCGCAAACTGTTCTTGACGTCCTCTGCGACATCGGGTAGGGAAGCTTCGAGAATCTCGGGCGGAAGGTTGCTTGGTTTGTTGGCACAGGAAGCCACGCGAGCACATGGTCTGAAAGCCACCCGCCCTAGTGTAGTGTGCCGTGGAAGAACGATCGTTTGGCTTGTCTCGTTGATTAAGGCGATCTGGAAAAATCTTTCGTTCGGCTTCGTCGAGACGTAGGGGTCTACTCGGAGTCCGGGGGGTAGGCGGGAGTCTTTAGTGAAGCAACAGGTGGTGTCGGGGAATAGTTTGAAGCCGCTATTCCCGCTCTCCATCAAGCATGCAGATGACGGAGGTATCTTCAATCTACTAGCCGCCATCATGATCGGCTGGTCTACGTCTTGGAGTTGATCAGACTCCTTCGCTCGATAAACGCGCCGCTCACGACCGTCGATCACGAAATCATGTTGGTAAAGAGCGTCTAAACCTAGTACGCATTCTTCCATGATTCCCTGAACGACTATGAACTCTTGCTGGAAGGGTTCACGGGGCCTCTCGTCCTCGACGAGAACATTCACTACTAAAGTCCCCTGGCAGATCAGGGGCCTGTTGCTGATATCAAAGAGGTCTACGGCTACCTCCCTCGAATACGGTAGGTTGGCTCCTTTGTTTCGAAGCTTTTCGAAGAGAGTGCTATTAATTAGGCTTCTTCCTGCTCCGCTATCTACTAGGGCGTTCACAGAACAGCCCCCTATTAGCAACCTTATTCTCGGGGTGGTGGGTTTGGATACGGACTGGACGATTTGTTGGGGCTTAGGGTATCCACCGAGTGGCCCAACATGCGGTTCGGTGGTTTCTAGTTTTCCGCCGGAGGCCGCAGGGCGCCTGCTCGTGCTTGGGGCGCTTCGTTTTGGTTTCCATCGGGGGGCGGGGGTCTCGGGTTTTTGATAGTGGGGCAGAAATTGGGGCGGTGGCCCACTCCCCGACAAGTGGTGCAGGTATCATTTCGTTGCTGGAATTTCGTGAAACAATTTTCTGTCGTGTGGAACCCGTAGGTGTTGTGGAAATCACAAAACAAGTTTGCTTTTCTGAGGACTTCTGGCTGTCCAGGATTAGGGTCCCTGGGTTTCGGGTTCGGGCCCTGCTGCCGTGGGACAAGCTGTCGTTTAACGTCCGCGATACTCTGCTGAAATTCCGATGTTTGGGCGGCTACGGTTTGGTCAATTTTTAGGTTCAGCTTTTCAAGGGCTTCAAGAACCCCTGCTAGCTCGTTTCGGCTACCCGGGATATTGGGTGAACCGTATGCGGCGTGTATCCGCACACGGGTCTGGTTCTCTTCGATCGCCATTGCTGCGAGCTCTGCCTTATCAATTAGTGCCTCGAAGGAGTTAAACTGTTTGTGTTTCACCCGGGGTTGTAGGTCGTGCTGGAGCCCTTCGATGAATCGATCCATCATCATCTGTTCTCGGGAGGCAGCTGTTGCCGAATCTAAAACGCCTTCCATAGGGTAGGCTTTGTGGAATGCCTTGCGAATACGGTTTGCGTAACGACGCATGTTTTCTTCTGGCTCCCTCTTCATGTTGTGGAACTCGACGCTTCTCTGGGAGCGCGTTTCGGTCGAGTGGAATAGTTTCAGAAGTCGTGCTTTCACGGCTGCGTAATCTTGAGACCGAATGGGGTTGTCCAGCTTGAATGTGTCGAACTCCTCGGCCGCTTCCCCG
Source organism: Daphnia sinensis (assembly GCA_013167095.2). Classification (NCBI taxonomy): domain Eukaryota; kingdom Metazoa; phylum Arthropoda; class Branchiopoda; order Diplostraca; family Daphniidae; genus Daphnia; species Daphnia sinensis. Next base: position 276,400 of record CM023190.1, on the reverse strand, counting down.
TAGAGCTTGGAACGCATTAGGCGGAGTTTACGCGCCTCTTCGAAGTTTCCCAAGTCTAATGTGGCTTCAAGGTGAGCCACCCAATCGTCGAATCGACCAGACCTCTGCCTATCGCAATAGATCGCCACCGAGCTGAACGCTTGCATAGCTTGTTCCTGTTGGGCCATTCGCGTTCTGTCGTCTAAAGCTACACTTGTAGTGGTTGTAGGAAAACTGGGGTTTGGGGTCCCTGAGTACGAGGTGGGGGGTGGCTGGTTGGTTAGCCAGTGGGGGTTTTGTTGTCCACTGGCTGACGGGTTTACTGGGGTTGAAGCTATGAAACCTGGGGGGACAAGACTTTGGAAGGGTTGCCCCGATGGGGCGAACGGGTTGGTTGGGGGGGTGTTATAGCCCCACTGGGGTACGGATAATGGGGTGACCCCCTGGATCGTTGAAGTCGGGTGGGGATTGATGGTTCCTGGCGCGTTGCCTGTGATTCCCGTTGTTTGGTCTTGCTCCGCTTGGGTGAGAGTTCTTGCGGTGCTGATCGCTGTTTTGGTCTCTACACCAGCTTCCAGGAGTCGGGTAAGCTCCTTCTCGTAGGTATCGAAGAACGTCCCTGCTTGTATCGGGAGCGGTTTGTTTGCTCCCGCCCCGTATACGGGGAGCACCGGTGTAAAGGACACCTTTCGGTTCGACGGTGTTTTCGTGGACGCGGGGCATGGAGGACCGGATACTGGTGTCGGATGCAGGGTGTGGTGAGACATGGCGGGTGGGGCGTTAGGACAGCTGGTTGGACCCGGTGCAGGGGGTTGCTTTGCCTCTTGGTGGGGAATAGGGGAGCTGGTTGATCCCGGGGGTGTGAATTGGTTTTTCTTCTGATTGGGAATCGGTGAGCTGGTTGAAGCCGGAGGTGCGAATTGGTTTGTCTCTTGGTGGGGGGTGGATTTTACTGGCGGTTCCTCGTCTGGGTTAGAATCTGAGGTTGTTATTGGACTGAACTCGTTTGGTTTGGGTAAGGTTGGGGCGGGTTTGGCAAAATCTGGTGTCGGCACGTCGACGAGTCGCTCCTCGGTGTTACGCAATACGTCGGTTCTTATCGGTGGAGTTGGGGCGTCGATGGCGGGGGCGGGATCACTGCTGCTGTCGTACGAACGAGGTAGAATGGGCGTGTACCGCGTCCGTAGGTTTAAAAATTCAAAAAGCTTTGCTGGGGTATCAAGGGAGGGGTATAGGGCCAATAAGGATAACAGAGAGACCCTGGTGTGCTCGTCGCTCATGCGGACTCGGCCGTTGGCCTCCAGATGATGCTGGAGCTCGAAGATCAGCTCCTCTTCCGGGATATCGTGAATGCGGGCGTGCCAATATTGACTATGAAACGAGATCCTCTTCTGGTTGCTGGGAGTGAGGGAGGGGTCTGCTTCGTGGAGGAGAGTGCTTGCTTGGCGTAGTAGCTCTCTTCTTTCTTCCTCCGTGTCGCTGTATTCCTTAAATAAGGATTGAGCGTGGTTCTGGAGGACGTTCTTCTGCTGGGCGAACTGGATTTCCCTACGAGCTGTGTTGTCGGTTATTTCAAAATTTATGACGGGGGCTGTGGGTTGGGGAGGTGTATTCTTTGGTCGGGCGCCCAGGTGTGCCCACTCCTCAGCGTTTGCGTGTTCCCTTATTTCCTGCGGTGTGAAATATCCCTCTCCAGGTCCTGGGTCACCCCTACAGCTGTCAACAAACTCTTCTAACTGATCCTCTATGTACTTCTGGTTCGCTGCTGCTTGGTTTGGCCCTGGGCCCGTCCTAAAGGAGGGAAAGGATTGGCGAAAGGACCTCCCCCAACGCTTAAGAAGCGGAATCTTCTTTCCCGGGCTACTATCGTCCTTCACCATTACTATTTTACCCGAATTGGTGACGCGACAACGGAACTAGACTGTGAGACGATCTTCCCTTGAAATTTCGTGGTTCGGACGCCAACGTGAGTCCGCGGAACTCAGCGTGATCTAGCGTGAACACCTTGCTTAACGATGCTACTGGATACGGGGGTCTCCTGGAACTGGGGAGGTTGCTAAAAAAAGAAAGGAGTTTGCTTTGGCGTTTGGGGTCGCAGAGAAAATTCCTTCGTGAATTTTTTCCGCGTGAGTGATTACGGTTACCCACCTCCCCCAGGCAATCTACGCGCAAGCATGAGTAACGCAACAACAAAAAGTAACGCAACAACAAAAAGTTGACAACTCGTACGTTCAATCACGCTACACGAAGACTACCCGACGCACGCCCATTCATTGAATGCGCATGCAACGCGTAGTGCCCGTACCGCGGAGCCTGAACGGACGAATTGTTAGTAGCGCGTGAGACGGCAAAGGCGAGGTAAACGGTTCGGTATCGCTGCCACCAGATGCAATAATTAGTCAGCCACGTCTAACGTGACTGACTTCAAAACTGCATGCAAAGAAAAGAAGAAGGGTGGAGGGTTCAGAGAACTGGTTAGTTAAAGCTTAACCTAATATTCTGGTCGTCTTGTCGTGCGTGGTAAGACGTGGGTTAAGACCCGTCAGCCAGTCACGTCGGCTGCCCGGGTGCGGAAGAATCACCGAAAGGAAAGAAAGGAAGGATAGGGCAAGGGGTTACTTACAATTCGTGGGACATCGTAGACGGGGCGGGTCGGGTCGGCGACGATCACAGCAGCGTGGCGGGGTGCGATATCGGGTAGACGAATGCGGGTCGGGTCGGCGATGGTCACGGAAGCGTGGCGGGGCGCGATATCGGGTAGACGGGGCGGGTCGGGTCGGCGACGGTCACAGCAGCGTGGCGGGGCGCGATATTGGGTAGACGATGGCGGGTCGAGTCGGAAGAAACAGAACACGGAACGACAGCTCGGTGGAAGACAGTTTATTTTTCTAACACTTACAACAACGTTCACTACGAACTAAACTACACCGTTGCTAACAAGAGACTAACTCGAGGGGTGACAAAGATTTGGGTTTTATACCCCACGTACGCTTGGGGACGCTAAGGTTAGCGTGGGTAATAAATTAGAAAGCATACGCCACCAGTTCACGAAGGAATGTGAACTGGTGCGCAGCAAGGCCCAGCGGTCAAGGGGGGGGGAACATTGACTCCTCGGTCAACGGCAAAAGGTAATAAAACGATAGGATCAGTGGTGGGGGAGGAAACGAGGTCAAGGGAAGGGACACGGCACACGAAAATTCCAAAAAAAGACAACTTAAGTTTTAGGACATTTATTTGTAATTCAAGAGTCCTTACAATATATCGTACGACGACGACGGTAGAGGATAAGAGAAGAAGAAACGTTTTACTTGAAAACGCCTGCCAATAATGAAATCACCATTCTTGCCGCGAATGATGTTTTCAACCAAAACAATAGAAGAATAAAAAAAAACACAATGACCAAGTCCCTTACAACTTAGAAACCAGGAACCCAATTGCATTTCCTTAAATTGCTTGGAAAATACGAGGTGGGGAATCAAAGGGCCACTAGCATGTTGTTTAAAAAACATCCAGTTTCAGATGATTTTGCATTGGAACACGCATTCTGGAATAGTCCTATTTCCAGAATACGTTTAACTACTTGTTGCAATGCCTGAATTGACTTGCGCAAAAGATTATTTAAAGAAAAACGAAAATTTTCGAAAGGGTAGGCTGAATAGAGACCTTTTCCGGGTTCCTTGCTGTCTCTGGGAATTCCCAGAGAAAAAGCAAGATTGCGCGGAAATTTCTACGGAAAATCGCGTTCCAGTGTCACAGCGGACGGAAAATATTTCCGCCTGCCATTGGTTGTAAGATTTTGTTTTGTTGTTGTTAATGTTTTCAATTTTTGACAGGCAATTTAAAGTGTAATTTCTCAAGAACAAAGTGCAACGAAACCAAGGGACAGGTAATAGTATTTTTTAAAAATTTTATTTGCTACTTGTTACTAAATTAAATATAGTGCAGCTTACTTCTACATCAGCTGTGGCAGTTATTTGTCAAATCAACTTACTTTAGGAATCTACTAGATATAAATAGGAAAAAAAACAGGTAATACATTAATAATTTGTTGAATAGCTGTATTGCATTTGCAAAATACAGTGTTTTTTTTAACCTGTTGTTGTAGGGAAATGGTGTCCTACATCAGTTTGAGGCACTTGGCTGCATCGTTCAAGTTTTCATGTGATGGACAGCCTAAGTGCCATCATTCACCCACAAATTTAGGTTACGTAATTATATTTCTACTAACTGTTACCATTTTTACACCTCTAGGAATGCCTGCCGTTCCACTGTTGCTGGAAATATGGATGTTGTATGTTCAATATAAAACAACCTATGGCCACAGGAGTTGTTCGAGTAGTTTTTAAAAGTTTTTGTTTATTTATAAAGCTTGTATTGTGCATCAATCTGAGTAAAATACAGTTATAGCCAGTAAAAACATTTGATATTCTTCTGGTTTCCTTAGTTTTCAATTAAGTCCATCAAAAGGTTTCGTTTTTGAAAACCTGTTTCCATATGTAACCAGTCATCAACAACTGGATCCAGCTCCTCATGGTTTGTTTCTTCTAGCAATTGGTAGTTCACTATCCTTTCACCATTAAAAATGAGAAAATTATACAACGCGCAACAACGCGATATAATGGTTACAGCTTTAGGGACATGAGCATGAACATATTGCAATCTGCGCCAAGTGTTTTTTAAATCACCAAATGCGTGTTCAATGACAATGCGTGTTCTGGACAATTTTCTGTTAAAATTTCGTTTTTTCTCTGTGTTAGCCATACTACATTTAAAGGCGGGAATAATAAGCGGGGTACATGGGAATGCCGAGTCTCCCAAAATCTGAAACTCTGGACTTGGGAAAAGTAAATTTGGATTATCGTAAGTTATACCTCCTAAATCTGAAAATCGGAATACTCTAGCGTCGTAGGCACTTCCCGGAAAACCAGCAAATGTGTAGCTGAAGGATCGGTTTGGGAGGCAAACGGCAAGAAGTATAGGGGAGTGATTACACTTACGATTGTTGTAGTCTTTCTGATTTTCTTCTGGAGCGCAAATATTTATATATGTTCCATCCATGGCACCTACAACACCAGGGAATCCAGCCCGCTGTTTAAATTCTTCGCTTACTGAAGGGATTTCATTTGCGGTTGACCATTTAATGAAGTGATGGAGATGCATTTCTATAATTCACGTAACAGTATCGACGGTCCTCCAGATTGTCGATATGGAACGAGTAAACAATAGGGATATAACTCTGTATAGACAAGGGTTCGCCAAGTACCACAGGTTTATGTAAAGCATTTCTTGCGTTTGTAGCTGGTTTTCTTGCGTTTCAGGTAGATGGGCCTCACAAAACGTAACTAATTTTTCAAATGTAGCGCGTGTCATACGGAAATGCTGATGAAATACATCTTCCGTGAAACACGGAATGATTGTTTTGCAAAATCTAAAAAATTGTAACAAAAAATTTATAGCATACATGCGTCATTGCAAGTGAAATGAAACCATATCATATTGAAAAAAATTATTTACCCGAAAACGCGTACATGAGAATTACGCATTAAATTTGTAATGCCCACTGAAATAATCATTTGCGTATGGTTGGAATAGAAATTGATGTCTTCTTCGTCTTCATTTTCCTGTAACTTCGTTACGTCAGACACCACTAAATCTAATACACTTTTACTCACTGCGAGAGCTAATAACTCCATTGCTCCTATCCTAATAGCTAACGCGACAAAAGAAAAAAATGTGTACCCTTGGCTGAGCTTTTTCCACATGATGAAAGAGAAGGGGGGGGGGGTACAAAAACGGACCTAACAAAACCTTTAAAGTTACAAAAACGAAAACCAAAAAGCTTTTGTCTACGCATTTCCTCTAGAGAAAAAGAAAAATATGTTACGTGATTTTTTTTTCTTTCAGTTTAGTGAGGGCCTTATTTAGTGTTCAAGCTACAGTCGTGGAAGACACGCTAGGAAAAATCCCGTTCGACTATATCGGCAATGCGGTTGCCTATGGTTATATTATCTACAAAAGTGATCTATTCTACATTTATTCAGGCACTCTACCTGACGGTAAATTTTATTAAATTTCATTAATGCTTTACGTTTAATTACATTTACGGTTTATTCTCAGGAACAATGTACACCGTTGAAGTCGACATCGACGCTGTCCCTCCATCCCACCATGACGTGCCATGTCAATGTATAGAAGAACATGCTAGAGAAATTGTAGAAGAACAAATCCGCTCCCGAAATGAGCAGCACTTCGTCGAGGAAACAGAAAAACTTCAATCATTCCCCACGGAAAGTATTGAGGAAGAGCCAGCAGTGGACCCAAGTGACGCTATGCGTGACACAGGCCACGTAAGTGACCATAGTACCGATGAAGAGCTCTGGGCGGGCTGCAGATCTCAAGCCAAAAAATCGGTAGACTTGGTGGCAAGTATGAAATTGTTGGAGGTTATTAAAAACCATTGGGAAGAGGTGTCCAATAAGAAGATGCCAAGAAGAACAGTATTCACCGCGATTGCAGCTAAACTTCGATCGGCTGGAGTAAAAATCAGTCGAAATCCTGCGAAATCCTGGCTCAAAGCTTATGGTAGGTGGAACAAGCTGAAAGAATCCTACATTACGTACAGGGATTCAGTTTCAACGACAGAAAGGGGGGCCTGCAAACCACCAGCCCTGTACGAAGAGCTTCACGAATTACTTGGTAAGCTTTAAAAAGATATAGTTTATAAGTTGTTTTTAACTCTTTGAAATGTTTTCAGGAAACCGTGCAATAGTAACGCCCAAAGCTCTAAGTAGCTCCCTTCCAACGGGAAAAAGTTCGGGAAATGGGCCTTCGCGTGCAAGAAACCACCAAAGAGTTAGCAATGATCCGTCAGGAAAATGAATACCTGGTTGCCGATGGCATGATTACAGCCGAAGAAGCAGCGGAAGCAGCAATAACAGACAGTGATCTCCAGCCTCAAAAGAAAAAGAAAAAGCTGGGAACAAGCGCAAAATTATTGACAGAAGTTGTTTCCAATTTGGAAGATTTTAAGTCAATAGAGATGGTAGGTACAGTTACAATGTTTGTTTTACGAGCATGTATTTTACTGACTTTCTTTTTATTAGAAAAAAATTGAAATTTTTGAGAAGAGGCAAAGAGAGCGGGATGAACAAACCGCTAAAAGAGATTTGTACATACAGGAAGCGGAGTCCCAAAAAATAAAGTGCCCTCGTTCGCAAACAAAAACATAAGAAAAATAGGTATTCATCTTCATCCAGCTCAGGTTCATCTTAAGTGATGTTACGATACTGTTGTTACCTATAAACACCCTGTTAAAAAGACTGCAGAAAAATTAGTAGAAAAAAACAAGACAAATAACACCCATTTGCTGATAACAACTGTATTTTCCTTTGATTGCTGCACAATACATGTTGTTCAAATAAACATGAAATACTTTTTTTTTACTTACTCGAACAACTTCTATAGCCATAGGTAGTTTCACCTGGGACGTGGAACATCTACATTGTCAGCAACAACAGAACGGCAGGCATTCCTGGAGGTGGAAAAATCATAACAGTTACTATAAATATGTATACGTACTAAAAATTTGTGGCTGAATGATGGCACTATCTATATACGCTGAAGCTTTCCATCCCTTGACAAGTTGTACGATGTGCAGCCAAGTGCCTGAAACTTATGTAGGACACCATTTCCCTACAACAACAGGTAAAAAAAAATACTGTATTATGCAAATGCAATATAGCTATTCAACAAATTATTGTTGTATTACCTGTTTTTTTCCTATTTATGTCTAGTAGATTCCTAAAGTAAGTTGATTTGACAAATTACTGCCACAGCTGATGTAGAAGTAAGCTGCACTATAGGGCTGTTCGACATCTTTTTTAACATTTGTTGCCATCGTGGCAACGCAGCAATCGATGATAGATTTCGTCTGCTACGACAGAATTGTGATCTGTAGTTAATTGTTTAACTACCGATTACTCGGTAGTTAATTGTTTAACTACCGATCACAATTCTCTCATAGCAGTCTAGCAGACGAAATCTATCATCGATTGCTGCGTTGCCACGATGGCAACAAATGTTAAAAAAGATGTCGAACAGCCCTTTATCTAATTTAGTAACAAGTAACAAATAAAATTTTTTAAAAATACTATTACCTGTCCCTTGGTTTCGTTGCTTTTTGTTCTTGAGAAATGACACTTTAAATTGCCTGTCAAAAATTGAAAACATTAACAAAAACAAAACAAAACCTTACCAACCAATGGCAAAGGCGGAAATATTTTCCGTCCGCTGTGACACTGGAACGCGATTTTCCGTAGAAATTTCCGCGCAATCTTGCTTTTTTCTCTGGGAATTCCCAGAGACAGCAAGGAACCCGGAAAAGGCCTTAGTTTGGCAAAGCACCAAAACGCAAATTATCATCACAAGTGTGAATCAAATAATGGACATTGAAGGACAAGAAGTATGTGCCATAAATTTCCACACTCCCTAACAAATAAATCCAATAATTCCTTGCATAATCATTGTGCGTTATGCAATACGTGAATGATGACAGAATTCACACTGCAACATGAAAAACGATAAAGTTATTATACAATCGATTAGGCAAAATCCCCCAAAGAACCACAGGACAAACACAGCTATTAAATAACCCAAATTCTGTAGCCTTGATCAACAAACTTCAATGATCTCGTACGTCGTGCGAATTCTCTTGGAATAAATTTGCTTAAAGTTTCCAGGCGGGAGCTCATGGAGTCTATAAAGTCTTCTTGGGAGTGGACCTCTAATCCACGTCAACAAAAGCTTTCTCGTAACCCCTAAATCAATTAAATGCATTGGATCACCTGCGAAATCCCTCGTCATATCAAGGTAATCTAACTTCTCAAGAATACTATCACCATGGTGATGCTCCTCATAAACGCGGTTTCTAAAGGAGTAATCAGTTCTTAGAGTCGACCTTCGTACTCCTTTCTCGTCTTACCCTATCTTCGAACTCCCCTGGTTGCTGGATACATCTCCCACAACGAAATAACCTGTGTGGTCTTTAGTATTCAAATCAAAACGCACAGGCGCGTCGCATATGAATGCGGATATTCTGAATGATAAGCGCCATGAAAAATAAAATCACTTTCACTCAAAGCCTTAGCTTGCAAATAAAGTCTGTAAGGTATTCTTCTGTGGAAAAAGGTTTGGCATCACCATGGTAAAGTCCAATAAGAAATACTTTTCTACATTTAGCATTGGTGATGATCCCAAAAATTGGCCAAAACGGTCCACCGCTGCTTTTGAAAATGGGGAGACCATCAATATTAACAAAAATGTCGACATGATCAAGAACACAACAAGCATAACGTTAAAAATGATTCCAGACCTTTTAAAATTCCATAATGGTAATATTTGACGGGAGAAAGTGATTTTACGTTGACCTTGCGAGGCGGTTTCAGAAGGGTTCGGCAGGTTTTTGGTAAATCTAATCCCCATTGAAAAAAGCGGAGTATAGCTAGCAATGCATCAATTGCGTTTTGATGAACCCTTCATGTTACTGCCGATAAAGCAAGCAAATGGCGTAAATTATGCGACCCGTTGTGTTCCTCATCGTAATCACTTTCATCAGGTTGTGCACCATTGTCCCTTTCAACTGTCGATTCAGAGTCACTACCATATTCTGATTAAAAAGAATCCGGAAAAACATCGCTATCGATAGAAAATGTGTCTTCGGTAGAAGCTAACACCTCGTCGTCGAAACCACTGAAAAGATATTCAGCGTGTTCTTCCTCAGCAAAATCTATGCCATTATTGCCATTTGGAAAACGCTCTTCATCCGACGCTCGCTTATTTCTTCAATATCCTCAACATTATATAAACTTAAACGAAGTTGTTGTAAATCTTTCTGAATCCGACGCCTCTTTGTTCGAGAGCTCGGTAAAATTCGATTGTTACTCATAACGGAAAGCACCAAAAAAGTTTGAGTGAAAAAAAATATGGCTTTAAGAAAGTATAAACTTGGACAATGAAAAAAATACCCTGCAAAAAAACACGCTCCAATTGCGAGATAAATAAATTTTGCGGCGACGGAATGAGGCAATAAGCTTTTATTGCTCTTGTTGGAAAGAAATTACTTAGCGATGTCTTAACCAGATTGTCTTCTAATTATCTTGTGTTTTCTTGCTTGTACGAGCTGCGTTATTCTGTTAACGCCATATGTGAAGAAATGGGCTGGGATAGCTTATAAATTACTTCTTGGGGAATACGCAACTTTTTCATCCGCCATTCCATTCATTGAGCAGTTGAAGCTTTAGCTAGAAAACTGTTGTGGTATGACGGGCTTAAATGGCGTGGCATCTGCCATGTTAGAAGATCTCAAAAGAAGATTTAATTTCATGTCAGATGAAACAGATCCTGATTTAAACTGCTCCTACCTTCTAGCCACTTCCCTCGACTGTAATAACTGAATGTTCGTCATTGAAGATCTCAATATTCGTTTGTTTCATTGTCTTTAACATTCGAATTTCATTGTTAAGCATGTGGTAAATATTGCCAAGCAAATGGGGTTGCCATACTCCGTAACTCTTATTCGAAAAACAGAGTCTCACACTCTTCCTACTTCTGGCAATGCTACCCCGGCATTAGAACAAGAAAATTTAAATACTGGCTACAATAGTTTGAATACGCATTCCTTTCGTTTGTTAATGAAAAAAAGAGCCGCCAGATTATCAAATGAATTCCCATCTCGCCCATCATCCATGTCCGGCAGTTCCACTTCTACTGAACTGGATTCTTAAATTCAACGTCTGAAAATTGAAACTGAACTTTTAGACTACTTGGTTTAGTCTAGTCACTTTGCAAATCATGAATTTGATCCTTGTAATGATCCACCAGTTCAAGAAGTGATCTCTTACTTGAAGGATTTGTCTGGTCGTTTCCCCTAGTTATCCAAACTTGCCTCTAATTTACTGGTTATACCAGTTTTTTCGGCTTCATCTGAACGTGAATTCTCGATTGCCGGATGGCACTGTCTAGGACACAAAAATAGGACGACGGAAGAAGTTCTGGCCGCAAAAGTCTTCTTCGCTTGCTATAAAGATTTATTCAGGCCCTTTCTTTTTCAGTTGAGCTGGTTTTTTTTTTTCTTTTGTCTGTTTGCGTTTATTCAGTAAGCAGTTTCTGTTTTCTCAGTTGTTCATTGTGACATTGTTCAACGTAATGAAGACCGTGATTTGATAGTTCCATTTATTTTATTAAATAACGGTAGAAATAACGTGGAAATAACGTAAAAATGCGTTAACGGAGACATTTTAACAGAGCGTTAATTAACCAGATTATGAACTAACATCACTAGTCTATTCAATCCTCCTGCTTCACTTCTTTATATGGAAATTAGTGGAGGCAAACTCACGTTGGTGCACGGATACCGAGTCCTGGTATGCCATAGTGGGACATGAATTGGCCGCGGTGTAGTGGGCAGGGTTGTTAATATCGGTATCGGATTCGATACCAATAGTAGCGGCGCTAGTGATACTCAGTATCGGTAGACTAACGGCGCTTCTTTCAAAAACAGGTATCGGAACAGTATCGGTTGAGTATCGATCGATACTCGATAACGATACTTTATCTGCAAAAAAATGTCATTAATTTGTCTCTTGATGTCATTGTTGTCATCAAGAACAGACACATTAATGACCTTAAAAATTCAAGGAAGTTGAAAGTGTCTTTTCCTTTGGCTATGGCTTTATTTGAAGGCATATAGAGAAAAAGTTCAGTCATTTCTTCTGTCAGATGAGCTTCGATTTGCTGTCGCAATTCATCCAAAATTTAAATGCAATTGGTTGGCTGACGGGGTTTTCTTAAGTAAATGAAACTGGGGGGATTAAAGCTTATATCATGTCTGAATTGAAGAAAAACATTGAAATCATGATTCAAGCTTATTCAAAATCTGTTCAAGGCTTAATAAACGATGTAATGGACGATGATCCGAAATACTTTTTTTCGCCCCTTAAGCCTATTTCAAACCTGCAAAAAAGGTTTTCGCCAGCAGATGATGAAATCAACCGGTTCTTTTAAACGAAAACGTGCAACGATTTTCGGATACTTGATTCTTCATTTCCATACCTTCCCCGGATTTTTATACAATTTAATACTAGTTCGCCCTTAAGTGCCGCCGCTGAGTGTCTGTTCGCTGTTGGTGTAAGTATCGGTATCGGTATCGGTATCGATATCGCCGTTACTATCAAAAATAGGTATCGGTACCGGTATCGCCGATAGAAATACAAGCCAGTATCGGTATCGAAATCGGCGATAGTATTTAAAAGTGTCGTTAACAACCCTGGTAGTTGGCGAAGCGGAAGTGCCGGCTTTACCTCATGGGACTACCCACCTTTGAGCACGTCATGGATCACCAGGCTCTGGTATGTAGCTTGGATAAATATGCACTGGACGCGATCGAAAATTTAAAGCTTCAAAGTTAAAAGAAACGCCTCTCACCCTTCATCTTCACGACGGTATGGCGCTAAGGCGGCGCCATGCGGCGCCATGCGATTCCGGATGCGCTTTCCCGAGCCCCTGTGAATTATGCGGGCCCAGACGACGAAGCCACGAATTCTGACATCCTGTCATTCGCCAGGCGCCTCATATTGCGTCATATCAGTACTATGCAAAGGGACAACGGAAACCAGTTGCCGAAAGAGAGGCATTCTCATTTATGGGACCCATTGTGAGATAAGTTAAAGGTGGCAGCCGCATCCGACGCTAATTACGCAGCGCACATCACGGCCATTAGGGCTGGCTTCGCCACCCCCCCCCCCTCCCCCGCCATTAAACGGCCCAGTGCATTAAGCAGTTTTGGGCCTTCTGGGAGGAGTTATCTGTTGACGACGGACTTGTATTATTCGGCCGGCGCATCGTCCGAAATCTGCCCGTCGTGATTTGTTGCGGAAGCTACATGTCGGCCAGCAAGGCATTGTGCGGATGAAACAGGGGGTGCGGCCAACCATATTTTTTCGGGCAAATCTATCTAACGATATTACCCTCATGGTGGAGAACTGCTAGTGTTGCCAGGATTGACTCCCGTGCCAGCAGGAGAAGCCCTTAATGCGCGACCCCCGGCCGATGAGGGTATTTGAAGATATTTAAGCGAATCTATTCCTAACAACAATCAGGATGACAAGACAATGTAAACAACAATGGTGCTTAAGAGGCAAAAGAAAAGAGGGGATTAGATAGACACTCACACGTGAAACATATATAGATCATTACCTGGCATCAGGCTATTTAACATTAAATAGAAATATGCAACAGACAGAACGGACATGCACAGTAAACTGAGCCACTTCAAAGTGTAACTAAAGGAAACACATATGAATTAGCACAGAATACACACGTAAGAAAAATTACGGAAACAAACCTGCATGTACTTATTATGGCTGGTAATAGATCATGGAGATGACGCTCAACAAGTGACAAAACGAAAATGACACGTGAGAAATAAGGGCTTGCAGACGAATGCTAGTAATGGATTTGACGAGGGAAGAAAAGAGGAAGGGGGAAGAAATAAGAGGGAGGAAAGAGTTGCCAGATTGTGAATCCATAAAATTATTATCGCCGCATTGTCGAAAATTTTATCAGTTTGGTAGTGTCAGTTCGGATGCGTTTGGATAACAAATCTCACCAACCGGCGAGTTGACCTCCGACGAATTCGCCCGTGACACGTTGGAGTTCCGGAACACACCCAGACCCAGGGAAAATGGCTTGTCTCCAGCGAAAAAGATTTTTGGTCACCCTCTACGGTACACCATCCCAGTGCACCGTAACGCTTACGCGAGTCGATGATGGCAAGCTGTTATAGAGGGACGCGATCAGCAGGCCGATGCAACAGTGAAGCTCCGTTACCACGAGCACGCGCGCCGAAGTTCAGGTCCGCGATCATGGTCGGGGTTGTCGTTGACATTGGGCGCTATAGGTCCTATCGCCTCAAGTTCGGCAGTGGAATTGTTTTATGGCGCAATCGACGGCTGTTTCGTCCAGAAGTGGCTCTCACGGAAGCGGCCACACCCATCGTGGACGATCAGTTTCAGGAAGATAGCAGAAAAGTCGACGGCGGCAGTGGAGACAACCGGAACGACGATAGTGCGCCAGAGGGAAATAAACTTGTCTCCATCCCTCCCAATTTCGGAATTGTGAGCGATACCGACCGCATCCAATAAACGGACTGTTACTTTCGATATTTTGATTCTCCGGTGGTGGAACAGTTTTGTATGTTCGTCTATGTATGTCTCCTATTCCTGTCATCTCTTTCCATAGCCACGAGGATCCTCATTGTCATGCCTCTCCTATCGCTTTTGTAAATTTGGATTTGGTAAGCTGTTCTATGTTCACCTTGTGGCAACATAGAAGCTTGAGAAGGGTTTGTTATGTACGTGCCGACTCGCGCGTACTATTCTTGACGGATAGATTTCTATTTTCGATTTGTAAGCTACGAACTTACTTCTGCATAATTAGCGGCCACATCCTGACCTGCCAGTTGTCCCGTAAGCTCCTTGTAAGAGTATCAATTTTACGCTGCCCCTGCCAGAGATAACTTGACATAATCGCATTCATCGATTCGACTCGACATCATTTTCCCATCGATTACAGCTCCCAATCTTTTCATATCGATGCATCCATCGATATCCACCATCCAACCTATCATCTACTTCGTCGTAGGTTGAATCGTAGGTTGAATTTTACAACAGCTTTAGAATACTCCTGCAAGTTACCTTTTTTTAAAGAAGAAAATCATTCTGTGACTGGTGAACCATCTGAAGAGAACAACAACGAAAAAAGGTCTAAAAATGTGCAAAATGAGCAACTTCACTCATTTTAGAAGAAAAACGACTCTCCGATGCTGTGAACCGTTTTACCAGACCCACGGCCTCCATCAAGCGGTAAAAGTAACGGAAAAGTATTGAAACAATTCCATAACTATTTCAAAACACCATTGAAAATTTTTTATGTAAAAAAATTTCCAGCGAAACGGTAAATTTTCTTTTAATCCGTAATATTATTGGGGTAAAAATTTTTAACGTTTTCGATCTCATATATTAGGTAATCTTAGTAAGACCACTGTTGTAGTGTCTTACTTAGTCTATTGCTCACTTGATGTAGCCACCTAACGGGGAATCGGAAGGTGGTCGATAACCAACACGGATAGAAGAATGCATGCAGTTAAGAAGGTCTTGCTCTAGAGATTACAAGAACCGCTTTTATGTTGTTCAATGTTACTTCTTGAATCTAGGGTTCAATTCCGAACGTTCTTTTAGACTAAATTTCAATTAACATTGATAATTCTTTGATTAAAATTTGCAATTTATCTAAACTGTCGTCTAAACCGAATTTTGACTAAAATATCCTGAGTCAAGTTTCGAAATTAAAATTGAAGCAAAGTCTCCTCTTCAAGTTAGCTATATGTGTCGGTTGAAAAGAGTACCTACATCGTTACTTTTTCAAGTTGAGTTTTTCAAAGTTAGACTAAAAAAGTACTTAACAGTTAAAATTGTAGACTGTTTATGAACAAATGGAAACCAACAACAAGTGACATTTTCTCGTTACATTGCTTTTTTTTCTTACTTTTTACTTTCTTTTTTTTCCCACTCATGTTTGCAATTAATAGTGATCACGTTATTACTTTTAGATTTTAAATTTAGAAGTCTTTGGAGAGGCGTATCCTAGGTTTATTTTTTTTAGTAAGATGCTCTCTGGTTGGTCCTTTTTTCCATATCTAGTCTAAAGCCAAAGTCTTGTAAAGTGTAGCAACGCTTTGGTTAAATTTTGGTTCGGTATTGATCTTAAAAATAGTTTAGGCTTTGGGTTGCTAAGAGACTAAACTTGAAATTAAGTAAACTTACACTTAACTTAGATTCAGACTACCACAAGTAAATACTTCAGAATTGAACACCTGAACTTGAAGCTAGCTTAGATAATCGTTCTTTTAAGCATGGATGAAGGAGTAACAAAAGATAAAGATATTGAATTCCTTACGTCGTGTTCGGGCCGTTTTATATCTTTTGAGATAAGCAATTTGAACACGAACACACGCACACACAAGTCCTCAGTTGTGCTGCTTTATTTCGTCTGGCCTACGTTAGGCCATAAAAGGGCTTCCATTGGCGCGGGGTGAGGGATACTACACTAAATAGTGGGAATAAAAACATGGAAAAGAAGGAGGGGCAACCTTACGGGGGCCTTTACAAATAATAGTATTTCAGACGTTGGGGGAGTCTGATGTTTCTCCCCAACCTCGTCCTGGCTGTTGGGAGCATTATATTCCCAACATACTCCCTGCCAGAGCCTGTGGTATCTGGCTCGACCTCCGCAACGACATAAGGGTCGGTTTCCTCGAGATCCAGGCCAAGATGGATTGGATAGCCTTTTCCTCTAGTTTCAGTACCTGTTCGTATTCCGTTTCAAGTTCCTGACCGGCCTTCTCAACGTCCTCGTTTTGATCTTCACGCAATTCTAGAGGATGAAGATTCTGAATGGCTCTGTTGATTAGATTGTCATTGATGGGTTTTCAGGATGATGGAACCGATTAGTCCATCCTTGCTGAGAATGAGTTCTTTCACTACCTCGACCTTTCACATGAGTCGTTTTGTATTGTCGTGGTGAATAACAGCGACTTTACGGAGGTGGAGCTTCCTTCCGGATTTAAATTTCCGGTCTTCAACGAATCGAGAGCAGAGCTCGTCCACATGCTCTCTTCTGGTTTTTTCGAATTCCGTCAGCGTTGCGTTTTTAGAGTTGGGAGCCATTGGCTTGGCTGCTGCCGACGTCTGGATCCGCATGCAGCGTCCTTAAGTGTTGATAGATGCACCGGAATGTTTGTGCATTGTCTCAGTACATGATGGACACTGGGTTTTACCTAGCAGCAAATCTTCTGAAGGCAGCTAGGAAGGAGCATGCTGACATGGTTTTTTTCAGCTTCAGGTGTACGGCTCGGGTGACCGCACATGTGAATAAGCACGCATAGCTCTTGGGGTGCTTTGGTTTGTTGCCCTTCTGTTGGGCAGAGTTTTGCTCGGCAACGTCCGCTTCATTGGAGTTTCCATTTCCACAATTGGTTCCTTTTTAAAAACTCCTTTTCTGTGGTAGACGGGTCCGTGTTCATTTGAGGATCAAGGTTGACTTGTGGGTCCAGGTTGGTTGACGGATCAGGTTGATTTAGCGGGTATTGTCCCTTTCGAGCCTTTTTGCTTGGGTTTGTAAAAAAGGGGTCCAGCTAAATCAACTTTCGTGATTTGGAAAGCTTGTGCTTAGCGAAGTCGGCTGAGCGGTAGATGGGATGCAGATGTCAATTTTTGGCAGGGTACGCAAGCGAACCATACCTTCTTGACTTGTTGGGGCCCTTTGACGATCCAGAATTTTTCTTTTAACTCAGAGAATGTAGTCTTGACACCTGTGTGTGCTAGAGTTTCGTTCTTGTCGGCAATCAGTAGTGATACTGATGGCTCGCAGGAAAGAGAAAAGAGGGCCCGATGTTGCGATCACTCAGAGCTAGTGCGAGTCTACCTTTAATTCAAAAAGGTCAGTCTCTTTGGTCCTTGATTGGAGAAAAGGATGCTATCTTTTCCTTTTGGTGAATCTCTCGACCGAGTTGAAGGGATTCGAACGCGTTTGGATATCTTTCTCTCTGGAGTTATCTATAGATGAGCAGCTCCACTTTATCAAGTTCTTCTCTGGATGGTCTGACAATTTGAACGTCTTTCCATTTACGTTTATGCTCTCCTCTAATGTTGGTTCAGAATCTTCTAGTCTTTTGCTACTTCTGTTTAGGAACTGAAGGATCCATGCCGTTCTTCTTAGGAGTCGGTTCCAGGTTGAGATCCTGTTGAGATGCCATTCATTTTGCTGTATTGGAGGAGATGGTTGCTATCATGTTGATAGTTGAGCTTTTTGTTTCCGCTTCAATTTCGTTTTGAACCTTCGGTGGGATTTCTGAGTCTAGAAAATCTAGACATTCGTTTTCTCTTTCCCTCAGCCATGTTGGGCCTTTCCACTAGAGCTGAGAGTAAACCAGCGCCTGCCATGGCACTACCCGCGAGACGAGATCGACAGGATTCTGCAGACCTGGACAATGCTTCCACCAGTCAATTTTCGTGACCTTTGTGATGGATTCCACTTGATTGCAGACGAACGGCTTCCATCGAATGGTTTCTCCTTTTATCCATCCCGAGGTGACTAGGGAATCCTATTAGAAGGTGGTTCTCCAATGCCCTATCGTATAGTGCTGTTTTAATAGTTTCTCCCAGAAGAGTGGCCAGAAGAGCGCTAAGAAGCTCTAGTCTTGATAAAGTAATCTTTTTTCTTGGGTAGCGGGGCTACTCTTGTTCTTCCATTACTGGAGTCGGGGGTAGGCAACAGCTCCGTATGGAGATTCTTAGGCATCAACGAAAATGTAGATCTCACCTGAAATTATTTCTTGTGAAAAATCTGTCCACGATGGAATTTGCACTTCGGTGAGTTCTGTTAGGCCACTCATCACAAGAATCCTCTACTTTTGTATTTCTTCTGGTGCAGCTTGGTCCCAATTGATGTCGTTTTTGTGTTGTGTGTGTTGGTTGAAGTTTGTCCAATTTGTTTAAGACGGTCATCGATGAGTACTGTACGTCCTTTTGTCCGTAAGTTTTATTAAATCCGTCAATGGTGATGATGTTATTGATGTCGGTGAGCTCTAGATTTTCCACAAATAAGTATGCTTCTCTCTTTAGGTACTCCCTTAAATATTTGAATTTCTGTAGCGCCGGAAATGAGGAAGTGAGAATTTCAGCATTAAATGATTCCCCAAGTGGGGTCCATTCAATGACGTCTCCTTTAAACGGCTTGATTTGCCTTTGAGGCAGTCTCGTGATTTGTTGGGCTTCCTGTGCTAGGTTGGCTGTGGAAATAGTTACTATGAGCTGCTGAATGGCTGCTGCGTTTTGAGCTTGCTGCTGCTGGCGAATGTCGAGGAATAATTTTTCTCTGGCCGCTTCCTTTTGGCTTTACTTTTGACGATGACTCTTGCTCCTCTAATTTTTTCTTCCATTTGGGGACCTGCATCGTACTCAGCGTCGCGTATTCTTGCTGTGTAGCTTGGAGAATTGTCATTCTTCCTGGATCTTAAGTGAAAGGGCCTTGTATGTCTCGAACTTTTCTTTGAATCTTCTTTCTTGTCTCATATCCTTTGATAGCGTGGACAGTCCAAGTGATGTGGCCTTTCACTGCGGCTTTTTCACCAACCAACGCATCTATAATTAAGCCCTAAAACTGGAGAGTTATGGAGCAGGGTATAGTTTCTTCCTCCTACACATGCAATGACAAGCTTAAGAGAAAGAGGATATTTAGAGAACTGAGAAAATAAACGAAAGATGACCTGTAAGGATATTTTTTTAAAAATTTATTAACCTACGTTTTTTACCATTTATTAATGCCCAATGTGTCCTCTAGGAAAATTGATATAGCTTAAAACGGCTTTTGAATTTTTATAATTAGATTTTACAAACAGCAAATTAACATGTTCGTTTATATCCCTTTAAAAATTAGCCGAGGTTTTTCTTAAATTAAAGTATTGGTAGCCCTCCAAATATGGGAAACATTTTGAGTTTTTCAGTGTTTCCCACGCCGTTTTTCACATTTAGCTCCCTAGAGCGCGTCTCACGAAACACCCTCGAGGGCAAAAAAGGGGGAAAGTGACGAAAGGGGTGTGAATTTTTAATTAGCTAGTAGTAAATGGGCAACGTATATTGATAGTGGAAAGAACTTGTGTTTCGGATTTTCTAAATTTGCCGGATTTGACTCAAATCCAAATCATTGCATGTGTTTTGAAATTCGTTCCAAATTCGAATCTCGAAAAATTATCAAAATCTAATCCTAATTCAAATCTTTTTCTGTAGTATTAATTTGAGAAAATCCGATCCAATTCCGATCCAAATCAAATTCAATTCCAAATCAATCGTTTTTTTTGCAAAATGAAATACATAGTTACATACAAGTTTTTTACATATTTCTGTGTCAAGTTATTCACCATTTCATACATTTCTGTCAATGTTGAAACGAGCAAAAGAGTAAAAAGAGTTCATCGTTTCACAGGAGTCAAAGGACTCAACAGTTTAATATTTCGCTTTATTAAAGGCGTTTTCGTGAAGAAAGGAGGCTTAATCCGATTTCTTTCAGCCAATGCAATGTCCATGAAAAAGACCCGTTCGATCTCTCCACCCGAAGCGGGCACCCCGAAGAGCTCCCTGAGCTATCAAACAACGGAAATCGATGAGCGTTTACTTTCCAATTACCCAAGGGACTAAGGCGGAAGAAAGACAATCATTCTTAAGAGAATCTGGACCATTTGACTGGTAGACTGGTTCTGAGAGGTGGGATTCAAATTCATCAAGGACCTTTGATGCGCTAGCAGATTAAGCTCTTTTCTGGAGGACCCGGAAAATAGAGCCCGAGTCAAGGTTTTGCGCTCAGAAAGAGGGGAATTTATGGCCGTACCTGCCGTGGCCTCTTGAATTTCTTGGGAGTCACCCAAATTATAAAAACCAAATGTTTCATTTTATAAAGTTGTTTTTTGGTTAAAAATGATCCGTACGCAAATGTTTGTATCGGTATTCCAGTTCAGATCTAATGGACTGTAAGACATCGTTCTCGACAAGGGCAGATGAATGAATCCACTTCGATTTGAATTTTGGGTCCAACGTGGCCTCAGAGTAGATTATCTATGTTAAGATTAAAATTATGTCAGCGAGAAAACCATACAAGAAAATTAAGGTTTTATCTTGAACAACGAAAAAGTCCTTGAGACCACCCATACACTCAACGATAGGAGTTTCCAATGCTTCGGCAACCTTCGTGCATTCTTTCGAGTTGATGGAACTGCAATGTGGATTGAGATTCGGATCAAGAGTAAATCTATTTGACACATCCAAATAGGCCAGAATGACAAGTCCAATGGTCTCATTAGCCTTCTGGAAAGCATCAGTGGCTTGTTTAACTGGTTCAAGAAGAAGCAGGAGCTTTTTAAGCATCTTGTTTGACTCAGGGACAAAAGCTGCCGTGCTTCTTGCAGGGCGTATTGTGTAAGGCTACATTTCTTATGGTTATTGTGTGTCATACTGTCATTGGCGTTCTGGCCTTTTTTTATTGTGACGCTCCTTGGTTACGTACCACACCACACACAGCACACCCAATTACAAGGAAGAAGTAGTTGTTTGTACGTCCTGTGCCAAGTACTCTTAGCTGCGATTTGAAGTTCCAGCTATGGAAGAAGTAGGAGCACCTCTACAAAGATGATGGCAATCCAAAAAAGGTGTGTTTAAAGTTATGCGCTACGTTTCGGCTATGCTGGGTGTATTCATTTATAGGGCGTATTAGCAGGAGAAGGATCTGCAAACCTATAAATACATATTTTATCACTTTAGGGGGGGCGGCTTGGTGATTTTGGAACATCACTGTTTTTGTATTTCAACAACTTCTTGAAAAAGAAATATACTTACAATACAGGAGACAATATGAAATCACTTTATATGTTGATTACGTTCTTTAGCACACAGTTCTTGGTAAGAAAATTTACTCCTAATCTTAGAATCAGACGGCAGGTGAGGATTTTCTTTCCTGGGGAACTGTTGCAACGTCATTGTGAGAGCATCTTTCGGTTTTAATGACACATTTTTGGCAGCAATTTCACGAATGAAAGCATCATAAATGTCAATCACCTTTTCTCCTTTGGAGGCTACATTTGGGCTTTTCTTTTTCGTTTGTAGCCGATTAATTTCAACCCGTATGTCATTTTCTAACGGAAGACAAAATTCTTGTGGATATTTGACTGCCAACATTTCCAGCATTTAAGCTGGGCTTCGTTTTTTTTATCTTCTTCGCCGAGCTTGAACATTTCTAGGATGTCAGAACGATAGATAAGTACATGTTTAGGCCCGTACATTTGCCCGTTTTTTGGTCTTCTAGCCCAGCCTTTGGAAAAGTGTAGTGGTACTGTAAAATTTTCAGAAACAAATGGCGAGAAGTTTTCTAAAGAGTTTTGGGTTATATCTGATTGCGTTGTCCCGTTTAATTGCATGTTCCAAGCCGTTCTCAAGGCGTATTGACAAGATTTTTTTTCATAGGTAGACAGGCATCGCCCTTAGCACGCCTCGAAATTTTCTTTTTCCATTTATGCTGTCTGATTGCCAATTGCGCATCGGTTTAAATGCGAATTCCCGTTATTTTGCCTACTTGCGTTTTCAAGGGTAAAGTTTGCATAACTTCTCCATCATTGTTATAAGATGTTTTGCCGTCCGACTCTTCGCTGCTCGTCGAGGACTCGTGATCCTTTAAATGTTCACCTTGTATCAGGTAGTTCGCAACCGTTTCCAGTTCATCGTCTAGCTCGCTATCTTCAGAATCGAGTTCTTCAAAGTCGTTACTGTGGGTCACATCATCTTGTGTGGTTACGGTGTTTGCCGTTGGATCGATGACGACAGTTCTTGGATTTCCCTTCCCTGTATTATTAACAGAACGAAATTTATTAGAAAACGGTACAATGCTATATCCAAAAAAATGCTGTTTGGGAAAAGTCTACCTGAATATTCATATCCTTGCAGAGAGAAAGGGGGCATGTAATTTCCTTGATACGATGAAGTAGAAATGTCATTTGTGCTTGTGGAATCGGCGTAGGAAAACAGAACTTCATTAGTACGCTTTATTATTTTCTTTAATTTTCGATCACATTCAGCGAAATTATCCTCTAATTTGGAGACTGCCTCGCGGTCAAGTTTAATGAGCTCCAGTATCAAATTCTGCAAACCTCCGAAATATTTTAAAGCCGCAACCAGTTGGCTAGGGGTGACGACATCATTTCCTGAAATCAATGCTATTTTCAATGGGATGCTGTAGATGATAATTATATCGAAAAATTTTTACCTGCTTTACAATGTTCGTAAACTACTTGCGTACTTCTTGCGAAATGGGCATCTAGGACCGACTTTCCGTCCTGAGTTTCGGTGTGTATGAATCGACGGATGTATAAGGAATGGGCACAACCTAGGTATGGAATGAGCATCAACAATACAGTGTTTTGATAGCAACTAGCGTTATCCGACTGTAAAAATATAGTAGTTATGTGCGGAAATAGTTTCTTAATCGCTATAATCATTGCTTCGAGAATAGATATCACTGACGTCACATCTTGCTTGCTTTCATTTTCAACTACATGGTCCATGTAGAATTTGTTGGGAACGGTGGTTTGTACACCATCGACGCAAACACATGTATAAAATGTAATCATTGAGCCATGCCAGCTTATTCCTCTTTTACCGTAATGATCTACAGTTTTCTCGCGGAAGTATACCGGCTCAAACTTCATTTTATAATCAATCAAAAGAACGCACTCGTTACAAAATCCATTGTGTAAACAATTACGCTCCATTTCGGTGTGTATTTTACGTATAGCTGTTTGTTAATTCAGAACTCGAAGCCGGTGACCCATAAATAACTGATCTTTCTTTAGACAGCCATCTAGGGCTGTTAATGCTGAGTGTTGAGGGGCAGTCGATTTGATGATGCATTCATTCAGAAATTGGAATATGTGAAACAGATGTCGACAATTACTGCACGTTGCAGTTGCATCAACTGGTGCATCTTCGCCACCGAGTGCAAAGGACACCCTATGGCAAAAAGTAGAAAAATGTTCAACATATGTCAGGTCTTGATTTTGTTCAGCGAAAAATGTCACACGAGGTGACACTCTGTCACGACGAAAAAAGATGGATACTAAACAGTGGTAAGAGGTACAGAAAAAAATTCAATTTAGACTCCCACGCCCTTTTTTATGCAAAAATTAGCTAAGCAAAGCCTCATTTTTTTAAACACTAGGCACGCTCGGTGTGACGGGATACCTTTTTTTTGTTTTGATAAATAATACGTAAGAGAGGAAGTGGGTTTTAAAATATATGTATGCTTAGAGTAAAAAGTAGTAGTAATAATCAATTTGCTGAAAAGAAAAAAGGATAATTAATAATCAAGATAATAACTAAATCACCATATTAATTTTTGATAAAAAAATGGGCAATGTTTTGTAAATAAACCCAAAATCTGCATTCTGTCTTGAAACTCACGCAACTTCTACTGTTCCTTATGCAAATAGTTACCATTTTGTGGATTGTTGAATGATTTTTCGAAGAGCAAATGAGCAAGTTCTATTTCCTAAAAACAAAGCGATCTAATGTCATACTGTATTCGATTCCTAGTTCACAAACGGATAACAATAAAGGAATCAATAGATTTCTTCGAAATTTTTTATTTTATTTAATAATAATTTGATGACACTGAGAAGGAGATTTTCAGGAAATGGGAAAAATCGTTTGCTAAAGAAAAGTCTTTATTTACAAATTCAAATTTCTCCAATATTTATATTGAATTTAAGTAATAACGTTTTTTCGAATTTTGTATGCGAATTTTGCAGTATCCTAAAATCTCTAACTTTTAGTTAGAAACTTTTAATTAGCATAGAAAGATTCGTCTAAACGTTAGGGATATTAGGGTAGGGGAGAGCGGGGTGAACCAGGTCAAAAACTTTGTTTTGTATGTAGTTTGGTCAGAATCATGAAACCTATGGTTACTTCGCTCAACGTTAAATCCTTCCATAAGCCCTCGATGACCATTTGCAAAATCTAGCTGTTGTATCCCTCTGGTGGGTGTGTGATGTACTCGTTGACAAAATAGCTGGAAACTCAAAATATTGGTTTATTGAGATCTCACTGTCGTCTTCCATTGTTATTTCCCAACGTTTGTCATCTTTTTAAATTTTGATTTCATATCAGTTATTCATTTGAACATTACTCTTTAGTTTACTAAACAATAACTGACAAATAAACAAGTTTTCAATTCAAAAATGTATTCAAAGTAAATCAACAGTTTTTCCATGTTTTCTTCAAACGCATGTGATAGAACAACTTATGCAATAAAATAACTAGTACATGTACATTAATTGAAAGTATTTACCTGTTGGTAAGTTTACAGGTTGAACAAGCAGGGGGATAACAGTTTCTCTGCTAGTGCAATGTTTTGATGATCCTCCAAAGGTCACTACTGTAATTAAAGAAGAATTAATTGTAATATTGATCATTTCAATTCATAAAATAGTAATTACCTTCTTGTACAAGCAAACTGGCTTCACTTTCCGGCGTTGTTGAACAGGTTTCGACATTACGAAAGTCGTCATCACACAACATTTCAGAATCATACAACATGTTTTGTTGTTTTTCATCAGGTGGCAGGTTGAGCGAGCAGGGAGGTGAGATTTTCTCTACAGCTAAATCAATATGACGCTCTTCCTTATTCTCTAATAAATTGCAAGAAGAATCCCTTGTAATACTGGTCATTGTAACTTAACGAGAAGTATAGCTACCTTCTGGTGCAGGTTAACACGTTTGGGTTTCCGACGTTGCTAAACACATTTCGTAGTTTAACAATCTGTCGGCACTAACAATTTCAGAGTCAATCAGCACGCTTGGTTGTCCTTCATCAGGAGGCAGGTTAAGCAAGCAGGGTATAACAGTTTCTCTGCAAGTGCAATGGTGTGATGTTCCTCCAAGGTCACTGCTGTAATTAAAGAAGAAATTAAAAAATACTTGGTACTGTAATTTAATGAAAAGTAGATACCTTCAGGTGCAAGCAAACTTCTTTGATTTTTTGTTGTTTCTGAACAGATTTCGACATTTGGCAAATCCTTATCACAAAACATTGCAGAATCAATCAAAATGCTAAGTTGTCCTTCAGAAGGCAAGCTGAGCAAGCAGGGGTAGAGAGTTTCTCTACAGGTGTAGTGATGTGATGCTCTTCCTCATTCACTACTGATATGAAAGAGTTCATTATCATATTAGTGAATTTAGTTTAATTAAAAGTAGTTACCGTCTGGTGAAAGTAAACTAATCACACTTTCTGGTGTGGCAGTACTGCCATAAATGTGAGATGAAATGTTATGACCTTATGAGATTAAATATCATTTACAGACAATGATACAGCTGTGGAATTTTCATTAGTTGATACGGAAAGAGGTGCCTTTGATTGTGAAGAACTACCTTTTGACGCTGATTTTCTTGTAACTACATTCTTTTCCTTTCTTTTTATTCGTCTGGGTTCGCACACAGGTTATGGCATGTCTTGCTGATGCCTTACAGATATTGAAAAAGGGCCAACATTTGAAATGTTGGAAAGAACTTGCCTTTTTTGATTGGCTTAAGAGACGGCAACTCTAAAAAAACAGTAGGGAAATTATTTAGTTATTATTAAATGTTATGATGTTTTATAATTACCAAGAAAATGCTTTGGTTCAGCACCAGCATTCAATCTCCATCTGGAATAAGGGTAAAAGTCACTGAGAACATATTCCCCCTTTTTAACGTCACATTCTTCGAAATGCTGACTACAAATCCTAGATTTACTACTGAATTTTACATTCGGTATTAACTCTTTCCATCTAATAAAACTATTTGGGGGAACAGAGAAAAGTCTATCTTATTTCCTGCACTCGGTAATAAACAATTTGGAACTATACAGTTCTTATTTAAATATTGGGCACTTTCCATTGTCATTTGGTTTCCAACATGGTTTCCAACAAGGCACGACGCACGAGAAGCGATTTTACAAAATTAATAATTGTAAAAATAAATTCAAAGTTTATTCTTTAGATGGATAATTAGATGGCGGAAGTGAGGAGATGGAATAGAGTTTGCTGGAGAGGGGGCTTACAGCCCCGGTAAAAAAGTCATCGTCTCTGAGAGAATTCCCCGCCATATGTGTGGAGTAACCATAGGTTTGATGACTCTGGTTTGGTGTTTAAAAGTGTTATGGGTAAATAAATTATATTAGTGTAAAGAGCGTTGCTTATATAACACTAGGGAATTTTTTTATCGCTATACGTTATATACTTTACGAGTTATTTAATTTAGAAAAATATGGGTAAAATTGTTGTTGATGAAAAATGTGGGGGTTAAACTGGACAGAGTGTGTCCCAAACTGAACACGGCTAGTTGCACAAAAAGTTTCTATTAATTAATGTTTTTAAAAATTTTCCTTAATACTTTATCAATAGAACTTCTATTTTAGCGTAGATTAAATTTGAAAAAAGTACATTAACATTAAGAAAAATAACTAATGAAGTTGGGGGGGGGGAGGACTGGACGATTTCGCTACCAGATGGAGAAGTGGGAGGTGCTTCTTAAATATTGCATGATCGATTCTTGATCGATATTAAGTAAAACAAAGTTGTCGAAGCAGACAACACTTTTGGACCATGATTCAAAGCGTCTGATACGCACAATTGCTTAGCAACAGACTCCCTCTCCACTATACTTAGGCTCCGCCCATAAAATATCGATTTTGTCCGATTTTACCCCCAAAACCGTGTCCAGTATCATACCCAATGAGGGTATATTTTTAATTCATTTACAACTCATAAACCGTAAACCGTAAAAAAAATTTTATAACGGCGCTGTATGAGTAAATGGACTAACTACCTTCTTTTAGTTTTATATCAATTTTTTACGAGTTTTAGCGAGCACAGTATTAAAAAATGGGGTTTAAATAACAATGAAAAGACAGCGCTATTTTTTGTTTCCTGTATTACTCATGTATATTTGAGAAGTTAACGATGATTTTTTTGTCACATTTAGAAATTGACATTGACATCATCATAGTATTTCCCCCCCTCCCCCTCAGTTAATCATCATCAGGACCCGTAACCGGTACTGTCCGGAAACACTTCCTCTCGAGGTAACATCAAAATCGAAAAGCGCTAAGATATTGATATGAACATTATTACTTCCATCTGTTCAGTAGATTCGTTCCGTTATGCTTAATTGAAAGTGTAATTAGGAACCAAGAAAGAGATAAACTAGTTTAAACATAAATACAGCAAGTAAACATTGTAACTTACACTAAGGAGAAAAGATTTAGTTTATTTTGAATCATTATTTTGGTACAGCGTTTTGCTTTTTTTGAAAATCTAACAGTAACACACCCGCCAAAGTGCTTATAAAAATTCTCAATCTTCAGAACGCTTTCAGGGCAAAAAGGCATTTGGTGGACTATCCATAAGGATGGCCTTGCCTGATTTATGTAACTCTAATAAGGCTCCTCAGAGTCTGTTTTGTTTTGCCATTGTATCTGGCAACGCAGCTTGGCTCAACACTAGCAGAAAAAATTTTAAATTGAATCTTACGTGCTTCTGCTTGCTAACTTCACATATAGCTTAAATTCCCACAGGTGTGAGTGGGATAATTTTTAATTTCTTTGCGTTTCTTGTAATGTGATTTCGACAAATTTTTCGCTTGATCTTCTACCATATCCTTGTGAAATAAATGAGATATATCCTTGCTGACTATCAAACATTTAGCCTACGTCTCACAGTATTGTGGAAATTGAAATTAGGAATACGTGGATGCTTTTTTCATGATTTGAATAATATGATAAAGGAAATTTCAGAATAGTCAATAATGCATTTACATTTCCAAAATAAATCCCTAAAAAAAGACAAGGTGGTGCATCAATTTTCAGATTTTGGTCAACGGATTAAAGCTGTACATGGAATGAATCCCAAAGGAGAAATACTTAGAAGCCTTGTAACCTTAAATTCAATTTCAATCAATTTTTTAATCAATGTCAAAACAAAATGCTAAAAATAATTAAGCTTTAATTTGGGATGCTCTATGGGCACAAATTTTGCTACCTGTTGGTTAATCATAAAAAATGGCTATTGATACCAGTATAAAACTGGCATAAGTCATCTTCATTTTCAATTTGCTTGATAATGCTTTTGTACCCCACATGTAACTGGAGCAATTCAATTCGTTTCGTTAATTATATTGCTCGATCGGTCAATAGTAGACGCTCTTCTTCTTTTGCTAGATTTAAAATAAGCTCACCAACTTAACGAATAGGATTGTGTTGATCTTTTCTAAGTAAGAGAAAAGGTTATGTCTTTTGAAAACAATAATTAAATTCATATAATTACCTTACGTGGTTTCTGCATTAAAAAGTTTACTTTTTCACGATAAGGATAATATTTATTAGGATAATTTTCACTTGTAGGTCCTTGTAGGCGCATGTGCGAGTGTTTCAGTAATTAAATACAGTTTTACATAATTTTCGTCTAGTAATTGTTGGGGAAGTAGTGAAATTTTTTTTGTTTAAGAGTTTGATAAAAATTTAAGAAAAGGCTTTTATTAGCGTATGTGTATTGAAAAATGAAAGGAAGGGTGGGTTACCCCTAGATCGAATTGAAGGAATAATGATCAAAAAATGTTTTTTTAATGTATTCTGATCTGATTTTAGGGAGTTCCTGGGGGGGGGAGCTTTTTCATCTTCTTGGCGAAGGTTTTACTTTCCAAGAAGACATGATCCAAATGATCCGAAGAATGACTGCAATCTATGTCGTGGTTATTTAGAAAAAAAGAAAAATTAGGTACGGGGATGTGTCACGTAGTCACTGTTGTGAGGTGTGGGATTTTGTGAGAGATAAAAAGAATCAGATGGAGTCATGAAACGTACAATTTGGAATGAGTTACAGAGGGCATTTTAAATAGTTACTCCTCAATTAGTGCAGCGCTACATAGAAACAATGAAAGACAGATGCCGAGCAGTTATTTTAGCCAAAGGCGGCCATACGCGATATTAACATTTATACGCTGTTCTACTTCTTAAAACGTTTTAAAATTTGAACCCACATTAAAATATTTCAAATGAATAATGTTGCAATATGCCTACAAGTTTATTAATGCTTAAAAAATTAAAAGAATGTCTGTGAATTTGTGTTATACATTAGGGCAACTATAAAAATAGCTAAAATTCCTTCTTCTTATGATAAAAATTAACAAATTATATTTCCTTTTTGATAAAAGAACAAGAGCACTTGAGATTGCTTGCAGCGCCCCTGGTGGCGCAAGCACCAGTCATAATTTTCTTTAAAATATTTGAGTGTACAAACTTTGGGGTATAGGGAAGCTTTTTTAGTTACAAGAGTTCTAAAACACACACTATATTCTAATAGGGAAAAAAAGACGCGTCGTTTGCAATAGAAAAATTAGTTTTAGGATGTTTGGAAGTATTTTATTTATATTCTTGGATTTGCTGGTATTAACATGGCGTTTATGGGGAAAACGGTGGTGTATCTAATCATATGTAGGGCTCGGTCCCAACCGTCTTCGATCAGGGCAAACCGCGATTTATCGGGGAAAAATCACCGAACTGTCGCTTCGTTTTAGCCGACTTTGACTGCGGTTCGGTTCTCGGTTTGGAATTTGGTTACACCGGTTTGAACCACCATTTGCAAAATATTTCAGAATATTTGGTGGAAAATTCAAATCAACCAATCAAATTGCTAATTGTTAAGCGTAAAGTGGCATGAAATGGGAATAGAAACATTATACTAGTACAAGTGAGGCCAGAGCTGAGTGCAATTATTTCAAGAAATTATTTGTGATAAGAAACAATGTCTAAGCATATGGATATGCATACAAAACACTCCACTAAAATATCTCATACGACACAAAGTACTTTAGATTCCTCTGCAAAAGTTGTAAAGCCATACAAGGTAACATTCATTTTATCTTGTAATTAACTACAAGTAACATTTATTTTTAAATTATAGTTTAATGCAGAGGCTACTTATGCGGCATTCATAAAGTTTATTGTTGGCAATAATCACGTTTTCGCTCTTGGCAAAGAAGATTTTAAAGCCTTTTTGTTACAGCTACAGCCGATGTATAAACCCATCAATGCGAGTTCTGTAAAAGATAGCGGGATGAAAATGTATGCGAAAATGTGAACCAAAGTTATTAGGCGACTCAGGAACCAAAAGGTGGCTCTTACCACAGAGTAGTGGACTTCCCCCAATAAGATTTCCTTCGTGGTAATTATCGCGTCGTTTTTGGACACTAAATTTAAACCAAGGGACATTATTATTGGATTTCAACATATGATTGGAGAACACACTGGCTAGAACATCGCAGAACAGTTGGATGAAACAACCAAGAATTATTAATTGTAAGAAAAAGTAGGCATATTCAAATGAATTTGCCTCAAAATTTGTACTAATGTTCTGAATTTTCTCAGATGTTAGCGATTACAACAGACAATGCTAGCTCAAACGAAACGTTCATAAATCATTTTGTGCGTTTGAAGAAAGAGAGAGAGAGAGAGAGAGAGAGCTTTACAACTAAGAAATGCTTTTGATGAACTCGCTAAGGATCATGAGACCTTGTAAAACCGAACTTGAAGAAAATGAGGGGAACATTATTTTGATTTCCTGAAATTTGCACTCTTAACACAGCATACATAAGGTGGGTATACGGTAACGAGTTATCCGACCTCTTCTCTAGTTGTTCCTTACCGCAAATTGCTAAATCTCCTTGAGGATGTGATACCAGAACGAAGTAATCACTAGCTCAGAAGAAAGGGTAATGCCGCCGGTTTAGACAAGTTGTCCAATTATTACGACAAGGCCTCCCCAATTGTTATATTTGCAACCTTTCTGGATCCTCGTTGTAAACTGAAATTTTTTGACAATCATGGGTAGAATTGTGGTGGTGAGAATGATAATTCATTAACACAACTGGATGCTGACAAACTTGATCTCATATCGAGTGGCGTAAAACCAGCGTAAGTATATCTTGAATTGAATGAGATCCATTGATTACTTACGAAGCACAGCTCGTTTATTTTTAGGTTTTATTTTATGTGGAATTCCTATAATTGCCATCTGACAGCTAAAAAACGATCGACGGTGATCCCAAAGACGCAAGTTCAAGTTCAAAATCCAAAACGAACCATTCTTTCATAGCTGATATCATATCTGCAAAAACTACTGAATCAAACAAAGAGGAATGAAAACAGTATGTGAATGAGGAGACCGAGCCCAGTAACTGTAATTCGACCGATATACTAAGTTACTAAGCCCAAAGGTCTAGAAGATGGCTTAAATTATAAAACATGGCTAGAGATAAGGATTGAGGTTCCCACAATCATCTGATTAAATTAGATATTAAAAACATTGACGAATGATGATTCAAAAAATTGTAATAATGGGGGCTAAAATTCAATTTTTTTGTGCGAAGAATTCATAAAGAAACAGCTTTGTTATTGGAACCATGTATCAGCGTTAAGTCTGTTACTGTAAAAATGTCTATGACTTATATCGCCAAGAAGCTAACTTTCTCTACAAATTCATTATGCAAGATTCGGAATAATCGACGTCAATCCATGGCAGTTTGTATCGCATCATTTATGAGGTGTGAAACAAGGGACGCAGACATGTGTAAAATCACAACAAAGTTGATATTATTCACTTTGTGGCGATTTACCTTTCTACTCCAATACCCTTTTTTATAACATTTACCTCCAAATCGATAAAATGATTTGTTTGTAATACTTCCAAGCGTCACAAGAACAGAATAGCCGTTGATGCATACCCGCATAGCAGTGTTGCTATCACATTCATAGCAAATGTGTTTATTGCTGGTCATACATCTTACAGAAGAATAGTTGAAGGCCTCATGACACTTTAGTGACAAGTGCCTGTCTCGAAACAAATTCCGTAATATTTCTTCTTCTATCATGCTATCCCCGTACACCTATTGCTTGCCGTTCTTGCCATATTTGATGCTGATCTAAGTCTTTCTGAACTTGTCTTCTTAGGTCGTGAAAAAACGCAATTCTATCATTTAGAGCCAAAATAAATTTAGATTAATTTTCCATAATAACCGAAAGCTTATGGGCTTATGGTTGAAAGCACATTACCAACAGTAAATCATGTGCTGCACGACTGGAAAAGGTTTGGAAAAGGAAAAGGTTGAAAAACGACGAGAAATACAGTGTTCAAAAGTAATGAAAACTGAGAGCGTATACAGCTGGTAAATTGAGAAATGAGAGGTTGAAATAACGTGAGAACTAAAGAGAAATAAGAGTTGTTACTACTACTTAGTCGAATACTAAATTCTGTATTTGTACATCTACTTGAGAACTTAGGAAGAGCTTAAAATTTGAGCGCTAGATGGCGTTGTGTGACACCTGCGCTTTGTAAACGAGGGAGAAATGATTTCTATGTATTAATTTTTTTTAAATGAGGGAAAGAGAAGTGAAAAAAATTAAAAAGTTTTAAGGTTTGCATTTATTGACAGTCATGACGAGAACACAAGCTTACTTTTTCAGTGGACTAGTCAATAGTCACGATATTCCCTTCCCCGAGTGAATGCACTGCCTTTGCCTGGCCTTGGTGGTGTATAGAGGATATGGTCCAGATGTTGTCTGTGTCACCTTTTCTGCTGACCCCTAGCTGCTTCCAGTAGGGGAGAGCGAACCCCTATAGGAAAATATGAAAGCGTTTGTGAAACGCAGGCAAAAGCACGCACTTTTTTAGGAAGGGTGTGTTAAAGATCTAGGTGGCTTTTATTAACGATATATGGAATCTTTTCGTTTGTTTGAATCGTTTTTATTTAGCCTAGTCGATGTTCAGAAACTTTTTTTTTCCAATCCATTACTCGTTTATCTTTTTCTAGCATTTTCCAAGGTAATTCGCTTTTTAAATGTCAGGAATAATATCATAAATGAAACAAATATCTTAATTTACTTTTAAAGGCGATTAGTTAACCGAAATAGGCAACAATGATTCCGCAACAACATGAAATGGATTTCCCAAACCAATCACCTTCTGAGAAAAGTGATAATAGTGTAGCACTAATGGACTTTTTCACTTAGGGCAAAATGTTAAGCAAACGAAAGTGTGGCGTCAATTGAAATTTGGCACTTGCTGCCGCCATTTAAAAGGCAATCAAAGCAGTTGATTGAAGTTCACAGATAAGTTAGTCAACAATAAAAAATAGGTAACGAACTTACTGGTAATGAAACATTCAATAATGGTAATGAAAATCAAATAGCCTTCATGACAAAGTATCATTCCTAGTTGAAAAGTATTTTAATATAATTTAACCTGCAACGTTAATACCTGCAATGAAATATCAATTTCTTCCCTCAGGGTAGTCTTGATTAACAAAAAATAAATTCTGGATATCTTCCTGTCACGCTTGCTTAAAATTCGGACTCCAGTACCTGAAGCACGAATTCGTCCTTTTCTTCTTTCTTCACCGTCACCACTTGGTCTCCAGCACGACCTTCAATGGCCACCTTGACTTTCTTCTTCTCCTCTTCTGGTACCCCAGCGTTGGCTGCAAAGATGTTGGAAACAATGACGTTCCTTACTGGGCGTACCTAAGATGGTGGGTTTTCACGACATCGTGCTCCTGGTCTTCTTGAAGGTGGTGGTAGCAGTCTAAAGGATGATGGTCTAGTAGATGGTGGTGGAGTTGGATGCTTCAACGGGCCTCCTCTTCTTCAACAACTACTGCTGGCTGCCGTTGGTCTGCTGGTTTCTGAGATTCCAGACATCTGGCATAGTCTGCATTAACTTGCAAATTTGTTATTGCAGCAGCATCCTTTCTTGGAAGATATCTGATGGCGACTTTGTAAAAGCCTTTTTCATAGAAGGCCAGCTTCTCATCGATATGCACTCCAGGTGGTAAAGGTTGGTAATCCCTGGTAGGTGTTGGGTGCAATGGATGAGGCCGTTCCCCAAATTTGACTCGAGCATGAAACTCTCTTAGCCTCCTAATCTTGAATAAGTACTGCAAAGAGGTTTAGTAAAGGGGTCGTAACTTTTAACCTAAACCTAATTTACTCTCATCTTCTGATCTTCTTCGAAGGTGTTTGCTTAGAAAGCATTGTCTAAAGAGTACTGTGTAACAGAAATCTGACAGGGAACCAAAGGGAAATGTTAGTTAGGTAACAGATAGACCAACAAACTTACACTATAAAGGAACAGTGCGCTGAAAATTCCCCCAACACGTGATTGCTTACAATACGTGATCTACTGTAGTACTATGTAAATTGCGCCACTTAATTGGACGATATCGTCAATCTCAAATGGTTTCGAAGGACCATGAAAAGTATTTTAATATAATTTAACCTTTCACGTTAATAACTGCAATAAAATACCTTTGAGAAAAGAATGTAGGCAGTTTCTACCACTCCTTTTATTTGAGACTAACTTTGACACAAGAAAATGGCGCCGGCTTCTACAGGGAGAGAAATTCTAACAACGGCTATTGCCGATATCGACCACCAAGAAGGCTCAGCTTAGCAGCGCCCCTGGCGGCCTACACAAACTTCACAATTACAACAAAACTATAAATCAAGAATAGCAGGCTGTCTAAACGGGCCTACCAAATTTAGAGATCCTGTCTTCGAGTAGATTTTGGCAATCCGCAACACTAGTCCATGACTAAATATCCGTTCCGTAGTATCCCTAGTATCATGACTAAGTATCCGTCCCTATTTCAGATCTTTGAGGATAATGAGTCGACAAACCGAGAGGCAAGATTACATAACTAAATATTGGAGGAAGTCTTCGTTAGAAGAAGACACGTTGGTTTATATGCTTAAGCCATTGAATATGTCCGTTGACAAAATTCCAGGGCTGTATTCATTTTCAAGTTAGAAATTCACTATCCTATTTAAATTTTTATTGCCGGATTTGAATCGAAACTCTTTACCTGATAGTTCATTTAACGAATAATTCAAAATTTAATAGATGTCCCAGTGTTTTGAGAGCTAGATCATGTGTTAATCTCCCACATACTTAAATGCATGTGGTAGAGGAATTTTATAATTGATTAGGGTTTTTTTCAAAAAAACGGAAATTAATATTCCCAATTTACAAAAAGGCATTAAAGAAATATAAGCAACAACCTAAACCAAAAGTTATGGCAACAAAAAGAAGGACAATCCGTTAAAAAACGTCAGCATATTTATTATCAAAGTATGTGCTAACTTTATTTTCTGATGAGAAATTTAAGGTTTCGATTATTACGTATTAGATACGTCAAAGTCAAAGACAATGGTGCTCTTTTAAAGGAAAGCATGTTGAGAAGGAAACATCATTCGCCCAACCAAACATCAATGCAATCAAATCAATTAATTATTTGATTTCCTTCGTTTTTATAGTTGTTACAACTGAATGCCTTAGTGGCATGGTGAACCACAAAGCTTTGAAAGCCGGGGCTACCTTGTCAGTCTCCAAACGTCAAAATCCTTCTCCTCATATTTTCTTTTCTTTTCTTTTTTTTAAGATCGAAGGATCAGCTATAGCTTCCAATTCTGAAGAACCCAATACTTCCTTGAGCTTTTTTCGTAATTGCTGTATAGCATTTCCCTTATATTCCATGACAACTAATAAGCAGTTTAACGGTAGTTATAGGTGTCTTTTTCTTAAACAAAAATATACCTAATGAGTTTTTCTTGATATTATGACTTGAATGGTTTACTGGAGCTTGGTCCACGTCTTCCAGGAACTTATCATTTGAATCCTCCTGGCCCCCTTGAATCCACATGTATACATGGTTAATTTAAAATAAATTAACAATATATACCTGTATCCGCACCTGGTTGTTGCTTACGTTGAATTTTGATCATTTGTTGATCTCTGTTGATTGGACAGTTTGTTGGTTTTGTTGCTTTAGTTGCTGTTTTGGATTTTGGTCTTCTTCTTAGTATTTTTCTTTGCAATCCATACGAAAGTGCCAAAATTAACTTGGCGATTCGTTTGGCTTGTTTTTTTACATTTCAATGTGTGACTTTTCTTGGCTTACTAGTGGCTCTTTCCTCTATTTGTTGAAACATTTCCTCCTCATTCTGCGGCTTTGCTTTACGATCCTTACCGATCATTTCGGAATTAAACCTACTTGTTTAAGCGACAGATTAAATGAAAGGCAGAACATGATTTACGTTAAATTGTTTAAATATAATTTTTCTAGAATCAAGAGTCGACTTGTCAATTCAAACGTAGCAATGGGATAGTTCAGGCGGGAATGAGCTAAAAAACCCTCTAACACGAAACACGAGTTGTGGCTATCAGCTGGTAATATCGCTAGTATTGCCGTGCCACATCCGAGCTCACTCCCACCTGAGCTGCACGACTGCAACCCGCGTTGTGTTTACATTCTTACCGATAAAAAATTCTCTCAGAATCAGACGGTGGTGAAAGTAGTGGAAAAAGACAAGACAAGGCAAGGGGGAGAAGTAGATGAAGCTTTGGCAGAAAAGAAAGTAGCCTACAGTTCCAGAATTTGAGTGTGTCCTACACCACGCGCCATCCCTATCTCCACGCCATGGGGACTTACCGCTTAGCATGGTTAGAGCAATTAGGGGCCAAAGCGTGATGAAATAGTGCGTACACCACTCGCCACGTACATGTCACAATTGCGGCAAGTCAAAGTTGCAGCTCATTATATTTTCATTTCTATCTTCAGGCAAAATTAGTTGTGAAAACTATTTAAATCTAAATCAAGGTGCAAGGCCAAAAACGGCCAGGATATTAAATATGAGGACAAACAGCTCTTAGACTATCTCCTCATCAGGATAAAAGCCCTTCTACCTACGAGCACCTGCGGGTAAACAATATCATTTCTCTTCCATACAAAGATACGCTTAGAAAGCTAAGTAATTGCTTGTAAAACAGCTAAATTTGGATTCAACGAATTTCCCCCAGAGTGCATCAAGATGAATTTACCAATTTTCTAAAGATACAGGTCGCTCATGTGCGATGTCCATCCATGCGATGTCCATCCAACAGGACATCAATTTTGATAAAAATTTGTTTCAGTTCAAAGAAATTACTTACCTGTATGGTAGCTCAGCAGTGTGTGCCAAAGAGAAAAAAAAATTCCAATTCTACATGGACGCAAAATGATGAAGCTGAATGTACACAAGACTCTCCTACTCCTATAATCAGCCACACATTCAAAACGTGCAACTCAGCCACATCTTCACAACATTCACCTGAACGGTATAATTCCACGTTTTTAAAACATTCATCTCAACCACCTAATTAAACATTTACTTGTTTTCTGTGCAGCTATCTTTTCAGAACATTCAACTCAGTCACACCTTCCCCACGTCCGGCTCAGCCATTGCGACCGCAGATGGTCCTAGATCGTCCAGATGGCCTAGGTCAGGAGATGAATTCCGAAACATTGGGGATCATTTCCGTGTGGATGCCCCTCCGTGCATTTCTGGGATATTCGGGAATGTGTACCCCCTGCGGAATATGACGCATGCATATGATGGTAAAAGCACGTGATTATGTGAAACTTTTCTGTTGAAAGAAAAATTCGCTAGGTTCACATTCAATGGGTCAGGAAACTGCTGAGAACCAGCTGAGGTACCTGGTTAACTTTGTAGGGGTACGGTAGCTTCTGTAGAAAATAGTACCCATACATTACGGTTGATCATGCACTGTTGCAAATCAAGTTACGGCAACAAGTTCCTTCTCTCAATATTTTTTCCTCGAAGAATGTTTTTCAAGATCTAAAAAAATTATTTTTATTCAACCATTTCTATTTTCAAGCAGATTCTGTCGAAACGAGTATGATGATTATTGCTTCCGTAGAAACAAAATGTCAATGAAATGAATTACATATGTGAAATACTGTGTTTTATCCAGAAAATATGGCGTTGTCGTAAATAAATTACAGTTACCAATCTAACCAAAAATGAAAAAGAAGCAATATTTTAAAATGGAATGCGTAATTTACTATTGCTAGACCACATTTATATTTATTCGGGCATTTACAGTGGAGTGGTAGTAACCTAGATTTTCCTTTTCCTGTCCAGAATATCCAGTTTCCTTACCAGGGCCTCCCTTAAGGGTGTGCAAGGTGTGCGGCTGCACCCTTGACTTTTTCTGAGGGGCGGCACTTGAGGAAAAAATTAAGAAAAAAAAATCTTTTTTTAGATTTTTCAACTTTTTTTTATTAAATGAAAGTTTGAGTAGTTTTCGGGTTAGGTATTTTGATTTTTTGACGAATTCTTATAGTGTCAATGTAACTCACTAGATGGATAATATGTTTTGTAGTTCAAGCAGACTATCTTAAAAGTCCAAGTTTGAGTTTGAATTGGTTAAGTCACGACTCAGGTACGTATTTATATTTTACTTAGATTTAAGCATTTAACATGTATAATTCTGAATTTTAGTTGTTTGTACAAGAATATTTTACTCTAAACCTTTAGCTTTAAGAATTGCTATGAGTGATCAGCAAGTGAAAAAGAGACTTCGGCAATCAGGTTCGCAATATCGATTGCAGAAGCAAAGACGAAGTGAAGAAAATTCTAAGCAAGGGTCAGCTCTTTTACAGTTTTTAAAACCGGAAAACAGTGAGTTACTACTTTTTTCATATTTTTTTTTATTCGTTGAGAAGTTAATAAAAAGAAATACTGTCAGTCATTGGTATCATTTCTCATCATATTCTTTAAATATAGTATTTCATTTTTATATCCTTCACAAAAACGCGTGCTGACGCATTTGCACCTAGCAACAAACATCGCCAAATTCAACTTTATCTGCTCTCTTGTTCTGTGGCATGATGTTCTTTTTGAAATTAATGTTACTAGTAAAATTCTTCAACGAGTGGAAACAGATTTGTCGCAAGCCACAAAACATCTGGATCGAACAAAACAGTTTCTCGTCAATCTAAGATCCGACGAGGGCTTCGCTGGAGTTATCGCTACTGGTAAAGAACTTGCAGAAGAAATAGAAGTTGAGCCAAATTTTCCATCTGAACCAACAGTCCGAGTTCGTCGAACTCGTCGTCAATTCAATTATGAATCAAGAGATGAACCGATTTTGGATCCAATGGCTAAGTTTCGGACGGAAATATTTTTTTACGTGATTGACACTGCCATTTATTCAGTCGTTGAAAGGTTTGATTTGTTAAATGAACACAATTCTCTTTTCCGTTTTCTATACGATATTCCAACTATTCAGAAACTTGACGATTACCAATTGAAAACATGTTGTACTGCCTTAAATAACGCATTGTCCGTCGGAGAAAAATGCGACATTTCTCCAGATGATCTTTTTATCGAATTGCGATCTCTCTCCCATCGATTTCCTTTACCAAGCGAAGACGGAAAAATAGTTGATTCTAGTCCTCTTGCTGCCTTGACCTTTATCGTTCAAAATGGATTGTCGTCAGTTTATCCTAATACTGTGATTGCATTACGAATTTTGCTGACCCTTCCAGTTTCTGTTGCGCAAGGAGAAGGAAGTTTTCCAAATTGAAACTAATAAAAACATATCTTCGCTCATTAATGGGACAAGAAAAACTAGATGGGTTAGCAATGATTTCAATCGAAAGAGAAATTGTCGAAAATATTGATCTCAATGAAGCGATTGAGGAATTTGCCCAAAAAAAATCGCGTAAAGTCCCGATCTAAGTCTCACTATTCGATTTGCAATTCAATTTGCAAGATATTCTCGTGTCTCGTCATTTATCAGCAATCTTGTATCGTGTATGATTTTAAGTGATACTGTTATTTATCCAGAAATATAACTAATCCAGATGTTAACTAAAGCTTATGTTAAAATCAACTATATGTTTTCGTATTGTGGCGCCAATGTACTTTGGCGCTTAGTATCAGATGCTAAGTGGCCTAAAAATGTGCGATGTCAATGGACTTTGCCAATCTGGCCGGATGTCAGAGGCCTTAAGAGCCCGTCTGCGGCCGGCTAAAGGGGCAGTCCAGTGTAGTAAGTCTGTGTAGCTGTAAGCTGTGCTATTGCTGTTGTCGTGTAGTGCTGTCGTGTAGAGCTGTAACTTGTCTACGAATAAATAAACCCAGTGAAACTGTTACAGTATATAAATTTTTTTAAGGGGCGGCAAAGCCGGAAAAAAAATTTGCACTCCTGTCATTTTAGGGTCGGGAGGCCCTGTTCCTTACTATTTGCTGAACGTCTTTTCCCTTGTTAAAATCACATTATTGTTGTTCCAAGGAGGCAACTACATAATTCACACCAGTGCCAGAGTGTTGTCTTCAATCAGTCAGAAAACAGAGAGCATAAGGAGAAATCTCCTCTGTAAGTGACATTGAAAAATCATTTCAGCGAAAACAGTCATCTTAAAAATATAACAATTCACTGCACACGAGACTACATTACTTTCTGTTGGTCAGTATTCCGCCCATTTCGTTTGTCGAGCACAGAAACTGAAGTTATAGATGTCCTTTTGAGAAGAAAAGTCTGGGAAGTATCATAATGTTCCATAGTAGAACGCTTTGGTGCTGGATACATCAAACAGTTCCCTTTGTTATTTTAAGCTTATCTAAAAGAAGTAATAGTAAATAGGGAATTCACAATTAATAGAAAAAAAGAACTCAGTACCATGCCTATTTGTCTTATGACTTCCTTTTGCCAGTCCGGGGCAGTGTTTAGAAGTCTTCTGCCAATAAAAATATCTATTCATAATCCTCGAATTTCACAAAACAAGCATTAAATCCGTACCTGGTGTTAAAAAAGTATTTCTGCAGTGCTCCACACTTCAATTTCCAAGTTACGTGCGGATGAAATACCCAGAGAAGCGTTGTACCCTTCACAATATCTAATTCGTCAAAATGACAACTGCTGCAAGGCCCTTAAAGAAATTGACAAGGTTGTTGGAATGTATGCTTGGAATGCATCCATTGATTCTTTGAGAACTTGAAAAAAAGTGATTTTTTTGTTTTCCATATCATTTTCTTGATGTATGTTACGGCAAGCCTTAAGTACACATCTGTTCCTCAACGCAATCCTCCTCTCCAACCTCAAGCGAAGGTGGAAATCCAGATTGGCTGATAAAGTAGCCACTAGCCACTAGCCAGACGACCCTTCGAAGATCGCCTCTGGGTCTCCCTTTCCCGAGAAGAAAGCACGAACGAAGATTTGTATAGTGAAGCCCAACAATTTTTCTATTTCATATCAGGAATCAAACAACGGCCTCCGGTGCCTTAACCGGAACCTCTTGTTGAGGAAAACAAACAACGGTTGCCTAACCCTGTTCCCTGACTATCGCCAGGGTTGTTCCTAAACAGCAGTAGGTCAGTGCTTAACACAAAACGTCACATGGAAGATAACTGTAAAAGTCTTTTCTCTCTTCTGTTGAATCCGTTGACCAAGATAGAGACCGAGTATGCCGAAACAGCTGCGGAAAATGAGCATATCCTCATGGCCAAGTTTTTCGACATCAAGTATCAGTCAGGCCAAAGTATGATGGCGTTCATAGCGTCTGTCGAACAAATAGCTGCTCAGCTGCGGGACATGAAAACTCCAGTATCAGAACTTCAAATGATGGCAAAAATCATGATGTCTCTTCCCCAAAGTTATAGGCACTTTGTGTCCGCCTGGGATAGTGTGCCGGCGTCAGAAAAGACTTTAAAACTACTGACCGCCAGGTTGGTAAAAGAAGAAAAGATGAATAAACTTTATGATCAAGCAGATGCAACCACAACCACAACTGAATCTGGCTTCCTGTCACATCATTCAAAAGCACTTGCTACCACAAGCTCTCACTATTCACCAAGCTTGAGCAAGAATTTTCATAGTCGCCCGCTGAGAAGCAGAGGCAGTTTTCGTGGTAGAGGGAACTATCGCGGAGGAAGAGAGAGCA
This sequence comes from Daphnia sinensis, assembly GCA_013167095.2. Lineage (NCBI taxonomy): Eukaryota > Metazoa > Arthropoda > Branchiopoda > Diplostraca > Daphniidae > Daphnia > Daphnia sinensis. The sequence goes on along the minus strand of CM023190.1, from coordinate 233,897 downwards.
ATCGATCTTGGTCGGTGTGCTTCTACTGTAATCTACCTGGCCACACAATTGCAAATTGTCGCAAACGGATAAGGGAAGAAAGACCAAAAAATGAAGAACACGATTTTGGCTACACGACTTCTATTGATTTCCCTGCTCGACGATCCTTTGACTGGTTCGCAGATTCTGGGGCCACCAGACACATGACTGACCAGGCATGTATTTTTTCCAACTTTGAGCCAATTGAGCATGGCGCCTGGTCAGTAACAGGTATTGGTGGCACCAGATTGGCTGTTCAAGGCAAAGGAGACGTTCAAGTCACTTCCTATGTGGACAACAAAGTACTAAGAGGCATCATAAGAGAAGTTTTGTTCGTACCTGGATTGGGAGCCAACTTATTTTCCATTGGGTCTGCTACAGATGCAGGCTCCGAAGTCAACTTCACTAGTGACACAGTGTCCTTTGTTCGAAACGGATTAATAGAAGTCGAAGGGAAACGTGTTGGCAACACACTTTACCATCTGAATCTTCGTGCCCAAGATGTTCAGAAGACAGAACTGGCAACAATAGCAAAATCAAAATCTCAGCCAATCTGTATCTGGCATCAGAGATTAGCACATGTTAATTATCGGACAGTACAAAAGATGGTCTCTCTCAAAAGCGTCGATGGGCTCCTCTTGGATAACGATGAAAGCATACCATCTGCACCATGTGAGGGATGCCTACTGGGTAAAATGCACCGTTTGCCATTCAAAACCGGGCGCTGCAGAGCCGTTAGAGTCGGGCAACTTATTCACACTGATGTTTGTGGACCAATGGAGGTTGCCACACATTGCGGTGCCAAATATTTCTTGGTGTTCAAAGATGATTATAGCAACTTTTGTGTCACAAAGTTACTTTACGCAAAATCTCAAGTCTTTGAATTTCTTAAGAACTTTGTTGCTGAACTTGAACGCAAAACAGGAAAACAAGTAACAACCGTCCGGTCAGACAACGGAGGGGAATACGTTGGGAAGGACATTGAAAAATGGCTATCTGACGTTGGAATACGACACGAAAAGAGCGCGCCATATACTCCTCAACAAAATGGGGTTGTTGAAAGGTCTAACAGAACCTTAATGGAAGCTGCCAGAAGCCAAATTCACGCCATGAGTGTTGATCTTAAACTGTGGGGGGAAGCTCTGATGCATACGACTTACGTCCTCAACCGTACCTTGACTAGTAGCTCCAACAAAACTCCTTTCGAAATCTGGTTCAACAGGAAACCAGATGTATCACATCTTCGGGTGTTCGGCTCCTGTGCTTTTGTTCATGTTCCGAATGCACTAAGACGGAAACTGGACGCGAAAGCAAGGAAATGCTTACTAGTGGGGTATTGTGAAGATTCCAAAGCCTACCGACTATGGAACCCTGCCACCAGGAAGGTCATCATAAGCCGAGATATAGTCTGTCATGAAGGTTCCAAAAGTCACAATTCAAATCCAATAAATTCTCAGCTTTTACATTATTATCCAGACCTATATGAACCAGTCACACACAGTCAAGGAGCCGCTGAACTGATGGAGTTACCCACCGAAGAGGCAGCAACAGAGACCTTAGATGATCAGCAAATCCTGAGCGTACCAAGTACTGAAGACACGCATGAGGGAGAAGGTGATCAAGGAGCAGAACTACCAGAGGAAGATTCGTTCCATGGGTGGGAAAATCGAGAACCAGCTCTGCAGGAAAATCAAGTACCAGCTCTGCGTCGGTCTACAAGGGTTCCAGTCCCAACAGAGAGATACAGGCAATTCATGGGTATGACAGCCACGACTTATCAAAACATCACTAACAAACAGGAACCAGCAACTTTACAAGAGGCGTTATCACCCGCGGATAAAAACAGGTGGGAAGAGGCCATTAAAGAAGAAATGGAGGCTATGATCAAAAACGAGACCTGGGAACTGACCAAGCTACCATCAAATCGGACGGTTGTTAAAAACTGCTGGGTTTTCAAAGTCAACCCGGGTCACAAGGACGTCCCTGAGCGGTTCAAAGCCCGCCTTGTCGCGAAAGGCTACACACAAAATTACGGGATAGACTACGAGGAAACTTACGCCCCCGTGGTGAAACAAGGCACCCTACGGATGATGTTGGCGATCGCAGCAGATCATGATCTCGAAATGATGCAGTTGGATGTAAAAACCGCGTTTTTGAACGGAGAACTTGAAGAAGAAGTATTTATGGAGCAGCCGGAAGGCTTTGTGATCCCAGGTAGAGAAAGTGAAGTCTGCCGTCTAAGAAAATCTATCTATGGCCTTAAGCAAGCCCCTCGGTGTTGGAATAGGAAATTCAATGAGTTTCTAGTCAAATTTGGACTAACTCGCTCGGCCTATGACCCTTGCATCTACCACCGTCGTCAAGGGGAGGTGTTAACTCTTGTAGCAATATTCGTTGACGACGGCCTTATCTGTAGTAATCAAAAGGAATCGCTTGATAATATCATCCAACACCTAAGTGGAGAATTTGAAATGAGGATCCTAACAGCTGATCGTTTCCTAGGTTTAGACATCGTCAGAGATCGGAGCAAGCATCAAATCACTCTTACACAGAGTCACTACATCAGTGGGATCCTGCGGAAATTTAACATGGCCCACTGCAATCCCAAACTGACCCTAGCTGAACCAGGAACTCCACTAAGTACCGACATGCGCCCTCAAAATACGGAGGAGGTAGAAGCGATGGGTAAAATTCCCTATCGGGAAGCTGTTGGCTCGTTAATGTACCTTATGGTCATGACACGCCCTGACATCGCGTTTGCCGTCAGTCGAGTGGCTCAATACTGTGAGAACCCGGGCTTACAACACTGGAACGCTGTGAAAAGGATTTTATCCTATCTCTCTGGCACCATTCGTCACGGTATCTGCTTTGGCAGAAGTGGCCCCTCTACACTTACTGGATTCACCGACGCTGATTACGCTGGCGACGTCGACAAGCGTCGATCAACGACTGGCTATGTTTTTTTATTGAACGGTGGGCCTCTCGTCTGGTCAAGTCGTCGCCAATCCTGTACGGCTCTTTCTACGACCGAAGCCGAGTTCATCGCAGCGTGTGAAGCATCCAAGGAAGCTACATGGCTGTCGCGACTTCATTCAGAGATCTCTGGAACAACTCACAAAACTGTCCCACTAATGAGCGACAATCAATCCGCCATCAGATTAGTCCGAAACCCCGAGTTCCATCAGAGAACTAAGCATATAGATGTCAAGTACAATTTCGTAAGGGAGCAACAAAGTAATCTTGTGATTGATGTTCAGTTTGTAGGAACAGACAACCAACTTGCTGATATACTAACCAAAGCTCTACCAACTCCCCGATTCCAAAGACTACGGAGTCTGATAGGCGTCGCTGAATCGACGGATGAACCTGTTGTTTGAGGGGAGGTGTTGAGGAAAACAAACAACGGTTGCCTAACCCTGTTCCCTGACTATCGCCAGGGTTGTTCCTAAACAGCAGTAGCTCAGTGCTTAACACAAAACGTCACATGGAAGATAACTGTAAAAGTCTTTTCTCTCTTCTGTTGAATCCGTTGGACTGAACAAACGTACACTCTGTTCTCTGTACTTTGTGTGGAATTTAATAGAGTGAAGTCTGTTACGGTAAATTCTGCAATGATGTCTATTGAAATTTTATTAATCACTTCAACACCTCTATATATAGGTGCCATCAATATCTTCGAAAGTACGCACAAGCAGCTAGCAAAATTTTTTGAGCAAGGAATGCTTCCAAGCCTCAGCTCAACATTTCCAACTTTCGCTTAAAAAAGCACACCCCCTGAGGATTTCAAAAATGAACTGACCTGTTATTTGCCACGAAGAAAGAAACACCAAGGAGTTGACATTTTCAATTCTGCCCTGTCGTGACCATCACTATCTCTATATCTCTATCTCTATATCACTATCTCTAACGTACCTACTTCAAAAACAACAAAATTTTCGTTACCCCGGCAGTTGGTGACTTTCAACATTTAAATCGATGTTCGGATTTTGCGCAGGATACTGTACATTACTTCATCCGCTCTAAGTCTTATCTAGGGTCATTAATGATCAACCGACGTCATAACCACTAAGACATGGATGCCCAACTTAATTTGATTTCAAAATACTGTCCTTCCACAACGCCGATAATGTTCCAAATCCTGTTTATACATCCTTAAACTATATTATTGGGTGCATAAGTATTCATTATAATAGTTATTATTATTATAAATATCGTATAAGTTTTTTTTGTTGTATTGTAAGACAATGTTATTTTTAATCAAAATGAAAAATAAATTCAACCTTGCTAGTGTTGTGGATGTGGAATTGGTGCTTATAGCACTTTGTTTTTGCCTATTGAACATTTGTTCGTGATAAAAAAATGTGAAAAAAATTTTGTGACCCGGAATCGCCAAAATCGGTCCCGCTTTTAAAGTAAATGGATTTGTACACTTAGAAGTATTTTTGTTCTGCCCAATGGATCAAACGAAATAACAATGTCCCTACACTAAAATTTAAAATTATTTGAAATAAAATGAAATTGTTGTTATTCGGGATAAATTATTTTGCTTATGATATACTGTATATTAGGTTATTACGTACATATTTTTACTTTCATATCAAGTTGAAGTCGTCTGCCTAAGAAACTTGATAAGGGGAAAATGTGAAACACAAATATCGAAACGCGCTCAACAGATGTAAAAGAGAGCCCGGACAACCAATAAGGAACTTTGCGCATCGGATTCAAAACCTTGGAAGGGGAGCTTGTTAACGTTGTACTACGTTTGCCATTGTTTCCTCTTACTGTTCATTGATTTCTGGGTACAATAATTGAGATTAGTTCAGAGGAGTAGACATTTTTTATTTGTTTACATTGTCACTTCCATCTATCATTCTACTTTTTAGCAGACTTATAAAAAAATTTTACTGTGAAATTTTAAGACACGTAACGTGGTATTTTACAACTGGGAGTCATCTGGATGTAACCACTCATCCTTGACCGCAAAGAGTTTTTAACAATGGTTTTGAGTAAGCAAGAGAGGGATTTAGCCAGATAACATTTTAAGATATTCCTAATCTTCAAGGTACAGGACAGGATGACATTTTTGGCCCAACATACCCAGCAAAACCTTTATAGGAAGCGGCTTAAGGATGATAAGTTGCTTATACACAAAATGGATTTGCCCTTTTGTGCCTTTACCTGAGTCCTGATAGCATATTTGGGTCCAGCAAAGGAGAAAAAAGATGATATGATGATAAATAGCAAAGTAGACATTGAATTTGATAATGTGAAAGCAACGTGTGAAAAAGTAAATAGAATTAATTTTCGAATTTAACAACGCCAGTTATATTATTCTTTGCATAGACTCTACATTTTATGTTACCTTTAAAATGCATGCCTTGAGGAAAACTCCAAAACGAATGGAAATTAAACCTGAAAAATTGAAATTTTAGATTCGACTGAGTGTCAAAATTTTTTCAGAATTCAGTTTACGTCTTTATTTCGGAGTCCTAATAAAATATTAGCGATTAATAAATGCTTATTTATAGTTATGTTATTAGGTTTTTTATTTTGTTTTCTATTGGTAGGGAGACTGGACCCATCTTAGACACTCCCGCCATTTCCCAAATATGTTGAACAGTTGTAGCCAGATGTTTAAAAAAATAAACACAAAATTTCAATCTTACCTCCATGCACCTCCCGTATTTTTATTACATTTTTTGTTTTTAAAGTTACCCACAATACTAGTTTTAAATTTTCGCAAAAGCAAGCTAATTTTTTTTAGAAATACGCCAATTAGCGTATTCATTCGCAATTGCTAAGGAAATTGGTAACAGTTCACCTGGTGGGAAAGGAGGTCAAGAAAATGGACAACATCTGCCAATTACTCCTCCTCATAACACTAGCCCTGGCCGCATTGTTCGTCGAAAAATAATAAACAATGCTTAAATTAGACATTTCTCAAAAGTTTTGGAATCAAACATAGCTACCTTTGTAATAATTTAATTCTGTTCTCAGAGACGTAGGTGGAATTATCTTGTTTTGTCCATGTTTGCACGTCTCTCTTTATGTTTGCATGACACTTTTTACATTTCTGTAAAATAATTAACATAATTTTCATAAACAAAAAAAATTTTGGGCAAGAAGTTGTTTGTACTTTTCGCGGTCTAGATATATGAAATTCAATAGACTTAAGTAACAATTTTCACTTTTCTTGAAGCTTTTTTGTGTCTGAATATATTTTTTTTAAATTATACAGAAATGGATAGCCCTTCCCAAGAGCTATCATTTCTGTAAAGTTTATTATTTTGGCCTTGTAGTTTTCCCGCGATAAATTCCGTTTCATTTTTCCCGAAATATTACGTATTATTATTGCCCCTGAACTTTTAAGGGGCAATAGACATTCTGGCTATTACTCCTCAAAAGTTGAGGGGCAATAGGTGCGACCATTTTTCAATTGCGTATTCCGATTTCGGGCCAGCCGGATGCATTCCTAGTCAACCTTAAGTTTGGCTGGGCGAAGGAAATAAACAATTGTCTATACTGGCAAAGTTTCCCTTTTCATTAAAGCCTTTCCATTGACAGATGGCGTCTGGGCGTTGGGCGCCTCCACTTTGTCCACAGTTAAATGAGAACGTGGACCCCGTAAACTGCGTGCTTTTAGCTGTGGAATAGCACGGATAAAGCGTAATGATGGGATGGATCTTTTTTTTCCAGCTGATCCATTGCATTGGGGACATCTGGCCCCCTTTCTATCAGAGTAAACCCAACGCAATATGCAAGCTTGCCCAAAAAAGTGTCCACATTTTAAAGATACAACTCGGACGTACTGGTATGAATTTCCAACGGCCGCCATTTCTTTTCCAGGACGTAATTTGGTAACAAGTAGCTGGGTGGTTGCTGAACCCAGCTTCTTCAAAACAAAAACTACGTATATTCCAGCGATTTTGTCCGTAAACAATAACCCGGCAGAACACTTGATTTTTCCGTGACCGTCCTTGTCCTGAATTATTAGCGCCCAAAATCTGGATTGAGCGCCTAGCTTCGATGAATTCAGACCGTCAGGCGTAGATATCGCTACCGCAGTGTATTAACTTCACATTTTCCCGTGCTCAAAATGCCATTTGTTTTGCCTTCTTTCATTCACACTCAATAAAATCACGTTTCAATGTCGAATTGTTTTTCTTATCAACACACTTTGATCTATTTTCGACTACAAAAAACCTACCAACACACAATCTCCGAAACACACTACACGTCGTCGACAATATGCCCATGCACGTAACACTACACGGTTACCTCCGATCTTCTTCATCTACGGAAAAAAAACATCGCAAAACCAGTTCAGTCAATTAGTGAACTAGAATATCTGGTGATTCTTCACATGACCCAACCAAACCGTTCCGAACTCACAAACAATTTTCTTTCTTAATTGAAACATTGATTGAAGACAAATTGTTTCGATGGCAATCCCTTTGTTTCACATAATCTAAAAAAAACATTCAAATTTGTCTTCTTTTAAGGAAACAGCGAGCTACGTTAATTTTTTTAATTGAACAAAGCGATCAAATAGGGTTGAAAAAAAGTTAACCTTACACACAACAAAGCCTTACAATGTACTGTACAGCAAAACAAACCTAACGAACGTGGCCATGGCATCATGTGCATTTTTCAACGTCGATACCATCGTATAATAGTTGAAAGGTGCGTCTACTGTTTAAGGATTCCCTATCTGCCAAAGCATGGTCTATAAACTGGAGGTCTATGGACTGTCGTCTGCTAGACCCAATTTTAGCGATTCGTCTGCTAATTCTTGAAGAAAAAATCGGGGCATCCACTAGAAGCGCTGACTGTCCGCATCAGTCATTACATTACATTGCTAAGCCCGCGGAAAGTAAGTAAAATTAGCTTAAAAAATTTTGTTTCAACTGAATTTTTTTATTAGAACTGTATACGTTACACTGTGTAAATCGATACACTGTATTGCACATTAGCAAACATATTACGCAGCCAATTTTGACATTTTGCGGTGTTTTTGTTTTTCTTTAAATTTTTGCCTCATTCTTTAAGCTAACGGCAAAGGTTAATATTATTATATTAAATATAATTTTGCTCTAATCATACAATATATCTAAATATACTAGATATTCTCGCATTCAGTTGCAAAAGCTTTTGAATTTTACCGTGTGCTTTCAAACATACCGAGCCAACTCAAACAATGTGCCAGGTGCTTAACGATGCCTTTGACGTTTTAAACGGAAGACGGGAAGACAATACAGATACAGAATAACCCTAGGCAACTGGAAAAAAACAAGAAACATCTGGTTGACAAGAAAATTGTTGGTGACGGCCTTAGTCTTCTTCCCATATGCTGCAAGGAGCATCGAGCTGAAGTTATAAATTTTCTTATCTATGAAAGATATCAGGCTTATCTTTCATAGATAAGAAAAGATATAACTTCAGCTCGAGCAGTACGTTGCATTCCGCTATCACATCGAATCCAAGCGCTTAAAGAATGAGGCAAAAATTGAAAGAAAAGCAACAAAAACATCGCAAAATGTCAAAATTAGTTGTGTAATATGTTTGCTAATGTGCAATACAGTGTATCGATTTACACAGTGTAACGTATACAGTTCTAATACAAAAATTCAGTTGAAACGAAATTTTTTAAGCAAATTTTACTTACTTTCCGCGGGCTTAGCAATGTAATGTAATGACTGATGCGGACAGTCAGCGCCTCTAGTGGATGCCCGGATTTTTGTTTCAAAAATTAGCAGACAACATTAGGAGCAGACGACAGTCCGTAGACCTCCAGTTTATAGACCATGGCCAAAGTGTCGCGTTTTCCAGGAAGGTAGGCGGCAGCACCTGTCCGCAGTAGTCCGACCTAACACGGAAGGTATAGGGAAAAAGTGGGTTTTTTGCTTTTTTAGGGAATATGTTATTTAGTTGCAACCACTATTATTTTTATTTTCATAGGCAACAATATAATAAGTATAGCTCATTTTTCAGAAATGTATTTATCCTAAAGGAAAAAATTCTAGAATTTTTCGAAAATGCTAGAAAAGGGGGGAAATTTGGCGCACTGTCAAAAAAAGGATGCTGTTTAGTAGTGTTTTATTATTTTTTTTTTTACTTTTAGTGTCACTGGTGTTTTTTTTAATCTTCTTTCGTCCAAACAAGAGGATTTAGGTCATTTTCGCACCAGTAAAAGGACAAACTTTTAAAAATAAAAAACAAAAACAAAACAAAAAACTGCTAAACAGCATCCTTTTTCTAAATTTCCCTCCCTTTCCAACATTTTCAAACAATTCTAGAATTTTTCCCTTTAAGAATAAGACATTTCTGAAAAATGAACTATACTTCTAATATTGTTGTCTATGAAAATAAAAATAATTATGGCTGTAACTAAATAACATATTCCCTAAAAAAGCAAAAAACCAACTTTTCCCCTATACCTTCCGTGTTAGGTCGGACTACTGCGGACAAGTGCTGCCGTCTACGTTCCTGAAAAACGCGACACTTTTGCGGGATAGGAGTAAACCTACCTCTAAACTATTATACCATGGTCGATACTGTGTCTCGGGTTTTCCAACATTTAAAAAAGAAAAAAAAATTCTCAGAACAATGTTGTTGTTATGGATTTTTCGTGTTCAACTCCATTACTATGAAAAGAGGGAACCTGTAGATTCTCAGTATTGCTACGCCACATTGCGATGAGCATTACGGGCAGTGTCTAGAACAACGTTATCGTCTTCGTCACTTGTTGAGTAATTTTGCGCGGACATGTTTCTGCGTTCGTTGCCGGCATTCCGAAAAAAAGATGGCTTCACCAACACTTCACAATACAGTAACACATGACCAAAAACGCCCTTCGGGAACCTCTCCAAGGAGCCGCGGCGCATTGGTACTAGTTCAGGTAACAGGTGCAAGGTGAACATTTCCGCTTAAAGTTTTGTTTTTAATCAATAGATGGCGTGAAGACTCTTCCGTCCCAACCACCCCAAAGGACGAAGGAGATAACCGTACTGCAAGCGTTCTGTTTGCTGATTGCTGTTATAAAAATCCTTTATCTAGTGGACGCAAAAAAAAACCGCAAGGCCTTTATTTTCGAATCGACAATCGTAACGACGAGAGTGCATAAGCGCCTAAGCGGCATAAGAGAGCTTTGCATTTTGATCAGCGAAAGATCAGTTCAGATTCGTGTTCGTGATGGCTACCGGAAGATTAATTTCTGTTTCACGATTTGTTACATTCGGCAAGAGAAGCTGGCTTGGTAAGTAATTTCTTTTATATCATTCTCAATATTTTCCAAAATGTTATTTTGTACATGTGTATTTAGTATCTTCTTGCTCCCAGCATAAATCTGCTACCAGCTATACCAATCAGACAAGCATGCTTCCTGACATAACTTTTGTTTCCATTTTGTATATAATGCCTTTGTGAAATTGTATGCATTTGTAATGATTTTTTGTTGCAGGTAAGCTTTCTTCGTGTCAGTTTTCAACATCAAGAAGAGTTGATGGCCATATTCACACCAGGTATGAAGTTAAAAATGGTATTGCTGTGGTCAAACTTGATTCCCCAAACTCCAAAGTCAATACACTCAATGTTGAAACAATGACTGAGGTTAAAGAGATCTTGGATGTCATTACTAAAGATGCAAATATCCGTGCAACTGTTTTGATGTCAGGTATTGATTTAGCTACATTTTCAGTTTTCAGTTACCTAAATAAACTTTAAATTGTACAGGAAAACCAGGTTGTTTTATTGCAGGTGCTGATATCTCAATGCTTCAGAAATGTAAAACAGCAGAAGAAGCTTCCAAGTTATCTAAAGGTTTGAAACATTTCAACTAGATATCAACCATTTGCTCTTTAAAAAATTTACTATTCAACTTTATTGTTTATTTTAGCTTGCCAAGATTTACTGCTGGAAGTGGAACACAGTAAAAAACCTGTTGTGGCTGCCATAATGGGTTCCTGTTTAGGTGGAGGACTTGAGGTTAGTAAAAATTGTGATATGTGAACCAAAGGTTGATTTCTTAACATAAATTATTGATATTTAGGTTGCCATGGCATGTCATTATCGTATTGCTGTTACCGAGAGTAAGACAGTTATGGGATTACCTGAAGTACTTTTAGGTCTGCTTCCTGGTGGCGGGGGTACACAACGCTTTTTGCAGTTAACATCCCTCCCAGCTACTCTGGATATGATCCTAACTGGGAAAAGTGTTAAGGCAGACAAAGCTAAGAAGTTGGGTCTAGTTGATCTAACTGTACAACCTTTGGGCCCAGGATTGGATAAACCTGATCAACAGTAAATTTTGTCAAAAATCTTTGCTACTTGTTGTATACCTTAGATTTTCTAGAACTTTGCAGCATTTGGAAAAAGTGGCTGTTCAGACTGCTGAAAATTTAGCATCTGGCACAATAAAGGCCAACCGCGAAAAGCCAATCACAGATCGCATCCTGGCTGCAGCATTAAAATATAATTTTGTCAAAGATTATATTTTCAACAAAGCCAAAGTGCAGGTGATGAAGCAAACCAATGGATTATACCCAGCACCGCTAAAGGTAAAAGCACTCCCTGCTTGTTTACTGGTAATAGATTTTATTTTAATGGATCTTTTTTGTTTACGTAGATCTTAGAAGTGTTACGTACAACTGTAGATAAAGGATTTGAAGCCGGATACGTCGCAGAAAATCAAGGCTTTGGTCAGTTGGCTGTGACAAAGGAATCGCGTGGTTTAATCGGTCTGTTTCAAGGCCAAACCGAATGCAAAAAAAATAGATTTGGAAAACCAGAACGTTCGGCAAAGTAATTTTCTTGGAGTGATTCTCTGGTCTTGTAAACTAATTCTTTTTTGTCCATGCTAGAACAATTGGCGTAATAGGCGCTGGTTTAATGGGAGCTGGTATAGCACAGGTTTCTGTTAAAGGATTTGAAGTTCTGCTTAAAGATGCAACTGCTAGTGGTCTAGCACGTGGGCAAAATCAAGTGTATGCTGGGTTAGATAAAGCCATGAAGCGAAAAAAAATCACTAGGTAAGGATTCCCTGAGAGATACAGCTAGAATTTTACATTTTTTTCCCATTTTCCGTAGTTTCGAACGCGATCGTATTGCCTCAAATTTAGTTGGAACACTAAACTACGACCCCTTCAAACATTGTGACATGGTAATCGAAGCTGTGTTTGAAGATTTAGCCCTTAAACATCGTATCGTCAAAGAAGTAGAAGCTATTATCCCAGAACATTGCATATTTGCAACAAACACGAGTGCTTTACCAATTACGAAAATTGCGGAAGCCAGCAAAAGGCCCGAAAAGGTAATCAGATACCCACAATTTTAAATACGCAGTGTGTCTAATAATTTCAAAAAAGAACTAGTGTCAGCCAAATTTTTGTCATAGCCTCTCAGTTGTAGTTGAACAACGTACTTACAATTCTTTTTCGATTTAATTGCAATAGGTCATTGGCATGCATTACTTTTCTCCGGTTGATAAAATGCAATTGTTGGAGATCATCACTAACCCGAAAACTTCACGCGACACGATTGCGTCGGCTGTAGATGTTGGTCTACGACAGGGTAAAGTTGTTATCACAGTTGGCGATGGTCCTGGTTTTTACACTTCGCGTGTTCTCTCCTTTATGATGTCGGAGGCTTACAGGTAGACGTTATGCACGTAACTTGTTTAAGAATGTTAACTCACTAGGCCATGTCTATTGTTTAGGCTTCTGCTGGAAGGAGTCGAACCACGAAAGCTTGACAAACTGGGCAAAAGTTTTGGTTTCCCTGTTGGTCCAGTTACGTTGACGGACGAAGTTGGTATTGATGTCGGAGCCCACATTGGAGAGTATTTGACCAAATGTTTTGGTGAGCGTTTTGCGGGAGCAAATCCAGAAGTTCTAAATTCATTAGTCAAGGCCGGAATTACTGGTATCACGTTTTCCTTATCTAATTTTCCTTAAATGAAACATTTAATCTTACCTTTGTGCCCTAGGTCGAAAGTCAGGAAAGGGCTTCTTTGTGTACGAGAAAGGTTTCAAAGGCGAGAAACCAGTTTGCACCGAGGCTCTTGACGTGCTAAAAAAATATTCATTGGTTCCCAAAGGATTACAAAGCGATGAAGATATTCAGTTCAGGCTAGCTTCACGATTCATTAATGAGGTACGATATACATATAATGAAATTTCACGTGTAGATATTACGTTTACATGCTTTATTTATTTAGGCGCTGTTGTGCCTAGAAGAAGGTATTCTCGCTAATCCGGTAAAAACTTTTCGTTAATATGGTATGAAATGAGCAAATCTTGAACTTTTGTTTTCTATCATTAGGCGGAAGGTGATATTGGAGCCGTTTTTGGCTTGGGCTTCCCTCCATTTACTGGTGGACCTTTCCGATTCGTAGATGAATTTGGAGCTGACAAACTTGTTACCATTATGAGGAAATTTGAAGCTGCATATGGCAAATGTTTCACACCATGCCAGTTACTACTGGATCACAGCAAGAGCAACAAAAAGTTTTACGTCCGTGCTTAGAGAGCTACGCTCGGTCTGTTTTTGGGTACAGCCAAAGTCGTGTATCCATTAAATAGACTTGCACAATCAATGCAATTTAGAAAGGGCCAATCAGGCTCCTCATGAAAGGGAATGTTTTTTGTAATTTTTAAAAATAGCGAATGTTGAATTAAACTTTATATTTCATGGGTTTTTTGAATATTCATACAGTTAGTCGATGAATTTATGGAGCCATTCGTAAAATAATTCCATGTAGGATATGGTATGGCAATGGAACGCGACATTGGTTATGTCGAACGTGCTGCCATTGGTTTTGTGAAACGGGGCGTCGAAGAACCAGTCAATCTGAACTATCTTTGAGTGTCGATAATTCGACTATCAGGATGTCACGAAAAATTGAAACAATTGCTGTTGGTTCCGATTTCGAATCGCGTCAAGGAACACCGCCCAACGACCTTTTAGTTTTAGCAGCTGCGAGATTTTAATGACAAAAAATGTTAGCTTTGTGAAATATCCTTTGAAGGTAAATACTAGATAGGTATGAAGAAAACAGAATTAGCCTACTACCTCATCAGTGCATTAATTTTGCTACAATGTTTGTTCAGGGGCCTATGCCTGTTACCGGATACCACAGCACTTCTCTAGAGGTAGTCATTTTGTTAAAAAAAAATATAATACTAGTTTTTTACTTTTTTTTTTAAATAATAATTTTTTTTTTTTTTATTTTTAAAGTCTCATCTGTACTGTACATTACCCGATCTGAAATCGTTCGAGTAATCAACTTGGTTCAGAATTATCTCCAGATTTTTCAAGCATTGTCACATTGTTCAACAGCTATATTTAATGCAAACTTTAAGAATAGAATTCACTAAACAATTTCCGTTGACCAGATTCAAGTTAAAATATTCTCCCAATTTTGAAGGGAATGGCCGAAAAAGTAGTGTCGCTTTCGAGGTAAGAGGGTACAATTCTTGTAAATTGTGACGGCCATAATAAAAGGAGAGGATTGGGGTTCAAAAATCACAAAAAATGGCGTGATGTTATTGGTGGGCAGCCCTTAGCCTTCCCGGTTTCGAGCATATTGCGATTCTAATAAGTGTAACTGTAAATGACACCTATTCACTTTTTGAGAGACTTTCCATTATTCAAGTAATATTGGGTGACTAGTTTGAGGTTCCACTTCCAGTTACCGTAACAACATTTGCAATACGGCGTAAAAACGTAAAAGAGACCAGTAGGTTAGCTTTTACTTTTGTTAATCGTGTGGAATAGTCCTACATTCTGCTACGTGCATGTCAAAAATTTTTTAAGGATCGTCATTGAAAAACTAGATAAGTCATGAATAAACCTTTGGAGGCACCTCTTTTTCGACGCATGGGATTTTCGACACTTGCCAAAACTGACCCTAGCAATGAAAAAAATGCAAGAGCTAAAGGATTCGTCTTTTGTGGTTTATATCATTTTCGTTAGCAACAACCGTGACTATTTCGTGATTTAGTGTCCGTCCGCCGCGTAGTTTATTTCCACAAGTTTCTTATCGATATGGAGCAAAAAGGGTGCCATTTTGGCAATACCAATTGAATTTTCCACAAACAGGGTTTCGAAAATATAATAAGCCAGTCGTAGGTCAAGTATAGTGTAGGTCAATACAAAGACAGTAGATGCTGATTCCACGTCGGTTGCCCTTGTGAGTTGTAAATAGCTTGTCGTAGACGTTAATGCTACAAAATGAAGAAATTCTCCATGTTACTCTCCGGTTTCCATGTGGTGCTGAATAAAGCAGAATATACCACACAGTTCTTTTATTCAAATAGTCTAATCTGACTACCGATCGATAGCAATAGTAGGAAATCGAACCTGTCACTTGCCGATAGTTCCTCATGGAAAATGTTGATTATGGATATACAGACGTAAAAACTAATGCCGTCAATGGTCTGCACGTACAATTAATTGACGCCAATTTTGTTACCTCTTTTAAGTGCGTTGTCCCTACAAAGACCTGGATACATATTCCGGGAAACCAATGAAGCTACGCTACCATAATCAAAAAGCTCGAGAAAGGAAGAACTCTCGCTTGCATCTCTACAGAGATGGCTGCGACGTTGATCGATGACAGGTGCATCTGTCCCCTCGCTATCCAAAATGGAAGGGAGCAAAAACCGAGCAAAGGAAAGCTGATAAAAGAAAAAGAGGCAGCCGAACGGGATCTCGAATAAACGTAACCAATTTCTCTCTGTCCACTATTCCATAGTCTGAGCACGAAATCTTCGTCAACCACCTCCTATACTTCAACGTGACCTGGCGATGATAATAAAGTTGTTTTCACCTTTTGGCAGCGTATAATCCAGTTTTTTTTTTTTTTTGAAACCGGTCACCAAATTTCTTCTTCTGTTTCTATCTTACAGTATGTTTTGTTTCTCAACCAAGACAGCTCTGTCGTCGATGACTAATAAAAAATGCGATGAAAATGTACGTAGATGTAGAGTTCTACCCGTCAGCAAATTGTGAGCTTACAATCGATCAATGTTTTTTTCTTATTGTTTTACAATCATTTTTCTTTGGTAAAAACGGCCAAATGTTCAACTTGAAAATATTTTGGTAAATTTGATGTCTCAATATTGTTTTTTTTTATGCTTGAGTAGTCACTAAATCTGAATACTTTTCGGAGTAAAATGCGAAAGCCATACAAAAATTACATTCCTTAGTAGTGTAGGCATAGCGATGCGTAACATCATAGATTATATCATTTTCGAATGAACAAAGTGACCGTATTACATCGAAAAATTTGTTTTCGAATTAACCACTATAAACTCAATTTCTCAATGGATTTTTAACGACGCGTCTTAAACATTCTGTGGTGTACGTACTTTTGGAGGGCAAGCTTGGTGGGTCGCTTGATACTATAGAACAGTGTGCCACATTGCTTTCAAATTTGGTATTATGAAAACAGAACGTAAGAACAAACATGTCGTAAGTTTTTTTTTTTACTGAAATTTTTACTTTGTCATCATTCCGACTTACAGGACGCTGATGTTAAAAAAGATATTTTTAAGATCACATTATAGTAAATAAGCTTTTAAAAATGCAAGACCAAACCTCGACCTCTCTGTCGTTTGCTACGCACATCTGAACAAAATTGATGTCTCAGGGAGTCTCGCAAGGGTCACTGTGGACTAGAACGCCATAACTACAATTTTGGTTTAGCAGGTTCCACATTTACATACAGAAAAGAAAAAAAGAGTAATCGAAATCCATGAATTTGGCCCATTTTTCGATCAACCCAAGTGAGACGGAGAAAAGGGTTGCCATTGCCTTATCTACCCTAGCCCACGTCAAACGACTTACAAAACCAAATACAGGACAAAATCAGAGTTGTCCGACGTAACGTCTCCGTCAACCCCTGATAACAGATCATTAAAATACCCGATTGGCTACCATGCCCACTGCCAACAATCTATGCAAAGAAGATGGAAATTGAATAATGGATAGCATCGCCCCATCAAAAAACAGTCGAAATTGTAAAAGAACCGGTGGACTTGGATCAAGTACTTTTTTGGTCTCTATATTTTGGTGCGCCACAAAAGAGATCACCGCACAATGCCATAATTTTACGCATCTATGCCGTTATTTACTACAGTGGCAGCATAAACGCCAAGAGAATCAAACAGCAGTTTTACCCCACACAAACGTCGGGGACCGATGCTGGTCATTTCCAAACGCCTTGAAATGCCATCGGCAGCGTAACATAACAGAGAGTGACGGATATATGTAGGCTAAATGTTTCGCCGGTATTCCGTTTCATTCAGTTTTTATTCTACTAGTTTGGAATTCAAAAGTTTATGATTTCAGATGCTTGACTGTTTTTACTTGAATTCCTACTTGACCTTTCCATTATCGCAGCGCTTTTAGGGGTCGCGTTTGTAACCATTTGTTCCATAATTTGCATGCTCTTTAGCAAACAGGATCAGAGTTCATATTATATAGTCCTATAAAAAGTTTATGTTTCCCCTGGTCAATACAGTTTTTGCAACAATGGATAATAGGATTTGCAGTGATAGCTTGGTGATAGCTGAGGTGATAGCTTGTGACATCACTGATGTTCGCGTGGCGCCAAGTTAAATGTACGTGTTGCAAAAATTATGTTAGTTTTATTCATCTCTCGAAGTACTGAAATCTCAGCTTCGTTAAGTGATTTTCCTGTGTATAATCAATTTCTCATTACTTCCTTCGAAAAAAAAATTAGGTTGTTATGGTTTTATTGTCATGCACGAACTTCTTAAGCAGTCTAGCGCATCTATAATGACATTTAGACTTATCATTTTGTTTATGTTTGTAAAAAAAAACCGTTTGACTAGCGCATAACACATTAACAACACTATAAGAATGTGTCGAGCACTCTGACACTAAGACAGTACGTTTGAGAACAATTGTTTCGCCCATTTCCCGTCACAATATATTTTTCAATCGGTGCGTCTTTATTCGTAAAATGATCGAAACTCGAAGAGGGATTATGCCAAGTCAGTTATATAAACACGTACATTCTGTACATATAATATGACCTGGAATTCGTTCATGCTATCCCGAAATGCATAGCTTCTTCCTTCAATTCTTGCCCAAAAGAAAGTTGAAGCCAACGACCAGGTTGACCTGGTATTTTCTTTTTTTATTTGATGATTTTTTTTTATTTTTACTTACGTTTTTTTTTAATTTTGTTTCTCCCCCCCCCCCCTTTTTTTTTGAACGGCATTGGCAACAAGAATTTCTGCTGTTGTTTTGCCACGACAAAAAAGAAGATGGGAAAATAGCATAGAAAATGGGTACATGACATCTTGATTAATTATGCATCTGACGTAGCCGTGCCGTGCATGAGTCAAGACTGTCACGTAGGATAAGGACAATTTTTAATTAGATGATTACCATATAACATTCTCTGTGTACCCTGATTGCCCTTTCTCGATCAAGTTATACATTTTGGGTGGTGTCGCCTACGTTTCTCTCTCCATTAGAGAAGAAAATTCAAAGACGCATAGTTGAGACGCAGCACGCACAGCTGTTGCCTTCCCTTTCCTAGCAGAGACATTGTTATTCAACAACGCCGCGGCTCTTGGTTTTACAGGCAACCTTGATAACCAGTCTGCTCCTTAGCAAAGTTTTGTATATTTTATGCTGACGTTGAAGCAGACAAAACACAAAAATAAAGAAAAAGGGAAAAGAAAAACGAAGGCTTTCAAGGAAGCTTTTTGATGACTTTATCCTAAGTGTTGTTTATAGGCCTTGTCAGGGCAAGCAAATTCTGTAAATGTGAATGAGACGTACAGGGGCAGATATTGTGTTAAGGCTTGCTAAAGTGTATTAAAGGTGCATTTGAACCTGCGAAACACATTATAGATTTTTTTCGAAAAAGACGCTGTGATTTTTTAGTGACAATTATTAACATGCCCAGCTTACAAATATAGAGTTTGCGTAGCCAAAAGGGTCCTTCTTCGTTATTTGACTCAAACAATTAATAAATTAATATAAAAATACGATTTCTTATAATTATGCCCTAATTGATGTTTTTTTATTCTAATAAATGCGCTTCTCACTTTCCGACGGCTTGCAAATAAACAGAAAATTATTTTTTTTTTTTCGTGCTCCTGGAATATCAATGAACCATTGATTAGATAGACCTGATCAATTTCCAGCAGGCACTTCATCTGTGCGTCTGTGTAAATTTTTTTTTTTTTTTTTTGCTAAACGACTAAGGGGTAAGCTGAATTGTAAGGTCTAGAAAATCTTAAGACGATACCAAATGTCAGAGTGAGACGGAAATAAATAAAGGAGATGTCAGCACAGTGTATACTCAAGTTAGGCCGATGGTCTATAGATTAGTTTTAGCAACCTTGTCCAGTTGAATGCCAGATAGGTAAATCATAAAATATACAATGCAATACTTGCCATGAAAGTTGTGGCCCCCTAGTTTTTTAAAAAGCAATTTCCCTTCTTGCAAGCAGTCACGTCACTGTTACATTTCATTCTGTCGGATGATTTTCACATTCGAGATTTTTTCCCCAATTTGTTGCGTAGTCTACACTTTTATTGTAAGTATTTTCATAACCCAATTTCTTAATGTTCCATTATGATTATAAATATAACACACGTACATGGGTGCAGTAAGTTTTTACATGCACTTAATCGATGTCTGTTTGTTATGGTGTGACGAATGTAGGGAATATCGCAACTGCCATTGAGCTCAGATGTCATCACCCCTTTGTTCTACTGTTCGAAGCGCGTTCACTTTATACATTTTCAATTATACTCGCTTTCGCCATGAAAACTCTTCCTGTACGGATCGTTCGATTGGCCAGGTAATGCAGGACTACAGATCTCGTCCACATGCTTTTGATGCTTCTACATAAATTGAACTATAATGCATTGAGCAACGCCTGGAAGTTAGGTTCTAATGGCGGGAATTTATAACTCCAAAATCCAACTTATTTCTTGTTTTGGCTGTTGTACAAAAAAATTCATGACTGCGTATAGCAGACACGTAATCTAGGGCTCTATAGGCCTAGGCTTCAATGAAATTCACCTTTGAAAACGTCCTACCGGCGCACCTGTTCTAACAAATCTTGCAGCATAACAGAATCGAAAACTTTATTTGGTCTGTCACGAAGACATGCAAAAAACAAAAAAAACTGGATGTAAATATTTGAAACATGGCGCATTCAGATTTCTGGTTTCAGTAGCCTAAATTTAGCTCATTAAAAACCAGCTTGTTCGTGTCTGGTGGACTGGAAGTCATTATAGCACAACAATGAAACGGCGATTCAGTTTTACGGACATACAGTTGCTTGTGAAGCAAACATACGAAAACGGACAACATAACCGTGAGGTATTTAGAAGCAAAACGAGTGCAACAACTTTGAAAATGAACTTGCTATCGGCGAGTTAAATTTGGATGATCGTGTTTGCGTGTAACAGTCGCCTTTTTGTTGTAAATCGTATCTTCACTGGAATTTTATCACCGCAAACGCAAACAAGATTGTGTCCTAGGCCAGAAAATTTGTTAATTCATTTTTATTTAATTATTTGCTTTATTTATTTAGACTATTTGTGTTTTTCTCAGTAGAAATTTCCCAGTTCACTCAACTGGTTTTACCAACGTAACTGACCACCAGGACAACGGGCTGTCTAATAATAAAAATATGACTCGTTAAGCAAAACCAGCCTGAAGGACAAGCCAATGCTGGTCATGATCAAACTTTGAATTTAAACAATTGCTGGTCTACTCGGCCAGTCGCGTATAATGCCAAGCATAAAATCTGTGAACAACGAACGACGAACAGTGTTTTTGTGCGTTGAAACAGAAACTCCCTAAACAATCTAGAAGGACACAGAGTTACTGTAATTTTTTACGTTATTTAATTGGTTACAACAGCCATGGCTGCTCGAGTGCTTTTGCTCCAATCAGCACACAACAGACATCCGAAAGCCTTATTTGAGAAGAACAAGCATACAGGGGAAAAAACGACGTACAAGGAAGGTTTAAATATACTGAAATGCTCATTTGCATGAGTTCAAAGCCGAGATAATGGTCCACTCGGGGGATGGCGATTCCAAAAAGAATGCTACGTGTGACAGTCGATTTATCATTGGGAAAAAACAAAACAAAACCTATGCCCAAGAAATAAAAAAAAAAGAAAATCAACATGGCGTCACTTTACCCGCGCGAAACTATAAGAACTATAACAGATTTGGTGCCCATTTTTGTTTGTTGAATGGAAATCATATCTCGTAGGACACTCTGATGTTTTTTATCGCCTACACCTTTCCAGTGCCCGGACTTGTTTCACACGTTTCTTAAACTGCTTAGACTTATATACCTCATTCTAAAATGCAGGATTACGTCATTGAGGATTGTGGTACTTCATAGCCTTATTGACGAGCATCGTTCAGTCACAGTTTGGTGAAAAGCAGTGGGTACGGTAGTCAACCTCTTTCTGAAACAAAAAGAATGGTCTAAAAACAAAAATGATCTGAGAAATGTAGCCTACAGATCGTTTTTTACTCCACACAGTGCCCCTTTGAGATTTGTAATAATAATAATAATAATAATAATAATAATAATAATAATAATAATATTTAAAAAAGAAAAAAGAAAGAAATAAAGAAAAAATGAAAAAAAGGAATGCTGCTCGACGAGTTTTCCCGTGTATGATTGTCGTCTTGGCTACTAATATTTTTTTAACATAAAGTTTTGATTAAAATGTCAATGTTAATGTCTTACTTAGTCGCAAAGGTTATGCACATATTGAGCATATGTTGCCGTGAAGGACTCCGTTAACATTGATGAACGACAGCTGCATGTAAACCATTGCTTTCACAAATTTCAGAGTCATTATTGCTGAAACTAAGCTCTTATTGTTTAACTCTCAAATTGGTTTCAAACAAAAAAATCATTTTTTCCGCCGGTAGAATTTTTTTCCCTGATATTCTAATCATAGTTAATAAATGAGATAATTTTCTTGATCGACATAGGGAGATACCCATAAAATGAACGATTCCCAGAAGTAAAAGTAAACTTTTGTAATTTGTAGTAGGTCTATGTCAAAAACCGTCAAAAATATTTTTAGTCAATTTCAACAACATTAACCCAATGAAAAAACGAAATTCAAACGAGGAGCGTCTACAATGCCTCAACAGAAATCCAGTTTTGATGTAGAGTGGCATAGGTCAATCTTTCAAGCGCGTAATTATCCGGATTTCCCAATGCAAAATCTTACATGTATATTGGTCACTAATTGTATCACAATATATGCTGGTCATGGATGGGGACGAGGACGACGAACTATTAAAGCCGATTAGAGCCCTGAATATTATGCTGAGCATTTATTGCCGATCAAAGAGAAAATGACATTACGACGGCTCCATGTAGAAAGCAGATCCAAATCAACAACTAAAATATTCAATCAGTTGTAGCTATTTGCTTCACATTTACCATTGCCCGTGCCTAACAGAAAAAGCGATTGAATTGGAAAGAAATATTCAAATATATTAACATAGGTACTGATACATATCAACGTAAAATACATGCAAATGCAACAGTAAGTTCATTTTATGTTTTCTAGGACCAAACGGTAGTGTTATCTGCCAAGAATTTGATCAAAAATACTGAGAACAATGATCTTTCTTTATGTTTAAAAATTTAACATGGCGTTCATTTCAGCGTAAGATTGGCATGTAATCTTCATTTTTGTTCATAACTAGTCTAACGTTACACAGACAAAAATGTTTCCATATAAGTACAAAAGCATCTTGGCGCAGATGTCAACCTCATTCTTTTTCAAACGTTCAATGCGGGTCACTGTTTTGGACTTAACACCTAGGCTAATAAGCTGGCACTGGGAAAAGTATGTTCACAGCCAAAGACGTTCTAATCAGGTATGAGTGATTTGACGTCTAGGCCCATTCATCACTATATCATTGAGGCTAAAAGGTAAACCAGTTTACGAGCAGAAAAACAAAATGCACGTTGTAAAATTGTTACAGGTGTTTAGATCATTCAATAATACAGTAACTGATTCACTTGGTTGAAGAAACTGAATATTTTATTTTTTTAAAGTTTTGCCATTGCATTTGTTTCATGCTGAAACGTCACGAAAAACATTGTTTTGAATAGTCTTTAACAGTGAATATTGCATAGGTCAACGCAAACGCGTGGGCCTATAAAATCTGAAACAAACCAATTGTTCTTAGGTTATTTGCCACTTTTTTGCGTCGATTTTTTACTTTAAAGTACTAGAAAGAAATGCCCTTTTTTATTGAAGTTGTTCGTGCAATTCGCCATGAATGGCAGCCATCTTGTCCACACGACATTTCTCATTTTAACCTAGCAACAGAAATACAAAAATCCCGGCAAAAATGCTAGAACGTCAAATTTAATTTACATTAAAATCATTAGTGTTGGAATCTAGACGATGAGTTACATGTAGAAGAATAACATCACCACTTGCCTGTAACTTATTTCAACGATATATCCAATTCCTTTTCTTTTGCAACTTCGGTAGCTTCCTTAAAAACTACAATGGTAACACATTCAAATCACATTCCGGTCTGCTACTGTAGAATAGACAGTAAACCTAAGTTACGGTGCGCTACCGCGTACAAAAACCTTAGACAACAGTAGTCTAGTGAAGCCAACGAGAAAAAAAAGGTCAGAAAACTCAAAAAACTTGTTCTTATATCATATTGCCGAAAAATATTTACTGGTTTAACCTGGCGAGCGAGATTTTTTGTGTTTTTTTGGGCTCGGTAAAATATTGGGATGCGGTAATATTGTTTTTTGCATTTTCCTAACCATTACCAAATGGAACACCTTGCCTCGAGCGACAAAACAATCATGAAAACTGGTACTTGGTGTTCGCTTAAGAATCTTTTCGTTATACCCTTCTATCATACATTTATAGGATCGCAGTTTTTAGTGCAGGAAAAGATCCTGTAAACGATCTCCAAAGAAGCCAAAGGGGATGTACCTACGGCCTATACATCGAGAAATCGTTTAGTCCTATTAAAAACGGGTTTATCTAAGCATTCGTTACGTAATTATTACCCCAGGAGTTTCAAGTCCAAGCATTTAATCTCGAAACCGCAACCCAAAAATCCCCGGTGCCTGATGTAAATTCTATAAACGACCTAATAAATGTTTTCTTAAAATTGTTTTTTATTTTGCTAGAAGTGTGAAAACAATAGCCAAAAGGTCTGATGTGCTCTTCCCAGTATTATTTATAGCTTATGTCGATGGCGTGAAAAAGCCGAAAAATAATTACAAGCATTTAGTTAGTCCCACAGCAGCTCAATCAAGGTATGAATTAATCGCCCTTTCGCTCTACTCTTAATAATGACAAACTGATTACAACAGCGCCCACCTTCAACATTTAATTTTATGCTATTACAGTTTTTAATTTTAATATCGAGGGATGGTTTTCGATAGAAAATATAATGCCGCTTGCAAAAGAAATTTACGTAATACTGTTGCATTTATTAAGGCTGCGAAAAAAAATTGCATCGGAAGGTGATGAACAAACATTGTTTCTTTTACACGTACATCAATGGAGAAAATCCTGAACGATTTAGCTGCAATCTGTTTATCACAATCTACAATGTTCAATTTGTACACCACGTTATGCGCCAAGACTAAGAAGAAATCAACGGCGGTAGTTTGTTAATTAGCAGTAGTTTGAGACCATTACGCTGGAAGTCTTTACATTTTATATTTCCGCGAAAGTGGAAGTTATGTTGATTTCTTCACCGAGATTACAAAACCAATTTGAACAATTTCTTTGCACTCCAATAAAATTGCTGTCAACGCCGTTTTTTTTTCTGTTGCTCTCAGTATTTTCAATCATCTTAGTATCTAGCACATGGGTGCACATTCAATGAACATTCATAAAATTTTTTTTTCGCATATGCGAACCAATTGCCAGTTGCGTTGGATCACAGAAAGACGCGTGTACATAACGTGTAATGAAAAAAACGAAGACGGACAGTTGGCGACAAAGAATTTCGAACAGAATCACCTTATTCTCGTGCGTGTATTCATTCTCCAAGACAAGGCATTTTCGTATTCGAATGTTGTGCGCGCACAATTTCCGCCGAAAGCTCACGTCAAAATGCCTGTATTACTTAACAACCAAGTATGCAATCACCGATGATGCCTGAGAGCTGCTGCGTAAGGGGTTGGCCATTAAAATAATATTCTAACTTTCATCTGATATCGTCTCCATCTGTATTACTACTTTTTTTTCCCCATTACCATTAATTTCCCGCCTTTTCTAATTCGTTATCTGATTTTTTTTATGTATTTCTTTTTTATTTACCTTTTTTTGCTTGTCGTGTTTTTTTTTTTTTTTTTTTGTTTTGTTTTACTTTTTTGTTTGTTTTTTTTGTGTTTTTTTTTGTATGTTTTTTTTCTTGTTTTTCCTTGTGATGTGGAATGGCAGTCGAGAGCTGAAAAGTTCCTCGCAGCTATTTTTCCCTTCTCTTGATGCTCGACCTTCTTCTGCGTTCACTTGCAAAGACGTAGATGAATCAGACACAACGCCTGCAGGGGACATGGGGCGGTTTGGTTTCGGTTTTGGATGAATTCGAAGATTTTTTTTCCCTCACATATTATTTACAATATGCGTGTTGTCTATTGGAACAGCAGCTTGCGCAGCACTGGTGCAGGTAAGATGGAGAGTTCCAATGCTAGGGCCTAGCAGTGATTCTGACGTTGATAAGCCATTCCTTTTTCAGTGGGCCATATCTGAGCGGCAGCCGTTAGTCTACCTCGGCGGACCCTTGCGGTTTGTTGCTACTTTCAAATCCCCATCAAGCGTGTTCTTTTTCGTGTGTTTCTTTGTCTCTATAAATTCGACAGACGTAGCCAAACAATATCAAAGAACTTTGGATGGCACGCGGCGATTGCGGTGTACACCAACGCAACAGACCGTTGCGCTCCGAACGATCCATTTTTCCATCGACTCTGGATTGCGGGCTACGGTCCGCTCTTTGATTCGTGTATTTCTCCCGCGGTACGCTCTGCCAGAAGACAAAAGCAAACGGCAGAGGGAGGGAGAGACACCAAACAAAAATACAAAAAAAAGAGAAAGAAAGAAAGAAAAAAAGAAAAAAAACAAAAAGGGAAAGAAGGGAACGTGAGACAAAGATAATTGGGAGAGGCCAAGTAGACTGGTTGGAGTAAAACAGTCGTAACCACGTGCTTGCCTCGTCGCGTCCTCGTTAAAGCCCACTGCGGTGGTCCGTGTCTCCGTATCATGGCAAGCTGTGACCAGTCAAACGAGATGGCCGTCCCAGAGAGAGAATCCTCATCCCACGGTCCGAGTTCAGCCGCGCAAACATCAGGTTATACTAGTTACTTTTCCGTCAACGGGACTGACCCTGATCCGAATGCTGACGTAGCTGGTTTGGGCGGCTGCTCCGTTCTCAACGCACTGCCACCTGCGAGCCCTGGACACCGTCAATCAGCTGTTGCTTTACACCAGTCGTCCGAAGGCAGTCCGAAAAATGGGGAAGACAACAGGTTAGTAATGCATACATATGTCGCTCTTCTAAAGCAATACCAACGGGCGACTGGTGATTGTTCAAACTCCCTTCGCTCCCAATTGAAATCCCGTGAGCGAAATCTGCTGCACACATCGCAGCCAGTGTCAGGGACGGCATTATCACACAGACAGTTTGAGCGTTTTCGAAGAAACTTGGACCTTTCATTCTCCTTTATTACTGTTGCTGTCAGAGATGTGTGTGACCATCATGAAAAGCGGATTTTTCGCTGACGTACAAGACCACACGTTAAGACCAGTTATATCTTACCTAGAAGTGAACAAAAAAAATAAGATATCCCTGTCGTTAACTAACTAACACTTACATTTACAAGCCCAGCCAAGCGTATTTTTATTCGGACAACTCGCCTAACCGGGCTTGCCCGTCAAACAAAAACTGTCGCAGAACACGGTTATTAAATGTTACTCTTGTATCTTCATTATTTGTTATAATTAAGAAGAAAAACAAGAAAAAAAAACAAACATAACAAACAAACGAAGCTGACGCGCGCGCCATAGTGAAGTGTAAAAATCTTCCAAAGAAACATTTTTAAAATTGTCGGAAGACGTCGAGGTTGTCTTTCGAGAAAGCCTAAATAGCCCGGCAGCCTATAGTAGCCCGGCAGCATAGTAACTATATCATTTCGTTTCAAATGGAACCGAATGATGAGGTATGTCTGGACTGCGATATTTTAAATCAATGTTAGAGGTGAAGACGGAGAAAGGCGACTTGTAGGTGAACTGTCATTGGCGGAGAGAAAAAAAAAATTATATATATATAGGGCATCTATCAGTCCAATCTACGCAGCGCTAATTAAAAATTTGAGAGACAGCAGACATTCGCTAGATCGTTATAATACTATGTCGTTCAGTTTTTACGGAAAGAAAAAAAAACTCTCGTGCCGTCGGTTTCAGTTTGTCTCTTTTTGCCGGCCGAAATATTTAATTTTCTTAAGACATTTCGCTTTGCATGCGCGACTACATTCACCTATTCTCCGTAACTTTGTACGTCAGTATCACATACATCGCATGCCTTACTTTTTTTTTTAATTTTTATTTTTTGTTTGTTTATTTTTTTTTCTTGGTGGGACGCTCAAATGCATCCGAACAGAACATTACAAACGGTTGGGAATCTAAGTTTGGGGATTTCATAACTGGGAAGAGCTTTAGGTGGCTGGTATCCTCCGTGCATCGAAATTCCCTGTTGCCGTAGATAGACAAGAGTCCGCTTGAAGAACATGTCGGCGTCCTTCACTTCGGCGAGCACATAAACAAAAGAATTCTACATCAGGGGACCATGCTCTCAAGTCGGCTGCCCTCTTTGACAGCTCATTAGTCATACGCTTCGATTCTTTGCTTATGAGCCCTTGGTTTCGTTTTTTGTGCTCTTAATTCTTTTTTGTCGGCTCAGCTCAATGATATGTTTATTGTTTTTCCCAGTCGTTTTAAATTTTCTTGTTGTGCCGTGTACAGATTTTTTTTTGGAGAGATGAAAACTTGCAAACATCAATTTCGGAAGATGCTAAAAAGGTCGTAGATCAATAAAGGTAAAAGGAAATGATAGGCAGCTTCTATCGCCGCATTAACTGAGAACAAAAACTGGGTGAAAATAGGAAACTAGTCACAAACGTAGTGTTTTTTGTTTTTTGTGTACCCGTCTTATGGGACTACACTTTAGAAAATGTTGTAGGCCTACCAGTTTACGCGTTCACCTTTTTCGTCTTAAAATGAATCTCCTGGCTGGCCCCAATGCCTAATGGTTCAATACGGCACAAATAATTATCACTTTTCTAGCCAAGTTGTTTGACGTTAATTGTTTTTTACATCTTATAAAGACATCTAGGCCTCGTAGCTGAATGTTAAGTTTTAGAAACCCTCTGACGGATAATCGAAAACCGCATCCCGTATGGACCCGTACCGAGTGATGGATGATTATGATGAAACTTGAATTGAGCCGGCTCTGTAAGCTCTTCAGTCTTTACACTTTAGACGCGAAAGGCGGTTGTAGCATAGCAATTTTTAAAAAATTAGTATTCGTGCTAAATGTTTTATGTTGACAACCACCATATTCAGCGGGACAGAAACTCGTTTTCGAGATGGCCAGTATGTTTTATGCATTATTGTTATTATTTTCCATTGATTAAACGCGATGAACGGTGCGCTCACCATGTGTCCTTCCGTTTGCTGATTTTTTCGGACTTGCCGTCACCGCAGTAACAAGAACAAATCAAGCGAAACAAATGAATGACATGAATGTGGGGTGACGCGAGAACAAATAAACAGGAACAAATAAGCCAGAACCCAAAAACTGAACCGGCTGTGTGGCTGCTGGTTATGGAACAGTCGTTAGGCAGGATAAGCGAGTGACAAACTGACGCTTTGCACACTCGTTTCGAACCAGAAAACATGTAACACCGGAAATTCTGCTGCACCGTAAACACATCGAAATGGCACTGGCCACTCAACATCAAGTTTGTGTGCTTAACCTGACCCACGACATCTTAAAAGAAAGTGCCTTATAGTTTCGATAAATACTACTTTTAAAGCAAACACCACTCGTTTAGCCGGTTAGACGAATAATTTATCAAAGAGGCAACGTAAACATATAACATAATAATCAGCATACCAGAAATAATAATCTTCGACAAGTGAGACATTGATCTGACATAAATACAGTATGACTAACGTGTTCGTCGGGAAATCTCAACTAACACGCCTTTCGGAGAAATTACCTGATCTATGCAGGACGTCCATTATGAAAATGAACACACACTGTTTCACGCCCAGTTATTGACGCAGAACTGCCCAGGTGGTGTTCCAGCCGAAACGCTGATTATGAGGATGAGTACGTATGAGTACATTTATTTTGCTGAAGGTGGCACCGCATACTTAATTTAGTGATCGCCAGCAGTCTGAGAACGGCCGTGATCCAAATTTCTTTTAACTTCCCAATCGCAGCGCTACTCTTCATTAGTGACATGCTATCTCATAAACTGATTGGATGTCTAGTAGCCTTTGTTAGTTCTGCAGACGTGCTCTGGTAGAATGCGGAAAACATGTTCCTTCCGAGTCGTTTTCTAGTTTCATCGTGCACGACTAGTCACATCGTGATAATTGAGCGGGATAATTATTGGTACATAAATCCATCAAAGATTTGTTTCCCGAACCTAGTCCCGATCGCGTTGTCTGTCCACAGCCGTGGGAACTTTGGCTAACTTTCGAATGAGAAAAAAAGAAGGGTAAAGAAAAAAAAAAGGCAGATTGATAATCGTGAGCAAACAATAATAAGCCCGTGACCAGGTCGCATTTGTATATAGCAAGTGACAGGAATGCGTCTCTGCGCACAAAGGCACAAGAAAAAAAAGGAAAAGAGGTTGACGTCGTTCTCGGAGCTCTTCTCAATTAATGTGAAGTTTGGAAGAAAAAAAAAAGAGAGAAAAAAAAAAGTTGACATCAAATCAATCAGACATGCCGGTCAGTCAGACGGAACGATGCTGCTGAACGTGATGAGGATGAAAGGTGACGGACTAACGGCTGCGGGACGTCGTTCGTCTAGTGGATACGGTTATACGTCTGATAGTAGAACTCGACTTTTGATTAGTGTATGTACATTTCCCACGGCCAGAGATGGTACTTCGGAGGTTCTTGTCGCAAGTTGTCTTCTCTATCTTACGACGGTATCTTTTGATTGGGATCGTGACACAATACAACTGACGTACATAAAACAAGTTGCCATTCCCAACTTGCTCCGGATGGTCATTCACAGCTTCTTCTTCGTTCTCTTCTTCAAAGAACACAATGTAAAAAAATATGGAAAACTAGGGCATCGACTTTACACTGAAGTTGAGAAACAACATCTGAAGATAAGGGAAAAAAATAGAAAAAAACATGCCAATTAAATTCTACCTCGATTATTTTTTTTTTACTATTTCGCAATCGAAACGGTTTATCTTTCCGCCTCTTTCAATCTAATTTAAATCAACTTGACCGTGTTATTGCGATTCAGTGAATATCTACATGAACGCAAACTAGCTAAAAGTAATAAGAGTGCGATTTTTCCAGTTACGTGTGAAACATCCGGTTGTTTTATTTTCGTACCAACGTTGACGATATGCTCTTCACCGAAACGAGAAAAATTTTTTTTTTTCAAACGACATCGTTTCTTTATTATCGATAGAGATCGGTGCGCGCAGGCTGGTCGAACTGCGATGACGCCCCAATCGTTCACAATCGCGCGATCACACCATCGCGCCACCAAATATTATAAGGAAAAAGAAAGCCGGACAATAGATTTTTGGAATATAGCTAGACGGTCGTCTATCGCATTCGTCCCCATCACCTCTCCAAGGTTATAGGGAAATTTTTGGTGAGAAACAAAAGATAAGTTTGATCTTGATTCCCATCGTTGCTCATCCATCATCGGTTTTTTGGTTTTTTTGTATACGCAGCACTCTCCAAGTCTTTCATTCCTTGTTGCTCTCAAGATAGTCCGTACCGCTATAATATTGGAGTCGGATGATTATGTGTTCATTCGGAGACGTCGCGCAAATAGCCGCGACGTTGGACCCTGGGACTACATTCACATTCCAGATTATCACCCGCATCGCTATTGCCTCATCAGCGGGCCTTTCCGCGCTAATCTTGAACTTGAATGCCAACTCTTTTCTTCTATATTTAATCGTATATATATATATTATTCTTTTTTTTTTGGTATAAAAACCGTGTCTATACCCCTCACGTCTACCCTTAGAAAAAAACATATAAGAGGTAAAAAGCATTTCCCAAAGTAGCAAAAAAAAATGGTGGAGAAAGTTTGTTCTCGCGGCAGTGCATCAAAAAAACGAAGCAAAACACAAAAAGGTAGAACGCTGGAAAAAGGAGAGAGTCAAGTCAAAGACCTGAACCAATCTCCCTATTTGCATATGCAAGACCTGGTGGTTATATTCTTGCACGCAGCATCCACGTCACAGATTCACAACCGCGGTATCAACCTCGACAGTGCGATATTTGCTTTCCAATTTTCACGAGATTTTGTTTCCCAATAGGCAAATCAAAGACTCGACTCGAAAAAAAAACAAACGTAATGTTGTCTGTTTGACATTATTTTTGCAACGTTACCTTTGATCGACTATTGTCTCTGTACTGTGGTTGGTTTTTACCAAAAATTTTTATTACCGGTGCTTTGACCTATCCGAATCTCATCGTCTGTTGTTTCGGTTATAAGAAGGAGTTTCACAATTCGTGCCCTTCCGCTATAAGAATAAGATTAATTCTTTTTTAACTACCCTTTTAGGCGCCTTCGCGCGCATCTGTTCAGATTTTGAAAAGATTGGTAACCGACTGAGAAATTTCGACTCCACCATCTATTGATACAATTTTTTTTTTTTACGGCAACAATTGAAACATAGTCATAAATTAAAGCAATAAGTTAACTATTGCAGAACTTTGTCCCATCAGCGGCAGCTAAACAACTTCCCAAAAATCAAACGCATATTAATGTGTTGTAACCTTGATTGGAAACGTGATGAAAGGGAATTAATGAGCGCATGCACGGCACCAGACGAAATTTGTGCGGATGCGATGTCTGATGAAGGCCACGAAACTCATGTCGGCAATGTAGACTGACTGACTGACTCAGGGAGAGAAGGAGAGAGAGAGAGAGATACGTTGCAGAGAAATCGTTTGTGCGATCAGTATTTATATTTTCATTTTTTTATTATTATTGTTATTAATTTTTGATTTTTTATAAATTTTTTGGGGTTGTGAGTCTTTCGAAGTGAAAGCTTTCTTGCAGCATTTTTCCAGTGTGCCTCGATCGGTACTCAGGACATTTCTCTGCCCACCCTCTTTCGCTGAGTCGACGGTTACATTATCCATTTCCAAGAAGAAAGAAAAATTTTTTTTTTTATATAAATACCGATGAGCTATGTAACGCTATGTAACGCATGCCCACACTGCCAGCGTAGTAGTTATGGCAGCGCTAGTCGAGCTCTCTGTCTGTATGCCTCGTAACGCTGAGGACACCTATGGCATCAGCAACTTGCGAGTGCTTATAAAATTGGGCATTAAATAACTTTTCTCGATGTAACGATCTTTGCCTGTTGCCCTGATGCAATTTCATTAGCCAATTGACGCCATCAATCAGCTAGCAGGCTGAACGTTGAATAGGGTCGAGCCACCCCTCGGCATGAACATGAGGGACGCCTACCTGCGTTTTTGATTTCTGAGTACCTGGCTTCTTTCCAATGCATCTCAACATTTTCGACTCTTTTATTCCGTCTCACCCTGCTGCATTCGGTTAGCCTACAGGCTGAAAGAGGCCTAGTTTTAACGTTCGCTTTTTTTTCCTTTTTTTTCTTTTCTTTTATTTCTTTTTTGTTTCTAGCCAAAGTCGTCAGGGCAGGTTGTCTTCGCCGTTGCTATGATTTTCTTCTTCTATCACTCACAAGTCCTAACACCCGTCTGTGTAGGGGGGTTCTATAGAGGAGAGATGAAGATCAAGGTGGGTATGGTCTCGTCTCAATCTCCCAGCAGCTCTCTATTATGCCGAAAGCGATATATTTTTTTTTCCTAAACTAAATGCTTATGGGGAATAAGTGAATAACCTTGTTGAATCTTATCTATCCTCGAAGTTGTTTGGGGTTGGACCTGTCACTTTTCTCGATCGTGCTGGCTTTATTTGCGACCGAACTGGACGTAAAAATCGTCACTGCTAAAAACCAACGTGTCGCTGTGGTCACTGCATACCTAAGTCAAACGTTGTTCTTTTTCAACTATAAAAACTGGTGGTGCTTTTTGTAACCTCCACACGCTATAGGTCAAGAAATGGAACACTTGAAAACCATCTTTGTTTTTGATGCGCAACATCGTAACTATACCCGTTAAGCATTAACAAATCGATGGAGTAATTCCGAATAGCAGAGCTCTTCACAAGAGTAAGCCAGCGCTTTATATTCTTTCGCCAGAAACACGCAATATAGAAGATTGGATAGCTGTTGCGTCTCAAGTGCGTCTCAAATGTCTGAAATTTCTAAAAATGAATGGATCCTTAGGGTGGCGGCCCCTCAAATGCTGCCAAAAAGCGCGTCAGAAATCAAATCAAGGAAAAGTTTGCCTTGGGTTGTTGAATATTACGCGTGATGAAAATGTGGCAGTAAAAGTCGCCACGACATCAGTGTTTTATTAGCGCCTCTGTTATAATTAGTTCAGTGGCCCAAGGTCTATTACCGAATGGCAATCTATCACGAAAAATACGCTATACATCTTTTATCGTCGATCCGCTATAGTATTAAAATTCATCGATGCCTTCATTTCAATCAACAGATCTTCCCAAGAATGTCCGGTAGGCCATGTTGTATGATGAGAGCACAAAGGGCTGAAAGTATAATAGTCGATGATACGCAACGGTTAAAGCTCATCTACCTCCTTGCTTTATATGTGCCGGCATTTTCGGCCGTAAGGGCGGGTGGTCCGTCTATGAAAGTTCATATAGGTTCCCTCGTCTACAGCCTCACCAACGGCAGCTGCAGATTTGCATAAAGAACAATTGGGTCTAGTGCAGGGCAAGCGTCGCTGGCCAACTCAAAATCAGTCAAGCTTTGAAATTTTTAATTTACTCTCTATTGCAGTTGTTATAAGCACCTAAAAACAGTTGCGTCATTTTATGTCTTATAGCCTTAAAGTCCAATGTTTTTCAGAATTTTCTCAAGACGGTTATGCTAGTTAACTTTTTCCAATATGCGAATAAATCCCTGAAATAGTTTAAAATATCACCAAATAGTTCAGGTAATATTGGCTGGAATATGCTTTAAATTAGGTTATAACGAAAATTAGTATAACGCTTGCTAAATAGATGAAGCTAAATCTTGCGATTGAGATCCTTCTTTATTGAAAGGTTTTCTAGCCATCATGGTTACTAGATGTATATACTAAAGACGAAAAAAAAAATCAATTGGTTAATGATCGGGTGGAAAAACTTTTGCAAAAATTGCATTGAAAATCTCAGCGATTTTGGGCGCATATGCGTTTCTTGACGCACGCATTACCGCGGGCTTGCATACCTAGGTCAGTTTCACTTCTGACAATGTTCTAACTCGATCGTGATGCGAAATCCTTGGCAAATCACAACGTAACGATGTATATATTTTTTGTTCTGCTATTTTTTTTCCACTTAACGAGCACACTCATTGAGAAATTGAATGCGCATCAGACATCAGAAGCATTAGATTACAAAGAAGATGAATAACTCTGCCCTTTTTTTAAGGTTCTCACCATTAAAAATGAGTGTAGCGGACTTTTACGTAGTTCAATTTACTGACTATGTAGATCAACCATGGGAACGTGAAGCGCCGAACTTAAAAAAAAATATGTTTACGAAACCAGGAAGAAGCATTTCTTTTGCAGGTAAATTGAAATGTCATTAAAACGTGAAAACGGACACGATTTCCGAGCGGTAGCGATAAGACTCGGCTGTTGTGTAATGAGCAACGAGAGCAGGACGTTGGCCGGTATTTCGGAAGAGTACATGCACA
This sequence comes from Daphnia sinensis, assembly GCA_013167095.2. NCBI lineage: Eukaryota > Metazoa > Arthropoda > Branchiopoda > Diplostraca > Daphniidae > Daphnia > Daphnia sinensis. The sequence continues at coordinate 198,766 of CM023190.1, read as the reverse complement.
CAGAATCAAATAGTCCAAAGTAGCAAACCGCATAGTAGATGGCATGGGAACCTCTCGAGTAGCTAGCGTATGTATGGGATGGGGTTGGGAGAGAGAGAGAGGGGGGGGGGGAGAGAAGTAGGCGGGACTTGGTATGCAAAGTAATTGGTGAATCTTCGCGCCTCTAGCAGAAAGGGGCGCTGCTGCAACTCATTGTTGTGCACCGAGAGCCGTATAGAAGAGCTGAGAAACGGCTAAAAAAGCTGAAGGCCCCCAACGTGAAGCAAAAGGGTAGCGCAAGCCAGTTCGGTCATGGTAGGGGCTGGCATGGCTGGAGGCTGGCTAACTCAACAACCGAAAGGGACTTTACTTGCTTTCCCTAAGTTTGGCACAGTCACTGGCCAGCAAGTCGGTACCAAAGGCGGCAGCACTCCCATCACGCAGCGCGCACCACTTCAATCGTTGGCTACCGCACGCATCACGGAATAATCATTCAGACGACACATTTCATGTTTGGTTTTTAGTGATTTGAAAAGAAAAGAAAACAAACAATTCGTCGGCGCACTTGACATTATAGGCGCTACTAGTGTTAACCGTCTCGAAAGAAAACAAACAAACACTTTGGCCCTTTGGCCGAACGATGATTGAGTCATCTGTCGCTTGTTGGCGCATTGACCGCAGTGCTTTGTGGTACAATCAAACGTTTTGATTTCTGCATCGGTGAATTTAAATTTCAAGCGACAAGTGCTCCGTCCAGGTAACGAACGTTTCACTCTATTTTGATTATTGCGTAGGTGTTGTATCGTTGTCCCGTAATATCCCGTAAATTTGCACCCATGTTATTGTTGGGACAGTGAGCGACTATGACTCACTTATCGCAATTGCATTAGGTAACAACCTGTTTGCTTGACGTAGTACACTTTTATAAATAGCACTTGACAAAAAGGCAAGGCTGCAGCGAAAATAGGGCGAATACCGTAAACGTTGCGAAGGATATGGGAAGTGTGTAGCCCAAGTCGTAAAAAAATTTCAGCGGTTCGAAAAAGAACGTCTTCACGTGGATGGCGCGCTATTCGTATTTCGTTGTTTGCGTGCGAGTTTCCCTCTTTCGGCAAAATTTTTGAGCCTTTTTTTTTTATTTATGTATTTTTTTGTGTGTGTGTGTGCGCGCTAGGTAGGTATCCTTCCCAAGTTCCAACTGTCTCGATATGCCAGAAAGTTAGACACGAAACTTTCACTCGCTGACATACACTCAAAAAGCGAATAAAAAAAATAGTGAAATAACACGGCACGGTAAATCTATACCCCGAAAAACCCACGGGAAGAAAAAATCCTTTTTCTTATTTCCTTCTCATGTGAGGCTCCGAGTTTTTTTTTTTTTTTTCCAAGTCAATCATCGTCTTATCTGCGTTCCCGCCTCTGTTAGAGAGAGACGTGGAGAAAGAGAGAGAGCACAGGAGGGGGGAAAGAGACAAAAGAAGAGCGTCGGCCGATCGTAAAAAAAGGTCTCGTCACCTGGGTGCATAACTTCACCCCCTCCCCCCTTAACTCCACTTCCACCTACACTTGACGCAACATTGATATAGGAAACTCGAGAAATCTTTGTTACCCTTTTCCAACTTCCTCTTATTTCTTCTTTTTTTTATTATTATTATTTTTCAAATTCAAGACATTTTTTTTGTGTGCTTGCAAAGTTCTTTTGGGCCTCTTTTTATTTCCAACTTTATGGCTCCTTTTAAAAAAAAAAAAAAGATTCTGAACCCAGTGAATTGCGCGAATGGCATGCCCACTTTGGCAGCGCAAAACTGTGACGGGATAGGAAGGCAGCAAAGAAGAAAGGAGAAAGGGTGGCAAAAGCTGCCACCAAAAAAACAAAACAAAACAAAACAAAAAAAGTCAAAAGAACCGAAAGGAAACGATTGTAGACAGTGGAAACAAAAGCCCCGTGTGGATGGTTATACAACCAATCGTTTTTTATTGTTTCACCCTTTTTACGTAAGTTTTTCTTTTTTTGTTTGGCAGCAGCAGCAGCCCATAAATTGAACCATTCTTACAATCTCTTTCTCTATTCCTCCACTTGTTAGGCCATAAAAGCCATAAGACAAGCAGATGACAGCCGCACTTGTTTAGCCGCTCGCTTCCTTATTTTGTTTTCTTTCGTCAGCCGTTCGATTGATCGGCTACTTTACGCCATTTGCGCCCATATGATCTCCTTCACGATTCAAAACAATAGACAAGTGAATTTCTTTAGTGTAAAATAAAGCCGTCGTTTAAGGCAGTAAGAAAGAGGCGTTGCTTCAGTGCTATTATCCCCGTGTCCATAAACATCTAACAGATAGAAGATCAGCAAATAGGCTGCCAACGGAAGTTAGTGGCCATTATTTTGAATGCATAAGTAATGAGCTTCGCGCCACACCCGACCATTGATAGTTCTCTCACCGGGCGTCCGAAACGGCTCAACCCGCCGGTCCAGAAATACGTCGCGGGAGACCGAATTACGTAACCAGCTCCTACAGACATTAACTACCTGTTACCCGTTGTGAGGAGGCTCTACTAATGTTTGTATATACCAAAAAGGGTAGCGGCAAGTCACGCGCACCTTCAGATACTACTCAATGAGATAAACAAACAGTGGCAGCACGGCTCAGTTTATTGCTTGCGATTTCTATTTTTGGATCGCGGGCCAAAGAGGAGTATAGGATGTCGCACTTAAGGATAAGAGCTAAACATAGTGGTTTTCTGTTCGTTTGGTGGTCATGCATCAAATTCACTTTGAGAGCGCTCGCGCGCGCGCGTTCTTTCGTAATTGCGATCGTGAAGCGCACACGAACGAAAATCATCAGGCTGGCGCTCGATTTGAAAAAGATATAAAAAGAAAAAAAAAACAACAAAGTTTGTGATGAGTTCAAAAATCCAATACTCTTTCGTAGATTACATTGTAAATTCATTTGACGACTTGTCATTTGGCTGTGATAGCTTTCGTTCTGGAGAGGGCAGTGGGCTGCTTTTTGGTGTTCAGCTAATGTCTGGTAGCTGAACTTCAGCCGGAGGCGCACTTGCCCGGCAGCCGACACAGACTTAGCAGACACAAGTCATCTATCTTGTGTCATTCACTGGGACAATTAAGACGATCCTAACATAGCCATCCTTTTTATTTTTATTTTTTGATTCTATTTCGTTTGTTGTTGTTGTTATTGTTGCTCGTTTTTTTTTTCGTTTCTTTTTCGTTGATGTGCTTTTCGTTTTTAAGGGCGGGAACATTCGTATATGATAGATCTCAGACTGGTTTTCTTTCCTGCCAATTAAATGGCAGCGATCGAAATGCGCGTGTTTGGCATTGACAAGAACCCAGGAGTTCCTATCGAAAATCTGTTACATGGCGAAGTGCAGCTCTAATAAGAAGAACTCGGCGAAGCGGCTTGTTTTGTTTTCATTCCAGTTTTTCTATTCTTTTTCTCTTCTTTTTTTTTTCTTTTCTTTGGTTGGATTTCTATTTTGTGTGTAAATTTTTCGGGTTTTCTTTTTTTAAGTTTTTTTTTGTTTTGTTTTTTTGAGTTCGTTTTTGGGTTTTTTCTTTATCAACGGTGAACCGTCAACGCTCAGCACCGACATGTTGGTTCCATAGAAAGAACATCTATCCATAGACGGCATTAGGTTGTGATAAGAGCAACAGCACTTTGTCGCTGCCAGTCGACATCTTCTTCAACTGACTTGGTTTCTCTTCAGTCTACATGTCTCTATCGCTCTTGCCCTTCCCCTCCGCCCGTCCCCTTTCTTAGTCAACACTGTCCTATACTTCGCTGTCTCGTCCATATTTCAAAATGACATTAACTTTATCGGATGTTATCACACGTATTTTTCATCCGCGCCCGTTCGTGCTCAGCTCACCGTTCCAATTAAAATCTTCTTTAGATGGTCACAGGCAGTTCGTTCTCTGCCGACAGCTCAACTAAACTAAGCCATCCTGGCAGTATGCCGTGATACGAATGCCATCATCTCTTATTCTTGTACCATTCTTTTTTTTTTACCATTTTTTTTTTTGTTTTGTTTGGTTTTAAGTGGGTTTTTTTATATAGAGCCGCCACCCCGTACCCCTCCTTACTATCATTCACCTCCCGAGTTCCATCCCATCCAAATGGTTTAGATGTCCAATAGGAATTCGAATCCCGGTGTATTATCTTTCGTGCGTCCCTTCTATTTCGTCAATTATTCGTGGAGATAAATGTTTTTCAACCAATCACGCAGTCTGGTATGGGGCCATGCCAGACTGTCAGACTATTTCTCCTCATTGGATTTTCAAATTGTTTTTTTCCTTCTTTTATGTTCTTGTTTGAATTTTTGTTTGAGGACGCATTTTAAAATGACATTCAAACAAAAAAAGAAGAAAAAGAAAAAAGAAAAAAATGAGAAATTTCGATAAAATTGTAAATCGTTTTTGTTTGATTGACCTTTAGGGAAGAGGAGGTGAACTCTTGTGAAACAGCAGTTAGCGAGCCGTTAGCCGTTCGGCACCAGCCCATGCAGCAGGTTCTCCCGCCCGTCAAATTAGGTGCTTCCAATTCGCCAGCGCGATCGCCGTCCTCTCCGTCGCGACGCTCGTCTTCGTCTCCGAGTGTCACGCGGATCCGCATGAGCTCTGCTGCTGAGACGTTGGGCGCTGTCGGCGGCGGCAGCGGCGGAAGCAGCGGAGCAGGTGGCGCCTCAACTCCGGCTGCAGAAAATGAGGATGCTGCCTGGCGCAACACTTTCTACGAGCACCCCTTGCATGCAGCCACCAATGCCATGTTGCACTTGGGCGGAGGCAACTCACTGAGCGAGGAAACATCCGTCAATTCGGTCGGAAGTGTTTTGGTCTCGTACGAGCATCACTATTATCCAAACAAGAGCCAGCATCATCATCAATCGCATCAGCATCACTCGTTAATCAACGGTCTGCCTATTTCGTCCTCTGTTCAACCCGGTCATAAAGACGGCAAATCCATGAATGACCTTTGGCCGTAAGTGTCACCTTCCCACTTGTAGATTTAACGCTGTATACAACCGTAGTCCATAAATCAATTTGAACAGTACAAGAGGCATGCGCTAGATCTAATGAAAAACAAAGCCGATCCAATAAAATCGAAACAGACGTAAAAAAAACAATATCCCTATTAAAACTGAATTGCTCCGAGTGTTTACAATTTGAAACAAACAAGTTGGAATGGGCCAGACTACATTATAGTACTAGTACATGTCTATAGTGAGGTAGCAATTTCAGCAAATTCAGTTAATTCATACAGAATGGTTTTTTTTTTGTTATTATTATTTTATTTTTGTTGTGTTGTTAATACATATAGTAGGAACGGAATGGGCGGCTCTCATTCATCTTCGGCCGACGGATTGTCCAGCGGCAAAGAAATCGGTGGTCAAAATCACCAGTCTCACGAAGGATCAGCTTCTGAGCCTGATATCTATCCACTTGCAATCAAAAAAGAGCCAGAGGACTTGACGAGGAGGAACCTGCGCCACGTCCTCCATCATCCCGATTCGAGAATCGTGTGCACCAGCTCCAATGACAACAAAGTCGACGGCGGAGTTAGCGGCACCGTTATCTCTCGTGTTTTGGCGGACGGCGAATTGGTCCACGAGATGATCCCTCGTTTAGAGTCCATATCACACGTGATGAGCGGAAGCAGCGATAACCGCGAAGGCGCCAACACATCCGGTTCCGTCATTCACATCCGTCGTCCCGTCTCGTCTCAGCAGTCGCAGCAGCACGACGGCGATTCGATGATGTCTCCGGCCGCGCTCGACTTAGCTCGCGCTGGCATCCAGTCGGCCTTGCAGCAGCAGTACTCGCCGTCTGCGTACAGCAGCAACGGCGGTGCCGTCGGAAACGGACACCAACAAAGTGGTTTGGCCAGCATTCAGACGGTTAACAATCATGGTTATGATTCGTCTCCCGGCCCCGCTTACGGGCTCGTTTCACCTAATGAATCTGGCGTCTACACGGCCATCCATCCATCATCGGCGTTGCGCCAACAGCCGACTGCTTATGCGGTCAGCTCGTCGGTTGGCTCCAGCGACTCGTTCTATCGCGACTACTTCAACAGCAGTGCAAACACTAACAGTAACGCCAATGCAAATAGCGGCAGCGGCGATCAGCAGTATGCCCGCGCCGTGGCGCAGCTCGCTTATGGCGAAGGGCACGACAGCGCCTTTGGTGATCGCTTCATCCGCAATCAGCCGGGCGTCTACAAACAGCAACAGCAAGGCACCGGATTGACCGTTGACTTGCCGTCGCCCGACAGCGGCATCGGAGTCGACGCTGTAACTCCTCGCGATCAGTCCGTCGCCCAACAGGTACTGGAAAACTGTGTCCATATTGTTTTGTTTTCTTCTATACTTTTTGAGTGAAATTTCGTTTTCGGATGCAATCGATCAGCGCTAATTGTTAAATTTGATGTGTGCTAGAATTTTGATTATACGGAATATCCGGGCTTGATTGGCGAACCGGCCATCGAGCATCCATCATCGGAACAGCAGCATCACAACAGCGCTCACGGTGGCAGCGACGAGGGGAGCCGAACGCCGACGTCGGGTGGTGAACACTCCAAATCGAGCATGTCACCCGGCAGTGCGCATCTCAATTCGTCACGCTCCCGTTCGTGGCCTGACTGCAACCGCCAAAGCGAAGTCGACAAAATCCAGATTCCAAAAGTGTAAGTCTTTTTTTTTTTTTTTTTGAAACTATCGTCTTTGTTAGATTACGAATTTCATTCCAGGCTAAGGTTCATTGCACTATATATTGGGTCGATTGCATCCCATTAAAGTTTACTCCTTTCCGTTGTTACGTTGCGCTATACTCAAATCACGCCTTAGAAGAGCCCCCTGATTTTGAAACGATCGTCAGTTTATTACCTGCGGAAAACACTCATGAGCATTAAAAAGAACGAGCTTCGTTTCTGGTTGTTAGTTTGCATTCGAAGAAATCGAGCCAGCAAACCGAAAAAAGTATATTCCCCGATCGGTCGATCTATTTTCCTTTAATAACTGGTATACCTTCCCAAAAGCGACAGGTAAACCCGAAATCATGCTGAAAGCAAATGGTTCTCACATATGTGTTTTTTTTTATTGCCCAGAGAGCTTTGCGAGTAAATTAACGTAGGAACATCGCGGATTTCCGTATAATAACTTGCCAGTCCAGTCCAGTTTTCAAAGCCGCATCGTAGATGTGCTTAATGTCTGGTTATACTGTTCAACTCCGAACGATAGCATGCAACAGGGCTTTTGATGAGGTCATGGTATAGACTTAATATTTGAGTTTTTAACTTGAATTATTTTTGTTTAATATTTCTCATTCGGCCTACAAAGTCAATAGCCAATAATTCAACGTAGAGGAAATCTTTTATCGTTAGTTTATTTTTGGTTGTTAACAGTTTCTTACTAGGGCACGTACAGCGGCAGAATCCAGTTTTTTCTTATACCTGTTTCTTTAATTATTTGCTCTTTTGTTTGTGTGTGTGTGAAACGTCTTTACTGCGACGAACAATTCAACAGCGCAGCATAGCATTCAATTTCTGTAATGTATTAACAGGTTTAACCAGTATGGGTTCAGATACTACCTGGAGTCTCCGATTTCAACTTCACAGCGGCGAGAAGATGACCGCATCACCTATATTAATAAAGGCCAGTTTTACGGGATAACCCTAGAATACGTCCCCGATCCGGAGCGACCATTGAAAAATCAAACCGTCAAGGTACACTGAACTTCATCTGTCAGCTTTTTCTTTTCTTTTTGCTTTGTCTTTGTCTTTAACTTCTATTTAGAATCTTTCGAAATTAGAACTGCTAATTATTCTTCAGCTATATCCATCGTTCATCTTTTTCCTTGACAGTTCATTAGCTTGTCAGAAATCATGACCTAGTTTGCATTGAAATCAGTCCCCCCCCCCTCCCCTCAACTTCGATGCAGGCAGGCACGCACACGTCGCAGATGAATTTCCGAGAGGGAGGGCGTTGTAGTTCTGTCCAAAGAGTAGCTAATCACACTGAACGGCAACGATGAAACCCGCATTTATACTTTGAAGAAATGGAGCAGTGAAACGACGAAATTTTCTTGAATTGCGTAAAGGCCACACTGGCAGGCATTCCTATGGCACACGCTTGGACGTCGTAGTCCCAACCGACTTTCGAATTTTGGTTCGCTCCACAATTAAGCTGATTGTTTATAAACGCGTCGGCTAAATTACATCCAAAACATCAGCGAACAATACGAAAGACAATAATAACAGCAACTGTGAAAAAAAAATTAGACAAAAACTAAAGCCGTAACGGTGTTGTGGAACAAGCAACACGCGCCAGAAATCTTACAAAAGAAAAATTTAAAAGAAAAATAAAACGTTCCCGAAAGCAGGCAAAGTGTTAGAACCTCCTACTTGGACAGTGAGATAGCCAGTAAATTGCAGGTTTACGACACCGAAAACACCTGATGGTTGTTACCAGTTGGGTTTATTTTCTTTTTATCATCCCATTCCGCCCTTACGATGTCACTTTTTTCAATTGGGCGAAGGTGTGTCGTTCTTCGTGTGCTTTTTGTTTGTTTGCTCTTTCGTCAACACTTGATTCTTATAATGTTGTTTGTAATTTTATCAATAACCATCACGTAAAACTTGTTTATTATAATTTGTGTTTCTTTTTGTTTTGTTTTGTTTTGTTTTTTCGGGTGTGATTTGAATGCACCTAGACGATGGTAATGCTGGTGTTCCGCGAGGAGAAGAGCACCGAGGACGAAGCCAAGGCCTGGCAGTTTTGGCATGGACGACAGCATAGCGCCAAACAACGGATACTCGACGCAGGTAAGAAGTTTAATCAAAGCAATGTAGCTTTCTAGGTGCCTTTAGTTCTGTCCTTTGCCATAAAAAAAAACGAACATGTGTGAGACGCCTTGTTAGATATAAGAAACAACAACAAAAGCTGATACAGCTGTTCTCAGATGAAAAGCCCGTCGTGAAAGTTGATGTAACGTTTGCCGGTCTCAACCGATCAGCGATATGTCGCCCGAGTTTGACATCTCGAGAAAAGAAAAAAAAATCAAAGCAAACAGTTCTAACAAGTATGGCAGATGGGTCAAACAGTGAATACTCCCATCGTCGCTATCGACGATAATCTTGGTTGAATGTAAAAGAGAAGACAAAATAGAAGTGGGTAACTTAGTTGATTCTCGACGTTTTCTTTTCTGGTTTTGTTGGATTTTTCATCTATCGATTTTTTTCTTATTCGTACGTAGCTTCAGTATGCAAATGCATTTTTTGAAAGAGTGAGAAAATATTTTTTATTCGCAGGAGAAAAATAGCTAGAGCGATGGACATTGTTACGACTGTCTTGTTTCCTTTATTATTTTTTTTTTCAATTTTTTTTTTTAAAGTTTAGACTGCTATGCTACGCTGTCTTTGTTGATTTCGTTTCTGAAAGCCAGAGAAGCGACACTGGCAAGACCGTGAAATGTCACCGTGCGGAAGACGTCAACCGCTAGTTGAATGAGAATCGAGTGAAATAAAGGAGACACGAACAGTTTGACGAGAAAGAGCGAGAGAGCCAATGACTGATGGGCAGGAGAATGGAAAAAAATGAGGAAGGGAGAAATCAGGTTGATCTAGCTAACGCGTCAAGCCCAGTAAACCGTGCTCCTGTTATGTATCTACCCTTTTTTTGGGTGGGGGGGGGAATCTTGAAATGTTGGCTGCGTATAACTGAATAACTAATGTAAGAATAAAAAAAAAAGAAAAAGAAAAACGAACGAAGGGCTGGCTCTTTGCATGTCCATCGCAAGTTCGGGTTGGACGAGACAAAAGAAATAAGAAATCAAACGCAATAATCTCGATGTGACATCTGCTCGAAAACCAGCTCCACCAGCAGGTAGAAAGTGGACTGGAGATTGGACGGTCGAAGCAACGGTCACGGGATTACACGCATTTGTCTACGTCTCCGAAAGTCTCTCTGCTTTTGTTTTGTTGTTGTTTTTTGCTTTTTTGATTTTTTTTGATTTCTTTGTTGACTCTGCTAGCTGCTTTACATGGTCGTTGGCTAGTTGCCCTCCTGATAGCCACTTCTCTGAATAGAGACGTTGGAACTGTCGTGTTAACGACGTATAAGGCGAACGCAAACAGTTGGGATTTCGTCCACGCGTGACCTCTTGCGTCACGTTGATAAGTGTAGCAGTTGGGAGCTGCGGAAAAAATTAAATAAAAAAGTACAACGAGGCGAAGGGATGGTCACGAAGAGAAAGGGGTGGATGGCGCAGCTAGCCCCGATGCTCCGTTGCACACGTACACCTGAATTATATTTCCTCTAAGGAAACGTTGCGGAAAGACCCTGATTCGGTCGAAGGGGAGAGATGGGGGGGGGGGGGGAGCAGACAGAGAGAAGGCTCACTCTGTGTGACCCTTTTCTGTTAGAGTTTTCACGGGCATCAAGTTGCGACACAAAAAAAGAAAAGCCGCACGGCTCTTCTTCATTCCTCTCTTGCTCACCACCTCTTTCACCTCGGTAACCCTCTCAACCAACCCTCTTTCCTACCCCGCCAATGCTTTCGGTATCTGGTAACTAACTTATTTTTTCCCGAGCGTACGTGTATGCGACCATCAAACAAAAAAGGGAGAGCCGCTGCTTTAAAAAATGGGCCTTTTGTGACCTGGTCCTACAATTTCGCTATGCTTTCGTCCTCTTTGTGTACTGTAAACTATGGCTGTTTCATTCGGACCTCTTTACAACCCTTTTTTCCCCTCGCAGTGGGCTATATAGTTCCTTATAGATTCTGACGGCGTTGCGAAAATAGTGCGGCAAACGGTCGACGTTGAATTTGGCCCTGTCGATCAATAGGCCACTCGAATCGTTTTGAAATTTCATCGAATCGCCAGTTGCGCGATAGTCTTTTCTCCGTTTCTCATTTACCAGTGGGAGAATACAAAGCAGCATACGAACATAATTTTCGTCTTGAAATATTTCAGACAAAACTGTTAGTTACGTCTCCCTTTTGCATACGCGCACTTTACGGCAGGGCAAAAAAAAAATGTGCGCAAGAGAAACTGAGTTGTAAAAAGCGGTTATAGGGACGAGAAAGAAGGGGGGACAAGTGGCTGTCGTTTACGAGCCTGTAGTTTTTTCCATTCTTAGCAGTTCCCATTGACACATAGACTTCCTTTACAACCTAGATAGTGCCAGAAAAAAAAAACTGGGAAAACTTGCTCTAACCTATGGTTTAGGAATGCCTTAGGCGCGAAAAACGACGATGAATAAATAAATCCATCACATTTGAATATTATTATTGCAAAATATCAGCAGTAGCTTGTATTTTGAATGTGAAGACCGTTTCAGGAAACTATATACTTATAGCTTCCTGAATACGCGATCTGATTTGAATTTTTGATTTTATTACTACGATATTATAGTTGTTTGATGTAGCAGTTTGAAACCCTCCAGTGTTACGCAGTCAACATGAACTAATACATTTTGTTTTTAAAAATTTATTTCGTCTCCAGATACAAAGAACAGCTCGGGTCTCATTGGCTGCATCGAAGAGGTAGCTCACAACGCTATATGTATCTACTGGAATCCGCTGGAAAGTTCAGCAAAGGTAATTATTCCCATTCCTCTCTCATCGATTTCTTTGTGATTTTGACATCGTAAAAAAAAAAAAATTGCGCGAGCCGATCCGAAGCGAGGCATCTACAATGCGAGAGAAATAACTAAAAAAATGTAAACAAAACAAGAAAAGAAGTTTCATTTTTTAAAACTTGTACTGCTGCACTAGGAATGTACGCTTAGAAATCCGTTGTTGTTGCTCTAGTTGAAATGAGTGTTGGATGGCTAGGAAAGATTTCACGTATAGTCAGCGCAAACGTCACACAAGTCGCCAGCTTTCTGACATTGGTCGAATACCAACGTATACGTTTGGTATTATGCGGCTTTCATATCAGGATCAAAGTATAACGCACAAATCTAATTCACATGGCTGCCTGGTGTCCATGGGAACAAAAAGGGAAACTAGAGCAGCCCAGGTTAAAAGTGAGACGTTGAGTTGCGTAGAGATTATGGAAATGGAACGAAGCTGGCTTTTCGGTGTTAATCAGTTAAGAGTTGACAACAACGTGGCCAAAGTCTCATAATCGAATTTTTCTTTTTTTTGTCTTCTGTCCTTGTGCATTTTGTTTAGATCAACGTGGCCGTCCAATGTCTAAGTACGGACTTCAGCAGCCAGAAGGGAGTGAAGGTAATGGAGAATAACAGCTCCTTTTTTTTGTTTCCTTTTAAATTCCACTATAGACTATTATTGGTAGGGATTTGTTGGGGAGAGCGAACAGGCACTCGGAATAAAGCAATTCGTGTATGTGTGTGTGTATAGTTGAAACGCTATTGAATTCATGCTACCCACCTATGCGATGGGAAAGTAGAAGTATAAAGGTTGGACATTGAGGGCCTACTGTGCAATACTTTTTCACCGTCCATCGATGCACTGGAAGATTCTCGTTGAGTAATGCCGATGGTGAACTGTGAATAAGATCAGGTCGATTTGCGTTCAGTTCAACCCTCTCCTTTTTTTCATGCCAGCGCTCTACCGCCCCATCTTTGCGCTCAAAAGCGAAAGGGTACACACGGTCTGGTCGCTTCTTTCATATGCAAATCGAGAATTAGGATTTCGATCACAGGACAAACGCACACCCGAGCTTTATAGCTTTGCTCTGCATACCATCACTACTCTTTAATTTAGTATCTCTTGCTATCGTCAACTGTCATTCCCGATCGTCTTTCTCATTGTATTTTCTCTCTCCTTTCAAATCGGGTTGAAACGAAATTTCTTTTAAGTAATCTAATTAGCCCGAACATATAAAGTCCATCGGCCCTTTTTTCATTTTTTTTTTCATTGGGTTGAGACGTCAAAAAAAAAAGACCTTGTGCTTTTTTTTTCTCCTTCTTTTATATCCCTCATCGAAGTGAACAAACCCAAGAATTTCTTTGTAAAAAAAAATGTGCTCAAGCTGATTAGTATTTGATTGGATTGGTCAACAGTCCAAGTCGTCATGCGATTGAAAAATATAAAAACAAAGAATGAAAAAAAAAGAGAAAACTTTACAAAGTGTATTGGCCGTCTGAGGTCAGACTACAACGATTTGCTTACTCTGTTTTTTTTTTCATTTCTCAGTAGACGAACGATTAAAAAAAACACACCCTGATGGTAATGGCTATATAGTGAACCATCCGTGAAATAGTTACCAATCAAAAGAAGTGCCCACCAGCCGAACCTTGCGTCATAGTTGAAAAGCGATGCTCAGTTGTTCATCCCCTTTTTGATACAACCCCTCCTCCAATACCTCCATGACTGGCCCTCCATGTCTGTGTCACCTTTTCTCTTCTCGTCTCTGCTTCTCCTTTCTTCTACGAGCTCTCGGCCGTTTTCTCACGGACCGATTTCTCTCACCCTATCTGTCTACCGCCAGCTCATTTTTTTTTTCTCTTTCTCCTTTGCTATGCAAATGAACTATCTCTTAAAGAGGAGAAAGAAGGGAGACCTTTTGCTCTTTCTTTGGACTCTTCTTTTTCTTTTCTTCTCTCTCGCTTTATGTCTACGTCCTCTGTAGCGAGTTGCAGCAATAGGATTGATTGATTTCTAAGCCGCCATCGCTCGGCATCATCATTCTTGCTGTTATTCCCGCATAAGTGAGCGGGCCGAGCCGAATACTACCCTTTATCTTATGCTAGCTACTACTTATACACAGCGACCGTGTGTTCATAAAAATGAAAAAAAAAAAGAAATTGTTTTCCTCTTGTGTCGATACATATCAGTGTCGTTACATTTTTCTTTGGCTCTCGCATTCCTTTTTTGTTTGAAGCGGAAGAGAGGGGGGACAACATCTAAGCCGTGTAGTTCGAGAAAGGCGAAAGAGTTATAGTTAAACTATCCAAAGACGAGGCGTTTCCACAGCATGTACTATATATATATACAATATCTAAAAAATGTTTGCATAGCATTGGGTTTGTTTACTTTGAAGAGATTTTCTTCGTTCGGGGCGGGAAACCAATTCCAAACAGATAGCCAGAAATGCGTCACTTGGCATCGCAATTGTACACGCCAGGCCTTGATTTAATCTGCTAGCTACAGACGTCCATCTCTCTCCTCTCTTTTCTAGTCGTTCTTTTTTTCTCCACCGTGACGGACACCTGTCCAGGTTTTTTCTTTACATACGCACAGCATATCAAAGCAAGCATACCAAAACATAGTTTTTTTTTCTGCTGCTGTGTATGTGTGGATCTGTTGTATTATATGCATCTCCCCCTTTTTTTTTTCTTTTTCCTTTTTTTTTTTTTACTCTATTGAACCCGCAAGTCTTTACCTCTCGTCCGCAGGGCTCAGAGCATAAAACTGACACGCATTTTCAATGTTGATTCGATTGAACCCTGGGCACCGCTCCTCCATGGCTATATATAGTGATATGGTGAAGTTCGAGACATGCTCTATCCATACACATTTTCACTGACCTTAATCATTTGAATAAATCGAATGATGAACACACACTCTGTGTGATTCATGCCGTGGGCTGCCAGTTACTTGCACAAGTTGATGGATGGGATTTGATCTAGCCATGCCTTATTATTAGCGTCTACGATGTGTTTTCACATTATTTTTTTCATTTTTTTCGTTTACGTTTTCCCCTTTTTTTGATTTTTGCTTTTACTCGGCCTAGCCTATAATAACCAAGCTTTGTTTCGTCCTCCAGGGTTTACCACTCCATCTGCAAATTGACACGTTTGACGACCCGCGAGATTCCATACCAGTTTTCCACCGTGGCTATTGTCAAGTTAAAGTTTTCTGTGATAAGGTAAGAGTTTTCTTTATCATCTTCAAAAAAGAAATTGTATGGTCTTTTTTTTTATGAAACTACGCCAAGATTCTTAACATCTTGACATTTCCGTTAGCATAGTGGACGTTACATTCTGTCTTGAGTATTGCCTTTGTTTCCACATTGAATAGTAGATCAACATATTTGCGTGGTTTTATTAACGATGACGAATTTTGAACTTCTTTGCGGAGATTGCGAAACGCTCCTCAATTTCAGGCATCCCGCTCGTAAGCAGCAATGTTTTGTATAGCCAATCGAATCCGTCTCATGGAAATTTAGAAATTTCTTTTTGTCATTTTTTTTGTACTTATTTATTTATTTATTTATTTTTTGTATCAAACCACTCGCGATTGACTTCATGGTCGACCGAAAGCAAAAAGAAGATAGGGAGGGTCAGAAAGTAAGATGGCGAGAGAGAATATGAAAAAAAAAAAGAGAGAAGAGAGAGAGAGTAGTAGAAGAAGTGTCGGTACCGCAGGAGGGCGGAGAAGTGACGTGTAATCTTTGACCCCACCAGCATGATGGATCTTCTACGAGATGATATGAAAATCTGGAGTCACGCTCGAAAACCATCTGAACCTCATCCCGTTGTTCAGATACCTTTTTTATCCTGAAGTTTCCATTCTGCGTTTTACATCTACAATGCGCCTTTTTTTTGGGGTTGTTATCCGAGCCGAAGTTGTGGAGTCTACCGTTGAACCAAAACATTTTTGCGTTTGGGTATTTACCATGCGCAGATACTGTAAGCAATTCTGATGGACTGGCTATCGGAAACCAAGATAAGCACTATTATGATCACGGACAAATTATTCAGTTTATTTAACCAGCGCTGAAATGTGCGTTAGAGAAAACATAGTTTCGAAAGAGTCAACAATCGGAGAACCGATAAACGAAAAAAACCAAGTAGAAACGGAAATGACGAAACGTGTATCCATCAGATTGGTCAATCACTTTGCATTCCGTCATCGAGACTTTCACCCATTAGACGTCTTACGGCAATTTATTAATAAAAGCTGGACGCACGCAAAACTGGATGATTGTCTTTGATAGTTTGTGAAAGCAGCAGTAATGATGAAAACCACTTGGATGAATTATTATCGTTTCTCTTATGTCTTAATAGCTTTCACCATTGATCGTTTGCGTTTCTATCGATGGTCTACATCTTGTACCACTGACCCGACGGCTTCAGAAGCTCGGGTCTTACTTACCGATTATTCTAATCAGCTAGGCCGGACGTTTGCTCATTAGGATTTGACGACAATAAGGAGGTCATGCTCGTTTGTGATTGTAGGCTCAACACAGTCGATTCAGCTCTTTCTTTCAGCGATGAAACAATATGAAATTGGAGAATTGGATAAAGGAAACCTTCATACGACATGTTGGATTAATTATTTGAAATTTATTTTATTCGTTTGAAGAAGCTGTGCAATTAATGCCGGTAAGAAACAGGTCGCTAGATGTCATCGACATCGTGCCGGGTGTACGAGAGGCTCAGGGATGTCACCAAAACAAAATTGGCTTGATTTCGTTTTCCTTGCACATCTATAGTCCCACACACACACACACACACGCATACATAAAACGTTTAATACGGATTCTTGGATAGACCGCACCCTCTTTATCCCGCGGCCATCATCGCTAGGTTGCGTGCCAGGCTTCATTCAGCATTCGTTTCGAGATTCTTTTATCTGCTGGGCACCGTCATCCCAAGAATAACCCGCCCTTTTTCAACAGGCAAAATTTTCACCTGTGGTTTGTGTTCAAACTAAAGGTGAATTTGTTAAGTTTTTTTTTCAAGTATAATAATATATATGTATATACATATACGTATATTTTCATGATACAATACAAAATTGCGGAACACTGTAGGCGAACCCTTGAAAATGAGAGATGACTTTGAATATTGTATCTTATCGAGTCGCACCCGTGGACAGTTCAGTCAAATGGATATGAAATTATATTAGAAAAGTGTGTTCGTTACCACGCCTACTACGAATTTAATGACTTTTGCTCTAGATTAGACCTTGGTCCGAAATTAATAAGGTAGAAAGATCGATGCGTAAAAGTCGACTTTAGTTTCGTGATTCATGAAAGGATAGTCAAATGCTTCTTGAATAAAAGAAGAACCGATGTGAAACAATAAGACCTTTGGTAGGACAGCAAAAACCATAAATCTAAGTAATCGTATTCAAAAAAACGTGAACAAAAATCCAAACGTTAATTTCATTTTGGCAAAAGTGGGATGTCTTAGAACGTTTCAGAAACGCCAAGCAGCCGCGAAATTCTCGGAAAACGTCATAGACGTAGACATTTGCAATTCTAATTTGAGGAAAATTCAAAGTTTTGTCTTCCAATTTTGAGATTTGATTAATAACGGGACTTGTAAACATATCACTATGTTTTATCAGGGAGCGGAAAGGAAAACACGCGATGAGGAGAGACGAGCAGCAAAGAGGAAAATGGTCGTCACAGGACGGAACAAGCGGTTGGAAGAACTTTACCATCTCAATGCCGAGCGATCCGAATTCTACCACATGGCAGATTTGATGAAACCGCCGACTCTCTTTACACCCGACGATCACGAAAAGGTAGGCATCTCTCGCTATTCTGTTTTGCATGGAAATGCGTATAATCTTATTCAAACCATCCGATAAATACAATTTATTTTCCTTTACAGCTTGGGGCTTCAATGGAACTTCCAAGTTTCTACGGCCAAGATCACGAAAGGTAATAACCACTCTCTTTTCCTTGTTGCATCATTGGTTGTTTTCTCTTGTTATCTTATGCCATCGTTTTAATATTCATTTCAATATAGGAAAGAATTCTTGGACACGCACACAAACCTAATAGGACCGCCGGCTATAGCTGGGTCTGGTAACATTGCCACCCTATATGCGTCACCTGCTGCCAAAAGGCGGAAATTAACACCTCCTCCTTGCGAGCGAGTTATGATATACGTTCGCCAGGAAAATGAATTGGCGTTTACTCCACTTCATTTGGTGCCACCAACATCACTTGGACTTCTAGATGCTGTAAGTGTGGAACCTGTAGTCTAACAATAAGTTTAACCGCGAGTTTCGTTCAGGGCACTGCTTTTAATGCATCACAATAATGGCTCATTTATCCACACAAACTTTTTATAAAATAATAATTGAAAAGAATATGATTTTAAGTCTGCTATTAGCAACATCTCGGTATCATTTAGCGAAAGGCATTAAATTTTTTTTTTTTTAATGAACAGATTGAGAGTAAATACAAGCTATCTGCATCGACTATCAACATGCTCTACAGGAAAAATGCCAAAGGGTAACAATCTGTTTTTTAACACCCCTTATAGTATAATTTATAGAAAGAAGCTGATTGCATTCAATAATCACAGTAGAAATTAAATTAATGGTTAAATATGATGGTTACTAATCATGGCAGTGAGTCCTCATTAATCTTTATGTTCTACACCCATTTAATTCTAGGATTTTGGCCAAAATTGATGACGACATGCTCAAACATTACTGCAACGAGGATTTGTTCATTTTAGAAATTACTACTTCGTCGGAAGAGGGAATGTATGACATCACTCTCAAGGAGCTCTATGACACGTGAAAAGTTAAAAACTCGAAATCTCGAACTGTCAAACTGACCGACTTAAAGCCATCGTCCCGCCATCCAACATATGCTACATATAAATTAGATTGATCATTAGCATAAAATTGCCAGCATTGTGCATTATCTGAGATAATTTGCCTTCTGATTTGATTCCTCGGTGTGACTTTTAGGATATAAGACCGACTCTAACCAGTGATGCATAGATTTGCTATAATAGTTTACCGTGATGAATAGCACCTGTAATGCCCAGAAAACTCTGGATTTGTACAAGAACTTTACATTTACATTCTCCCCATTGTTTCGGATGCGCTAGCATATCAAAGGAGTTGCGTGGTGTAGATCATCCAACATCACTCGCTCTGATCTCATACAACATACAACACGGCAGCTCACTCACTCCTCATAGCTCTCTCATATCAAATCTTCAGACTGTTGACTCTAATCCCAGTCCTCCAGCCAGCGGTGGCTGACATAAATGAATATTAAAAAATAATAATGATAAAAAAAATAATAATAATAATAAGAAAAGAGACGTTGGGAAACAGCTTAGAGTTCTGAATGAAGGTGTAATTTGTATTTAAGTAATGCACAATGCCAAATGTCGATCGTTGTTGCCAAACCAATGAGATCAACCCAATCATGCCATGCCGCTCCTTCGGAAATCTCTCTTTCCGCGTTGCATTTGTGCGTACACACGCGGATGTTGTCGTATGACGGATCAAGTTATAATTTTTCATTATCGTCCAGTTGCTTGGCCGACCACGGTCTCGGATATACCTGAGTGAATGTTCATCTATGTCGCTATTTGAAACGGATGTTTTAAAAATTAATGATATTTGTCTCAATTGTCCTCCGTTTTGTCTCACAACGTTTATGCATGCTACAGGACGCGCTTTCTTTTACGATGACTATTAGCTCAAAAAGCATCAAGTGCTGACATTTGTTTGAGAGCTTAAAGCCCTCCGTTCACTCACCATACCAATTGCCAATGAGCCTCTCAAAGGACGTTAAAACCATGTGGTGTACGTTTTTTTTTTATTATTATAATCTCGTGTTCACCCCTCTATATCTTTTCAATACTTGATTTATGCATCATTTTTAGTGTTTATCTTTATTCCCCGGTATTTGTTAGCATTTTTATTATTCTGTTTGTTTCACATGCAGTTTCGTCAAACATTTCATTTTGACACCATCTCTCGATGACTACAAAAATGAAGTGCCGCATGCAAAAAAAAAATGAGAAAAAAATTTTTAAACAAAAAATCACATAAAAAAAGGCAAAACAAAAAAGAAAAACAAACAACAAAGATACATTTGTTTGACATCGTCTAACGATAGCCAATTATATTCTCTATAGTGGTCAAATATACAGTTACAAAAACTCCCGCTTTGAAATTAATTTAAGCTCAAAATGGACCATGTTGTTTAAAGTCACTTCATTTCATGAAGTTCAAAGATATCTATACGATGTTTCAAAACAAAAAGATGGACCGAGATTAAAGATAACATCTGCGTTCTTGCTTGCTGGATCCCACTTGCGGAATTGTTTTGTATATTATTTTATCGTATTTTTCCTATTTCTATAATTATGAGACTCAACAGTATAACCATGGTATAACAGTCGGCTACCACTACTACATAGCAGCCTAGTTGACTAGTTGAAGCGACCGTAGGCTGCTCCACGAATGGTCGAATTTCCAAAAAGATAAGGTGATTTCGTTCTAAGGTGTATAAGTACAAAATAGCTTGCAATATTCATTTTAATCAAGGTACATGTTAGAAGCTGGCTATCAAGTGTCCGGTACAATTTGTTCATTACCGGAATGATGCTGTTTTGAAAATTTTTAAACATCTCTATGTGTATGCAAATTACCTTATTTCTATATTTGAAAAGTTCTAAATGTAATTTGAAAATCCTGCTCACAGGCAATTTTGCTAAATAGTAAGATTATTCCGTACTACGCATGCTAGTGCAGATATCCTGCACTTCAACTATAGAGTTCCAAAAAATTTTACGTACAATTTCTGCTAATAAGGGAAATGGTAAATTTAGTTGAGAAATTTTTATTATTTGTTGTAAATGCTCCACGGTGTAGAAATCGTTTAAACGAAGTTCCTGTCGATACAGAAAGCTGCTTCTAGCATTTAATAAAGGGGCCGTATTGACCTTTGCCCAATAAATTTTTTTTAAGCCTCATAACATCAAAACGCACGACGTTTTTTGAATAAGTGGTATGAATACCATCTTTACCCCTTGTATGAAATTCTGCCTTAGAACTCCAATGTTACATGTTTGTAACTTGATTCAAATGTTCGAAATCATCATGTACGTTGCACAAAACATGAATAAAGAATAAAATTCATATAATGACATAATTGACTTTCATATTAAATTCTTTAGAATTCGTACATTCTGTTTCATACGCTACTAAAAACCTGAAATGTTTTCAACAGCTAATGCCAATGGCTTTGAAAATGTACTTATTTGTTTAGCTCTCAGTTTCTAATTTGTACTTAAAGGTAACTGTTCGATCAACCAGAAAATTCGAGATTAAAAGTAGCTTATGATATTGGAAATAACTAGTAGTACATGTTGCCTGCTTGATTTCTTACGCATTCCATCTTTTTTTCAATTATTTTAACTAGGGTTTTAATGTGTTAACTTTTAAAGGGATACGCTCACACAGTTGGTGCGGTGTTGTGTAATCTGGCGCAGTTGCTCTATAACCACCGTAACCGTTATCGTTTCAACAGATATTATATTAATTTTGAAAAAGAAAACGCGATTGAAAATGAGTGTTCTAATTGGTACGGATGCTTAAAATGTCGTTATCAGTTAACTTTAAAGTGTTGTACACAGAACTAGGGCGTTTGAATGACTGCTAAGAGTGGCGAAAAAACATCTAAGACAATGACGATTTGTAATGCAAATGAAAACTTCTTCCACATTTGCTCAAAAGGAAAAAAAATGGAAAGCGTTTGAAATTACAAATTTCAGCGTCGAGGACCCGTAGCTCGTCCACGTCCTCTCCCACGCCCTCCTCTGACAGCTCCGCGTCCACGGCCTCTTCCACGAGCTAAATATATATTTTAAATGATTAAAGACAAGACAAAATTAAACTAATGCAAAAAATTACCTCTGCCACTTGCGTCTTTTTTCTTTGCCTTGGCTTTAGGAGAATCATCCAACAATAAGGTTTCCAGTGGAAGGGAATCAGGTAGAATGTAATATCGAATATTGTTGCCTCTGATACTCAGGGTTTCAAGCTGAACAGGATCTCTATTCTTGACTGTCATCTTAACAGCTTTTAAATGGGTGTTCATTGCAACATCAACTCCTGAAAATGCAGAATCGGAGGGGCTACCATTACATTCATATAAAAAAATAATGTGTAAAGAAAAATAAGTTCATTCACTTACAAGGGGCTTCTAAGGTTTTTATTATGATAGTATATTTATAGAAGAATCAAAGACTTACAGAAAAATATTCAACCAAAATTAATACCTGTTATTGTTCCGTGAACCTGGGTGCCATTTTTCAATTCAATTATGACTGTTTCATGGCTCAACTTCATCAAAAACCTAACAATAAAGAAAACATCATTCAGCCATTCAAGTAACATATGACACAGTATTATATACTAAAACAAAATAAAAATATTGCACAAATTGCATCAGTGATAGGCAGATGCATCTCAACCGGTTTTACGAAGGGCAAGCAAACTTGCATATTTAAATCGTAAATTTACATGTTGCAGATGTACAATAACGACTTACCTAACTAATTTCATTTTTTGACAATTTGTTGGTTGTTAGATACAAGATTATATGAATCACCATACACGATTTATTCGTTCTTTTTTTCTTTTTTTAGTCCTTTACTTAGCCAACGCACGAGGTACGCTACAATCAAAAACCAAAACTGGATTTGGAAAGCATGTTTTGTACTAAAAAGGCCTTTCTGACATAGCATTTCTTTCCATTTTATTAACAAACGACTTTACGGCCTTTGGGTGCATGGTATCTATCGCCACCTGTGGGGAAAGTTAATAAAAAATCCGGCGTAATGTTTTAAATGTTTAACCATGGTTTAACCATGTTTTAAAGTAAATTTTTCATGCTGAAAACTGTATACACAGTGTGGATCAGTCCTAAAACTAAAATTAGAGCAACTATGGTAGCAAGCGCATACAGATACTTGATTCGCCCAGGCCTAAAACCTAAAGCTTCCCAACTTTTTAAAATAGTAAACGACGCTGTTCGTCTGCTAGGCGTAAGACGGTGTAAGCTAAGGACTAAGAAGTAAGATAGGCCAGCCATTGGCACCAAATTACCTCCAAACAAACAAACAAAATAAGAAGTAAGATAATCATTAGTCAACACTCGCCGCACAACCAACAGAAATAAGGCTATTACTTTCCTTATTTTTTTATTCTATGCCATTAGACAGAAGATGTCGCGTATTGGACCTACTTTACCTCCCCACCTGCAAAAAGCGTATGAAAATGATACAGATTCGAACTCCGATGAAGCTGATCTATATGGACCAGCGCTTCCTCCCCATTTAAAACAACCAATGCCCAACAATGCATCAAGGAATGCGTTCTCTAGTGAAACCTCGATCTCTAGTGAAAAAGAAGTGACAATCGCTGAAGAAAGTGATTCAGCATCTGATGATGATAGAGTTATTGGACCCTTGCCAGCAAACTATGGGAATTCTGAACAAAGTTCGTTTGTTGATGTTGAACAAAGAGCACTAAAAATGAAAAGAAAATTACTTGGTGCTGATGAAGATGAAGAAAGCAAACAGCCTAAACGAGAAGACTGGATGATTGAACTTCCAGAACTAAAAAGGAAAAATTTTGGGTTGGGCCCACGAGCCTTCAATCGATCTGAAAAGCCAGAGGTTGTTGGAAGAGATCAATGGACATCAACTCCAACTACTAAGGTTTCATTCTAACAAAACAAAAAAATTAAGAAGTTGTATTCCTATTCTCTTCTTTATTTAATCGATATAGGCCAGTGTATCCAAAGAAAAAGACAATTTTGATGAGGAAATAAGGAATCAATACTTGGAACGAAAGAGGAATCAGAAGCTAGAAAAAGTTGTAGCTGATTATGATAAAACTAAGAGATCTGAGAGTCTTCTGAAGATGCACCAGAAAGAATTGAAAAAAAAGGTAACTTTCTGTTTTTATTTCATATCATCAGTGGAAAGCCTTGAAAAGTAATGGTGTTATTTTCTTTAGAAAGACAATCTTTCCCAACCGACTGAAAGGAAACCTTTTGATCGGGACGAAGATTTAAAACTGAACAAGCTTGACGACGCAAAACGAAAGTCACTGATCAAAAAGTCTCAAGAGTTAAATTCGAAATTCAAAATTGGAAACCAAAAGTATCTTTAGAACACTTGTATGTTGATCACAGCCGATGTGCCTCAGCTGATTTCGGATGTTTGGAGTATATCGTTGTGGTATAAACTGTAACGCAGTTAATTTCGGAACATGAGCCTTTGAGCTACAAGTGAGAAACAGATGATTTTTGGTAGAACATACTGTTGGATTACTAGGAAGTTGTAATTAGGATCGGAATTTCCAACAGTATACTACCCATCAACATATAAAAGGCAAAGTACGGAAGTTGCTGCTGAACCGTAAAAGAAATTCGATGGTGCAATGTCCGTTGCGATTATACACTTCGCGTCACAAATATTCCTATTCGGAACGGCAATTTTTTTCAAAGTGAGGAACAACTGGTTTTGTGGAAAAGTTGTCTTAATCTGTCTGACATCCTTACTCGATTTCGTATCAAGAGTCGTTACTAAACATTTTTGCATCTTTCAATTTTGAAGGATTGACTAATATAAATACAGCAATTTTTTTTCAAAATTTTCTATTCGTGAATTTCCAGTTTTGGCAAAAAGCCGTTTACAATAACAAATTCCTCATTTCCGTTATCCATTGAGCTTCGTTTTTACGCGAGAAATTTTTTATTCCTTAGAAAAATGATCAGCTTAGCAAGTGTGTACACATACTCATTGGGTTCCTACAACGAATTAGCTCTCTGGCACGCGTGCCGCTGATTGAACTTTATTTTCGTTCTCCATATTTTTCTCATTTTCACTAATTTTTCTACCCTTTTTCACCTATTTTCCTCTTTGCTTTCATTAAGTTCTGATAAGTTTAACTTGTCTTGGCCTCTGTTAAATTTTTTCTGTTTTTTTTTTAGTTTTCTCATTTTCTTTTTTTCCGTTTCATTTTTTCCCTTTCTTCTTTCCTCAGTTTGATGAGTTTTGACGAAAATGGTGACTGCCTACTTGCCTAGCAGATTACGTTGATTTTCTTTCCTTACGAAGGGTCTAAACTCGAAAAGTACTCATGTCAAGGAGCTGTACGGAAAAGGAAAAATTATGGACAAGGAAATCTCTAGCTACTTCATTCGTATCACAGAACTGAAATGAAAATTTGAAGATGAAGAAGAAAAAGTTTTGTTTGGGTTTTCATTTTTCTTTATACGTATTTCCTCTCTCCAAACAGTGGTGGTTTTCCCCTTTTTCCCGATAGAGAATATACATAAACACCTACCATTCGTATCCAGCATGCATAGAGTACGGTACTGAACGTCAAATTTTAACTCACAATTTGTCAAGTCAAACACAGACATACTGAAGTTAGACCGGGACATCATATTTTCACTGGTCTCATTTAAAATTGGGAACACAGACCTTCGCCTACGGTGATCCGGAAAAAAATAACTTGTACTGTTACAGAAAGTATCGCAGAATATTTTTTCCCGCCTGTGATAACGCTTGACGAAGACGTAAACGTTGAAGTAGGTTCTACTCGGTTCTACTGTAAAAAGTTTTGGAATAGGATGACGTGGTATATAAACTTTTATTAGAAAATACACATTATAGATTTGGTAAAATCGTTTCTGGGCGTTAAAGTATTAAGAGAAGCAAGCCTTTGCGGATATTGATAGGACAATTGCATTTTGCAGCGTTCAATGTTTTACTAGTTGAAAATCGCCTTACATGCTTACGTCTCCGTATTCACGATTCCATTTTGCATAGACGTTTAGTGAAGATTCCGATACACTATGACGAACTCTTTTTAGAGAATCCAGGAAATCTTGCATGCTAATCGGACGAAGCTGTTGTGTCTTCATGAATTTAACTTTTTCTGGTCCAAGTTCTGAAGAAAATCTATACCAGTTAAAATCTCTTCATCTTATCAATGTCATCAATTATACCTCTTATAGGTCCAAGAGCCGCGTCTTTGGCCAGGGCTGTTAAATCCGAACTAGAATAGCTATCAGTTAGCTCAGCGAGTTTGGCAAGCTGTTTTTCACTTAGTGGATTGTTATGCTTCGAAAGAAGTTTCGTAAGTAGTAGGGCTCTCGCAGAAACATCCGGCAAAGTGATATAAATTCTCTTTGGAAAGCGCCTAATACAATTTTTTACATTTATATTTTTATCGATCGTATGTTTTCAGACACTTTCTTACCTTAAGACGGCTTCGTCTAATTCCTGTGGTCGATTTGTA
Source organism: Daphnia sinensis (assembly GCA_013167095.2). Taxonomy (NCBI): domain Eukaryota; kingdom Metazoa; phylum Arthropoda; class Branchiopoda; order Diplostraca; family Daphniidae; genus Daphnia; species Daphnia sinensis. Next base: position 172,764 of record CM023190.1, on the reverse strand, counting down.
GCTCCCATCACTAGAATTTTTTCCTCGTGCGAAGCACGAAGCCCATCAAACTGGCAAAGGAATTCTGTTTTTAATCTTCGGCTCGCTTCGTGTTCTCCTTCTCTACGCTCGGATAGCAGAGAATCTATCTCGTCGACGAAGATTATTGAAGGCTGAATGTGAGACATCGAATTTGTATCACTGTGATTTCAATTAATTTTATTCTATCAGTCCATACGAGTGAGATACCTGCAATTCTCTGGCAACCCCAAATAGGGCCCGCACTAATTTTTCCCCTTCACCAACATATTTCGAAGTTAACGATGAGGCAGAAATATTGAAAAATGTTGCCGACGACTCCGTTGCAACAGCGCGGGCAAGTAGAGTTTTCCCATTACCTATTTAAATAGAAAATATTGTGAGGCATAGAACAAGAGTTAGGTTGGTGCCGTGTGGTGATTTACCTGGGGGACCAAAAAGCAGGAGACCACGCGCAGGGGATCGAAGACCTGTAAAGAGCTCTGGCCTTAAGGACGGAAGAATAACAATTTCTTGTAATGCTTGCTTGGCTTGCTACAGAAACATGCGCAATAAAAAGAATGATCATTTAAAGTCAGCGAAGTACAGGATTTTTAGCTACCTGCAGACCGGCAATATCACCAAAAGAAACATCCGCTCCACCGTCCACAATTTCGTCCAAGATTAACGATACCAGCTTCGAGTCGACGCCTTTGACTGTGGAAACTTTTGAGGTCCGCTTAGTTACAACGGGAGCCGGGGCTCTAGGTGGCGTATTGGTCTGTGCAAGAATCCCATTATGTAAACAGGTTATGGGTTTCTATATCACTAGGTAATTACAGACAAAAGTGCAGGACGGCGATTGCCTGCAACAGTAGGAAGTCTAGTCTGTGGCGTTGTTTTGACGATAGGGGTAACGGTGGTATGACATTTGACACCTAAAACAAGTATAATTGAAATTCAGACGAAACTATTAGGAGAAAAGAAAAAAAAACTGTTAGGGTTGCTTTTACCTCCTCCTTTAGGAATAGGACTGTTTTTATTAGCTGATTGAGAAACAGAAACGACGTTTGGCTTTGTAGCATTAATTCTACGTACAGGTGTTATGACTTGCTTTCGAACCGACCCTAAGATCATAATAACCGTCAAATAAACAAGTTCATTTTAAAATAAAGAAATTGCTATTCGCCCTTAAAATACCATCAAGATTGAAACACATTTTCTAAAAGGAAAAAAATAAATATACGTATATACATATATGTATACATACTAAATAATAATATCATTTATTTTCATTATTATTATTATTGTTAATAATAATGAAAATTCGAAAAATCATAATAATAATAGTACTAAAAATAAAGACATAAGATAAAATACACAACATACAAAACAGAAACAAAATACAAAATAATACTCAGACTTACCAGAGCGACTACATGTAGCACCAGATGGGCGTGGAACGCTTGCCAAGTCCTTCGATTCTTCCAAAATTTGATGTTTTATTTCGTTTGTACTCCTATGGTTGGACATATATTCTACAGATTCAATTTCTTCCTCCTGGTCAGCTAAAGGTAGGTTATGTAAATCGCTTACGCCTTCTATAGCAAACACAAACGAAAATGTTACTTCAGATTAGACACGGTAAATTAAAACATTTTCTCAACACTCATTTCTGAGCAAGCCTAAGATAAAAAAAAAAGAAAAGAAATACTAAAAAAGGCAAAGAAATCAACTATGTTAACAAATTGCTTACTCAAAATAATTAGGCGATCTCTTGCCATTTGCAGGGTGGTTCTCATCTTTTCCTGTAACCTAAAACCAGGATTTCCAAAATTAATACAGAAAAGGTATTCTGAGATCCATATACTACTCTTTTTATAGACTATCACAAGCATACTGAAATTATAGGATTTTTCAACTTAGGAATTATCAGCTTAGAATACAACTGTAAAGAAACAATGTCGAAACAAAAGGAATTTTTGATTTTTTGCTTAAGGACAGGCTTAGTGTTTTTACCTCTTAGCCTTTTCATATGATTCGCCAATTCCTTCTATTTGAATGCTAATTCCAGATTCCAATTCCTTGATTCCTTCAGAATACAAATCAATGACTAGGGACTTGTCTTCTTCATCCATTTTGACATAGAGAAAAACAGATTACTTTTTCTTGTATTGGAAAGAAAGGCAAAAAAAGTTGAAAGTATGACATATCTATAAAAAAAAATTCAAGAAACAGTTTTAAATGACGTTGCTTGTAAACTTACTCAGGTTTTGTTCATCAAGTTTCAGAGCACGCGAAACAAGTCCATATGCTTTTATATGACACTGTTGTTGTCTATTAAAAATATCACTAGAAGACCCTTTACCAGTCAAGTTCCACATTTTAAAATTTTCGTATCAAGGCAAATATTGGAAGAAGAAAATTCAAAAAAAAGGAGAGTAAAAGGAAGTCTATTTAAATGGATCTATAGGAAAAATTGGAACTTCAATCTGTGAGATGTCAACAGATAGCCAGACAGCAGACAGACCAGACATAACTGTGGCAATGCAACAAAGCCAAATTTGAATAAAGAAAAATTGTTTCTAGTTGTTTACTTGTTTGTTTTTGAGTTTTGACTTTTTGTTCCGTCAACGACTCACCGTGCTTGGTGCTTCCGTCCGTTCCCTCCCGTCTTTCTTTTTATAATAGAAGACTTGCAAAAGTACAGGAAAGAAATCATAAGTGAGAGAAAACCTACAATAAAAATGAGATATTTTGAAATTTTTGTTTTTGATCACGCATAGCATATGCATTTATTTTTCCATCGTAACATTTAAAATAAAGTTAACAGATTTGACCATGATTTGAGCTTTCGTATCCTTTAATCGAATTTTCTTTCCGCAAGCAACATAAAACAAAAATTTATTTAATAAAGTCACCGAAATAACTTCTTTGCAGGAAAGCTTTTAATTTTGAACAGATCTTCGAATGGCAAACCTCGGGCAAGGTGTAGCCGTATAGCCTCGGGCTCTCCGTTTGTTTTGGCCGGTTTTGGCTCAAAAGTTGCCACGTCGACTGCTTTATTTGTTGATTTGTTGTTTGGTGTGGTAGTTAGTTGTTAGTTCTGCTTGCAGATCTTGTGAGAAAATTTTGCAAGAAAGGATTTGCCGGTGATCTAAGGCTTGAGTACATGACATCGTAACGCAACATACATCATAACTTCGTAACGTACATAACGATCGTAAGTTCGAGAACTTCGATATGGAATCTGTCGTCCCTGCAACACCACCAGGCGTATGCTTCAAACGTGAAATTTTTATTCAAGTATTGGGTTTTGCATTTCCTTTTAAATCGTTTCCTATCGCTTTGAATCGTTTAATTATGGTTAACGAAATATTTAGGATAGTTTCTCAGCAGATGTCTTTCTGCAAGATCTTTGGAACTCCGTTCCCTTGGAAGTTTTAAGGGATGATCTTGGATCCTATTTAAAAGTTTTGAGATCAGCTATGATTGAACTTATTAACAGAGATTATGCAGATTTTGTTAATCTTTCAGGAAATTTAGTAGGGCTTGATATTGCAATTTCAAATTTGCAACAGCCATTAACTTCTATCCATGCAGAAATTTTGGTGAGTGTGCAGCAAAATACAGCATTAAAAGGCAAAAGACAACATATTTTCTTCTATCTATAGACAGTAAAGAAAGTGCTAGACGATGCCCACAGCACTCTGCTAATTAATTTAAGTGAACGGCAATGCCTAAGGGAACAGAAACTCCTTTTAGAATGTCTGATGAAAATTCCTACATCACTGGAAAATTTAGAAAAACTTCTTACTCTTGCAAAATCTGAAACAATTATATTAGATGAAGATCATAGTAAAGGAAATGTAATTGGAAGAGCTGCAAATGAATATAATCAGTTGCAACATCTGCTTTTAAAGTGCAGCAGTGGACCACTAATGATTGCAGATTTGCAGAAGGTACCATATTATAATTACATCAATTGGATTGTTGTTTCTGGATAACGCTTTTCCAGAGAACTACCGATGTCAAGTCAAGTTTAATGAAGTGTCTGGAACACACACTGTTGCATGGAATTGAATGTCGAAAGCGGGATGTACTTCAAAAAGCTTTGCATACGTTTGTTACTTTGGATCAGTGCAAACTAGCAGTTCATCTTGTCCGGATTCATCTTGTTCATCCAGCATTCGAAAAAATTTTGAATAACAACTCTTTACGAAAGGATCCGCAGGATCTATATGGACTTCTGAATAAAATAAAAGATTTTATAAAGCAAAAGCTGAAGGATGTTATCGAAATAAGCAGGAGGTAATAACAGTTTCAGGCAATAGTTAAATTCTTCTACTCTTTGGAATGTTGTTGATATTCAGTTCATGACTTTCCAGTTTTGAAGGTTTACAAGGCTTCACCTTCGTGATTGACTGTTTGTGGCCAGAATTCTATGGTTTTCTGGTTTCTGACCTAGACTGCATTTTTGCGCAAGGAAATCCCGATTTGTTTCACAAAGTAAGTTAGGTGTATTGTCGAATGACTTAACTTTTAATAAGCTGACTAGTGGTTCTCATTTAAATTTTTTATTGTCTAGCGCTATAAATGCACGATGGAATTTATTGACTATCTGGAAGACTCTTCAAATCGTTCCTGCAATCGTTCCGTGAAAAATGATCCAATGTTTCATTCCTTAATGAGAAGATGGAATTTACCTGTTTACTTCCAAATGCGGCAAGTCTATCGAATGAATCATGGATAACTTAGGTTTTTATGGTTTTCGTTTTAGATTTCAAGAGTTAGCTGGAAGCCTAGAAAAAAGCCTCATAACCCCATTCAACGAATCATCAGTAGAGAAAAGTCGAAGTAATTTTCAATGCACAGAAGTTCTTCTAAACGCTTTGGTGTCGTGCTTTGATCCTAATATTTACCTTCCACCTTTAGCTCACAGGTACGATTCAAATTCTGACCTTTTATTACTTTATTTACTCCCAAAATACGAATACAGGTTTTGGAAGTTGTCTCTTCAAATGATTTCCCGTTACAAACAGAAAATTACCCACATTTTGTTCGAAGTGAGAATCCGGTTTATTTCCGTTTAGCTTTCGTCAATCATTTAGCTTCTTTAATCATATAGCAAATCAAGGCTACTGAAATAAGCGTTCCAACGACATCGTTAGCCCAGTCAGGCAGTACCGCCAGGCTAACTGAAATGGATGTATCGGGGGCTACACAACACCAAGCGAAATTTACGCAACACCAATTGGTCCTGCTAGATAGTGACATCCGCTTAATTATAGCTGAATTCCCTATGATCTGGAGCGTGGCTTGGAAACAGCTATTTTTGCTGGGCATACAAAATCCTAAAGCTCTTGAGAGTAAGCATGCGCAATATTTCGATATTTTCAGAAATTTCAACAGAAACGTGATTTAACTAATGATTCACATCTTGTTAGGTGCTTTTCAAAGCTGTGTTGCGGATTTTGAAAGCGTCATATTACCTAAAATAAGCAAACTTATTATAAGCGATGTTGAGCGTAACTGTGCAACCCGCTTGAAACAGGTGGCAGATATCCCAAGGTTATATCGACGCACAAACAAAGATGCACCCACCAAGGCTTCGAATTATGTCAGTCAGTTGCTAGTTGGAATTAAGGACTTCCGCGCACTACACATGAACCACTCCGAACTTGTTTCAAAGTGGACGGATGGTGTCATAAAAGCTTTATCTCTACAGTTAAGTAGTTCTTTGCAGTTTTTCATTGTTATATGCTCACTTCTCTCTTTATCTCACCTACCCCCGTGTTTTTCAGGTATTATGCAGCAGTCTCTGATGTATTAACGTCTGTTCAGAAAACGGAAGAGAGCCTGAAACGATTACGTAAAGACCGTAGTGCTTCCGCATCGATAACTCTTGGCAACGGCATTAGCGACGACGATAAAATACGAATACAGCTTGTCATTGATGTCGATTTGTTCGTCGAAGAGGCCCGTTCATTATCGTCCCAGCCATTGCCAGAATTACAGGCTCTTTTGGATGCCGTCGAACACGCAAGACAAGCTTATCTTCGCCAAATTCCGGCATAGTCTCGAAAGATTGGTACGTGGGAGATTGTGTATTCAATTTATTGCCTTGGAGCAGAGAAAGAAATACATTTGTACCACGCTCGGTACTTGTGGAAACAACTGACGTCCAGTATCAATTCACTCGAAATAAAAATGATGGATGCGTAAGTAATTTCTGATAATACTTTTGAATTACCAAATAAAAAAAATTTATTTGATTTGTTTCATACATCATCATCATTTAACAATTTCATACTGTTTAATACTGTAACTCAAAGAGCTCCAATGCTGAATTCTAAAACAAACATTAGAAAACGTATTTTATTTTGACATATTTGCATTGATAAGCCTTATGCACTTTTGTAAGAAGCACTCTCTGGAGCAAGTAAAATAGGACAGTGGTAATGAGCTGTGCTTGGCCTCACAACGTAAAAGCGAAGTATAGTTATATATGTATGTAGGTGTGACTTCATCATCTTCGACTTAAACTAACTAAACCGCTAATTTCTTTTCTCGGCCCATTTGAAATCATCTGCTCGTGGTTTTTGACCAGTGGCACTTTCAATTAAATATTCAAGTATTTTCCAGAATTTCACGATTTCAAGAGGCCTATTCAGCCAACCTGTTGTAATGCAGAAGAATGTCTCATGAGGCGACTCATGGTGCTTCCGGTGATGTTTGCGGGGTAGAATAATGTGACAATCTTGTAAACATTGAACCCATTTGGGAAGCCCGGTGTACATGTGCGACCATTTATGAATCTGCCAAATAAAATTTTTTAGTATTTATTTCACTAATTTTTTAAATCGCTAATGACGAACCTGATTGGTCACGCAGACAAAAACTGAAAATAGAAATAGGTACCAGTACCATGCATAGGAAAGGGCAATTTGATCACTCGAACAAGTCGAGAAGCGTGACGCCAGAATTCCTAGAGGCAAAATGATCACCATAAAATTGTCCCCATTGGTTTCTATGAAATCATGACGAGTAATAGCCGTGGGATCGATATGATGCTCCCGAAAAGGTCGTATAAAGTTCTGTAGATAGACAAGTAACCAGATAAAACTTGGTAGAATTTAATTCCTTGAAGTTTGCGAACACTACATAATGATCAAGTTCAAGCAGCCATTAGTAAAAACAGAAACAACCATCTACAAATTTACTTTAAAGTAAGGATTCGTCCAGCATCTTAGGCAAAAAAAAAAAAAAAAAAAAATGAAGTTTATTCATGGATGATCTCTGCAAAGACTACATGCTGGATAAAACAGCCCATCCGTTTTATGAACTGTGGAAAAACTGAACTGAATCTACAATCATTCGAATCGCTAGCTGGAATCCTAACTAATCTCCGCTACACACAACAGGCATTTTAAACAAGAGATATCTTGTTATAACAAGATATCGGAACTGCAATTTTTGTAAGCAAAAATGTTGTTCGAAACAACATGGATGTCGCAGAAGATTCAAGGGATGTTCGATTGTTCTTTTCGTATTGATGAGAGCAAGCCTGTTATTTCATCATCGGTATCCATAATAAATTACAGTTAACGTTTCTCCACAATTTTTAATTTTTCTATGCCGATGGGCAACTGAGGTTTAAATTCTATGCTAAAACTTAATTTTTGGCTTCTAGGAAAATTAAATCTATCGATGAATGTTCCGTTCAATTATTATACTAAATTTTGGATTAAGTCTACAAAGTGTGAATGGTAGGCCCACACGCGACTGCACGAATAGAACATATTTTGCCGTAGCTGTGTGTTTAAAAAATAGCATGATTACGCTATACAAAACAAATGTCTGAATAACGTGCCATTTTTCTTGTAATAAAGATTTATGTAATAAGCTATCTTTTTTACGCCGACTTCAATCTCAGACCGAGAGAATTTCCGCTAGCTGTTTTCTATGAGCGTTGTGTACCACCACCATGAAACAGCATTAGACAAAGGACTAGCAGATATGACTATAGGATGGTTCAATAAGTTACAGTCATTGAAAACTTGGACTTTTGCACATACCTTTCCTACGACAGGAAGGTCAACTGAGCCCTGTTCAAATAAAAATAAAAATATGTTCCTGATGATTTTTAAACAAATACATTTTATAATATCACCCAAGTATCTGCAGCCCAATGAAGAAGTCCAGATGAAAAATCTGCTGACAGTATACCAGCACAGCCAGAAAGTAGAATAACACCAATTGATTGAAGTTGAAAGTAATATATCAAATAACACAGATCTATCACCATCAATGCAACAGCAATAACTACCGAAAAGGTTTCTTGGAATCTTTTGCCTGTGATCTCAAAGAGGAAACAGAAAGCTTACAAATAATAATCTAACAAAGAGTGTGTAGCAGGAAAGTTCAATTATCTATCGGTACTTCAGATCTTAATGAGGTTAAATGTATGACATTCTTCACCTTTGGTGTAAAGCTGTGCTAATTCTTGAGCACCCTTGTGTGATGGTCCCCAACGAGGAGAGTTATTATCTTCCAACCTAGAAGGAACACAGTTTGAACCTGAATAATCCCTAACCAGGGATTGATTTGTGAGATCGTGATCGTTTGGAGAAAAAGAAGAAATAGGCAAGGCCATCGTAGTGAATGAGATTGTGATATTAACCGACAAAGGCAGACACCGTACAGCTGGTAGAGCAAGACAAAAAACAAATTAAGATACTTGTACGTGATTTGCGAAGGAAACGTGTAGTAAAAATCTTATTTAAAAGACTTCAGCTTCTGATTTTACGGTTTTCAATAGACGACTATCTTTGGGTATTGTAAAGAGCGAAATGTGAACTATCACCACTATGCACTATCACTATCTTAGTTTTGACGAAGGTTGAAGTTTGGGGACTATTTTTTTTGTTTACGATATATCGATCTTTAGATAGGCTATCGTTGGATATATAAATACTTTCCGCAGTCTAAACTTCCCTAAGTCTAAACTCTAACTAAACAAAGTTTCAACGGCTGTGGTTCCTATTTTTGACGCCCCAAGCGCTTCCTACTATTACCAGACTGTCACGTAAGCGGAGTCTATAGCTCTGACGTAAGCGCGTCATCGTCGCAGCAGAGTCATAGAGAATTCAGTTGCCATTGCCCAAACCACCCATGTTGCCATAACAAAACACCAGTTCTAGCGGAAAAATAACTGGGCGTAGCAGACAAAACGTACCGTCGATCGCTGCGTTGCACGATCTAGAAAAGGTAACAAGAATATGTCGAAAAGCCCTAGATAGGCACTTGGGTTGGCGGTTCCAAAACCTGATGAGGTAATGATCGGGAAAACTATAAGTTCAAAAATTTAAAAAATGATAGGAATGGACAAATCTTGATAAGTCCATTTCTGCAAAAATCTTACTTGAAAATTCCTTATTGGAAGAGTGTTCCGCTTCGCCATTTTTCAGGTAGATCGGTGCGGCTTATCGGGTCTAAGCTCTAAGGTAACCCCTCTCCCCCTAATAATTCTTAATATTTGAATAATTTATTGCAGCAAAAGTAAAAGGCCAAAATTAAAAAAACTTTAGAGAAAAAACAGAAATGAACAGCTCTTGAGAAGGGCTATCCATTTCTGTATAATTTATAAAAAAAAATTCATATACAAAAGAGTTTCATGAAAAATGAATATTGTTATTTTAGGTCTCTAATAGAGCAGTAAAACATGCTGCGTTGCACATTTTCCACAAATGCGAAAAATCTCATTTGTGTCTAAGTTGTCTGCTACCGCTGCAGCCTCTTATGGAGAAACCGTCTTCTTCACCTTAAACAGAAAAAAATATGGGAAATGAAAAAATAAATAGGCTACCCACTGCTAGGAAGAAAAGGGGGAAAACCTTAATAAAAAGTAAAAAACTTACTGTTTAACGGGAAGAAAGACGGTTTCTCCATAAGAGCAGAGTCATAGAGAGGATGGTTCGCGAACTATGGGAAAATATCCCATTAGCCGTTGGTACGACTGTGTAGGAGGCTGGGGAAGTCACGTGTTCTCTCCTTTTGCCTGTGAAAGTGCTGCCACCTAAGAAAAAATGCATGCAGAAAGTTTTTAACCTGATTAATACCAGAAAAATGTTTGGAAGAGATATCATCAAATAACCTAGTGGTTAAAGAGCCTGGCTGGCGACATTAGTGATATGTGGTTAATGGTTCAAGTCCCACTAAAGCCTATTCTTCTTTTCGTTTTATTCAATGGTATCCAGTCTACCAATGCAAATGGTAGCAAGATGGAAGATGATCTATTTTACCATACTTTTTTAAAATCGACTGGTTTTCCGTCCAAATGGTAGCGACTTCTTCGTTTCGCTACCAAATGATAGCCAAAAGTTGTGAAAAAGAAGAAATAAAAAATTTAGAGTGTTGTATGAGTATAAAAGTAGTAATAAATGCTTTTCAAAATCATAAATATTTCAAAGTTAAAACAGAAAAACATTCAAATAGTTATTTTGTACAATAAGCGCTAAGCAGACGGGACATATGAAACCGTGATTAAGTATAGCGCAAAGCTATCAAACCTGATTGGTTTCTGGGAGTCATGTGTGCAAGAAGCCCCGCCCTTATCCGCTAGGTGGCAATAGTGTCAGAGGCAAAAAGTCGTACCAACGGCTTAATGGGATATTTTCCCATAGTTCGCGAACCATCCTCTGTATGACTCTGATAAGAGGCTGCAGCGGCAGCAGACAACTTAGACACAAATGAGAATTTTCGCATTTGTGGAAAATGCGCAACGCAGCATGTTTTACTGCTCTATTCTCTATGGCTTTTCGACATCTTTCTGTTACCTTTCCCATATCGTGCAACGCAGCAGTCGATGGAACATATCGTCTGCTACGCCCAGTTATTTTCCCATTAGAACTTGTGTTGTTATCGCAACACATGTTCCAGGGAAAAAAATAACCGGTCGTAGCAGACAAAAGGTTCAATCGATCGCTGCGTTACACGATCTAGAAAAGGTAAAAAAAAGATGTCAAAAAGCTCTATTGGATCTAGTATACATCTATAGGGGTTTTTTCGTCGAAAAACACGGTTGCCAGATCGTGAATTGGTAGAAGGGGCCATAAGCCAAGCCCGCCGCCGTCTATGTCTATTGCACCGTCAGATTAACGATGCATATTATCTATTTCATCGTTTCCGATAGACAAGCTGACGAACTCGTGACAGTAGAAGTAGAACGAAAGATTCGAGAAGCAATAAGGTGTTAACAAATTCGCTTTCCGTTTAATCATTCTTTCGTTGATACACAAAAATGCTATTTTTCTTACCAACCCCAGTGAGTCAGGAGCACCCTTTTTCACGACCCACGATTGTTTGAAGGTTGATTTTTGCAAGACAGAACTAATCATTTGAAGGGTGCAGTACAGTATTGTGCATGTTATTTCGTTGACTATTTTCTTGAACATTGGTTCTGTTATGTATTGCACTAAAAAATGAAGAATTAATATAGCCATTAAAAAACTTAGTATTAAAAATACTTACGTTGCAGCATTTTCCATTTACTGCTTTTTTACGCTGGCTTTTTTTCCACTTGTATTTTCTGGTGAAGTATCCACCAGGAAATGGAGTAGTGGACGGCGGATGTAATGGAGAAGTGGACGTTGTAGGTATTGGTGTACTGGTTGGCACCGGTGAAGCAGATGGTGGAGGCAATGGTGGTCCAGGCATTGATCCAGGGGAGTAAATGGCAGTTATCAATACCTTGAGGGTTCTCAGCCCTTGAACGAGGAGGGCGACCACATTTCCCTGTAAAAAGAATGTATTAAAATTGGATAACAAATTTTATATAAAAGAACCTACTTCATCGGCTTGCTGGACCAATAGTGGAGGCTTGGCCAGCACAGCCTCTGCATTACAGCCCGTATCCTGGCGGGCTCAGCCTCCTCGTCCGACTCTGGCTCCCCGGCCGCCTCAGCCTCGTTGGCCAGCAAAGCTTTGCAAAATATAGCGAAGCTTGCCCGTCCAACCCAGCATGACCAACTGGTTCGACATCCATCGCCGGCTCCCAATGACCTACAGGCTAAGCATCATTAGCCGGCCCAGCATCACCAGCTGGCCTAGCCTCAATGCTTGCCACTAGACATTGTTGTTCCCTTTCAACAGTAAAATAGTTATACTAAAAAAATAAACAATAAATAAGCTACGTTTACTTTAAGAAAGTTTTAATTAAACATTTGCAGTTAGTACAATTGGATGAGTCGGTACATTCCTATACCTCAAAACCTACGTAATGTAGGAGATACTGGACCGACTGGCGTCCATTGGCGAGTCTGAAAATTCAAAAAAATTTTTAATTATTTTGAAAGTAATTAAAAGTAATGTCAAAAACATACCTCCTCCCTGATAAGGCATCCACCACAACTTGGCAAATCCATTTTCTTCGAAAGCTAAATTTTGGACGTACAGTGGCATATTCGAATCGAACTCTTACTGAGTGGATTACCGACGAACAGCACCCTTCTTCCTTGAAATGGTAGTCCCAGGGAGATTAGGGCTTCTCAGGCGAATGGTACAGCACGATATAATAGTAAGGTACATTATCGCCTATCTCAAAACAGACGGGTGTTTAATAAGTGGTTCTAGGATTTTCGGCTAGGTTCGCTAGTCTAGCAGGCCGATCGTCTACAGGGGTGATAGTGCAAAACACTTTTTTTTATTTTTAGAATTTTTTGTTATCAGTTCGTGTGCGATTGGCGGAGAAAAAGGACCCAACGAAAAAGGATCCGACGAAAAAGGACCGGCAAAAAGGACCCAACGAAAAAGGACCCTACCAAAAAGGACCACCTTTTCTGAAAAATAAAAGTGGTCCTTTTTCTCCGTCCAAGCGGTCCTTTTTCTCCCTATCTTTTACATATTGTTCATAGGTATGCGTCTCGCGTCGTTGTATAACAACCGCTTCAGTGTTGCCTGATCACCAATAACGGTGGTGGTCCAAATCAGGCAATCACTTGGCATGTATGCAATCATAAGATCATGGTGCAATCATGTAATAAGTTGAGAATAATATATAGAAGAGAATAATGATAAGAGGAAGGAACTTTCTTATACCATGGTCCAATCAAATTTTTTTATTTTTCTGCGAACAGTTTCAGAACATTTAGGGCGTACAGGCAATGCTGAAGACCTGACGTGAGAGCGATACAGACGCTACGCTACATTTTCATCATGATTTTCATACATTTACTGGCGACTGCGTCTTTGCTCTTTGGTCATCTGAAATCCAAAATATCAAGTTTGCGAGCTATTAACGGGCAGAATCTCTGATTTTGTTGACATGCTGGCACAAGTGATGTCCAATCCATCACTGGACCGATGGATATTCAGCATGTAACAAGGTCCCGATTACCGGACGGTCGTCCGCCACGATGTCGAGCTCTAAAACGGATACGATTCTGCTTACTTTCCATAACGTCATCACCCTCCAACCATCGGGAAAAACTTATATCAGCTGGGCAACCGTTAAATCATTAGAATTTGTTGTTTGTTTGCTATGTTAAATATTTGCTATTGTTGAAATGTTTGCAAAAATTTTAGAAAAATGAAGACTTAAAACATAAATTGTTTTGCAATATGTTATTAATGTGCAATAAACCATCCTTGAAAAAAAATGAATCCACATGTTTTTATTTCAATATTAAAAACAAGGTAAAGTATTAGGAATAAATCCATTATTTTTAACTACGTTTATATCGATCAAAATAAACATTTGAAAGCTATTTTGGACTGTTGAAGGGACGTCCTTTGGATCACATTTGAGCACATCCATTGAACTTCAGATTTCATCATCCGACGGACATCCCTGGAACTACCCACAATGGATAGGATGTCTAGCGGATCTTCGGCCATGAAGCGGACATCCGTCGGCAGTAGTGTTATCTATGTGGGATTAAACTCTGAAGCTGGCTCGTTCTGCCACACCACTTTTACCTGCAAAAACATAACACGCTGCAACATTTTAATGGGGTTAAGGTTGTGACCGCTAGATGGACAGAGCATAAAAAAATTAAAAAGGAAAAAAAAAATATATTTTTTTTTCGGGTAAAACGGATTGCCATAGTTTCAGTTTTGCCCTTGAGCCGTTTAAAGTAATAAATCGTTTATCGTCCATTACTTTCACAGGATTTTGGGCTTGGACTTCATCCCAAAATATGTAAAAGGTAAGGAGAAAAAGGACCGCTTGGACGGAGAAAAAGGACCACTTTTATTTTTCAGAAAAGGTGGTCCTTTTTGGCAGGGTCCTTTTTCGTTGGGTCCTTTTTGTCGGTCCTTTTTCGTCGGGTCCTTTTTCGTTGGGTCCTTTTTCTCCGGCTACCTTCGTGTGCTAGAAAAGTAAATCCCCTAGGGCTACTTTTGTTTCTTGATTTTTTGGGATTAAAATCAAAATTACAATGCAACTTGGGAATTTTTTATTTATATTTTAAGTTCACCCTATTTTAGAAAGTTGCGCCATTTGCGGCGTTACCTAGTTTTCAATATCATTGTTTGTATTGTATAACTCAACCAAAAATGTCTAATCGACCGAGTCTCTCTCCCACTCTCTCCCACCCTCTCCCACTTATAGTCACAACCACTGCCTAACTCACTGGTCGAGTCATACATTACAACACATCATGTTGAACACTCTTCTTTTGTAACCTCAGATACTTCGGCGAATAAAGGCTCCAAACGAAGTCGAATAAAAATTTTTTTCGTCGGATGCGTTGAACTTGCTAAGATCATCCTTTGTTATGGGGAAGGCATACTAATTCAAAAATTTTTATAATGTTTATATACAAATTTCGTATAGCTACTGGATTACCTGACATTCATTGTATGCATTCATCGTCTTCATCCACTCTCTATATCATCTACTCTCCTCTTCATCCATTCCTGTTAGTTGAAATGAAAATTTTTGTAATGTAGTCGGCAACTTAGAACAAAAAATATCCTCTTTGTCTAATGCGATCGAAAAATTTGTCCCTCAAATTCCCGAATAAGTTGTTTTTTAATAGGATGTTGAATCGTTGTTATTTGAAAATTCCAATACAGTTTTGTTTAATTCTTTTGTACTTTTGTTTGTTCTTTTTAATTTGTAACAAACTTTGTCTCGCGACTCTCATTGTTGTCTCAATAAATTTCCATCATGCAGTCGAAATATTTCGCGTAGGCCCTATATTCGTTTATTTTGCGTTTCAATAAAGGGTACGATATTGGTATATCGTGTGTCATTCGAACTAATATTTTAAAGTTTATAAGAACAGAATAGTGCGCAGATTGCATTTTCGTATGGTATTAATAAACCAAACTGTAAAAAATCCACTGGATATTAGTATCGACAGGCCTAGTAATACAAATACACTATACGAAATACAGACGAAAATATTTTTGCTTCTGAACTGACAAACGCAATCGGTTATAAGCGTCAAAAAACGTATGCAGAGGAGGTTTAGAAAGTGTGATACCCGTTTGTTGTATGGAGATCATACTCTATACGCGTATGCATACGCGCCATACGCATTCCTGGCGTCAAATGACTTAGTACGGTCGTTTGCATGTCTGACGGTAGTCGAGGATGCCTGACTCGGCACGACGGTACGACCGCTACGGCAAACAGCCGTAGCCTTGTCGACCAACTCAGGAAAGACTGACATGCAATTATAATTATGAAAAGGTATTGCAAGGAACGGCCAGACGCGTCCCTTACACCCCCTTCCCCTTTCCACGCTTGCAATCCTTTTCTCCTCTTTCCGCCGATAGGTCAACTACCGATGGCTCCGGCCTTCAACCTCCCCTTTACTTGGCCGTCAAACGTGGCGAATTCTTCTTATAGGTGTTACATTTACACGCAAAACATTAATTCCCTTGCGACACCTAACCCAAAATGACCTTGCTCCTCCGTATAAATGATGCCCTTTTTCCCGATTGTCAGTCAGAATTGTCAGTCTTGTCTTGAGTCATTCATTAGTCAGCCATTAGCCAGTCTTGTTCCAGTCTTGTTTCAGTGTTGTTCGGTCTGACGTGCCAGTAAATCTTTTTAACACAACTCGCCTTGTTCTCTCCGTCTTTTTAAAACACTGTGCTACAATAAAACTCATCATCATATACAACTTTTCTCAATATTAAAAGTTCGGAAAGTTCGGAAACATAATGTACTCCGCTATTCTACATCCCATCCTTACAGTATATATTGTCACACTGGCTTTGTATTGTGTCACATGATCATAAATCAATACAAGTAGTGATGACCTTAACTCTAAACAATCAATTACTTTTAACTGACAAAAATAAGGGACAACAATACCCAAACTCGGAGGTGGTCTGAAGACTCCAGGGAACTACCTGAGCTTCCCTAACGGAGCCCAGCTCCGGGAGCTCACCCGATGGAGACTCATCTTACGCAGATTCGCGGCAGCGTTTTATACTGTCGCCGTAAATACTCCCCTTCTGAACTGCGTATCTTCGTATCTTCCGTACAGCTGACTTCTTCTGATAATTTCTCCACTACAGTCGCAGCATTGTTCAAGGAGCGGGTGACTCTCTGCGAAGAGATAATCACTCTTCGTTTTCACCCGCGACAATATAGACCGGTCCCGTTTGGCCTGCAATGACGAAATTTTCGAAACAAGGAAAAATGTTCACATGTACGTACACAGCCACCAAAGGGTAATTGGAGTCTTCTAAGCTTTTTAGTTTATCCTGCAGATGAGCTTTGTCGAGTAACAATTTCTATATTTCCTCTCTTAAGGCTGCATTTTCAGCCTGGCAGGCAACGGATTTTTTTCGATTTTCTAAAACAAAGGTTTTTACAAGTTGAAATAATATATTAATAAGACATTCTTCTTACCTCATTACTTGCAGCAATAACAATATCGTCTAAAGCTGCGTCTATACTAGCAGTTTTTACAGACAAATTACGGTCATACAGGCATACAGACTCGATACAGGCATACGGAAAGCTTATTCCGTGCAATCTACACTAGCGATTTTCCGTAACCGTATGTCTTTTTGCCTGTATGTCTGTAAGAAAAAAAGTTTGAAATGATTCAAACTTTTTCCGTAAGTGAGAGCTTCCGTAAGCTGAAAAATAAGGTTCAACCAATGAGAATAAAGCATAAGCTTTTCAAATACGCTCATTTTCCGTATGATATCTGTAAACCTATTTGCAGTCTAGATTGCGTTATGGAAAAACGGAAATAGCGTGACAGTAAGACTGTATGCCTTTATGTCTATATGACCGTAACTTTTCTGTAAAAACTTCTAGTATAGACGCAGCTTAAGTTGCCTTTTTGGACACTGACAGCACTCTTGTCTGTCTTCCCCTCATCGATTATGAGGGGCTGAGGAGAAGATGGTAGTTCACATAGAATTGGGAAATAGGAGGATCCTCCTACATAGCATCGAAAGTAAACAAAAAGAGGAAGAAGTAAAAGTCAACGATTTTAAATTACAATTGGAAACTGCTACACTGAAAAGTACTTAACTGTTAAGAAATCTTAGCTGTTTTGAAAATGGTTTGCACTTTGAATTTGGCCAGTTTCTAAGTCGCCTACTTTCTAAAACAAAAACGAACCTTAACATACTCCATGACTAAGAAACGTTCAAATACGATGTCTCGCTATTTTTGGGAGAATTTAACCTCCCCTCCCCCCTCGTCACGGACCGTCACACAACCTTCAACCCCCCACCCCTAAACGGCACGTCAAAATATTTTTAACCTCTCCCCTTTTTTAAATTAATCATTGAAACTAAAAGAAATTGACGTTTCAAAATTGGTCTTTATTAACTTGATATTTCAGGATCTGGTAGTAAATTAAGAAAAAGCAATCGGAAACTTTTATACTATTATGGATTTCCTTCTGAAAAAACAAGAACAAATAACTGGACATCAGCCTATGTGGTAACATCAACGGCTCGAGGAGTTAAACGAAAAAGGCTTCCTACAAGACTTCCACCATCGCGTTTATTCCGGGAAAAATCAAAATACATGCATTTCGGAGTGGAGTCGGCCCTTTCAGGCTCATCGGTTGGTCTGGTATTCAAAAATGCAGACTTCCTTCAATACATCACCATCTATAACGAAAATCCCCAACTTTTGCCTAGAAGTTTGCTAAAAAAGTATTTTTAAAATTATACGACATTTTAACATTTCAATAAAAAATGGTTTTCATTCAAAGCTAACTATTTAGATTGAAGCGTTGGACATGGAAATGGTTGTTAGGCTTGCCAAAAAAGTGCTACGCAAAGAAAGCGAGAAAGAAGGGGTTAGAACACTATCTACGATTCCCCATTTTGAAGTGGATCTTCATGTTGATGGCTTAGAGATTTTCCAAAATTCAGAAAAACCAGGAATGATTGCTATTCTTGGTAGGGTCCACTCTATTGCGCCATCATTTGCATCTACAGTACAACCAACTGTTTTGGATTTTTATAATCCATTTAACATCGGTTTCGAGCATGGACAAGTAAAAGCATCCGCAAAAGAGCTTATGAAACTGACTATTGACGAATTCAAACGTCTGTTCCCGCATAATCTTGAGGCCCAAGGTCGTGAATTTACGGCAAGTTTGCGGGTAGTCATCGCAGACACTCCGATGCGTTCGTTTTTGAAGAGAATTATTGGTCATATGGGCTACTGGTCTTCGAAAGGTGCATACAGAAAGGTAATACTACTGTTCAAATTAGTAAAAGAAACATGAATAAAGGTTATTTTAATTTAGGTTTGAGATTAACATTTCCTGGCCGTAATTCAGCTAAGTGATGTGAATGCCCCTCGTCGAATAGATTCCGAATTTTTAAATTACATTAAAGGCGATGACACAGAAGATAATCATGTAAATGGGCTTCACGACCTTAGTCCTTTCATTGACCTGGATTTTCTAATGATATCTGGTTTCATCATCGAACCAATGCACACAATGTAAGCCGGTGCGTTAGAAAGAAGACTGAAGTCCTTCGTTACACGTAAACAAGAGGGAAAGCTAAGTACATTCCAACTAGCAAAAGTAGACATTCGACTGAAAATGATTGAATCTTGTACACCGTGTGAATTCAACGGGAAACTGAGAAGCTTATCAAAGAGTTCATCTAAGTACAAGACTCATGAAATCCGTCGGTTTGGTCTCTTCTTTTTCCAGTTTTTAAAAACGTACTGCACGACCATGAATTGGAACACATTATGTTGTTGCCTTATTCAATGCTTTTGCTTGGTGGTTTTGATAATAAGCAAGTACCTCATGCTAATGTTGAAAAAGCTAGAGGTGTTTTGACTGATTATGTCGTCAAACTCATATACATGAAATATCCATGTCGATTTACTACTCACGAAATCCTACATTTACCCGATGATGTGATTCGGTACAAATGCGGGGTTGAGTGCAATAGCACCTTCCCCTTTTAAAATTTTCTCCGGTTTTTTAAATAGCTATTTCGTCTGGTAATTTACCTGTTGAACAAATTAGAAACCGACTCATAGAAAAGAATAAGTCATATGTTTTCCCTTCAACAAGTGATGGCAGAATAATTACGTCCTTCAAAGAATTTGAAATGGAGGCCAAAAGAATGAAAACAATTCACTTAAAGGAGAATGCTTTTATTTCTTGTTCAATGACGGAACGTTTTAAAAAACTTGTTTTTTCTACTTTTACCCTAACCAATAAGTTCCCCAATAATGTGTGTATTTTAGCAAACGGTTCAATCGTTGTATGTTTTGATATAATTGAGTACCCAAAAGAATCTCGAGAGTATTGTATAGTAGGAAGAAAATTTTCCTCTGTAGTTTCAGCTTTTAACAAGCCATACTGCTCAAAGGATTACAAAACCTACGTCGTTTCCAAATTAAGCCATCAAATCGACGAGTGTTATTTTAATTTGATTGCTGGGAAGATGTTTGCCGTACCTGATGATTTCAAAAACTATCGATTCGGACGTGTTGAGGAGCCAAGGGTACCTGACATTCTTGGAGAGTACAGCAATGCTAAGTGGTATGTTCAACCTATTCAGCACACTGTATGGTAGATGCCTTGGTGCATTATAATGATTCTGGGGCAACCTTAAAAATCTAGATCTTCTCACATAAAAAAAAATGATTAAAATGAAGTTTAAAAAGTTGCATTATAAAGTATGAAACAAAATGGAATAATTATTTGCGTAAAATATTTGTGTTTTTTCCGTAAATCTAATGAAAAAATATGAAAAGAAACCAAAAAATTAACCGTAAAATTTATTCATTTTTTAAGAACATTATATTGATAAATTTCTATGCACAAAACAAGGTTTTGGGAACTTGAAATTGCATCTTAGTTTACGGAAAAGTTGCGCATATATTTTTCGTAAAACCAACGATATGGGAAAAAGACGGAAAACTTTTACTTGGGAATACTGAAAAAAAAAAATTAAAGAATATCTTCTTCCCATAGTCGCGGTAGATGTTGATCCATTGTGAAGAACGATTGTTGAAAAATGCTCTGAATCCTTGTTCAGAATAGTAAGGCCGACTAGTCAAGATCATCATCGTGAATCAACTCGACTGTTTCTTCTTCTCTCCATTCTGTATATGATAACCGCCAATAGCTCCCTCTGTCTCTTAGCAGCAAGTCGTAGAGGTCGAATTTTAACTAGTGGTGGAGGAGCACCGCTTTTTGCACAGAAAGTGTTTTGTAGCTTAACTTTGGGAGCAAAATAAACGTGACACACTTTGCAAGTGCGCTCAACCAAAGTTTTCTGAACTTGCGGACAAAGAGATCAAACGGTAATAACTTGAACAACCTTGTAGAACGTGGTAGCAGATCGTCCCATGAACGAGAGAAACATAGATGCGAATCGGCGATTCTCTTGATCTGCTATTGACTCAGGAGCTTTTGATGTTTCTTTTGACTGATGAATTGGTATAGGCGGTGGTAGAAATGTTGAAGGAATTAGGGAGAAATAGTAGCTTCTTTTCCGAGAGCAGAAAGCTGTATCGACACATTTCACAGTTTGAGTGAAATATTGACTGGTCCTAACATCGTTTGCCAACCAGAGCTGGGGTTTTGTCATCAAATTCATTTTTGAGCTCTGATTTTTCAGGCTGAAAAAACTCAGCAACAGTGGGAAAGCCATCGACCACAACTGATGACAAAATTTCAGCCAGCTGTTTACCGGTTGATAGTCAGAATTTTTACATAAGGTAGCATTTTTTACATGTAACATTTTAGTAATGTAAAAGTAAATAATTGACCTGCATAATGAAAGTAATTTTTTCTAAGACACTATCGATTGTTTTTCCTTGGTCGTCATAGTGACTGCCGAAATTATCACGGGGAGTAATGAGGCCCGATAACTCCCTGCTCAATAAAGCCATTTTTCTTTTGATTCTAACGCTCCTTCCAGGAGCATTAATATCGATGAACAAAGCATCCAGATCGTTATGAAGGAAATGGTGAACACCAACCTCGATTGTCTTTTGGTAGCGAGGATTCTCGTCACCATCTACCGTAAAAATAAAACTGGTTTTATGACACCATCACGATTCTTCGAAAGCTCGTCAAATTCCGGTAGCTGAATTTGAAAGTCTTTATTGAAGTCTTTAAAAGTCTAATCCGTGGGCGTTGGCAGTGGATGAAGAATGTTTTCCAGATCGTACGGCTACATAAATGGGCCCTGAATAGCCAACTGCTGATGGGCTTCAAATTCCGTCTTTTTGAATTTTGATGCCAGCATATACGGACGGGATTAATTTGTGTTTAGCTGCAACAACCCAATCATGATCGGGTAAACTCACTCGATACTCAACATACATCAAGAACGGGCTTTGTTTGTTTGCAGCGGTCAGCAGTCCAATCGGAATTCGTGCCTTGTCGTCTTGAGATAAAAAATGTTTCATTTGGGCCGAGAATAGAAGCGAGCTCTTCCAAAAACTTAATCGTGGCCTTGCAGAATTTTCCATTGATGTGGTTGGAATGAAAATTATTCTGTGTCCGAATAAGGGACGGTGACTGTGTCTTTTGTCTTCATGACAATTGTTTCTTTTTGGAAGAAGTCGTAAGTAAATTCCACTTCTGTTTATTTCTAAGCCTTCTTTTTTAGTTCGTCCGTTAATTCATCCAGCGTTTTTACACTTCTATAAATATCTGATTGTCGTTTTTCATGAGCAGCGGATCCCATACATTGCTTTTTCAATAATCGTTTTCAAGAGCATTGGTTGTTCAACTTCAATTCAAGGTCTACGAGGATTGTTTCTCAATTTTAAAGCCGTCCGTATGTCTGTATGTTCTTCACATATTTTTGCGAGTTTTGACTTTTTATCGTCTCTTGCTTTTTTAGCTCTCTTTTGATCGGCAACTTTGTTTTTCAGTGTTTGTTCGAGTTCTTTCTTTTTCTTCATTTTTAAGCTCAGTTCATTTTCTTGGTTTTCATCAAGGAATCCAACAACTCTTATTTTAAACAATGCAACCAAATCTGTATCGAATTTAGCAATTTAGAACGCAGTTATTCTTGACAATCGCCCTTGTGACTGAACTACTAGTTGATGGTCTGGAATCAGGCGTTGCTCTGGAATCAGGCGTTGCTACTTTTTCTGAGTTTAGTTCTTGAAACTGTTCGGAATCTGCAGAAAACTCAAGCTGACAAACTGTAAAGGATCAACAGTTGAATTACATTCATCTCGTTATTTTGAGCGACTGTTTGTACTTGCTTTCCCCAAAAAATCCGATTGCGTCGCTTTTTTCATATCTATCGCCTTTTTTTCTTGCAAAAGAGTTTCAGCTTTTGCTTGCAAATCATCATCGTTTTTTTTCAGACCGTTTAGAAATAACGTCACTCTGACATTGTTGTTTACTTTTAGTTGGAATAAATACGTTTGTGTGTGATTCAAATAGTTATTGAAAGAGGTTTTTGTCCATTTTCATGATAAACAGGACGTAATTACGACAGTAACAGATTTAAGACTGAAACAAGACAGACAAGTTCAAACTTGCCTTTTTTACTTTCGTTTTCAACGAATCTTCATAGATGGCAGCACATAATTTTTTGTTTTATAGAATGTCTAGTGATGTTGCTTACCTAGCCATCCCCTCGTAACACTTCCGTCACATTAAGACCAACCCCTCTCCCTCCCCTACGAACGTGACGTCGAATTTAAACGTTCCCTAGGTATTTTAGGTAATGGTCTCTGTGTTCGTCTGTGTAATTCAGTAATTTTTGCAAAACACAATTTAAATTGTAGCAGATGGCCCATCTGTCCCCTTATCCCTTCCTTCCCTTTTATGTCTGTACCCCGAGGCCCTTGTGTAGACCGACTAGAGGGTGCAAGCGACCCAGAGAGAGGAAGTCGGCGCTCGGCAGTAGGTGTGTGTACTGACGTGGGTGTGCGCAACGTCATCTCTTCTCACGTGTGTGAGTACTGGACCTTGTGTTGCTGGTTACCCCTGAGTGTGGAATATACTTGTGTTTCCCTTGTCTCGTATTATTCTAGTAGTTAATATTGGCCCATTCCTCCAGCCATTCGTTCGGCCGAAACCGCTCGCCGGCCGACGAACCGCAACAAAATGAATCGTGAATGTAGATGTGTTAAGATTTTCAAAATGAGATTGAATAGCCAGTTCAACAACAAGAACAGTTGTGAAAAAGTGCTATTACGTAGATTAGATAACCACCATTTGTCATTGCTGTTTATTGGTCAGCAGTGAAATCTTTAGTTAAGTCAAGTTCACTATTGCAACGCACCAAATTCTCATTGACTTCGCAAGTAGTTAAATGTTTCAAACATTGTACCCTGTAACCATAAAGGCCATGCACCATGAAGTTTAAATTGAAATCATTTTTACCTTCTTTTGATATGTCATCTACATAACGATTGTTTGTTCAGCGAGCATCTTATCTTTGATGGCTTCCTTAAAGTCCTTCACGGTGAAGTCAATATCTTTTGCGTGTTGTTAGAGACACTTGGACACCATACCAGCATCTCAAATGGCTCCTTATTGTCGATATTACTTCCTTTTACTTGCTTCAGAAGAAAACTTAAGCGAGATTGGAGAGAAACGTTTCGGAAGACTTGCAAAAATGATGTAACAATTGGGTTCCTATCTATCGAACGAACGTTTCCAAACAGTCTGCATACAGCAGTGTTCTGTATTTGACGAAAATTAACGTATTTTTAAAATAGAATACAGTGGCTACCTAAAGTATGGGAACGCGCGAGAGAACCTTATGGGAAAAGGCGATTTTCGCGGCGCTCCCAAATACAGCGTATTCGTCGGAAAGAGACCAATTTTTTTTGTAGGGAGTTTTAGGGGTCAGGTATAAGGTAATTTTTTTTTAGATTTTTTTGATCACGGGAAGGGGTGTTTTTAATCCGAGCCCTAAGTAAGGGAACACGCGAGAGAGCCTTATGGAAATGTGGCTACTTTCGCGACCTATTATTAGTGAACTATTTGTAATAAAACTACGGGAAAAGATGCAAAAAAAGAACTACGCTAGTTCTACAATATACTTTATTTTCAAATTTTTTCATTAAAATTTAACCCAATGAATTTTAATTTGAAAATCGAACTTATCAATTTTTCCTTTTTTCCCCTTTCTTTCCGCACCTGCAGAGTTGTCGCGTATTCATATTCCGGGTGTTTTCTGCGCATTTCATGAAACACGTTGATGTTTTGTCTCCCAACCCAATGGGGAGAACAACACCCTGAATATGAAAACGCGACAACTCTGCAGGTGCGGAAAAAAGGGGAAAAAAGGATAAATTGATAAGTTCGATTTTCAAATTAAAATTCATTGGGTTAAATTTTAATGAAAAAATTTTAAAATGATGTATATTGTAGAACTAGCGTAGTTCTTTTTTTTGCATCTTTTCCCGTAGTTTTATTACAAATAGTTCACTAATAATAGGTCACGTAAGTAGCCACATTTGCATAAGGCTCTCTCGCGTGTTCCCATACTTAGGGCTCGGATTAAAAACACCCCTTCCCGTGATCAAAAAAATCTAAAAAAAAATTACCTTATACCTGACCCCTATAACTCCCTACAAAAAAAATTGGTCTTTTTCCGACGAATACGCTGTATTTGGGAGCGCCGCGAAAATCGCCTTTTCCCATAAGGTTCTCTCGCGCGTTCCCATACTTTAGGTAGCCACTGTACATTTATTTTAAAATACTGGGGTTGGAAAATACAATTTCTCGAGTTTTTAAAAAATACAAAATAAAATAAAATAAAATATCAAATAAAATACAGTATTTTGATCTTTATTTGAAAAGTAAAAGATACCA
The DNA here is from genome assembly GCA_013167095.2 of Daphnia sinensis. Lineage (NCBI taxonomy): Eukaryota > Metazoa > Arthropoda > Branchiopoda > Diplostraca > Daphniidae > Daphnia > Daphnia sinensis. The sequence goes on along the minus strand of CM023190.1, from coordinate 147,496 downwards.
AATAAAATAAAATATAATACAAATACTTCTTCTTCTTTTCTACGACCATTTTTTTGTTATCTTAGTCAAGAAGCTAGTGAAGCTACGCATAATATCTGGTGAATTTGTGAATAGTAATTTAAAAAAAAAGTAAAAGAAATTTTTTATTCTTTGCTGGGTGGTCCAGTTCTATTTATTAAATATTAACTGATCAATCATTAATGGATTGAGTTCAATGAGATTCAACAGAGTTATTGATCAACTTTGAATTATGTTTGAGAAAAAGTAACTTTTCAAACAAACCAGCTTTAGTTCGCATTCGCTTTGCCGTTAAAATATCACTGGCAGTACTGAAAACTCTTCCAATGCTGCTGGCGGATGACGCCGGACAGCCATAGATATCTCTAGCAACACATGACAAGTAAGGAAAACGATGAGCATTTTGACTCCAATATTTAAGTGATCTTGTTGGTGTTACGACACCAGAAATATCTTTCTGTTCCATAGGGATGGTTTTCTCGTACAGATAGACTTCGAATTCTTCGAGAATTTGATGGTCACACCTATTGCCCCACAGAATTCTGGGATGCTCTAGCGGCCAAATATGCTATTACCCCCCAGAATTCTGGGGGCTCTATAGGCCAAATTTGCCATTACATAAATATGCTATTGCCCCACAGGTAACGGAATAAAAATTACTACTAGGTTTACATATAACTACTGGTTTTGATCTTTTGAATATATGTTGTCTATATATATACGGCAGAACTAATAAATACACCGAATTTGACAACCTCTCTCGCTCGTTGCAATATTATTTTTTATTTTAAAGAATTAAACATTTCGGAGGCATTCCAAGTATTAAGAGACAACATGGGGCAGTGTGCATTCATGTGACAGTGGCGCTGTGTCATAGGGGAGTGTCAGCGTAGCTGACACTGTGCAAACCAACTCAACCAACCATAAAATTAACACGGCCTGCACGATCAAGGTACAGCATTTCAATTATTGCTTTCAGGTACACCTGCAATATTAAAGACAAGCACATTGATCTTCTAATGCATTAGCTGTATGGATAGTTTACCACTACGCACTACCAGTAGGTTATTATTATGAACATTACTTGCCATAGAATCACTTGATGAATGCACCATACAGGTTCATCATTCCTTTTCTTCATTTAAACTTTGCCTGTAATATTTAACATAGTAAATAAAAATGTTACTGTGTGAGAGAAGGAAAATTAATACCTGCATGATTCCTTCACCTAACTGTACGTCTATACCATGGTGTAAAATCGATGAAATTTAGTTGAAAGATAACGAGAGTCCACAGTTAAAGTCCAAAGCCCAGATATTAGCATGGTGGACGAAAGAAAACGTCACTAGAATACGGAGAAATACACGCTGCCATCTGGATTCTGTGGGGCAATAGCATCTGACGCCACTAGAGGCCCCCAGAATTCTAGGGACTCCAACGGCCTAAATGGCTATTGCCCCACAGAATTCTAGGGGGCAATAGATTTTAACGAATTTACAACTTCCAGCGGAAGAGGGTCTTTCTGTAGCATTGATTGTGCTGTACAAATTCCTTTTTTCTTGCTGGGTGTTGGACCACTTTCTTTATTAGTCGCTCCTTCTTCCTCATTGCCTTGACTGCGAGATGCATTTTCGCCGTCCTTCGGGTTTGAATACCTTGACGTCAGTTCAAATCTGACGCTATCTAGGAGAGCATACTCTGACATACAAGTTGAAGAAATCCAGCATTTCTATAAATGGGGATCTAGAATGGCACCTTTGGAAAAGTCAAATTTAATACACGAAATGAAAAATAATTCAGTGTGAATAACACTCGGTTTTTTACCTAGCACAAAAAATGTGTCTTATAAGACAAATGACATTCTAGATTCAAGCGATTTTTTCAGAGCCTCAGCCAGATCTGCAGCGTGGTGAATTTTTCCGGCCAAAGGGCTTTTTGGATTATTGATAACAGTTCCGTCGTCTTCCTCCCGTGTCAAACTAACTTTATTAAGTAGATCCAAATAAGCAGGGATTACGTTGCCAAGTGTAGAGCTGCTGTATGCCATACAGCACTCTATTACTCTGCTCCTTATACTTATGACACTTGAAATGATAAATTGGCAATATTGCAAAAAAGACAATTTTCAAAACGTCAGGTTTTTGTAAAAATAAACTAAAATTCTCAGTTTGCCCTATTATCAATCTTTTGGTACCTGAAAATCTGGAATGAAATAACGCATTAATTAATTCATTTCCTAACACATTTACGAATAACTAAAAATACTAAAAATTAAAGACCATTTTCCCCTAGCTCTATGAGAGGCGATCAGCCTAGCGAGCCCGTCAGGGAATCTTTAAACCCCTTACTAAACACCCGCCGCTCTGGAGACTTGAAAATCGGGTACCTTTCTTATTATAACGTAGACTACGCAATAAAATAATAAAAACCACACATGTCAAAAATTAAATTTCCAGTTCATTTTTACAGAAGAAATAGCTTGTCTTTATTGTTGATTAAGTCCCGTTCTTTCTCCGGCTTTTCGGCTAGCCGAAAGACGAAAACCGAAAGACGAAAAAAATTTCGTTTCCGTCTTCGACTATTCACACTACAAATTATTTCGTCTCATATGAGACGTTTTTTAGCGAATGTACCAAGAAATACACATTATTATTGGGTAGATGGTGTTAATTTTGTTTTTGCCGCTTACTTGTGTCGTCTGCAAATTTCCTGATTTCCTTGTTTGATTATTGTGATTACTCTTTTTTTCTTTCTAAATAATAGAAGTAGGAATAGAAGAGAGCAATTATGAGATCGAACTTTGGATTTAGAAGCTGAAGGTTGTTTACATCATGTTATTTTACGATTTATATTTATTCGACAACGGTTACGTAACATATTTAACAGAATATATTTGCAATAATTTGTAGAAAGTGTAAACAGCATACTGATGGAAAATTCCCTTCCGTTGACTGCTCTAGCTGTAGCTTGGGACACATTGTTTTTTTAATCAGACATGGTCACGTCATACAAAACTGATTGCTTTTCAATAGACTGAATGAATCTCTCAGTCGTTGCCTTTTTACAATATTTTAACTTGTTTTTCATTCCTAATAATAATAAAAATATGAGCGATGACGATCGTATTGCCACACACAGTTCTAAAATTTTAAATTTAACATACACGCGTTGGTAATTTATTTGCACGTAGCGCTCCCTCCGAGATTTGGAGATTTCATCGGTGACCTCCTTTTCAGCATTTTCATCCAGGAACTAATCAAACAACAATAAAAAATAGCCAGAAATCACGAGGAACACACGTCACCCGCTTGTTGACAGAATGACAGCAGACAGATTTGGCATTGCTGTTTCCCCAATATCCAAATAATATGCGCATAAAAATGGAAAGCTGTGATTGGCTGTTCAGTTTTCAGCTTTCGTCTTTCTGTCGATTTTCGGCGCCGAAAAGTTTTGAATGTTTAGACTTTGAAAAGACAAACTTTTTTTTGTTTAGCTCGCTTTTCGGCTCGCTTTTTCGTCTTTCGGCTAGCCGAAAAGCCTCTAGTGCTAACGGCTGTTTATGCTTTCCATTCTGTCCTTCAACACAGGCAAGCTCAAGGAAATCTCTTAGGATTGCCGATATGGTGTGAGGAAGAATACACGCTGAAAGAAAAGTGAGGCAACAGACAGTATCAATTAGTTGGTAATCACATACTTGTGAAGTGTACGTCGTGTTTTATTTCAATGTGCATGTCGTGAATTGTTAATAAAAAAACAAGTCATGCTTTCGGGATGCTATTATTGAAAGCATTTGCGGCTGACGTTGTGTGATTTTTTTCTGCAGACGATCCAAGTGATCCAATATTTGTTTAATCTGGTTTAGATTTGGGCTATGGGGCGGACATATCATCCGTTTTAAGATTCCTACCAGCAGTATTTTTCTCCGTTGCATCTTTTAAATCTTCCGTTGCATCTTTCGCTCAAGATACCCCCTACACGTCTTTCCTGAACGTTTAGGATCGTTGTCCCCCTGAAACATGAAACCCTATCCCAGGAATGATAAGTCACAAGGAATGGCATGGCGGCCTAGGATATTTTGAAAAACTTTTTAATCCATAATTCGTTCAACTATTCGTTCAACTCTCTTCAAGCTTGTTACATCATTTCTAGAAATGTCGCACCAAAGCATAGCTTACCCGCAACCATGTTTCACGGTAGGAATAATACAATATTTGTGGTGCCTTTCGCCTGGCATTCGACGGAAAAAAACCCGGCGGTTATCATTTTTTAATTTAAAAAAAATTCTTTCGTCGGTAAATAATACTGTTGCATTGAAGTTGTATTTTAACATGAATAAATACAACAAGATGATAACTTAAGTTCCAACAATGTTTTACTTAAAAATAATAGTCAGGGAGCCCTTGTCGAAGTAAACGCAAACCATTTAAGAGAAGGTTTGACACTTGGGTTTGGTTAAGGGGTGGTAGGTACACTAGATGGCGCGTCTGATGACTGCCATCGGTTGCGTTTACCCGGTATTCACTCACGAAGTCGGCGGGAGTCAAAAAATGTCAAAAAACGCAAACTATTTAAGATGAAAAACTTCTTCATGATAAAATGAAGAAAAATCCACTGATTGTAACGGCATATCGACAGACGTTGTAATCGGTTGCTTTCAATACAACAGACGCGATCAAAGTTTATACTTTTTGTGAAATTTCACATTTTATTTAAGAAATATGATTTTTATTCCTAAAAATAGTTACTTACTTACTTATTTACGAACTTTACTTATAACTATGGTATAACGACGGATGTCGATATGTGTTGCTTTATATATACCAGAAACGTTCAAAACTTTGAATTTAAGGCCTATATGCCTTTTATTTTGTTTTGCAATTCTGTAAAACTGGCCGCTATTTTCCAAAGAGTATGTGAAGTTTTAACTTGAACTTGTATATTATTCTGGATTATGAATATTAAGACCTTACAGAATTAATAAAAAAACAACAACATTTAAAAAATGTATCGTTAGCAGTCAAAAAGTAGCGGGTGTTGGAATTGAGGTTGCATGGGCAATCATCTGAGTATAAAATAGTATTATTCACATAAGGTGTATTATGGATACTAATACAATAATTTCTTGCTTACCCTTGTGTCCGCCTCCTCATGGAAGAACGTCGTTTCGGTTTCTTCCTTTTGAACTATTTCATAATTTTGAGTTACGAACGAAAAGCATGACAACCGCTACTGTGGTCATCAGATCTGCAGATACTGATGTTTTTGTTTTTGCGTTAACAAACATTTTCAAAATGAATTCAAGAACAAGACTTTACTTGGAAGTTGGATACGCAAGCAAGAATTCGCTAATCTAGCATGCCGGTCGTCTAGAAGTGAGATAGGGCAGAACACCTTTTTTATTTTTAAAATTTTTATTTTCAGTTTGCGAAAAATTTTTTTGAAAAATAGGCAACGCCGCAAACGGCGCAATTTTTTAAAATAGGGTTAATTTCCAAAATTAATAAAAAATTCCCAAATTGCGCTGCCGTTTTTATTTTGGTCTAAAAAAATCGGGAATGAAAAGGAGCTCTAGTGCATTTACCTTTCTAACACACAAACTGAAAACAAAATATTTTTTAAATAAAAAAAGGTGTTTGGCCCTATCTCTTCTGTAGACGACCTGCCTGCTAGACTAGCGAACCTGGCGGGGAACCTTAGAGCCACGTAGTAAATACCCGCCGGTTTTGGGATAGGCAATAGTGTATGCATGGTATAATAGCTTAGAGGCAGGTTTAATCCTATCCCGCATAAGTGTCGCGTTTTTCAGGAACGTAGGCGGCCGTACTTGTCCGCAGTAGTCCGACCTAACACGGAAGGTATAGGGGAAAAGTGGGTTTTTTTGCCTTTTTAGGGAATATGTTAATCAATTACAGCCATAATTATTTTTATATTCATAGACAACAATATTAGAAGTATAATTCATTTTTCAGAAATGTCTTAGTCTTAAAGAGACAAATTCTAGAATTGTTTGAAAATGTTGGAAAGGGAGGGAAATTTGGAAAAAAGGATGCTGTTAGCAGTTTTTTTTGTAATTTTTTTTTACTTTTAGAGGTTTGTCCTTTTACTGGTGCGAAAATGACCTAAATCCTCCTTTTTGGACGAAAGAGAATTTTTAAAAAAGACCGGTGACACTAAAATTAAAAATAAAATAAAATAAAACACTACTAAACAGCATCCTTTTTTGACAGAGCGCCGAATTTCCCCCCTTTTCTAGGCATTTTCAAAAATTCTAGAATTTCTCCCTTTAGAATAAATAAATTTCTGAAAAAATTGGCTATACTTATTATATTGTTGTCTATGAAAATAATAATAATTATGGTTGCAACTAAATAACATATTCCCTAAAAAAGCAAAAAACCCACTTTTTCCCTATACTTTCCGTGTTAGGTCGGACTACTGCGGACAAGTGCTGCCGCCTACGTTCCTGAAAAACACGACACTTATGCGGGATAGGATTAAACCTACCTCTAAGCTATTATACCATGCATGGTTGACCTTAACGAGCTTAACAACGGAAGATGCTGGCACGACGAGTGAAAAACCACTAGGAAAAAAAATCTTTGGGTCGCGCCAGTATGTTCCGTTATTAGCTTGTCAAAGTCAACCCTTATATGTAGCTGGGCCTAGCGCTCCTTTTTTGTGCAAAAACGCGGGCTTAAAAATTTCTTTCCCGCTGGGAAAAAAATAAATGTTTTGGTTCACGCCAGTTTGTTCCGTTATTAGCTTGTCAAAGTCAACCCTTATATGTAGCTGGGCCTAGCGCTACTTTTTTGTGCAAAAACGCGGGCTTAATATGAAAAGTAAAAGTGACCTATGTATCTTAGTGTCCGACGTGCCCTCTCTCGGGGGGGGGGGGAATCCGTCGAAACTCCAAGTCGCTCTTTGATTGCTTCGCACTCCTTAACCATTCAACCGATAACTGATACAACCTCATCGTTAACTTGCGGCTTATCTGCTCTGCAAGACGACGTCAATTTTCGCGACACAGCGCCTAAAGTAAGAAAACGTATAGAGGATACTGTAAGTTAACTAGATGTTTTAACTTACTTCTTCATGTCGTTTCTTTACTTGAGTGTGTATTTTGAAGCACAAATTATTAGATTAGCAACTCAAGACTAAAAAGGTTTGAAATGTAAAGTATATCTAAACTATTTCCTAAGGATCAGAAAGTTTTTATAGATTTTAGTGAAGGTCGAAATACAAAAGTATGATTTGGAAACGTTTTTAGAAGGGTAAGTCCGTTCGTGGGACGTCTAAAGGAGAAATTACATAGAAAAGAGGGGCGTATGAAAATTAAGGTTACGTAATAGGTAAAAGAGAAAAGATAAATTGTTTTGATTCTTTACATAGCTATCCGGTTCCAAAAGATTGCGTCTCGCAATCGACCAAGGTCAAGTTTGGAACGGAATAGAAAGTAAGCCAAAACTGATGGACAAGAAAATAACATTATTTTAATTCAGTAGAACAGCTGCTTCTCTATGCGCTTGTCTTAGCGCGTCCCGGTGGAATTTGTTCCTTTGAGGCTCTCCTTGAAGAAAAGGGGCTGATGGGGCAAAAAATTCCGGGGCGGGTTGTTGATTAGAGGTGGGTACGTTTACAATAGTGATGGGTGGGGATTGATTTGGGGGATTTGATGACGTAGGGTGGCCTACTTCGATATTATTTTCAGACGTTTTGGTGAAACAAGTGAAAGGGTTACAAGCACTGAGAAAAGAACAACAAGGTATGTATCTTGCTATAAGGGAGCCTATTCCACAAAAATGAAAAACATCGAAACCGATAAAGCCCATTCCTAAGAGACTACAAATACTACTTGACCAACTAAAAGTCTTAGACGATAGGGAAACGTTTTCTTCTTTTCTGAGTGTGGAAAGAAGAGTGCTCAAGTGAAAGGGATTCCCAAGGTCGATGCTATGTTCTTCTTTGGCAGCGGCAATTATTTCGGCGATTGCAGCTGATGTGCTCATTGGGTGGGGGGTGAGCGCGGGGTGTAAGCTTAGTGCGAGTAATTTATCGATTTCGTACGGTAGAGTGTTGATCAAACTATGCCCTTGGATTATTACACCCGGGACAATAGGATGCCAAGAACTATTTTTGTAAAAATATGCTCTCCCGTTAATGTTGACGTAGTTTTTGTGCCAGTAACAGGGGTTGTAAGGCGTTAGCTCCCATCCTTCAGTATCTAAAGTGTAGTCACCGAGTTTGGGTTGAGGACCACAGCTTGTGATTTCAGTTGTGATGGTTGAGTTTGTTGGGGAGCATTGATAGACGCTGATTGATTCACCAGTGGCTATCAGTTTACTGCAAATCGGTAAATTTAGGTAACTGGCAGCAAGCCATCCACTGTGTTGTGCTGTGGCGATCGCAGTTTTGTGTGCCAGTAAGCGATTTCCGCATTGAAGGGCTCGAATTTCTCGAGCTACTCCATTTATTCCATCGGTAGTTCGGTCTCGTGCGTATTGTGAATGTGCCGCTCCACTGATTTCGGCACGGATGATGTCAGCAATTTTTTCGAGGTCTTCCTTCAGTGGTTTACTCGGATGAGCGTCAGTGTCAGTTAAAGGATGATAACTTTAACAGTAAGATAACTTTTTCCATTCCGATTACTTGTTTGTAGCTATGTTCTGATGAATTACAATATTTTTGATTGGTTGTATTGTAAACAAAGTCAAGTTGTTGTTCGATGTCACGAATTCTTTCTATTTCACTGTTGTTAGTAAGGTAACGTTGAGCGATACCTGTTTCCACAAGTCTTAGTTTGCACTGTTGAATTTCTCTTAACGATTCTTTCCACACAATGGTCACTAAGTTGTGAGAAACGGATCCATTGATCCCTCCTGGTATGTCACTGATGGGTGAGTTTATCGTGCAGTTAGCGCACTCAGTTTCTAGAGTTACTTCTTCTTTTTCACATTCATATGCGGTGACTTCTATCGGGACTCTTGATTGACTTGGAGTTTGCCATCCCCAGAAATCAGTATAGATGTGTTTCTTTTCCAACCACATAGTACAAGAATGGCCAACGAAGCGGGTAATTTGGGGAAGAGTAGAATAGACATCATAATATACTGGAATAGAGGGAAGGGGGCTTATTTGATAATCACAATCATCGTTGGTGAATTTTAAAAATCCTTTTGGCTGAGAAGCCGTACAATTACAGATAGTGACATTAAGGGCATTGAGGTGACAAAAAAACGGAATGATGAGGAGAGATAGAAGACATAATCTACGAGAAAAAATATTAAAAAAAATATTTGAAGGATCCATTTTATGAACTAGGAAAGCTGTTAATATAAGGTTCTCAACAGAACGAACTAAAGGAAAATTGCTTTAACGATTACTAGATGTTTAAAGAAATTTCGATTACAAGAATTTAGACACGGTTTAAGCATAGAGTAGTTCTAACATGATTTACTGAAATAACCGCAATAAAATTTCAGAATTTGACTGTCGGTTTTAAAAGATTCCAAGGACGTAAACCGAGACGACGTTCTGGTCGTATTGGTAAAGTTAACGTCTCTGTAATCGGGCTGGAAGGTGACAAAATTGTTGGAGAGTTAATAACTAAATCTGGAGTAGAAATAATTGCGGTTGGGGAGCTCATCAAGTTTTGAGTAGGAGTTTCTTTTTCACAAGGGATTTCTTCTAAGTCAGATTGGAGGTTAGTTTCTAGGGGTGGAGGAGAAATTTCGAGTTCGTTTGCTGTTTTTTGCAGGAGTTTTTCATCCTGTTTTTCAATTCTTACATCTAAAAAGTCGACACCGGTTTCGTCTTTCCAGATCATTGATTCAAACAAGGGTTTTATTCTATTTACATGTACAAGCTGAGTATGTTTTCCTACATCTTGTTGTATCTCTACAGTACTATTGTTGTTTACTTTCCAAATTCGAAAAGGACCTATAAAACGTGGAATGAGTTTTTTACTAATTCCTGTCAAGGGCGTTCGCATGTCTAATAAAACTTTATCTCCTACATTAAACTTTTGCTCTTTTACGCGTTTATCGTACTGTGTTTTTTGTTGTTCACGGGCTTGGGAAAGATTGCTTTTAACAAGTTGAAATGCTTCATGTAAGCGTTTCATAATTTGACTTTTGTAGTCTGAGGGGGTAATTATTACTGGAGGAAGAGGACGAAGGAACTGATCAATCGGCATGACTGGATCACGACCGTGATTTAGAAAATATGGAGTCTCAAGTGTTGACGAGTGGACAGAATTATTATAAGCAAAAACAACGGGGCCTAAAATATCTTCCCACCGTTCGAATCCATTCTCCAAATATTTCCTTATCATTTCGACAACAGTTTTGTTGAATCGTTCTGTTTGTCCATTAGTCTGAGGGTGATACGCAGTTGTTTTCATGCGTTTAATGTTTAAAGCTTTACAAAGTGCGGAAAATAATTCAGAAGTAAAATTACTGCCGCGATCGGTAACTATTGCTGTCGGGGGACCGTGATGCATAATTATTCGTTCTACTAAAGCTTTACAAGTACTGAGTGCGGTACAATTGGTAAGAGGAATGACTTCAATCCATTTAGAAAAGTAATCCGTGATTACTAATATATAATTGTTTCCTTGAAGTGAATAAGGTTTGATTGGACCCAGAAAATCTAAACCTAATACTTCAAAAGGTCTTGTAGCGAGGTCTAGCGGGTTGAGATAGGCTTTCGCACGGTGCACTCGACGTCCCATTGCACAAGGTTCACAAGAAGTACAATATTCCTTAACATCCCGTAACATTGTAGGCCAATAGTACTTATCCCTTAGACGAAGGAATGTTCGCCTGGTTGCCATATGTCCTAACAATGGGGAATCATGGTATTCTTGCAAAAGTTGCTTTCTAAGAGAAAGCGGAACAACCACTTGACACTGTTCAAAGTTTCTTCTTTTCGCTGATGTAGGTTCGTAATGTTTACACAATAGACCATCTTCAACAAAGAAATAATCTATTTCACTGACCCAAGAAGGCATCGGGCCATCTTCCTTTTTCCAAGGTTCATTTTGTTCCAAGAACGTAACGATCGCTTTACACAAAGAGTCTTTCTGCTGTTCTTGACACATTACGTTGTTATCTTCGGGAGTGACAGATATTAGATTCATCGGTATTCTTGAAAGAAAGTCAGCGTTTTCATGTACTCGACCTGGTCGGTACTGAACACTGAACTTCATATTAGATAACAAAACCGCCCATCTACCTAGTCGCCCTGTTTCGTCTTTAAAAGTCTGCAACCATTGGAGGGGTCTATGGTCGCTTACAATAATAAAAGGTTGATCCTGCAAGTAATGGCGGAAACGTTTTATCCCGAACACTACTGCTGCAGCTTCTTTTTCTATTGTGGAATACTTGATTTCCCCTTTATTGAGATGTCTGCTTGCATAGGCTATGGGCTGGTCCTTTCCGTCTTTCATCTGAGAAAGGACGGCTCCTAAGCCATAATTACTTGCGTCTGTGTAAATTAGAAATTCCTTCGAAAAATCCGGATAGATTAAGATGGGTTCTGATATTAAACACAATCGCAAGTATTCAAAAGCTGCAATTTCTTCTGTATTCCAAGTTACGCTATCAGTGGGTTTTCCTTTACTTTGTGATAACAAGGGGTGAGCAATTGTAGAGAAATTCTTTACAAACCGCCTGTAGTAAGAAGCTAATCCCAAAAAAGATTGTAATTCTTTGACTGTACTAGGTCTTTTATAATTTACAAAGGTCTCAATTTTAGTAGGGTCTGGTTTTATCCCTTCATCTGTTATTACGTGTCCTAGATAGGAAACAGATTGCGCTAAAAATTTACATTTTGACAGTTTCATTTTTAAGTGCGCTTTTTCTAAGAGAGAAAAAACAGTTTTCAAATTGGTAAAATTTTCTTCAATAGTTTTTGAAAAAACTATTATATGGTCAAGATAAACGAGGCAAATTTTTCCAGTAACACTTCGTAAAACTGAGTTCATCAGTCTCTGAAACGTTCCGGGAGCGTTGGTTAAACCAAACGCCAAACGGTTCCATTCATATAGATTGTCATCAACTATGAAAGCTGTTTTCTCTTTTGACTCCTCCTCTAGCTCAATTTGCCAATAACCCGAGGCAAGATCTAGGGTGGAAAAATATCTCTGTCCCTGAAGTAAATCTAAGACGTCGTCAATACGAGGTAAAGGAAACGAGTCTTTTTTTGTGATTGCATTCAATTTTCTAAAATCTACACATAATCGGACATCCCCTGTTTTCTTACTTACTAATACTATCGGGGCTGCCCACGGCGACATAGAATAACGAATTATTTTATTTTGCATTAGTTCCTTCATGATTTTTTGAGCTACCTCCTTTTGTTTGGGAGACGTACGGTATGCTCTTTGACGAATAGGACCTTGCCCTTGTGTGTCAATGACATGTTTTACTAAAGTTGTATGGCCTAATTCACTTGTTTTAAAAGCAAAACTATTGTAATTATCTATGATTAATCTGCGCAATTTCTCTTTATTTTCCTCATCGATGTTTGGAAGAGCTGACTCTACGGCTGCTTTGTCGATTGGAATTGTAGTTACGTTAGTTGAAGCTATTATTTCGACAGGCTTTTTCGGAGTTTTGGAGATATTAAGGGTTCCTAAGACTGTAAGGCGAGGTAAAAATATGGTTTTATCTGTTCCATTAACAGCCACCACACGGAACGAACGATTTGGTGTCGTAGAGATGTAGGGTTCTAAGCTTAGCCCAGACGGAATATTACAGCATTTAACGAAATGACAAGTTTTGAAAGGTTTAAAAGGGTGAGTTTCCTCTTCCCTAGTCTCTAGCAGACTAGTAGAACTTGGAGGAATTCTCAAAGATTTGCTAATCACAAAGGGATATTCTGATTCCTGAAAGTGATCAATTTCCGGGATTCTATAGATGGATTGTTGTCTTCCGTTATAGACAAACTGATGTTTCCAGAGTGCATCACGTCCTAAAACGCAATCTTCAACAATTCCATTTACAATAATGAATTTCTGCCTAAGTGCTTGGCGTGGCGTTTCTTCTACCACAAAAAAGTTAACGGCAATCGTGCCTTCCGTTACAAGGCGCCTGTCATTTATGCTGAAAAGATCCACATCTACCTCTTTAGTGAAATTAATTTCTTCCTTTTCTTCTTTAAGCTTATGAAAAAACATACTACTAATAACGCTTCTCTCAGCTCCAGTGTCAAACAACGCATTTACATAAGAATTCCCTATCTTAATTCTAATTCTAGGAACTAAAGTTTTTAATGCTAAACTATTAATATGATGCCGGGGCTTTTTCTTAGTTCCACCGAGGGGCCCAACGCTTACATCGGTAGTTTTTAGTTTCCCCTTTCTTCAAATGAAGTGAGTCTTTTTCCATTTCCATCATAACCCTCTGGAGGACTAGGTTTCTGATTATTTATCTGGGGGCAAAAATTGGCTCGGTGTCCCATTTCTTTACAACGGAAGCACTTATCATTAGTTTGACTCTCCTTTGCTTTACAATTATTTACTGAGTGATAGCCCCAGTCGTTATGAAAATCGCAGAAATATAAGTCTCCTGTTTTGTTGATTGGAGGAGTAGACTGTGGTGAACGCTGTGAAAAACTCACGTTTCTTCTCTTTGATAACTGCCTTTGCATTTTCTCCATGTTTTCTTCTAAATGTTCTTTGTGGGAATTTGATTCTACCTTTGTGCTAAGGCGGTCTAAAGCCTCCTTTACTTTAATCAATTCTTTATTCGGTTCAGCATACTTTGCCTGAAAAGCATTTAATCTAGACCTAACTTGGGCTTCTTCTACTGCCATAGCCATCATTTCAGCTTTTTCTATGAGTTTCTCAAAACTTTCGAATTCTTTATACTTTAATCTGGTTTGGACATCAAAAGACAACCCTTCTAGGAACCTGTCCATCATGATTTGTTCTCTAGAGAAAGCTGTTGCTTTATTTATTACGGAATTCATAGGATACGCTAAGTTGAAGGCCTTGCGTATACGGTTCGCATAACGTCTCATATTTTCTTCGGGTTCTCTTTTCATATTATGAAATTCTACACTTTGCTTAGACCTGGTCTCTGTAGAGTGGAAAAGTTTAATTAAACGCTCTTTCACTTTGTCGTAAATCTGTGCGCTAATTGGATTTTCAAGTTTAAAGTTATCAAATTCGTCAGCCGCTTCACCATACAATTTGGAGCGTAGTAAAACAATTTTTCGTGACTCTTCAAAATCACCTAATACTAGTACTGATTCCAGATGTGCGAGCCAGTCATCAAAACGACCAGAGCGTTCGCGGTCTACGTAAATTCCAACATTACTAAATAAAGTCATTGCTTGACTTTGTTGTAACTTTTTATTCTTATCGATAACGTTAGAAACAAAATTATCTGTGTCTCCCATACCGTTTACTTTTGATGGAGTCATTAACAGTGGATTTTTATTTGAAATAGAGTTTGTTACTAGGTATTTTGGAGTTGCCCCGTTATTACTTTTCTTACTGAACATATCTGGACTTTTTACGCTTTGCTCACTTGTCACAAATGGTTGTGTTTGTAAAGGGGTTGAGGTAAGATAAGTTACCATAGAAGGCTTGGTACAACGTTTGGTGTTCGTTAGAACGTGTTGCACGATACAATCAGCTGCTTTAGAAGCCTCCTCATAATCCATTCCGGATTCCATCAAGCGACTTAATTCTTTTACGTATATCTTAACAGACATATCCTTCGGTTCTAATGGTTTGTTTTGTACATTTTTTGATTGGTTAACTGTCGACGTCGGAGTAAAAGAGACTTTTCGACTTTGTAGTCCTTGATGAGGTAAATAGTTACACGGAGTTAATGTTAACTGTGTTTGGGGAGTTTGCGTAGCTACGCTTGACTGCGAATAGTTTTCTCCCGGGTAACTGATTGTAGGAGTTGTTATGACATTATCTAAAGGAACCTGTTCAACTTGCTTGTGGATTTCCGCTCTTATTGTTTTAGTTGGTGCGTTTTTTCTAGGAGTTTCCTCCTCTGTTTTTTCAAGTGTTCTTGCAAGTTGTGGTGCTAAGTCTGATTCTAGGCTATCTTGTTGTTCTTCCGAATGTACTGATTCGTATTCTGAATCGGTATTTTCGTAGAAGGATTTTAGTCCACAGTGCTTAAAGAGTTGAATTGGAGTCAAAATTGTGGGTTCAGTTAAGAGTAATGCTCTTAAGGCGGTTCCTACTTCTTTGTTACTCAACTCTATCTTTTTATCGTTACGAAGCAAATATTGCAATTCGAAAATAAGATCGTCGACTGGGATTTCTGTTATTCTGGTATTCCCGTATTGATGATAAAACCATACCATTGTCTTCTTGTATTAATTCTGGATTTTGGAAATCTGTTGAGGTCTCTCTCGTGTTTTCTACCCCATCCGCTGTATTTTCAACGTTTGTAATCATCCGAGCCTGCTCTAGGAGTTGATTATATGATAGCAATTCTCTAGTCTCATCGCCTATCAGGGGTTCGACTACGGTTTCGTTTTCCTTTGACTCTACTTGCATATTAAGTACTTCGTTCCATTGATCATTATTCCTCAATTCTCTAATTTCGTCGGAATCAAGAAGATCAATGTCAGATTGATGTGGACTATCATTAACTAATTCAACACTCTGATTTTCGTTATTTCTCAAAATTGACGGCGATTCGCCTCCTGATCGTAAGGGACTGAACTTTTCACGTACTGAACGAACAAATCTTTGAATAAGCGGCCCTTTTCTTACAGATCTTCTTTCAAAAGTTGTTTCTAAACCACTATCCTCATTTGTCCTCATCTTTTATAACGAACTAATTGCTAGTTTAGCATAATTCTTTAAAACTAAAAAAAAGAACTTTTCGAAAGAGATAAGAAGCTGGGAAACAAGGTGAAGGCAATAAGTAATACTTATTACCAAAACAAAATTTAAAACATACAAAAAACACACGCTCCTTAATTCAATACATAAGCCGAGTTCGACTCCGCTGCCACCAAATGTAAGTTAACTAGATGTTTTAACTTACTTCTTCATGTCGTTTCTTTACTTGAGTGTGTATTTTGAAGCACAAATTATTAGATTAACAACTCAAGACTAAAAAGGTTTGAAATGTAAAGTAGAGTATCCTGCACAAAAATCCGAACAGTGATTTGAATTTCACTACCAATTCGTTGATGTCGGATTGAAATGTTAAAGATTTTCTTTAAGAGCTATACCAGGCAGGTCGCATTGCCCCTAAAAAAAAGTTTGGGTATAGTCTAAATGTATTATTTTAGTAAAAAAATAAATAAAATTAAAATTTATGTTCGGGTTTTTGTGCAGGATACTGTACATCTAAACTATTTCCTAAGGATCAGAAAGTTTTTATAGATTTTAGTGAAGGTCGAAATACAAAAGTATGATTTGGAAACGTTTTTAGAAGGGTAAGTCCGTTCGTGGGACGTCTCAAGGAGAAATTACATAGAAAAGAGGGGCGTATGAAAATTAAGGTTACGTAATAGGTAAAAGAGAAAAGATAAATTGTTTTGATTCTTTACAATACGTACGAGACCCCGAAATCAACACGAGTTGGTCGACTTAACTGCTCCGCACTCCTTTCTTGTTCAACCCGAAAAAACGGGAACTCAACCACCAACTGCTCCGTTCATTCGTCTACAAAATGAGACCAATTTGAGCGGCGTAGCATCGTCATAAAAAAAAAGAGAGACTAGTGCGGACACCTCGAGATTTCCGCGCTGCCAGCGCCATCTGTGGAGCAAAGTTTCGTAAAAAGTAGCTCGACTCGACTGTAAAACGACGACTGTAATCTGCTGTAATGTATGAAATCGACTATATGATGAGAGAAGTTGTGATAGAATCCATATTAGGAAATTCCACGATCGTTTTCCACGATATACCTGTAGACGGCATACTGCGGGGCCGCGGTATATCGTGTACGCGAACCGTGTACCGAGTACCGGTATATCGTGGAAAACGATCATGGAATGGCTAAGCCCCGCCCAAAAGGAGAGGAGCTTATCATCGTGGAATGGATTGATTTCCACGGTGTATCGTGGAAAGCGATCGTGTACCACTATACGTATACTATAGTGCTTGTATGATGTATATCTATATATTATTATACGTGCTCCTGTTCAGATTTATCGTACTATAGACAGTGCTATATGGAGCATTGTACGTATCATTATATAATAATTAATACATTTTAAATATTGATATTGATATATAGTGTATATAGTTAATGGTATATACAAGACTATGCATAGCATGGTGTATATTATTATATAGTACTGTCTATAGTATTTATATAATATTAATTTACTAATGTTTATTTATTCACTGTAGTACTAAGCTGTATAGTACTACTGTATAATATTACTGTGTAGTGTTGCTATATAGCACTACAATATAGAAATACTATATAGAACTACTATATAGAACTGCTATATAGAACTGCTATATAGCATTACTATATATATATATTGCTTTCAAATATATATACATATATATATATATAGTACCCATATATAGTAGTACTATATTTATATGTATGTATAACCTACGCCTAAAACAGGGTGCTATGCTCAATGCTATGCTCAATATTACATACAATATGTATTGCTATTTAGTGTTTCCTGAATTAGTGAGCAAGGCGACGGCGGTGATTCAAGCGGCCGGGTACCTAAGCGTCTTCCTAATCGTCTCCAGCTGCTTTTCAACTAGATGATATTTATGGACAATATAGAATGCCTAGAGTCTGCTGAAGTGCATTTAGAAGAATTTCCCAACCATTGCCATGCTAGTTTTTAAATTAATATACGGGTTATTAGTTATACCAAAATAATTCCACTTATTGAAAAATTTAGCTAATTAAATTAACTATGGAATACTAGAAAACGAGCATCATTTCCCGAAGGGATTTAGGGCGAGGCACTTTGGGTCGGAGGGAAAAGTGGAAACGAATGAAAATTCGTCTGCTAAGCCCAATAGATGGCTTTTGAGTTTTCTTAAGGTACATAGAACTTATTGGGGAAAGAATGTTACTAATAAAAAATTACAGGTAAAAATTTGTTGAAACTTTTTACACGGGAAAGCATTCAATTTCTTCTAAGGAAAGTTGATTTATTAAAGTGATAAAACAAATAAACGGCAGCTACTATTTCAGAGTCCTTATCACAAGTAATTTTTTTCACAAGTAAACATGGTATTAAGAAAAAAACATCTGATAATTATAGATGCAAGAAATGGTGTTCTTTAGTAAAGAAAGAATTAAATAAATGCTGAAATAAGTAATTTTTCTTTTAGTTCTTAATTATGAAAAAAATCAGATGATAAGTATTACTGGCAACAAGTATTTTTTTGTTTTCAACAAGTATTAACATTCGCAAGTATAGGAAAAGTTAAGTAAATGTACACATTGGTAATTTTAAACATTTTTATTGTTGCTCATAAGTACCGGGGACAAGTAATTTATTTCACAAGTAAATAAAGTAATAAGGACAAATAGAAATAAATATGTTCGATGGTAAGTTAGGCTATAGGGCTGTTCGACATATTTTTTGACATTTGTTGCCATCGCGGCAACGCAGCAATCGATGTTCGGTTTCGTCTGCTAGACTGCTACGACAGAATTGTGATCGGTTGTTAAACAATTAACTACCGAGTAATCGGTAGTTAAAAAATTAACTACAGAGCACAATTCTGTCGTAGCAGACGAAATCTAACATCCATTGCTGCGTTGCCGCGATGGCAACAAATGTTAAAAAATATGTCGAACAGCCCTATAGGAATTAAAGCTCACAAGTATATATAGTCATAAGTATTAATAATCATATTTAAATCAATATTATTTATAATTTTGGCAATAAGTAATAAGTGCCTTAAGTATTTAGCAGCTACGCACTTGTATATATGTTCTCAAGTAATTATGGTTTCAAAATAAGTTGTACTTGCGTATTTATATTCGTAAGTAAAAATGTTCGTTGCACTTACGATAAGTAATTAATTTCACATGTAAATTTGGCATTAAGAAAAATATATTTGTAATTGTTGGTGCAAGAAAATTTGCTCTTAAGTAAATATGGAATTAAGTAAATGATGAAATAAGTAATTTAATAAGTTTAATATTTCCAATTTCCAATCTCCCATTTAGCTTTGATGATTCGCCGGGTCATTCAAGCCGAAAATGATCGAACGTCAGTTGACGACCGTGATTATTATGGAAATAAGCGAATTTTATATAAATTTTATAAATATTATATACAAGCATTATATGTAGTGTTATATATTTTATTATATGTGTTGCGCATATGACCTATTGTGTAGTCTGCTCGGTAGATGGCAGGTCGATAGGTAGCCGAGATTCCTGTCTCTAAGAGATGACTGGCAGTTAGTTGTCTGGATCCGGCTACCGAGGAGACCTTTAGAAGAAGCTTCGCTTAAAAAGCCGGCTACTCTTCGCGAATTGTATTACATTCCTACGGCTGTGTTTCCTAATAAATTGTTCTGGTATATCATATCTGCGCTGTTCGTGAAATATTTCACTGGAAAAGTGTAACAATTGGTGTCAGAAGAAGGATTTTTCAAGGCCTTTGAACGACTTTTAAAAAGTCGCCTTTAACAACACCATCGCCAAAGTTTTTTTTGTTGTTTTTTTTGTGTTTCGGTGAGTTTCATTTCATTTTTTTTGTTTGCTTGGTGTTTTTCTGTCATTCAGGGACGTCGCCATATTAGACGGGAGCTACAATTCTAATAAGAACACGGATTTTAATTTAAATTTTGATTGAAGTCCATTCGCGTGTTCGGGAAAGCGTGGATCGTGGGCGCCGCCATACTGGATTTTTGTTCCCGCGCCAGACTCACGCGCTAAGTGTTTCGCCGCGGGATCTTTTTTTTGTGAGTAGGGGCGTAAAGCCAAAAGGGGTATTCCCTCTCCCTGCTACATTTTCTTTTGTTAATTACATTTATTTTTTTCTTTCGCGTGCTGACCTTTTGCGCGCCGACTATTTTTTGTGGCTGGCAAATATTTTTTTTTTGGGGGGGGGGACGGTATCCAAGCCTTTTTGTCTTGGTATTTTTTTTGGTCTCTATCCAATTTTTGTGCGTTTGGGGTGAATCTATTCGTTAGGGGTGCGTTTTTTTTGCTGTTTTCTTTTTCTTTCCAAGTTTTTCTTTTTTTTACCTCCACTGGTTTTTTTTCTCTCTGAGTTGGTTTTTGTGTTTTTTTTTGTGAGTTTTTTTTCTATTGCTGGTTGTTGAACCCGCATGTCGGAGTCGGATTCCGAAATTAAAGAACCTTTTTTTGGTTTTGAACATCACTACCACTTACGAAGCCGTAGCCAACAAACCGATCCAGAACCAGTTAGGCTCCGTATAGTTCACCCTGTACCTCGCTACCCACCTAACAACACTGCTAAACGCCGTCCGGAATTTGACATTTCCCTTTCGGGCACGTCAAACAAAACTGAAATGGCTGACAATGCAGCTCTCATCGCCGCTTTACAAGGATTTACCACGGCAGTGGCAACGGACGCAACAGCGAGGCAGAATCAGATGACGCAACTACTGCAAGTAATCGGGGGCCAACAGCAAAACCAAGCCGCTATGCAAGCCATCGCTGCTGCACCACCAGTGCAGGGGAAGAAGCACAGGCGTTCGTAGACCAAGTTAACAGAGTAGCAGCATTAGAGGGTTGGACAGACGACAATTGTCTCGTGGTCGCCGTTACCCGTCTCAGAAGCACTGCGTCTCAATGGCACGCGCAAACCGGGCAAAATCATGGTACTTGCTACTTTGGTCTGCAGCTCTTGTAACGAATTTTTCGCACACCTTGTCGTTCCTGGAATGGAGCTTGATGATGGAAGCAAGAATTCAGAAACCAGAGGAGTCGATTTTGGAATATGCTTTAGACAAGCGTAGATTATGTCTTCGCTCTCCTGTACCTTTACCAGAAGCGGACATCATTAAGGCGCTGCTTAGAGGACTCGCCAATCCAATCTACATCGCGGCGCTTACGGCTCAGTTACCTGCCACTTTTAAAAATTTTTTTATTCGGCTACGAGACTTGGAGCAGCTTGGTCTAGCTAGCGTCCAAAGTGGTCCTCCAGTTATGCCAGTAACACACACTGCACCCTTTGTTGGCACAGCTCTTCCTGCGCCACCTGTGGTTGCCCCACCTTCTCCAGATTTTGCGACTCTTTTCCAAAACCTCGGTGATCGTCTGGTTAACCAGATCTCAACATCGATGTCTAAACTGGCGGTTTATTTTTATATATTTTTATATATTTTTTATATCTAGTTTATTTTTAATTAGTTATTGTTTGAGAATGGATTGTTGCTCATCCCTTATAGCAGACGAATTTCTGGCAGCAAACGAAATTCTTCGGCTAAAAGAGACGAGCCACTTAAAACAACAATTAAAAACAAATAAACTAGGTAGAACTGGGGCTAGAAAAACATATGGGAAATGAAAAAATTTATAGGCTACCCACTGATAGGAAGAAAAGGGGGAGAACCTTAATAAATAGTTAAAAACTTACTGTTTAACGGAAAGAAGACGGTTTCTCCATAAGAGGCTGCAGCGGCAGCAGACAAAGACAACTTAGACACAAACAGAGTCATAGAGAGGATGGTTCGCTAGCTATGGGAAATTTTCCCATAAGCCGTTGAGGCAACTTTTTGCCTCTGACACTATTGCCACCTAGCGGATAAGGGCGGGGCTTCTTGCACACATGACTCGCAGAAACCAATCAGGTTTGAGTTTGATAGCTTTGCGCTATACCGTAAGTCCCAAATCCGGTTTCATATGTCCCTTCTGTTAAGCGCTTTTACAAATTAACTAGTTAAATGTTTTCTGTTTTAACTTTGAAATTATTATTATTTTGAAAAGCCTTTATTACACCGTTGTACTCATACAACACTCTCTATTTTTTATTTCTACTTTTTCACTACTTTTGGCTACCATTTGGACGGAAAAACGTAATTTTTTAAAAAGTAGGGTAAAGTAGATCATCTTCCATCTTGCCTACCATTTGAATTGGTAGGCTAGATACCATTAAATAAAACCAAAAAAGTAATAGAAGTAGGTGCTATTTGAACTCATAACCAAACACATCTGATGTTGCCAGCCAGGCTCCTTAACCACTTAGATAGTTGATGATATCAATTCCATACATTTTTCTGATGTCTATTAGGGTAAAATCTTTCTACGTGCATTTTATTCTTAGGTGGCAGCACTTTCACAGGCAAAAGGGGAGGAGCAAGATAACACGTGACTGCCCCAGCCTCCAACAAAGTCGCCTCAACGGCTTATGGGAAATTTTCCCATAGCTAGCGAACCATCCTCTCTATGACTCTGACACAAATGAGATTTTTCGCATTTGTGGAAAATGCGCAACGCAGCATGTTTTACTGCTCTATTGCTTTGTTTTGGCAGTGCACGCTGTCAGTAGTACGATATACCAGTTTTCGTCTGTCGTCTGCTGTTAGTATATCGTGGAAAACGACATTTAAGCCCCACCCCTTTAGGGGCGGAACAGCCCATTCCACGATCGTTTTCCACGATATACCGGTACACGGTACACGGTACGCGTACGTACACGATTTACCGCGTCCCCATACTGCGTCCCTCTAGACGGTGTAGACCTGTGGACTAGTTGAAGAATACAGTTTTTAAAAAAATCTCTGTAAATCAAAACAAACAAACAAAAAAATAAAGTTTGGCACTACCAACACAACGGAGACGTATACCATGGCTGCACAATGTTTAGTGACTTGAAAGTTTTTCCCAATGAAAAAATGGGAAGAACATCCAGAATTCGTAAACGTCGGGTAGGAAGTCAACGTTTTCGCCCACTTGTAATCGACTCATGTCCGGAATTCGTTGAATTGTGCAAATGGATGAGTGCAAATGGGTGGAACGCTACTTCAAAAGATTGTTTAAAAACTAAACCAGCTGTGTTTAGTGACACCGGACGTGGTCTCATGGCCATGTCCAACTTAGCTCCAAATGGTCTCATAGTAAGAATCCCGAAAAATCTTCTTATTACTAAGGAAAAGGCTATTTTACAATTTCCTGCCTTGCAAAATTTCAAGATGACAACAGCTGAATGTTTAACTTTCTTCATTTTGATTTCAAAAATAAATGGATTGCATTCTTCTTACCTTTCCACGCTGCCAAAGACTTTTTCAGTTGGAGGATTATGTGAAAGCCAAGAAGTGGCTGTTTTACCCAAGGTTCTTCAAGATAAAATTCTATGCAACCAAAGCTATGTTGTGGAAAAGTATCAAAACCTTGTGGTAATCTGGGAAAAAATGTTTGGTCCGACCCTGACATTGGAGTGTTTTCAATGGGCCTGGTATTGTGTCAATACGAGAGCAGTTTTTTATCAAGATTCGGATATATTTAACATGGTCGGATTGGAGAATAACATGGCTCTTGCCCCGTATTTGGACATGTTTAATCACGATCCGCACGTGGTCGTCGAAGCTGGTTTTAATAAAAACAGCCAGTGCTACGAAATACGCTCGAGTCAAAAGATAAAGAAACATCAGCAAGTATTCATCAACTATGGGCCACACGATAACCAAAAATTGTATTTAGAATATGGATTTATAACTCAAAAAAATCCCCATAACGTGGTTGAATTCGGAATCAGTCATCTTTTCGATGTGTTCCCGGTTCATACTGTCTGTTTTCTTCCAAACCGGATTGCACTTCTCAAACAGCTTTGTAAGAATGGAAATCTGTTCTACAGCGAAGAAGGATTTAGCTGGAACGCTCAAATAGCACTGACGCTGCTTTCACATGACAATTCCCAGCTGTCAAGAAAGGGGTTTTCTATTTTGGAAATTATACCAGATAAATACCAAATCAAGGTGTTTGGTAGGAAAATAGTAGATGCCTTATTTGTGGAATTCACTGAAAGCTTGAATAAAATGTCTCTAATTTCTGGCAATACTACTTCAAGCTTTTGGGTTGCCAAAACACTGGTAAAAGATATTCTGAACGTTCTTAATGCTTGCGTCTTGGACGCTGAATAAATACTAAGTTATGGTTTTATCATTTTGTTCAGAACTTCACTTTTACTGTTGCTGCGTTATTTGGTTACAGTGTGGATATTTTTTCGAGATTCTATGGTTCTGTCTGGTTCTGTCATCAGACTGTACTCGGCATGTACTGCTTTCTGGTCTTGTTACTCTTGTAGACAAATTATATAGTTATTCTTGTAGAGCTAATTTGTTCATTCTCCCAAAACATGGGAATTTCATCAATTTTAGTGGTTAACTCTCTGAAAAATCGTCAAGATTGATATTGGTCAAAAGGCAAGTGTAGCGAAATGATCGATGGACAGAAACAGCGATCGGAACGACGGACAGCTGGTGGATCAACTTATAGACTACGAAGTAGTCTGTGGTATATAGCTTTACCAGGTGGACCGACTTACAAATGCAATGAGATAATCTGCGAGCGGATACAGCAAGCGGCCGACGAACAAAAGAATATGTTGGCTCGACGAATTACTACAACTGGTGGGCTGTCATAGTTTAAACTGGATGGCTTTGCTGCGATAGCCTTGCCAAATGTTTTCCTGACGTAGCAAGGATTAGGACCGTGAATCAAAGATCCCCATCATATTGGCCGGGACTTAAGTTAATTACCAGTTTCACTATGAGACAGACATCTCCATTCCGCAAGAAATTTCACATTTTAGTCGAGTCGTCTGCGCTTTCGTATTTTAAACTTGTTTGTCAACAATTAGGGCCTTCGATTTAACCGAAGTATTTCACCTGTTGCATGCGTGGGTGATAAGAGGACCCAACCGAACAGGAAAGCTATAATACAATTTTTCTGTGACTGAATCGTCGCACTTTGTTAACTATTTGGAATCTCATCAACGCTAGAGTTGGTGTAAAACCCCAACATGGACACAGATATCTATGGGGAAGAGGCATGGGAATATATGAATAGCAACTTCAGTCATGTGAAAGGTAAGCTTCAATGTTTTCTCCTCCTCCAAATGGTGTGTAATCGGCACTTTTGTATATTAGGCTTATATTTGGACCATGCTGGGAGCACACTATATTCCAAATCATTAATAGAGCATTCACTTGCTGAATTAACACAGAATTGCTTTGGGAATCCTCATAGTCGCAACACTCCTAGCAGATTAACAACTGATATTATTGATCAAACAAGAATTGAACTACTTAGTTTCTTTCATGCAGATCCCAACCAGTATACAGTGTTATTTACATCAGGTTATTGAGATAGCATTGAACCATAGAATTTTAAATTAGTAATAAAAGTTCAACTTTATAGGTGCAACTGATAGCCTTAGACTTGTGGCAGAAAGTTTTCTGTTTTCAAGTATGCCATCTGATTCAAATGACTGTGGGTCCTTTGTGTACCTTAAAGAGAGTCACACTTCAGTTATTGGCATGAGGGAGTATTTTAAAGGAAATGTTCCATGTTATGCTTTACCTTCTGACGACATTGGCACTTATTTCAATCTGGAGAGCCATAATGGTATTCATGAAAAGGTATATATAAAAGCCAATCTTGCTTCTTCGGTTTTTCAGGAAAAAAAAGGTAACTAAAATTATAGCAATATCTTAAGCTTTTTGGATCATTTAAAAAAAAGCACTGTACATTATATTATGTTTATTTTTTGGAGTAGAAACCGAGGTTACGAAAGAAAGCGAAAAAACGGTGCCGACAGCAAATTCATTGTTTGTCTTCCCAGCGCAATGCAATTTCAGCGGCTTCAAATATCCTTTAGAGCTTATATCATATTCACAACAGGGAGCCCTTTCCGACATCAGCAGTGACTTATGTTTGAACAAAGAACTTCTGAATAAGAAGGAGAAAAACAAAAAAACTTGGTTTTGTCTTTTGGATGCCGCCTCCTATGTAGGCACGAATCAGCTAGATCTCTCTGTTTGGCAACCAGATATGGTAGCAATATCTTTTTACAAAATGTTTGGTTATCCAACAGGTGAGTTAGTACTGTGGACGGCAAAGGCAAACACAGAAACAAGATATTTTCACGACTGGCAAACTATTAACGTTTTACTTCCATTTGCTCTTTTCAACACTATAGGTTTAGGTGCTTTAATCGTTCATCAGCGTGCTCATTGTGTCTTACAGAAAAAGGTATTAAACGGTCACAAACTTCTAACGATCTGTCGGAATTGTTGTTTTATTATATTCGTTTGCCTTGGCTCAATAAAGTATGTTGGAGGAGGAACAGTGGAAATTGTTTCGTCTTCCCGAGACTTTCATGTGGCACGTCATGTTCTACAAGAAAAGTACATATTTTTAGATTATTTTTCTTTGTCGAAATAAGCATCTTGTGTTAACTCAAAAAATGTTTCAATGCCTGCTTTTTCTAGTGCTCTCTCCTACAAAAAAACACTATGAACACTAACCATTAATAACAATGTGTTCGCAAAATTGACAGATTCGAAAATGGGACTGCAAATTTTCTCTCCATACTCGCACTCCGCCATGGTATGCGGGAGCTTAAGAAACTTGTTTCAACAATGGACAACGTCTCTATCCACACATTTCGGCTAGGACAATTGTTGTATGTTTCTCTGTGTCAACTGAAACACGCGAACGGGAAAAGTTTAGTGAAAATATATTCCAACACGGAATTTACTGACCGACAGCGCCAGGGTGCCATTGTCACTTTCAATCTACTGGCGGAAGACGGCGATTATATTGGATATGCTTATGTTAAACTTATGATAATTACACAGTTAGCTTAGAAGTTAATGAGTTTTTTTTTCTAGGTCGAAAAAATGCTTACTTTGTATGATGTTCACGTGAGAACGGGTTGCTTCTGCAATCCTGCAGCTTGCCAACGTTTTCTCGAATTATCAGAAGAGGATTTATGTTCCCACTATATGGTAAGATATTCCTATGGACTACAGTTAGTGTAGTGATACAGTAGTGCGTATAGTAATCACAAATTTCTTCTAATTTGTAATAAATACGTATGCTTTTTAACAGTCTGGTCATAAATGTGGCGATGAAAATGACATAATTCGAGGTAGGCCGACTGGCGCAGTTCGTGTTTCGTTTGGCTACATGTCACAAAGAAAGGACGTCTTACGATTCGTGGCTATATTACGACAGTGTTTTCTGCAAGGTCTAGCCTTCAAATGTTTACTGTGTGATCATTCAGTTTTTCAAATATTTTTTCAGACAATGCGGCACCAAAAAAAGGCATCGCAGAAACGGTACCGGAACCCGTTCGAAAGAATCAAACTAATTTTGAATTGATTGGCATTCACGTCTACCCGATTAAGTCATGTGGCGGTTTCAGTCCAAAAACATGGCCGATTTCTAAGTCTGGGCTATTGTATGACCGACATTGGGTTATCGTAAATGACGCCGGAATTGCGTTGACACAAAAGCGTGAACCGAAAC
The DNA here is from genome assembly GCA_013167095.2 of Daphnia sinensis. NCBI lineage: Eukaryota > Metazoa > Arthropoda > Branchiopoda > Diplostraca > Daphniidae > Daphnia > Daphnia sinensis. Next base: position 120,044 of record CM023190.1, on the reverse strand, counting down.
TCTGGTGAATATTTCATGGCATTTTAGATTTACTATTAATGATAATGGCTTTAATCATTAATATTTTGAAGTATGATTCGGCCAAGCATCGATTTAGAACGGAACCAACTTATTTTACAATATCATGGTACGGAATTATCAATCAGCATGGATATCAACGACCATCGTACGTTCTTGGACGGCAACAATGGAGGGAATCTGAGAAAGATCTGCGGAAAAGTCATACAATTAGCTAATTGCGAATCTGCCGTCAATCAGTGGTTGAGCGAAGTATTGTGCCTATTTGGATAAGGGTTATACCAGTAATGAAATTTTGCGTGTTCGAAGGTTATTGGTCGACCTGCTTTGAAGCTGTTGCGCTGTTCAATTTTAGATTCATCATTAGTGAACACTTCTTCGTTTTTGCTACTTAATTATAGTAGCGTGAATAGTCTGAAGAAGCAGCTTAGAAATACGGATTTGGAATTATCTTCAACGGTCGCTATACCATGTGACGTATTGTAAATGTCGGCAAAATAATTATGCATTACTACTTTAGGAAGAATACCTGACTAGATTTCGAGGTAATTTCGTTGTAGACAGTGCAAATGCTTTTGAAGAAGATGGTTGGGAAAAAGTAAAAATAGGGCCCATTCTTTTCCAGGTAACAAAGCGTATTGTGATAACAGTAATTAGTTTAAACATTCACCCCATTGATTTGCAACAGAATGTCGGCCCATGTTTCCGTTGTCAGATGGTGTGTGTTGATCAAAACACTGCTGTCCGAAATCGGGAAGCATTAGCAGTCCTGGCAAATACCAGAGGAAAAAAAATGCCATTTGGAATTGGTCTTGAAATGTCTTCCAACGCTAAAGATGCGCAAGTTGTTGAAATTGGCTATCCAGTTTCAGTGTCAGTATCCAGTTCAGCAGTGTCAGCGTCCTTAAGCTGCCCTAAGGATAGTGCAGTAGATGCGGAACTTTCTATGAATGCAAAGTAGACGATAAATACACAAAAAATATTAAAATGTAATGTTAAATTAATAAAAGATAGATTTATTTAAACACTCATGCTTGGAAACAGAAATTAATACAGAAAAAGTCCAGAAAACGCCATGGAGTCATCCAATAATGACATTACGAGGAGTAGATCCACTTTTGAGAGTTTAAGATGTCTCTTTTTGCGATCGATTTCCAGAATCTATCGGCTTCTTTGCCGCCCCTCTCGCTTTTCCAAGTACGAAAATATTGCAAAGACATTTTATTTTGTAGCTTTAACAATAAAAAAATGTCATCGTTACGATCGTTTTATATATTTTTAACTCCACAAAAAATTTAGCAGATGGTTTAGTATGGACAAATACAATTGAAATTTCAACAGCGTTCAATCAATATTGGCAAGACATTGAAATGAAGGTTGAGGTACTGTTCGATATTGCTGACATGTTTTGGTCGGATCTGTAAGAAATTCACCAAGCAACTTTCCTCGTTATTTCCTACTGCATCGACCTGACGGAACTGAGTTGCTCCAGGAAGGAATTGATCAGTATTTTCTTTCGCAAATTCCCATGAAGGAATTGTTCAGTGTTTTCTTTCGCAAATTAGTCTTGAAAAAATCGTCCTTATTGCTTATCTTTAAACATTTTTTTACATAGCCACTTAGCAACGGCCCATGGTGTAAAACAGGCTTCCAGCCTCCGCAACATTTTCTAATCCCTTTCACGCGAGATCAAGATTCAAGCGCTATTATATCGAGATTCAACTGTTGGGACGCATTGTTTTGCTTCCAGTACCGTATGTTAGTCGATCTATGTCCCAAGCTTTTGTCAAATGATAATGTCAAGTACGATATGTCAAAATGATTTGTCAAATGATGAAAAAGGAGAAAATTGGCGTTCCAGAAGTTCCGTAGGTATACAGCGCCATGTATTGGTACTAGCCTTTCTGCAGTAAAATCCTACTGAAGGCAATGAATCTGTCCTTTAGTCGTTTTCCATTAATGTTTGTATTCAAACCGTAATATAACAGTAAGATACACGATCGTCCAATCCAAAACCGGCGGGAGTTTACTATGGGGTTGCAAGATTCTTCGCCAGATTCTTTAGTCTAGCAGGTTTTTGACAGGACACGGTTGATAGGAAAAGCCCGTTTTTTCATTTAAATAATTTTGTTGCCAATCCAAATGCGAGAAAACGTGAATGCTTTGAGGCTTCTTCTTATTTCAAATTTTTAGGTACCAGAAACATAAATATAGTGTGATATGGAAACGTTTAATTTACTCTTGAAATTCACAATTTTTGAAAATTGCACCTTTCTGCCTAATTGTTGTTTCATTGTTATTTCGTTTTGCTTTTGCCTTACGAATTTACGAAACTAGTGAGGCAGTGACTCGTCCGACTTCACCTGTTTGCATTACAAGGTTGATGAGGCTGTTTACGGCATGCTCATTTAGACAAAATTAGAAAACGGGGGAAACTGAAATAAGTAAATTTAAAAAGGCCGGCCCAGCCTTCACTTAGTTAGAATGTTTACCTTTGAAAACGAAACTGAGCTAAATGACACTTGTTTCTTGATTCTGAGCAGTAAATCTTTGGTGTCTCTCAAGAATGTACACGTGACAGTATTGAGTTGTGTGTTTAATTTATTATTGTGGCTTTCTTGACAACACCGTATTGTTCACCCTCGTCACAGCTGGCCAGTGCCAGGTGATGGTCCAAATTCAAATGCAGCTGGAGTCGTCGGGTTGATGTTTACTAACCCTGCAGCCAGCAATCCACCCAAATTTGGTCGGTATACCGCGATCAGGTATTCACATTTTGAAATAAAGCAATTTTTACAAATAAATTAATAAAAGATACATTTATTTAAGGCTCTTACTTGGACACTGAAATTGGTATACGCAAAAATTAAAAAAAAAAAACGTTTCCTATTGTGTGAGAGGTGATAAAAATTTGTTGCCTAACCGTTTCGTCAAAAATATAATTCAAGAATGGGCTTGGGATCAGTTTGCAGTTACATTTCTAAACATGGGAAACAACAATAGAACGTGAGTTAAGATATAATGCTTTGCACCATAGGTTTGCCCAATATTTGAGTTTTTCCCACCTTTTATATCCGCATCCTTAAATTTTTCGCTAGTTTTTTTTGTCTTCTTTCAGAGATAAAACTTCGGCGCGTAGAGAACAAAGATTCTTGGGTAGGACTGGCGGAATATGAAAGGAACGCGAGTTAATTAGCATTAACTGTAGCTGTAGTAACATTTGTTTAAACTAGCAAGACAAGCTAACACAAACGACTTATAAAGCTCACGAACTAATGAAATTCTCACCGTTGATGAACGCGAAAGCTGCCACGTTAACGAAAAAATTTGTTTTCCGTTGACGCAAGAACCGTGAATTTCTTCTATAGTGACGAAGCATTTCGTGGAGCAAAGCAAACCGCCCTCATCTAATTTTTCTTTTTTTTTGATAAAAGGTTTTCGCGGCACCCTTCGTCATTTACGGCGGTGTTAGCGTACTGCTGCCAATATCATCAATGCTGAAGTTCCCCAAAAGATCGACAATAGATGACAGGTCGATGGTTGATGACGGTGGCGATGGAATGCTTTCTTTTTCAAGGCAAATTTGTTTTGGTTGTTTGGTGTCAGAATGCGGAAGACCATTTGAAACTTCTGTTCGTATTTCAATTGAGCTGTTGCAAATTAGCAGACTTGAAGCACTGGATGTAGAAAATGAATTGAAAGATGTACTGTAATGCGAGCCTGCTATCTGGGAGGTAAGGTCACCAATGCTTCTACTGTTGGTCAACTCAGGTATCAAATTCCTTTGATCTAAAGATACATCATTTTTTCTATCAAGCTGTTGACGTAATCCCTCCAAACTCGTCTGTAGGCTTTTCAAGGAATTGACACGAAGGTTGCTGGTTATACTTTTTGATGAATCCTGCTGGCTAATAGCTGACGGATCTTGCATTATTTGAGAAGGATCGTTTATCGGTGAATGTCCGTGAAACAGAGATTCAACCGAACTCATAACCCGGGAAAATGTAGCAAGATCTTTTGGGGTTGTCGTATTATCTTTGTCTGAGGTTGTTCTTTGGCCTTGGCAAACTTGGTGAAAGTCGTTAGAAGGATTTTCGCTATATTTACCTGTTTTTTCCGCCTTTTGATCATTGCGGAGTAAAGGAATTAAGATTATTATCGTAAACTTGGACAGATAAACCTTATCACCTTGTAATTCATGGTTTTCGTGCTTCCCCTAGGCGAACAGTTTTCTGTGGTCTTGTAGTTTTCTGATTTTGCACGATTTCCTTTAGGGTCAAACTGATGCGCGGCCGCATACACGGCATCGAGGATTACTTGAATTTCTTGACTTCGAACTGTTGCACTGCAATGGTGCGGGGCAGCAGAAATAATCTTCAGTTCTCTCAGTAAGTCTTGAAGTCGCCTCAAACACATTAGCATACTTCGGGTGAAAGGACTACTAAAATCATCGCTTTCAGTAAATTTGGGGGAGCTCGACATCATCATGCTTTCTGAAGAGGTTTTGTTTTTAATACTGAGCTCTCTCACTTCCTCCTCTAATGTCGCAATTTTTGCTTTTACTGATATGACCTCGTCATGTATTTGTGTAATTTGTAATTCCGTTTTATTTGGCGAAAACCTCTTCAAGAAAACATCATTTCTAAAAAAAAAAAAAATAAATAAGTAATAAATGATAAATAAACGGATGACTAAAAAAAGTAAATGAATAATAAATTTACGTCTGTTGGTCTGCCAATGAGCAAAAACACTTTACCTTGGATCTGCAAGTTGGCTGAACGATACATCTTTTGCCAATCCATCGTTTGATCCTCCTTTTGCTCTAAAAAGAAAACAGGTGATTTTTTTTAAATTGCATAAGTGTTAATAAACGGACTGTAGCAGACATACTCTTTCTTTGATTCGTGTCTAGTTTGAATGGGTAAATTCTGTTTTAACTTCATTTGTTTTGAAGACGAATCTTGATGCACAACCTTTTGCCCAGTTCTATTTGACACCAAGCGATCTGACACTGGGGTGAAGATTGGTTGAATGACGACGTTGGGATGCTTTCGAGCGTTAAACTCCAGAACTTCTTTCAACTTCTTCACCAATGTAGGATTTAGGCCATCATTGTTTCTTGTGTCAACATAGACCAAGGAAAGGGTTTTTTTAGCAGCCATTATAAGCTGATTGAGGTGACCATCTTTCAAATGACTATGAGCAATAAATTGAACACCAAATAGACTATATAAACAAGGCTCTCACAAACTCATAATTACCAAAACTGCAAGTCAATTGCCTTTATCCATCTATCTTCACACAGAGCCAATGCCAAATGGCCTACAGCATCAGAAAGAGTGTTGCCACTCAAAGAAAGCCTCCTTAATCCACACATCAAATCTAAATTGGGATCTTCTGCTGACAAATAAGCTTTGCGTGCAGCATTTGCTCTAGTAACAGACTGAAAAGATACTAGTGAGGCAAGCAGTTTGCCAACTTTATCAGACAAGCCACAGCTTCTCAAATCCAACCATGCTAAATAAAGTTTTTTTTCTGCTAAATGTTCATTATTTTAACAAATAAGAGTAATAGCTATATACCAATATTGGGTTTTGTTTTTACTGCCTCAATAATTTTTGCTAATCCTTCATCACCAATCTTGCTTTCTGCAAGGCAAATGTGCTCTAATGAATTTGAGTTTACAATTCCCTAAAATGCATTAATAAAAAATGGCAATTATGAAAGTTTTGATATCTTCTCATAATCATACCTAAGACCATTTTGATAAACATTGATACCTTAGCAAGGCAATCCAGATCTGCAACACCAAAAGGTATTCCAACCAAAAAGAGTTCAGTTAAATGTTGACTGTTACTGAAGTGAATGAGCAGGCTTTGGATAAAAGGGTGGAGATGTTTCAACTTCTTCGTGTGGATATGGTTTTTAGATTTTATATCAGCAATATCGATAGTAATGCAAATTTTTTTTAAGGTAAAGTTCTTCTTTAGAGCGGCTAAAATTGGATCCCACTCAGAAGATGGAATTCGAAGAAACTTGAAATTTAGAGTGGCATCTATCCAAGATGATTCGATGGCGTGCAAGGGTGAGGTTCCTTTCAAAAGACATTCTCGCTTATACGTCGAGACAAAATTCATTAGTTTAAAATGTATTTTCTTTTTTTTTCACGGTATATCGTACGTACTGTACGTCGTACCAGATGGGAGGCGCGTACCGTCGTCCAAGCCTCCAAGGCCTGCCAACTGCCAAGGCTTGGCTTACGTACCCCATCTCCATGGTTCCGCGCCATCTACAATGACAGAGGGGCCGACAGTAAACTGCGGGTGTGGAATGCGGGCTGAACAAGTCGCGGATTTTCATGTACGGGTTGACCCCACCCAAGAGCTACTTAATGGTTAAGGAGGACGACCGGCCCGTTTGATCCAATATTTTCAATGGCAACAAGAGATGGACGGAAACCACAAAAATTTCACAACCATTGGAGCAATGCTGCTGCTGTGGGAGTCCTAATACTTCGTATTTCTTCATGTAAATGATTTGTTCTACCGAAGACAAACAAACCAAAACTTGTCTACGCCGTTATGTCACCATTTGCATGCTGTTATAAACACAAAGATTTTTGGAATAAAAAAATTCGTTTGGGACAAGCAGCCAGTGGTCTTGGCTGTGTCCAACTTACATCTATACTTCCGCTCTTCCTGTTGCGTATGAGTGACCGATGATGCGGAATTTCTAAGGGGCACATAAGAATAACTTTGAGTGGCGTTTATGTGGTCCGAATCCAATCTTCATCATAGAATGCAAATATTAGAATCAATTTCTTCGGGAGAGAGGTACAGTCTTCGAAGAGGTAAACTAAGGTGACTGCTTGAAATCTATACATGTAAAAAAGTTGAGCCCAAAGAAATTTTGCAAAGAGTATTCATACATTTTTTTCTCACTCATTGAACATGTGGGAAACTGGAGACTATAGCATTACAGAAATGAAACCTTTTATATTTTAGCTTTTTTCTAAAAAATAAGTCCTTCTCAACTGGTATTATTAACAAATTACTGGGATTTGGGATTTTAGGTTTTCACAGACGGACCAAGCGAATATATTAATTACGTCGTTTGATGTCACATTGCAAGTGTTTTTTGAAACATAAGATGGAGTTGATTTTGCCTCTGACAAAAACTTTGTAAAAGGAAAAAAAGATGATGACGATGAACTATATAATTCGGTACACTTTTAGCACAAAGGGAGATTCAAATGAACCTTTAAAGTTAGCAAATAAAAAGGAACTTCAAGAACCCAAAGTTCCGAACACTTGGACATGTAACTGCCTGGGTGCTGGGTCACTGAAAAAAAAAATTTGCAAACACCGCCAGGTAATTTTTGCAGAGACAATTTTATTTATAGTTGGTTAACTTACATTTAGAAATATTAATATCAAATTTCTAAGGCGCATCATTGGCATAAACAATTAAACAATAGTTTCACAATATACCCGTTGCATTCAGCCATCGAAGGGTGAGTGAACCGTGGAAAAATACCTCTTGCTCCTCCCATTTCCATAGAGAATTCCACGCCATATCGCTCCGCGCTCTAAGTATACGCGTTGTACATGGTCCCTTTCTGGCTCTGGGATCATGTGTTGATTGTTTTGAACGTGTTTCTGCTAATTTATTTTCAGAAATGCGAACGGGAGTTATTGATGAAATGCAAGAAAATCAGCTTTCAGACGAAGAATATGTCATTTATCGCACTAAAAATAGTCACAAACATGATCTTGCAACAGCGAAAGCTTGGATGATAACTGCAAAAACTTTGTTTCCACGAAATTTTGCTGTTCAGGTATGTCTGCCTTTCTTATGTTAATACTTACTTTCAGCGCTAATTTAGTAAAGATAATTTCGAATTCGTTGTTCTTACAAATGGCTCCAGCTTGAGGCATATACTACTCAAAAATCTGCCAACAACCCCAAAGAAGCTGCCAGATACTTTTCTAGTTTGTAAGTAAATAGCAAAATTACTTTAAAATCTTTTTCACAATCTTATGTATCACAATTGCAGATTCTTTGATTTTCCAAATGAGGCTGAATTATGGGAAGAGGTGCAGCATATCACATGTGCCCTTCAGAAAGCCAATAGCAACATAATATCTCAGTTTCATCGTGACATGTTTTCCCACATGCTTACAGGTAAACTAGTTTAAGTTGTTCAGTTGCTGACGTTCTTTGATTTTTAATGAAGCAAATATTTTATTTCCTAGAAGTGCAACATCAGCTATTACTTGCTATGGCAGAAAGGGCAGAAGATACATTGGAACATTGTCGACTAATGCTAGTTTTGTTGTCCATGCTTCCACAATTTGTTGACACTCATGGAGTATGTTGTAATCTCACATACATTTAGTAAACCAAAGAACTTAAGAAGATTTTTGTGCTTGATTATGCAGAAAAAACTAGCAGATACTTTGCTAACAAGTGAAAAGCATAGCCACTACCAAACTCCTGTTAATTGCTTTAGGAAACTGTTGGTAGTGGACTTGCTACCAACACTGCTTAGCTCAAGGACAATTGATGTCCCTCAAAAACAACTTTATAGACTTATCTTGAAATCAGTTGATTTCTATGTCAGCTGGTTTGCCAGTGGATCAACATTAATTCAGGTAAAACATATTGGTTTGGAATCTGTTTTATTATAAAGTCAAAGTTTTGTCAATAGGGAGTGGAAGAATCTGAACTAAAAGCAGAGGAAGCTTGGACAAATCTTTTTAAAATAATGTTTGCCATGGGCCGCAAACTGGGCTGGGAACTCAGTTCCATGTTTAGTATCAAGTATTCTTTGTGTCATATTACGTAACTTTTGTTGTATGACAATTAGTACCGACACTTTTATTTCCACGACACTCTTAGCAACCGGGAGCTGATGTGTCAAAACCTTTGGTCTTTCTACCATTCCACACCTCTTGGGGGAGAAGACAGTCCAAACTTTCGCCAGTTAATATACTGTACTACAGTGGTGCTAGTGGAATCGCTGTATGAATATGTAAGGAAAATAAATCCCCTAAGCTTTCAAATTCCAAATCAAGGTAAATTTACTTCACTTGCATTTTGTACCAAAGAAACTAATTTTAAAAAATTTTACTTGTATATTCTAGGAATCAAGGTAGATTATACACCTTTATTACTGGTACCTGCAATTCTCCCTAGTAGGGATACTGACCAAGAACCTGCATTAAAACGTCGGAAGGATGATAGTTCCAGCTCATGTTCAACACTGCATGTGACTGTGACAAAGGGATGCCATGTTCCAACGGCATCCACTTTGTTATCAAGCTTCTTAACTGCTGTTAGTTGCTGGGAACTTCTTCAACAGACGGAAGAACTTCGCAGCGAATTTGCAAAAATTTGCAGTCATCTGCGCACAGAGACGTGGCTTTGGTTGCCCAGTTTCGTTGCAGATGTCCTTCTATATCAAGGGCTGTATTCGGAAGCCTTGACAAAGTTGCAGTCTTTGAGTTCAACCTTACTCAATCCACAATCGTTACTTTTGAAATCAGCAGGCATTTCGTTTTGCCTAAGAAATCATTTTGTAAGTCTTTTTGCGTGTTATTTTTTAATTTTTAAGTTTTAGATGTCGGAAAAATTTCGCAAAACAAAAGATGAAACACAAGTTTAAATTCTAATTTATAGGCTGCCACGGAACAAATTCTGCATGTTATTGCAGATTTGCCAGCAGAAAGCAGTGATCCGTCAGTTCCTCCGACAATTATTCCTTGTTCTTCTAGTCCTCACGGAAAGGTGTTTATTATTTGCCGAAAAGGTGTTCAGCGTTCTAACCATTCTCATATCTTTCAATTATTTTAAAGCCACCATTACATTTTATGGCGCTGAATCACACAGAAATCGTCCAATATGCTGTCAGCATTCTGGTGGCATGCTTTCGGGATCAAGCTCTCAGGAATGGCAACTGCGATTTCGCTATTGGCCATCTTATCGTTTTACTTCAGTATGATTGGCCGAACAATGCAAGCCTACTAGAGGAAAGTTTAGAAAAAATTCGGCGACAGGGACACTTTGCCTATAAGCTGTTTTCTTCCTACGTAATTCAAGTTGACATTCTAGAAGAGATAGCGTTTCTGGTTACGGATCAAGGTGGAGCCATTAATATGGATATATTTCCTCCGTCTGCCACACAACTGGCCACGTAAGTTAACCTTTTTGTCCGGGGATCCCACTTGTTATTGCTTCAATAGTTATTATTTTATTTGACCACATTTTCGCCTTTGAATTACTTTTCTAGGCAAAGGAGAATGACGACTCGAAGAGGAGATTTAGGCGCCAGAGAGGACTTCCGCGCGGCTATGAAACGACAAATGAGTCGAAGTCAAGAAAATATCCATAATCTCATCGTACAATTTATGATCCGTGAAAGAGAAGCCATATTACAAGCTATGAAAGTTTAAAATACCGAATGGTGTATGCATAAAAGAAAACGTAAATTTATACACTTCACTGTTTTCCACAGTTATTAAGCATTTTTCTTTCGTTGTCTATGGGTCGGAATTTCAGGAAGTCCTCGACACATTCCGCAATGCGAGTCAAGTAAAGGGTACTCGGTCGTATGTTAGAGATCATGTTTGTTATCTCACTTTTGTTAACTATTCCCCATATGCTTTCAACTAATATGTCTTTGGCTGATAAAGGAAAACGAGGTATAAGATTCAAAGAAATTCGTACCCAGGAAAGGTTCTCCAAATTTGATGATTCGAATGTTACGTTAAAATCCGAGTAACCTGCATCAAATTTGATAGATCGAGGGTTGGCCAACAGCTCGAATTTTCGCGAATCTTCAGTAGCAAAGTCAACAAACATGCGAGTGTGCTCCTCAACGGCATACATTAATTTAGGCAAATCTTGCGTATTACTGCATACCTCTCTAAGGTTACTGTTTTCCAAAGAGTTTTCAAGAATCTTCAATCCGAACCTAGTCCATTTACGCTCCACGTCTTATCCCAAACAGCAATTCAATTACAAAGAAGAAAATAATTATAAAAAAGAATCATCAAAATCGAATTAGATATTTCAAATTACCTTTTCTGGTGTCAATTTCAATATCTTCCACGACATAATGCTTGACATTTTGATAGGTATATTCAGTATCAAGCTTAAGTCTCAAGGTGAGATAATCATGAATTTTTGAAAAGACTAACAGACTGTCAACAAATGAAACTTGCCAGTTAAATTGCTTAGCAAGCAATAAATATTCATTTGATTCATCAGAGCAAAAAGATTTCACTTCCGGAACAGGTTCTTGAATACTATTAAATTTCTGTAGTGTGCAACTGTTCAAGTAAGCCAGCTCGGTTCTTATAATTCCAGTTTCATTTAATATTGGTTGTAAAAACTCTGATGAAGATTGTGTGTCAACTTCTTCCATTATAATTTCATGACATTCTTCATTTGACTTTTCAACTTTCACATTTTTTGACATACAGGAAGGAATTGTATCTTCTTGAACAATTGGTATTTCAACCTGTTGAATGGAGGTTTCCATTGAATTTTTACCATAACAAAAGTTATTTTCAATAAGTATGGGCTGGATGCATGGCAGTGTTAATTCTTCTGTTGTTGCATCTTCTACGGCAGCTGCTCCACCAGAAATTTGAACAACAGAGTCGTAACACACTTCCATTTCAACTTCTTGAACCGTGCTGTTATTTTTGTTCCATTCATCAGTTGCTATACTTGTAATGTCCATACAAACATACTCACTTGCCATTTTTCTAGGTTCAATTTCTTGGGCAGTATGTTGTAGTGTGTCATTTTCAATACTTGCTAAACTTGTAATTTCCATGTAATCTTGTGCAATAGATATTTCTCTCCGTACCAATGTCTGTTGACCTATATTTTCTTTTTCTGAATCCCAACCAGCTGTTTCACCCATTTGTAAAAATTCAGTTTCATCCTGAAGTTGATTTAATACTTTTTCCAGCTTTTGAACTGTCAATACTTCATGCTTTTGAAATTCCCTGGGTATAGTAGTTACTTTTACTGTCTGATGAGCTGTAGATAGTGTAAAGAAAGCTTACTTTATTTCATCCCTTCCGGCAAAGCTAACCCGTTTCTTAAAAGATTTTCGACGAGAAGAAGTAAAATTTTCCGTTTGTTCTTCTTCATACTCAAAAACTGGTGGTTGACTTGATGAATTCGTGGCAGATTTTAAAATCTAAAACGCAAATTGGATAATAAGTTGATCTCAATGGAACTAGGTTGTTAATTTATTTACCGAATTTCTTCTGTTTTCTTTATCCATTACGATTTTTCTATAAATAGAGAAAAGTAACAAGTCACGACTTCACAAGTGATGAAAACAGTACAAATACGAAAATATTTCAAAAAATTTCAAACTAGGTAGCGTTGCCAGGTAGTGAATAATTAACAGCCTAACGCATGTATTATATGTGACTAGGGATCGGCCCCGATTGGCTCTAATCGGGTTCCCCGCCCCGCCCTGCCCCGGAAAAAGGCAATCGGGGCTGAATCGGTTTGGCATTTCGTCAGCCAGGGCGGGGCGGGGCAAAACCCGAGGTAAACCCGATTACCCCGACGCCATTTGCAAAAATGGCGGATTTAGGCGCGATATTTAAAAAAAGGGCAAAATTTGCTGGCCTACGGGGGTTTGTGATCGGGGCAATCGGGGCGAGTACCCCGATTACCGTAATGATAATCGATTTTTATACATCGATTAAGTTTTCAAGTGGATCGATTAATAACAATCGGGGTTGCATCCCCGATTTCAAACCCCGATTAAACCCCGATTGTAATCGGGGTTCGAAAATTTCCGCCCTGAACCCCGAACGCCCCTCCCCGCGCCCCAAATTGCAAAACCCGATTGGCAAAAAAGCACCCCGATTTAGGTCGGGGCCGATCCCTATATGTGACCATGGTGAGAGGTAGGGATCGGCCCCGATTGGCTCTAATCGAGTTTCCCGCCCCGCCCCGCCCCGGAAAAAGGCAATCGGGGCTGAATCGGTTTGGCATTTCGTCAACCAGGGCGGGGTGGGGCAAAACCCGAGGTAAACCCGATTACCCCGACGCCATTTGCAAAAATGGCGGATTGAGGCGCGATATTTAAAAAAGGGGCGAAATTTGCTGGCCTACGGGGTTTGTGATCGGGGCAATCGGGGCGAGTACCCCGATTACCGTAATGATAAAACGATTTAAATATATCGATTGAGTTTTTCACGTGGATCGATTAATAAAAATCGGGGTTGCATCCCCGATTAAACCCCGATTGTAATCGGGGTTCGAAAATTTCCGCCCCGAACGCCCCTCCCCGCGCCCCGAATAGCAAAACCCGATTGGCAAAAAAGCACCCCGATTTAGGTCGGGGCCGATCCCTAGTGAGAGGCAGAGCAGGGGGACGGGTAGACTGGCTGACTGGTAGAGCTCATCAGCTCGGCCCTGCACCGATCGGGTAGGTAATTTTGATTTTCGGTGCAGAACCGACAGATCATAGATCTTCCATTTTCTAACCCATGGGTAAACAGATCCAAACCAGTTCAAACAAAAAAAGGACCCAGATCCTAGAACCAGTTCTAGACCCAGTTCTACGACCCGGTTCTAAGGAAAATTTCCCAATTCTGGTTCTAAAAACCGGTGTAACCGGTTTTTTACCAGTTTGCCTGAGCTTTTTACCAATTCATCCGACTTCTATTAAGCCGCCATTTTCCAAAAGGGCTGCAGATCTAACCCGATTAACCGAAAAACCGCACCGAAACCGATCTGCTTCTGGAGGGCACGAACCGATATCGGCCAATCGGGGCCAAGCCCTAGGGACGGGGCTAGGGCTTGGCACCGGTTCTCGAAAACCCGGGTTACCCGCGGATCCTCGCCAATAGAATCCCACGTAAAAAAAATAATAAAAAATAAAATATTGCATGAAACAATAGGGCTTTTCGACATATATTGTAACGTTTTCTAGATCGTGCAACGCAGCGATCGATGGTACGTTTTGTCTGCTACGCCCAGTTATTTTTCCGCTAGAACTGGTGTTGTTATGGCAACATGGATGGTTTGGGCAATGGCAACTGTTGCTGCAGTAGAACCCCAACACCCGACAGTAGAACTCCTATAATTTAAAAAATATATATTTTTGTCTTGGTTTTGGAAAACTTAATATATTGGATGCATAGTTGGTTACCAACATATTTTTATAAAAATAAAAAACAAAAAAAGAAAATAACGACACTTAACACTAATAGTTCGACTGTAACATTCAAATTTATTCACATTTCGCACAATACAAAAATAGAGTCATAGCAGACGAAATCTACCATCGATTGCTGCGTTGCCACGATGGCAACAAATGTTAAAAAAGATGTCGAACAGCCCTATACAATACCAGAGTCATAGAGAGGATGGTTCGCGAGGTATGGGAAAATTTCCCATAAGCCGTTGAGGCGACTTTGTTGGAGGCTGGGGCAGTCAGGTGTATCTTGCTCCTCCCCTTTTGCCTGTGAAAGTGCTGCCACCTAAGAATAAAATGGATTTAGACAGTTTTTACCCTGATCGACATCAGAAAAATGTATGGATTCGATAACTATCAATAGCTGAGTGAATAAGGAGCATGGCTGGCAACATCAGATGTGATTGGTCATGAGTTCGAGTCCCACCTACTTCTAATCCTTTTTTCGTTTTATTCAAGGGTATCTAGTCTACCAATGCAAATGGACAAAATGACAAATGGTAGGCAAGATGGAAGATGATCTACTTTACTCTACTTTTTAAAAAATTACGGTTTTCCGTCCAAATGGTAGCTAAAGGTAGTGAAAAAGTAGAAAAAAAAAATAGAGTGTTGTATGAGTACAACGGTGTAATAAAGGCTTTTCAAAATAATAATAATTTCAAAGTTAAAACAAAAAACATTTAACTAGTTAATTTGTACAAGCGCTTAACAGACGGGACATATGAAAACGTGTTTGGGACTTTGGGTACAGCGCAAAGCTATCAAACTCAAACCTGGTTGGTTTCTGCGAGTCATGTGTGCAAGAAGCCCCGCCCTTATCCGCTAGGTGGCAATAGTGTCAGAGGCAAAAAGTTGCCTCAACGGCTTATGGGATTCTTTTCCCATAGCTCGCGAACCATCCTCTCTATGACTCGGACAATACAGTGTATAAGCCAACACAGTCGTCTTCACCCGTGAATGGGTACAGATCCGTTTGTATAGGGGTTTTTCGTCGAAAAACACGGTTGCCAGACCGTGAATTGGTAGTAGGGGGCTATGTGCAAAGCCCACCGCTATCTTTGAAGTGAGTTTGCCTATGCCGGTGTAGACCTAATGCCCTTGGCGCTTTAGTTCTTCGTTCAGCGCGCCAAGCGGGTGTGTACTGTGCCAAGGGAATTTGCCGATACCGGAATAGGCAAACTCACTTCTAAGATGGCGGCGGGCTTTGCACATAGCCCCCTACTACCAATTCACGGTCTGGCAACCGTGTTTTTCGACGAAAAACCCCTATTGGTCGCTGAAAACGGATGGTTTGAGTCGCTGCAAACGGATCTGTTTCCGTGGACAGATGAAGACTGTGTTTGCGTTTGCATATGCCATATGGCGTGTCGCGTGTGTGAAATGTTAAGAAGTCGGGCTACCGCCTTCATTTGTTAGTTTCTTTTGTTTTTTATTTATTGTTGTTTACAATTAATTTTTCTTATTAATAATTCTATAATACGCTATTTTTACCTTTAAAATTTTTGTTTCCATTTCATAACACATGGAATAAATTAATTATTGGTATGTCATCAGTTTAATCCTCGGGCTTTTGGGTTGGTGCGAGTTAAACCGGTTCTAAAACCCGATCTCGTGATTATTTTTAAAAGTTTTAACAATTATAGGAATGATATGTCTTCATAATATCTATCTAATTATGTAAAAATATTGCTTAGGAAATACTAATTGAGAAAATAAACCGCTTCGCAATTTTCCAGGTAGGTTGGTGCGGCTTATCGGGTCGAAGACCCCCCCCCTCCCCCTAAAAATACAAAATATTGAATAATTGTTTGCGGGAGAACCATAAGACCAAAATAAAAAAACTTTACAGAAATGGATAGCTCTTGATACCATTTAATTATTTGATACTTGACTTCATATTCATTACTTGATTTACCATTTCTGTAAAAAATTAACATAATTTTTATAAAGAAAAAAATTTTGAACAACAAGTTGTTTGTACTTTTTGCACTCTAGTTATATACTAGGTCCAATAGACTTACACTAACAATTTTCATTTTCATAAAAACTTTTTTGTGTAAGAATATTTTTAAATAAATTATATAGAAATAGATAGCGTGTAACTTTTTAAAGATAAGAATAGATAAAAAAGACAAGAAGGAGAAAGCCAGAAGTCTCACAGAGGAAACCAAATATTTATCGTAATATATAAGTCAGCTACCACAAATCTATCCTACCGCCTCACTGATGTTCTCCAAAAAATGTTCCCCAAAATAATTCTTTGCGTAATACAAATTGTTCGAACAGTAAAAATTGTTTGGACAAAACCTTTAACATTGATTTTGGATCAGAATGCCCAGCAAATGTTTACTTTTTTGAGGGGAGGGGGCTGTATTTTGCTGAGGAAGATTAATCTGTCGACGTTGTGAGGATCCAGTCTATGGCGTTGTTGAGTGGCATTTTCTTCGATGCTAAAGGTTCTTTCTGACGGTACCGAGGTTGCTAGTATGCCTATATTTGCTTAGCATATACTGCAAGTAGCAGAAAACCGAATTGACGACCCTTTTGCAAAGACAAAATATCCAGCTCGTCCATTTCATCGGCAGATAATCTAGGAATGGCAAGGAATTTTTATCCAAGACGTCGCCTTACAAGACCGAAATTCAAATTTTTCCTGCTAGATGATGTTGCTGTCGTATTTTCTGCTTGCATTGATTTTTCTGTTGGTGACGAACTCGGAGAATACCGCTCAAAAGGACCCAATTTTTTATGGTTATATACACTATGGCATCCATGAAGTGGGTGATGATTTTAAGCCTACAGTACCCACCAAAAGATATGAATCACTCCCTTCAAATTGAGTAATATACGAAAAAAATGTGTTTCGCATTTCGGGTATCGGATAGAGGCGTTCAGGGTGAACATATTTGCGCTCCGAATCCAATCGCGGTCCACGTAAAGTTACGTAAAAGCATAATCAAAAATTGAGTCGAAATTGTATTTCTAAATTGAGGTAAACCGTAACCCTCTTTCTAACCCGATCTTTGCCATGTTTTACTTAAAGTACACTGGTATGGCAATTATGCCATTTAAATTCTGCTTTTTATTCTGCGATTTTTGCAAATGGTATCGGGCAATTAAGGTAATCCACGGATATTTTCCCTGTCACG
Source organism: Daphnia sinensis (assembly GCA_013167095.2). Classification (NCBI taxonomy): domain Eukaryota; kingdom Metazoa; phylum Arthropoda; class Branchiopoda; order Diplostraca; family Daphniidae; genus Daphnia; species Daphnia sinensis. The sequence continues at coordinate 102,638 of CM023190.1, read as the reverse complement.
TCCGAAGTAAAAAACCGATTCAGCCCAGAATGCTGCTTTTCGGGTGCGGGGCAGCGTGGTTAAACTGATTTGAGCTAATCGGAGCCAATCGCAAGTGAGACTCATAGATCAAGTAGAGAACGTGTCTACATAATTTTACAGATTTACAAACGCACTTTACGCGAGGCGGTCATGTTTGTTTTAAGCGAATTTACCCCCGTGCAATTATTATTGGATAACACGGGTCAATACATTTGAATTATATCGTCCTCACAATAAAAGGGTAGTATTGTTAGCTACATTGCAATATAAAACTTAACATTAAGTGGAATAGACAAAATGGTCAAATATCAATTTAGTACTCAATCTTTACGTTTTTTTAGCTACATCTTGACTACCCATAACCCGGCTTATAACCAATAAATCTTGGGCAAGAAAGAGAATAATCCCTAACTTACATCACTATGGACCGACTGTTGATTGATCGCAGAAGACGATTGATAAATCGTTTTGAGAAGAGCAAAAGGCCACGCAAAGGGCACATGATAATGAAATGCGACGCATCCTAGGGGCAATCATCCAATAGCTTACAGTATGATTCCAAATCAAAATGCGACCTAGAACGCCAACGTAGAACATCGACGATTCACCATATCTAATTTAGAAAATTGTAGAATGGATTCACCTACCGTGATTTCTTAACATGACGTTCCAAGTGGGAGGATTTGTATACCTAGAGAATATCAACGATTACCCTCAACAAAAACAAGTAGTGGCGTTAGGGCTGATCCTATCGGCAACAATGATTAACACGGTTAAGATTGTCCTGGGACCAACGTCGACGTTTTGACACCAAGGAACGCACATGGTGTGATCCAAAATCACTTAGTAAAGCTATAAGGCAACATAGTATGGTCCTCAACCGTGTCGAAGTGAAAGAATGCCACCAGATGAAAAACAGGTGAATTGTTGGAGTGTGAGTGAAAGGACCCAACGAGTAGATAAATAGATGTGAACACAACTTAACAATTAGGGAGAAAAAGGCCCACTTGGACGGAGAAAAAGGACCACATTTAGGTTTCAGAAAGCGGTCCTTTTTATAGAATCCTTTTCGTTGGGTCCTTTTTGCCAGTCCTTTTTTTTGGGGGGGGGGGTCCGTTTTTGTTGGGTTCTTTTTCTCCCCCAATGCTCACATAATCGTGTTCACTCATTTCCACAACACAAAGCAATGAGCAAATTACGGGAGAGCTTTTGAAAATGTGGCTAAATCATTTCTCGATACTTTTTTTGAGGTAATTTTTCTTTTAGACATGCAGTGATGCAGATCACAAACAATATGTAGTTAACTTAGAATATTAGTTGTTAGCCACCGAAAAAAGACGAAACGAAAACGAGATGTGGCTAACTCAGTGGCCAAAGGGGCCACGCTGCGATTGTATTACACGACACGAGGTTACAACACAGAAAATTTGGAGTGACAGGTTGCGACTGTCACCTCCGCGAAAACGATTAAGACTGACCTCGTTGCTGCATTTCCCTCCGTCATCGACTACGACGGAAATGCAGGCGAGGGAAAAAACAAAAGAAGGGCGCTAACGCGACAATTAGCTTTAGGTGATAATGGGGTGGCGGAAGTGTGAGGGAGGGTAACTATTACAAAAAATAAAGGGTTAGTTCAGCCAAGGTCAGACAAGTTCAGACTTGTCTGCCCCTCGGCTATTACAAAACACGCACACACACACACACACACATACAGACATAGAAAAACGAAAATTAAATCATATTGAATTACTTAACGACTTCTGTCGTTAACAGCGGGGCCTGTTACTGATTACAGAAAAAACAATCATGTATCAGTAACATCAGACTCTAATAAACATAATTTAGACACCGGGCGGTGGTATTCTCCAGTAGAAGTCTTGACGTACACCGATCGGACGACTCCATCTGGGCTGGGGATCACTCGGGTCACACGACCAATGGGCCAATGTCCTCTAGGAGAATTCGGGGCCACCACAAGCACGGTATCGTCCACTGCCAAATTCTTCTTATCGAAAAGCCATTTTCGACGGTCAGTGAGCGTGGGCAGGTACTCTTGAAGCCATCGGCGCCAGAAGTGTGTCGTCATGACTTGCATGGCCTCCCAAAGTTTTCGAGAATACAGTTTCTCGTCCTCGATGACGTCGTCTTCTGTATTCGGCGAGTTCTGCACTAACAAAAAATGATTAGGCGTAAGTGGTTCGGGATCTCAAGGGTCCACACTGACGTATGTCAGTGGACGTCCGTTCAGCAATGATTCGGCCTGAATCACGAAACCACGTAAAAGCTCTTCGGTAAGCGGACGTGATTGCACAATGGCTTCTAGAGCCACCTTTGCTGATTTGACGAGGCTTTCCCAAACGCCTCCGAAATGTGGCGCTAATGGTGGTGAGAAATGCCACTCAATTTCTTGTTTTACCATTTGTCCGACAATATTCTGCTCCTTAAGACGCTCGATGCCTTGTTGAATTGCTTTGTCTCCAGCAACGATTTGCGTTCCATTGTCGCTATACACGACTGACGGACGACCTCTTCGAGCGGTGAACGAAGCGAAGGCGATCAGAAAGGAAGACAAGTCAAGCGAGGCTGCAACTTCCAAGTGTACCGCTCTAGTGTTGAGGCACGTTATCAGTAAAACATAACGTTTGACTTTGCGGCGAAAAATGGTGATGTTGCAGGGGCCGAAATAGTCCATTCCCACATGGGTGAAAGGACGTTGGAACGGAACAAGACGATGACGCGGAAGCGGGGCCATTAACGGAATGCAGGGAGTAGCTCTATGCCGTTTGCAAGTAAAGCACTTGTGCAGATACCTTTTGATAGCTACTCGTCCTTTGATGATCCAGTATTGAGACCTTATTGAGCTTAGAAGTCTTTCTGGAGATGGGTGGAACAGTAGATCATGCTCTCTCATGACGATTAAACGCGTGAGTGGATGATCATGGGGCAGGATTTTAGGATGCTTGATGTCGAACGAAAGAGGAGCGTAATTCAAGCGACCTCCTACTCGCAATATTCCTTCCTCATCCAGAAATGGCGATAAAGTTATCAGCGTCGAACTCAGTTTTAAAGGCCTTTTGTCCTTTAAAGCCTCTATTTCCTCAGAATAGATCTGCAATTGTGCCGATTTGATGCAAAAATTGGCAGCGCGCTGAATGCATTTCACACCAATTCGCGAATTGTCACGATTCGACGATTTCAATTTCGAGTTGAAAATAAAACGAAGAACCCATGCAACAATTCGCATCACTAGATCATAGTTGGAATTTCGTTCCAATAATGAGCGGATCCTATTTTCTTCCGCGGGGCCGTAAACGAGCCCAATCCAGTTGGTGGCTGATACCTCTGGATCTTCGACAGAAGGTTCAGGAAGCTTAATAGTTATCGGCCAGGCTTTTTCTTCTTGCTGCAAGAAGGCTGGGCCATTTACCCAACGATAATTGTCCATCATCTCATCAGGAAAAAGTCCTCTGCTGCACTCATCAGCTGGATTTTCGGTACCTGGGACATGTCTCCATTGCGTTGGCTGAGAATGCTCTAAGATTTCAGATATTCGATTAGCGACGAACGTTTGAAAGCGACATGTCTTAGAGGCTATCCACTGAAGGACAGTTTTAGAATCAGACCAATAGATGATTTGATTGAGTGGAATACGTAGAGTCGATTGAATGAACTTCACAAGGCTTAGTGCCACAACTGTTCCTTGGAGTTCTAATTTCGGAACGGTTAACGGACGAAGGGGTGCCACGCGGGACTTTGACGTTACGAAATTTACAGCGACGACATTATTGCGATAGATTACTCGTAGATATACTACAGAGCCAAACCCGACGGTGGATGCATCGCAAAAGGCATGCAGCTGAATATCTTGGATGTCACTGGACGAAGTTAAAGCTCGCGGGATCTTGAATGCTTCGAGCTGGCTAAGATTAGTCGTCCATTTGTTCCACTGGTGTTGAATTAGTTTGGGAACTTGGTCATCCCAGTCAACACCGACAAGCCATAATTCTTGAAGAATTCTTTTGACGCTGAGGATCACTGGTGATAAAAACCCCAGTGGGTCGTACAAAGTGGACACTGCACTTAAGATCCGACGCTTAGTGCTGGCTTCGACGTCGGTTTTAACATCAAATATGAAGCTGTGTCTTTCGCTGTCATACAAAACGCCTAAGGTTCTCTCCGTAGGTAAATCTTCTAGATCCAGATTCAGGCGAGGTTGATTACGATCACCTTCTGGAACGCGAGACAGTACCCGTCGAGATGAAGAGAGCCATTGGTTCAGATGAAATCCTCCCTTTTTTAGCAACGCCGTGGAATCTTTGACCGCTCGACTAGCCTCCTCTTCAGTGTAAAAAGAATCCAGAAGATTATCTACATAGAAGTTCTTGTAGACTCGTTCAGCGGCTTCAGGAAATTCTTCACGATGTATGTCAGCAATATGTCGAAGCACTTGGGAGCAGATAAAGGGGGATGAAACTGATCCAAAGATTTGCCTCTGCATTTCATATACGGTGGGTCTTTTCCGCGAGCCAGGTGGACGCCACAGGAATCGTAGAGCGGAACGGTCTTCTTCCTTCACGCCAACTTGAACAGAAGTGAACAGAAACATTTGCTGAATATCCCCCGATAGGGACACCGGCTTTTCTCTAAAGAGTAGGAGGGTTGCACCTATATCGTTGATAAGGTTGGGACCCTTTAACAGCACTTCGTTAAGTGCAACTCCTTGGTACTTGGCCGAAGCATCGAAGACCACCCTCACCTTTTCGGGTTTCCGAGGATTTACAACTCTATGATGGGGAAGGTACCAATTTCTCCCAAAGGTGCCCTTCAATTCAGTCTCTTTGAGAGGCCGTGCGAATCCTTTTGCCACATAGTCATCGATAACGGCTTTGTATCTCTCCGCAAAGTTAGAATTGTGCGAGAATTTGTTTTCGATGGAGAAGAGACGACGCAATGCACTGTTGTAATTGTCGGGTAGTGCGATGTCATCTGAAACCCATGGTAGCCCTACTTCATACCTGGTTCCGTCGAATTGAATGGTTTCGTCGAATTTCTTTCTCGCTAGCGTATCTTCGGCTGATTCTAGCGGTTGAGCTGGAGTTACAATTGGAAAGCTTTCCGTTTCCCACAATTTCTCAACTTGCCGTAAGAGTAGCGATTCCGTCGGTGATTCTTGTACGTGGTAGCAGAGTTTTTGCACCGTCAGCAGTGGTTTGTTTGAACGACAAACCGTTGAATCGTGCTCCTGCGTCCCTAACGTTAGATCGCCAACGCAAGTCCAACCAAATGGCGTCAGTATTCCAAAGGGAGCGTCGGTTCCAACCGGAGGAAGTCTTTCATCGAGACGTAAATGCAACCATTGATTTCCCGCGCCAATCAGGATAGTTGGTTCTCCAACTTCAACCAATTTTACGTCTTTAAGATGAGGGTAACGACTTCGCATCTCCATTAACTCCTTCGGTGGGCATGGTAACTTTAGGTACTGGGTCGGCACAGTAGAAACCTGCTTTAAATCAGCTTCGAAGGACCTATCACGAGCCTTAACAGTCAGACTGACAGTAGTTGACTGAAACTGCGGATCTTGGCCGTGAAACGACCCAAAGGAGACATGCTTTGCATTTCCTTTGCATTTCAGCTGTCTAGCTACATCCTCTCGAATCAAGTTAACGGTCGCTCCTGGATCTAGAAAAGCGAAAGTTTCTATTTCCATCCCGTTTGCTTGAAGTAACACCGGAACGATAGCCAGGGAAGTGTTTATGGCCGTGTCCCTATTTTTAGTGGTCATTGCTCGACCATCCGACGATTTCGATGATGGCTGACTTGCGTTTTTTGTTGTTGAAGCCTTCGCGGGATAAACTCGAGGTGCTCCGTGCAATAGAGGGTGGTGGCGTTGACCACAGTTACCAATGTTGCAAACGATTTCGGTAGGGCACTCGGTTCCCCGATGGGTTCCAATCAGACACCTAAAACACAATCGTTTCTCCTTCACCCATTCCACTCTAGCTGTGACGCCTAGATCCTTGAATGTGGAACAGGTTTTGATCGAATGTGCGTTATCACAGTTGAGACATTTCTTGATAACGCCTTTCTTCAGCGACGACGAGTTACTTTCCGAAGGATGACCTGGATGTTGATTCTTGACCGGCGGAGATGTGGAAGTGTGAAAAACGACAGGACCTTTACCAAAGAGAGGAGTTGGTTTTGTGGAAGGCTTCGCACTTCCCGATTTCTTCTCCTTCTGTGGGGCTGGAGATCTATGACTAGACGGCCTCGTCATCAATTCACCCATCACCATTTCGTCTATCCATTTTGCGAGATCCTTTAGGGTAGCTCGCGTTGGAGTCATGCGATAGACTTTCACGCCCCAGCTACTTCTCATCCGCGGAGGTAGACGAGAGACGACGTGTTCCAAAGTCATCCCCGATTCCAAATCCTGCTCATAGCCACCGGTCCTCAGAGCATGCATAGCTCCATGAAGCGTTCGGTTGAGCTTGGCAAGTGCCTCTGAATCATCATCTCGGATTGATGGAAGATTCATAAGAGCCATCAGATGGCTCCGAGCAACCACTTGTGGTTGGCCATACCGCTTCTTCAGTTGTATCAAAGCATCATAATAGGTGGACGGATTGTCCAAATATTCGGCTATGTACGAACGCACTTCTGTAGTAAGCAGCTGCTTTAAGAAAGCATGGCGTTGAGCATCCGATGGTACCACATTATGGATCATATCTCTGAACGACGAGATAAAGGTTGGCCATTCCTTGGGATCACCATTAAATGGTGTGATCTTAACTTGTGGCAATGCGTTCATTAGCCAATTAGGGGTGAATCCCCCTGAAGCTCTCCGTGGAGGTGTGCGATTGTTGATCCAATCATCGCTGCTGAATGATGTCGTTGGAGGGGGTGGTGGATCACCTCTTCCCGATGACTCTAATGGTCCAGGATTATATTGCGCCGCGGGCGGGTCGCCAATTGGCGATACAGGTCGAGGGGTTTCGAATCTGCATCGAATGTCCCTTCTATCCATCGGATGTATTGGCACTGGATCATACGTCTGTGGATACGGATCGTCGCAGCGATATTCATCCACGGTAAAGTAAGATTCTTCATCCACTTGGCTCCGAGTAGCACGACTGCAAGTAGAAGCTGACGAGTTACGTCGATCATCAAGGTAGTGGTCTACCAGTAGTGATACGTCACGGACACGAATCTCTTTACCTACAATATAACTATAGGCATCTGTCATCGGTTTCTTAGTTTCCCATAATCTTTGATTGTAAAAGAAATGGGCATCTCGCACTTCATCCAAGCGGCTTTGCATTTGAGTCTTCAAATGTTTCAATATGGAGCGACGGCCACGGTTATTAATCATTTCTTCAATTTCGCGACACTGTCGCTCAAGAATAACGACTAATGTGTCTCGTTCGACACGTGCTACTTCAATTGCTCTGAGTCGTTCTTCCGGTGTAAGAACTACTCGCTGGCTGGGATTCGTTGAACCACTTTGGCTGCCAACTCCAGTATCACGTCGATTTGGATGATCCGGAATACCAATATCTGGCATACTAGTTATGCTGCCGTTACGTGACCGTGATGAAGCCATGTCGCTATGCAAATAAGACAAGTTGAAACGATGGAATTCAATTTGACTTCTATATTGTTAAACCAACACGGGAATTAACATATAATATTCAAATGAATTATTTTCTTCAAGGACGTTGGTCAGTTTTTCCGAAAAGCTGACTTGAGGTCACCGTGCGAACGATCTGGGTCCTGGTGTTGCGAATTCTCCAGCTCCTAACGGGTTGTTCTGGTTCAGCAGGTGCAGGGTCCTCAGTCTCTCCAACCTCACTTCTGATTTCACAATCTGCAAGGTTAGGGATGAAGTCGTCCGGCTCCGACTCTGGAACACCTGGAGGAGTTGGGGGGTCCGGAAGCTGCTCGACTGGTCGCGGACTATATGGCCGATAGAAACGAGGTTTCTTCGGTGACGGCGGAGAAATAAAATCCGCCAGCCGTGGTCCAGTCTTCCAGCGTGCTTGAGCGGATTCAGCTAAAGCTGCTCTCAAAGCTTTCGGGGGTTCTGGTGGTTGGATGTCGATCTCCCTTCCAGTTGCTGGACGGAAGTAATCCAGCCGTATGCGACACGGAGTTGGATCGGCTGCTTGTAGTTGAGCGATCGGCTCGACTGACGGACGGAATGGGCTGGGCGGATTGATCGACGCTGAGCTCAGGATAAATTCAGCTACCTTTTGGGAAGCTGGAATTTTCGGAAGCAGCTCCGGTGTAGGCAACTCTAGATAACTAAAGTTGACAGAAAACTGTGTGTAATTAAACCTTAAAAGTTTAGTTACGCGGCGCAGGAAGAATGACAGCTTGCATAACTTCGGTTTGTTTCCGCTGAGCGATGAGCCTTGCTGTTGTTTCACTCGCCGTCTCTCGGTAAGCAGGTTCACGATCTTTTATATGCTGGAAGCGATATCTTTCCTGCCGGATGCCTTTGCGGATCAGCTTCTGCTTCAGCTTAGCCGCTGCGGAGTTCTTCTTGCGCGGAATGTTGAAGCTGGTTTACTAAAGTAATCAAATAGCGATTCAATTAGTAAATATCGACGGCCCTGAAAAGGTTTCGACGATAAACAGCACACACAAACGCGAAGATTATTATCAATCGACGGCCCTGTAAAGGTATCGACGATTGAGAATAAACGAGATGGACGAAAAGGTAATTGACAATCGACGGCCCTGTAAAGGTATCGACGATTGAAAATGTACGAGACGGACAAAAATGAAATTCCCAATCGACGGCCCTGTAAAGATATCGACGATTGAAAATATACTAAACGGACGAAAAGGCAGTTATCAATCGACGGCCCTGTAAAGGTATCGACGATTGAAAAACTGAAGGACGGACGAAAACGAAACGATCAATCGACGGCCCTGTAAAGGTATCGACGATTGAAAGAGTGCACAGACGAAAATGAAAGAATCAATCGACGGCCCTGTAAAGGTTTCGACGATTGAAATGTGCACGGACAAAAAACGAAATGATCAATCGACGGCCCTGTAAAGGTATCGACGATTGAACATGTGTGCGCGACGGACGAAAAACGAAATTAACAATCGACGGCCCTGTAAAGGTATCGACGATTGAAAATATGAAAGACGAAATCGAGATGAACAATCGACGGCCCTGTAAAGGTATCGACGATTGAACAAGTAGACGGACGAAACGAAATTAACAATCGACGGCCCTGTAAAGGTATCGACGATTGCTAATGTAGAAAAACGGACGAAAACGAAAATATCAATCGACGGCCCTGTAAAGGTATCGACGATTGATATATGCACAGACGAAAATGAAAGAATCAATCGACGGCCCTATAAAGGTATCGACGATTGAAATGTGCATGAACGAAATCGAAATGAACAATCGACGGCCCTGTAAAGGTATCGACGATTGAACATGTGTGATGAACACTGAAAATTACCAATCGACGGCCCTGTAAAGGTATCGACGATGGTAAATAGGACGAAAGATGAAACTACTGACAAGAATTGACCAACCACCCTAGGTCGGACAAAACTGCCAGCAAAGAATACTTACGTCCTGTGTTGAAGTGTTCAAATGATGAGCCGGAAGACCCAGGGATGAATCGACGATGGCGAAGATGAACACGAACGATGAACTTTCCCGGTCGATGCACCAAAATGTTAGCCACCGAAAAAAGACGAAACGAAAACGAGATGTGGCTAACTCAGTGGCCAAAGGGGCCACGCTGCGATTGTATTACACGACACGAGGTTACAACACAGAAAATTTGGAGTGACAGGTTGCGACTGTCACCTCTGCGAAAACGATTAAGACTGACCTCGTTGCTGCATTTCCCTCCGTCATCGACTACGGCGGAAATGCAGGCGAGGGAAAAAACAAAAGAAGGGCGCTAACGCGACAATTAGCTTTAGGTGATAATGGGGTGGCGGAAGTGTGAGGGAGGGTAACTATTACAAAAAATAAAGGGTTAGTTCAGCCAAGGTCAGACAAGTTCAGACTTGTCTGCCCCTCGGCTATTACAAAACACGCACACACACACACACACACATACAGACATAGAAAAATGAAAATTAAATCATATTTAATTACTTAACGACTTCTGTCGTTAACATAGTACAATCAAGTTTTGCTAGGTTTTGATCTTATTTCTTCAAATCCGGTTGGCACCAACCAGAGATAAGGAGATGGGATATGGAATAAAAAAAGACACCTTGAAACATTTTGGCACAACATCTAGCGGCCATTTCCCTCCATTTGCCATTAAAAGATTCAATTTTCGAATTGTCACTCTGCTTACTGTAGGCTTGGTGGTTCTTTTGTTTGTGTGGTTTGTGTAAGTTAAAAATGTGAAATATAAGCTATTAGGCTCTAAATGAAATTTCGTTTAGAAGTTTTTGTATAAAATCTACTTAGTTAACTAGTAATGTTTCGAATTTTCTTCCGAAAAATTTTGATTGAGCATTTTGATATTTAACCAGAGTCATAGAGGAGGTTTAAACACACCGTTCATGTCTAGCAGAACCTGTTAACAACAAATACATTAGAATAGTAACCAACATTAGAACAGTAATACTGTTATGAAATATTTACTTGGCGTAGCTAATTACTACTACTTACTACTACTTACCTTACAACTACTTACAGCTTCAAGAAGCCAAAAACAAAAAACAACACATTAGTATATTAGTAATGGGTATGAAAATAATATAAGAAAAAGAAATCGGATTACTTACGAAATAAAACAAAACCATATAATTCCCTGTAAAACGGCGAAACGACATCGTTCAGCAGCGATGATTGGATTAACAAGCGCACACCAAGGGAAGCTTCGGCGGGTTTCAGCCCTAATTGGCTAATGAACGCATTGCAACAGGTTAAGATAACACCATTTAATGGTGATCCAAAGGAATGGTTAACCTTTATCTCGTCGTTTAGGGACATGATCCATAATATGGTACCCTCGGATGCTCAACGCCATGCTTTCTTAAAGTCAGTTCTTCAGTCCCTATCTGGGGATATTCAGCAAATGTTTCTTCAAGTTGGCGTGAAGAAAGAAGACCGCCCCCCTCTACGATTCCTGTGGCGTCCACCTGGCTCTTGAAAAAGACCCATCGTATATGAAATGCAGCGGCAATTCTTTGGATCGGTTTCATCCTCCTTTATCTGCTCCCAAGTGCCTCGACATATTGCTGACCTACATCGTGAAGAATTTCTTGAAGCCGCTGAACGAGTCGACAAGAACTTCTATGTAGATAATTTTTTGGATTCTTTTTACACCGAAGAGGAGGCTAGTCGTGCGGTTAAAGACTCCACAGCATTGTTGAAAAGGGGAGGATTTCATCTGAGCCAATGGCTCTCTTAATCTCGACGGGTACTGTCTCGTGTTCCAGAAGGTGATCGTAATCAACCTCGCCTGAATTTGGATCTAGAAGATTTACCTACGGAGAGAACCTTAGGCGTTTTGTATGACAGCGAAAGCGATAGCTTCATTTTTTATGTTAAAACCGACGTCGCAGCGAGCACTAAGCGGCGGATCTTGAGTGCAGTGTACACCTTGTATGACCCACTGGGGTTTTTATCACCAGTGATCCTCAGCGCCAAAAGATTTCTACAAGAATTGTGGCTTGTCGGTGTTGACTGGGATGACCAAGCTTTCGAACTAATTCAACACCAGTGGAACAAATGGACGACTAATCTTAGCCAGCTTGAAGCATTCAAGATCCCGCGAGCTTTAACTTCGTCCAGTGATATCCAAGACATTCAGCTGCATGCCTTTTGCGATGCATCCACCGTCGGATTTGGCTCTGTAGTATACCTACGAGTAGCCTATCGCAATAATATCGTCGCCGTAAATTTCGTAACGTCAAAGTCCTGCGTGGCACCCCTTCGTCCGCTAACCGTTCCGAAATTAGAACTCCAAGGAGCAGTTGTGGCACTTCGCCTTGTGAAGTTCATTCAATCGACCCTGCGCATTCCAATCAATCAAATCATCTATTGGTCTGATTCTAAAACTGTCCTTCAGTGGATAGCCTCAAAGACATGTCACTTTCAGACGTTCGTCGCTAATCGAGTATCCGAAATCTTAAAGCATTCTCAGCCAACGCAATGGAGACATGTCCGAGGTACCGAAAATCCAGCTGATGAGTGCAGCAGAGGACTTTTTCCTTATGATATGATGGACAGTTATCGTTGGGTAAATGGCCCAGCCTTCTTGCAGCAAGAAGAAAAAGCCTGGTCGATAACCATTAAGCTTCCTGAATCTTCTGTCGAAGATCCAGAGGTATCAGCCACCAACTGGATTGGGCTCGTTTACGGCCCCGCTGAAGAAAATATCCGCACATTATTGGAAAGAAATTCCAACTATGATCTAGTAATACGAATTGTTGCATGGGTTCTTCGTTTTATTTCCAACTCGAAGTTGGAATCGTCGAATCGTGACAATTCGCGAATTGGTGTGAAATGCATTCAGCGCGCTGCAAATTATTGCATCAAATCGGCACAATTGGAGACCTATTCTGATGAAATAGAGGCTTTAAAGGACAAAAGACCTTTAAAATTGAGTTCGACGCTGATAACTTTATCATCATCATTTCTGGACGAGCAAGGAATATTGCGAATGCAAATCAAGTATTATATTTAACTGGAGGTCACTTGAATTACGCTCCTCTTTCGTTCGACATCAAAAATCCTAAAATCCTGCCCCACGATGATCCACTCACGCGTTTAATCGTCATGAGAGAGCATGATCTACTGTTTCATCCATCTCCAGAAAACTGCTCAGCTCAATAAGGTCTCAATATTGGATTATCAAAGGACGAGTAGCTATCAAAAGGTATCTGCACAAGTGCTTTACTTGCAAACGGCATAGAGCTACTCCCTGCATTCCTTTAATGGCCCCGCGTCATCGTCTTGTTCCGTTCCAACGTCCTTTCACCCATGTGGGATTAGACTATTTCGGCCCGTGTAACATCACCATTTATCACCGCAAAGTAAAACGTTATGTTTTACTGATAACGTGTCTCAACACTAGGGCGGTACACTTGGAAGTTGCAGCCTCACTTGACTTGTTGTCTTTTCTGATCGCCTTTGCTTCGTTCACCGCTCGAAGAGGTCGTCCGTCAGTCGTGTATAGTGACAATGGAACGCAAATTGTTGCTGGAGACAAGGCAATTCAACAAGGCATCGAGCGTCTCAAGGAGCAAAATATCGTCGGGCAAATGGTGAAGCAAGAAATCGAGTGGCATTTCTCACCACCATTAGCGCCACATTTCGGAGGCGTTTGGGAAAGCCTCGTCAAATCAGCAAAGGTGGCTCTAGAAGCCATTGTGGAATCACGTCCGCTTACCGAAGAGCTTTTACGTGGTTTCATGATTCAGGCCGAATTGATGAACGGACGTCTACTGACCTACGTCAGTGTGGACCCTCGAGATCCCGAACCACTTACCCCTAATCATTTTTTGTTAGTTCAGAACTCGCCAAATACAGAAGACGACGTCATCGAGGACGAGAAATTGTATTCTCGAAAACATTGGGAGGCCATGCAAGTCATGACGACACACTTCTGGCGCCGATGGCTTCAAGAGTACCTGCCCACGCTCACTGCAATAGCTCTTCGATAAGAAGAACTTGGCAGTGGACGATACCGTGCTTGTGGTGGTCCCGAATTCTCCTAGAGGACATTGGCCTATTGGTCGTGTAATCTGAGTCATCCCCAGTCCAGATGGAGTCATCCGATCGGTGTACGTCGAGACCTCTACTGGAGAATACCACCGCCCGGTGTCTAAATTATGTTTATTAGAGTCTGATGTTACTGATACATGATTGTTTTTTCTGTAATCAGTAATAGGCGCCGCTGTTAACGACAGAAGTCGTTAGTGATTAAATGTAATTTAATTTTCGTTTTTCTGTGCGTGTATGTGTGTGTGTATGTGTAAGTTTACGGTATAGCCGAGGGGTTGACAACTCTGAACTTGTCTGAACTTGGCTGAACTAACTCTTTTTTGTAATAGGTTACCCTCCCTTTCACTTCCGCTACCCCATTTACACCTAAAGCTAATTGTCGCGTTAGCGCCCTTCTTTTGTTTTTTCCCTCTCCTGCATTTCCGCCGTAGTCGATGACGGAGGAAAATGCAGCAACGAGGTTAGTCTTAATCGTTTTCGTGGTGGCAACAGTCGCAACCTGTCGCCCCAAATTTTCCCGTGTGTAAAACCTCGTATCGTGTAATACATGCAGCGTGGCCCTTTCGGCCACTGAGTTAGCCACATTTCGTTTCGACTTTTATTTCGGTGGCTAACACTACTATTATGATTCTGTGTTAACTACTCCGTTGGGGTTCAGAAGTGACCGTCTACATACTCAGTTTTTTTGGTTTCTACCTTTTTTCTACTTTTCGGCTAATATGCGTAGTAGAACGAAAAAGGTAGAGATATGGTAGAAAATTTCGTTCACTTTTAGCTAGTAGGAGAAAGGTAGATGATCTACCAAATAGTAGGCCTATGGTAGACGAATGTTTGTCTACAATAAAGTAAGAATTAGCAGACGAAAACGCAAAATCACAACAAAAATGGAGGGGCGATTACAAGTAAACAAAGCTTTTTTTGTTGGCAAATAACCTAATAAAACTTAAAGAGCAAACAAATTTTACTGATGATGACTTGCAGAAAAATTTTACCTCCCTTTCAAGTTTTTCATCGTTTCTTGGTACTTAATTCCACTATTTTCACTTTAGCTTTTTAAATATGTTATTGAACATTACATTTTTTGTGTTGTTAATTTGAAATATTTGGGTAAAATAAGCGATTAAACATGAAAAGATTGATATAATAGTGTACAATTAGTATCTTGTTCGTAAAAATAGGATTTAACTGTTAACATATACTCGAATGTTTTTAATGTAAACATTCTTCTGTTTTCAGAGTGAAATTTTTTCTAGGTTTTTAACCAAATCCCAGCTTAATATCAGAAAAGTATTTGAAAAGTAATGTATTGGGATAGCTATAAGTGATTAAAGCGTCCAACTGGCGATTTAATTATGTATGTTATGGGGTTCAACTCCTACCCAAGACTTTTCTTTTTTTTTTTTTTTCGTTTTATTCGATGGTAGATAGTCTTCCAATGCAAATGGTAGGCAAGGTGGTAGATGATCTACTTTACCCTACTTTTACTTAAAACGAATAAATAACCCTAATATGCAGATATCCCTTAGATGTCCTAATTATAGCCGTAAGAAGTCCGTTCGGGTGTCCTTCGGATGTCTGACGGCGCTGTCTTGGGCGGTCAAAACTAAACAAAAAAAACATCCCGAAATCCGACTTGGATGTCCGATGGATGGCAACGGGATATACGTAATATCCGGCCTTGACATCTGGCGGACAATCCGACGGACTGACTTGTGCTATGTGGGTTGCAGGTAATCATTGTTTTATTCATTTATTTATTATTTTTGACCAAATATTTTTCATTTCAAGTATCTATCTCAAATACTGTCGTGGAGGGACAATAGCTGAAATGCTTATCTCTTCCTAGAGACGCTACAGCTGACGCTGTAATTACGAACATTGAAACTTGTTGTAATGTCATCGGGCATTACTCTTTATTAAGCAGAAATTTTAAAATAGATTAAGAAAGTACATTAAGTTTATGTAACCTTAGGGAAGGGGCGTATTTTCAAGGCTAGTATAAAACCCCTTTTTTTCTCTCCCTCGTTAGTTCTTATTCCGCTAAACCCGTAGCTAATAAAAAAAAAGAGTGTTATTCTTTTTCTCGCATGTATTTCACTTGTTGGAGTTACAATACATCCCTTTGAAGTCAAGTGTGACAATACCAACGACCTTAAAGAAAAGAGTTGCCTCCAACTAGCTCATTTTTTAGCAGGAACAAAATTTCGCTCAAATTTTTGGTCCGGGCTCAAATCTTTGAAAAATGATTTCGATCTGTTCTCGGATCAAAAATTTCTGATCTCCGAAAACCGAACGTGATCTATTTTCAGAATGAAAAGTGACATCTGTGAACATTTTCTGGAATCAGTGTTACAGAGAAAACAAATTAAGTTGGTTACTGTTGTCGGCTGTCGGCAGTTTTTGCTTGAAATTTGACTTTTTCATTCTCTGACTTTTACGTGATAAGTTTTTTAAAAAATGGAATTCTTTTGATATTGACGAAACCTTTATGACAATTTAAATGCCGAAGCAATTCATAGGTAAGTTACTTCAAGTGTAATGTGAAGTTATGAATCACATAATTTTATGACAATAATTATTCTCTGTTTGCTTAATTTTACTACAGCACTAGCTCAAGTAATGGAAAAAAGCTTTACATTCCCCTAGAATTTTTTGAGTGCGTCGGTGATGTTCCAGGGGAAAAAAATTCTTATTATAAATGGCTATTCCCAAAATGTGTTCCGAAGAAAAAAAAGATGGTTCAGAAAAGCCACTAATTGTCTTCAATGATAGTCAATGATAGTCATGTTTGCACTTCGTATAATTAGATTGTTTATTAACAAAGTCACGATACTGACAATAGCCTTGGCCATGAAGAAAAGTGGAATTCTGCCATCATAAGTTTTAAGAACAAACAAACTCAATTAACAAGAGATAATATCAGGTTGAGTGCGACAAGTACCTTGATTGGCCAGGATGATTTTAATCACTGGGTATTGATATGTATTTGTAGAATTTGAACTGAAGGTTTATTACTTGCATTGTGTATGACCTAATTAAACTAATTTTCAGAATTTCCTAATCATCGATGTTCTACCGTTAACACCGTTGAGAAGCCAGGCTTTAAGCCTTGGCGGTTCCCAATTTCAAGTTGCATGGCAGAACATTCTACACCCAGCTCCTTCATACAAAATTTTTCCAAAGAATTAATATTGTTACTTAAGTCTGTTGGATCTAGCTAGAGCGCAAAAACTACAAAAAATTTCTTGTCCAAAATTTTTTGTTTATGAAAAATATGGTAATTATTTTATAGAAATGGATAGCTCTTACCAAGAGCTATTTATTTCTGTAAAATATGTTCATTTTAGACTTCATTTTGGACGTTTTCCGCAATAAATTGAATAAATAGTTGAAATATTTCGTATTTCTAAGGGGGGGGGGTACCATGACTCGTTAAACCGCATTGACCTACCTGAAAATGGCGAAACGGTTTTCTTTCTTAATTAGTATACTTTAAGCAATATTTTTCCAGAATTGGATAGATCTTGTCAAGTTATATCCATTCCTTTAATTATTAAAACTTTTGGACGTATAGTTTTCCCGATTCTGCCAAAATCGGGGTTTCGAACCTTTTCCGTTCGACCCGCATCAACCCAATTGCCCGTGGATTACTATTCACAATAGTTGTAATGAAAACACACCAATATTTCATTTATTCCTTGTATTGTGAATTTAAAACGATTTAATAAACTGTGAACTGTTCTTGGTCAGGTCAACTAGCATTATCTGTAGGGGAGAGTGGGGTGAACCAGGACAAAAACTTTGTTTTGTCTGTAATTTGGTGTGTAAAAGTGTTATGGTTAAATAAATTATATTAGTGTAAAGAGCGTTGTTTATATAACATTAGGGAATTTTTTCATCGCTATACGTTATATACTTTACGAGTTATTTAATTTAGAAAAATATGGGTAAAATTGTTGTTGATGAAAAATGTGGGGGTTAAACTGGACAGAGTGTGTCCCAAACTGGACAAGGCTAGTTGCACAAAAAGTTTCTATTAATTAATGTTTAAAAAAATTTCCCTTAATACTTTATCAATAGAACTTCTATTTTAGCGTAGATTAAATTTGAAAAAGTACATTAACATTAAGAAAATTAACGAATGAAGTTGGGGGGGAAGGACTGGACAATTTCGATACCAGATGGAGAAGTGGGAGGGGCATCTTAGATATTGCGTGATCGATTCTTGATCGATTGTTAGTGAAACTTAAAATTGTTAGTGAAATATTAATTATTGTTCGTAATAATAAAAATAATTGTTATTGAAAATACTTTTCGAAGCAGACAACACTTTTGGACCATGATTCAAACGTTATGGCTCCGCCAATAAAAAATTGATTTCGTCCGATTGTACCCCCAAAACCGTGTCCAGTGTCACCCTTAATGAGGGTCTATTTTTAATTCATTAATAACTCTTAAACCGTAATCCGTAAAATTTTTTAAATAGCTGCCCCGTATAAGTAAAGGAATTAACTAGCTTCCTTAATTATTATATTAATTTTTGGCGAACCATAGCCTGGCCAATACCAAAAAATGTGGTGTAAATAAAAATGAAAAAACAGCGCTCTTTTTTTATTTCCGCTATAACTCGTGTATATTTAGGAATTTCACGATGATTTATTTGTCACATATAGAAATTGACATTGACAACATCCCAGTATTTTTTCCCCCCTAGTTCATCATCACCAAGACCCGTAACTGCTACTGTCCTGTTTGGTACGTGTCCTGTATCACCCCGCTCTCCCCTAATTACCTATAGATAACATCTAGAGCTGAAGGTAGGAATACATTAGAAAGATTTGAAATACTATAAATCTTTATCTAAACAATAAATAGTTAAATACTCACTCTTTCTTGGAGTTCAAACAACTTGATCGTATCAAAAAAGGTGTTAGCCTGTGTTAGCAATGTTAATGCCTGAATGCTCGCCTAGTATTTTTTTTTTTGATTTCGTCTGCTAGACTGCTATGAGAGAATTGTGATCGGTAGTTAAACAATTAACTACCGAGTAATCGGTAGTTAGTAGTGTTCTTAAAAAGTTAGTAGTATTAAGAAAAAACACAAGAAAAAAAAGCTGGAATTCAGTTTCGGAAATATTGAACTTACAATATTTCCTAACTTGCGTATGAAAATTTTATAAGATTTTTTCGTAAGTTTAAGACTAGAAAATAAGCCAAGGCTAGAATACGGCCCCAGGGGTCGTATTCCGAACACCAACTTAAGTGAAGTACAAAACTTGACTTAAAGTTAAGTAATTGTATTACATAAATTCGTTCGCCTTCTAGCGGTGTTGACCTACACTCTATTAGCTATTCAAAGCCACAAAACCATTGTCAAAGGCCCTCTAGGCCCATTAGCCTCACACCTTTTTAAGCTCTAGTACCGTCAAGATGTCAAGTTCGGGCGATGGTGGTAACGATTTGCAGGGCTCGCAACGCCCACCAGACGACACCGAAATAAATTTGGGCCTCAATCAGGAGGAGTTTCCAGTTAGGAAGATTAGTGAATCCCCGAGGAAAAGGAAGAGATCGGGATCTCCATCAAGTGACAGTAGTACATCCGAATCAACTTCGGCAAGCTCGTCTGAAGAGTCTCATAGCTCGACAGCCAAGAAGAGGAAACTGTTTAAGAAGAAGAAGAAGAAGAAGGCGGAGGCAGAGAAGCCTCCTACGGTCATTTCCTGTAAGGTACTCCGTCATCAAGCTAAGTTAGCAAAAATAGTTATGGCAAGAGGCCTGCCTCTAGCTAAAGTAAAACTTCTTCGGAACAAGTATGATTTATCAGTTAGCTCTAAATATGCGCTGAACTGTCTGGCTTTGGATGATACCTTTTTTCGAAGGCTGACGTCCCTGAAAAACTCTTCAGCATCTAAACTTAACATAGACCAACGTGAAAAGGTTCTCTTAGCTCTTCAGTTCAAAATTTTAGACATTGGTAGACCCCTACTATATCTCGGTACCCGCATGACCGATCCCGACTGTAAAGAAGCGCTGGAGACGGCACTGCAACTGTGGGGAGTGGCTTTCAACGACACCACGAAGTCAAGACGACGAAACATCATCCGTCAGACAGATCCGAAGATGGAATCCCTCCTGTAAGACCAGGAAAATTTTGACTTATCGGAGTCTAATCATCTATTTGGGCGCTACTTCCTAAAGACCATGGTGAGATCGGCAGACGACGAGGCTAAGTTGAACGCGGTGAACAGAAATGGCGGATCAAACAACAATCGACATAGGCGCGAGTCAAGAGGAGGACGGCATGATCACAGGAAGGATCGTCACCCTTACCGCATCCAAGGCGACAAGGGGTACGGCAACAAAAATCCAGGATTTTCACAACATAGCGGGTATGTCCCTCTTCCTCTTAAAATTAAGTCACCAGTCGTTAAAACGCCCACCCCAGTAGGGGGAAGGCTGGGTTCATTTGCTTCAGCATGGCGCCGGTTCTCGAAGGACCCGTGGGTGCTGAATATTGTCTCTTTCGGCCTTCAAATTGAATTTCTGTCCACACCTACGCAAAAGTCCCCCTTCCCAATAAAGTGAAAGGCGACTTGCAAATAGAGGTTATAGATTCCGAAATCAACGCCCTGTTGGGGAAACGGGCGATTGAAGAAGCTCAGGAGTTAGGGTTTATCAGTAGCATTTTTACAATTCCTAAAAAATCAGGGGGTTTCCGTCCATTAATTAACCTTAAAGCTCTGAATAACTTTGTTGTGTACAACCATTTCAAAATGGAAGGCTTACTAACAGTTAAAAGCATTGTTCTAGCGAACGATTGGCTAGCTAAAATAGACCTCACCGACGCGTACTTAACAGTGCCGATGCACCAGTCCCACCGTCGGTTTTTGCAATTCACATGGAAAGGGAAGACCTATCAATTCACCTGTTTTCCATTTGGGTTATCTTCCGCACCGCGAATATTCACTAAGCTTCTAAAACCTGTAGTGGCTTTTTTGAGGAAGAAAGGAATCAGATTGGTGATTTATCTCGATGACATCCTCATCATGAATTCGGATCGGGACCTTTTGACTAGAGATGTCGCAGTAGTCTCATCAACGTTAGAAGAAGCCGGGTTTCTAGTAAACGAACAAAAATCGGAAACCATCCCCACCCAAAGCATAGAATTTTTGGGCCTGATTGTAGACACAGTTCACTCGACTCTGAATCTGACCACAGGGAAAAAAGAGGCAATTTTGAAAGCCTGTAAAGGACTTCTGTCCAGCCGAGAGATGGCTCTCTGGGATCTGGCCTCGCTATTGGGAAATTTCAATTGGGCCACAACGGCGGTCCCGTTTGCGCAAGCTAATCTTCGAAATATTCAGAATTTGTACATTAACCACTCAAAGATGGCAGGGGGAGATTTAGGCGTAAAAACAACATTGTCGGAAGAGGCAAGGGCAGACTTGAGCTGGTGGGTTCGACATTTAGATCAGTCAACCGGGAAATCTTTTCTAACCGCAGACCCTGACTTAGTACTTTTTTCGGACGCATCTTTGACCGGTTGGGGCGCGACAGACAACTATTGAAGCACAGGAGGGAAATGGTCCATTCAGGACTCCGGGCGACATATCAATGAATTAGAATTATTGGCAGCTTTCTTAGCTTGACCCTACAATATTTTGCAAGCGCTTCTCGGAATTGCGCCATCAGGCTTAATATTGACAATAACACAGCGGTAGCTCACATTAATAAAAGTGGGGGCACAAGATCGCCTCACCTCCTAGAAATAGCGCTAAAAATCGCCAAATGGAGCGAATTGAGAAACATCAATTTAGAAGCAAAATATCTACCCGGGACTCTTAATATCGTGGCAGATATGGAATCCAGGAGATCGTTCCAGGACAGGGGGGACTGGCAGTTAAATCGTCCAATTTTTCAAAAGATCTGGGAGCGCTGGCACCCGATGATAGATCTACTTGCGTTGCAATGGAACGCTCAGTTGCCGGAGTTTGTCTGCTGGCACACCGACCCTGCAGCATGGATGATAGATGCATTCTCACTCAATTTGAAGTACATCAAAGGATACGCATTCCCGCCATTCAATCTGATAGGGAACTGCATCCGGAAGATGCGCCAGGAACAGGCCCAGTTGACGCTAGTTTGCCCGTATTGGCCCAGCCAACCCTGGTTTCCGTTGCTTCTGGAGACGACAGTCGATATACCGAGGATCCTTCCGTACCGCGAAGACTTGCTGTTGGGTGCGAACGGAGAAGCTCATCCCCTATTGACAACCAACGCTCTGTGCCAGACTTGCCACACGATTATCTTTTCACAGATCAATTTTTTTCCCGATCAGGGTAAAAAGATTTCATCTGTACTCAACTCTTATGAAAAATGATCTGATCTCCGTTCAATTATTCCCAAAAGCTCTCAGATCATTTTTTGGCCATCTAACGGTAGGTATTGTAACAATTTTTTTTTCTTTCACTATTACTCATATATTATTGTCGGAATATACACTGGTCTATCTTAACTTTGCATTGACAAAAAAATTACTAGTTTTATGTAATTTCCTGCATGTTTTATTGTTTATTGTATGGTGGCTAGCCACTACAGAGAAGGGTCTAGTACAGTTATGGGTGAAATTATTCACCGTTCAAAAAAAAAATTCTGTATCACCATCCTGTATATTGCTTATTGTTGACTTTCAGAAATAAGAGCATTTCAAAATGCTTATCCGAAAGGTTCAAACGCTTTGGCGTGTAAATTAGGCCGCCTTGGCTGAATAGTCGTTCCACTGAAGCCGAGGAAGGTAGAGCTACGTTATAGCGTCTAAAAAATAAAAATATTATTAATTATCAATGAAAAAATAACGAAAATCATCTACAATTATTTACACTAATCTCTCACTTTTAACAATTTGAAATGATATCTTAAATAATTAAAAAGCTGACAGACAGTCTATTATACCTATAAATTTGTTTGATGATGGGATAATCGTTTAGCTGCTTTAGATCACTGCAGTATTTCAGAAACATATCGACCTCGTGAAAAGACTGCTTTTTAGCGTTTTTGTTCACCAACTTAGAAAAGAAATTCTTTTCCGAAGATTTGGTCCGTTTTTCAGGACTGGGACCTGACTTAGACGATGAGGTTTCATCGCTCGAACTATCGGAACTAGAAGTTAAAACTATTATTAAAATAATCACTTTCATTTATTAAAAACAAACAAGCTTACACATAAATTTCTTCGTCGTCTTCTTTGTAGGTTTCAAATTCCGACTGAAGTAGCTTTTGTGCTCGATTTATCTCTGCCTCAGTGTTCAGCCATGACAACCTAAACATGGGGTTGGATATGGCAGCCAATCTTAATGCGTTTTCCCAGAACATGTGATGGAACCTAAATTTGAAACATTTGGTAAATTATAATAGAAAAAAAGGTATACAGTGGCTACCTAAAGTATGGGAATGCGCGAGAGAACCTTATGGGAAAAGGCGATTTTCGCGGCGCTCCCAAATACAGCGTATTCGTCGGAAAGAGACCAATTTTTTTTTGTAGTGAGTTATAGGGGTCAGGTATTAGGTAATTTTTTTCTAGATTTTTTTTGATCACGGGAAGGGGTGTTTTTAATCCGAGCCCTAAGTATGGGAACACGCGAGAGAGCCTTATGGAAATGTGGCTACTTTCGCGACCTATTATTAGTGAACTATTTGTAATAAAACTACGGGAAAAGATGCAAAAAAAAGAACTACGCTAGTTCTACAATATACATCATTTTCAAATTTTTTCATTAAAATTTAACCCAATGAATTTTAATTTGAAAATCGAACTTTTCAATTTATCCTTTTTTCCCCTTTTTTTCCGCACCTGCAGAGTTGTCATGTTTTCATATTCAGGGTGTTGTTCTCCCCATTGGGTTGGGAGACAAAACATCAACGTGTTTCATGAAATGCGCAGAAAACACCCGGAATATGAATACGCGACAACTCTGCAGGTGGGGAAAGAAAGGGGAAAAAAGGAAAAATTGATAAGTTCGATTTTATTATTTATTATTTTTCGACGGGGAGAGTAAAAGCTGAATTTTCTTGCGTTGTGTAACAATCTTCAAGGATTTCGCCAAGCTCGATGTAAACCATATGATTGTTCGCCTCTTCATCTTCTTCGTCAGACCACATTAAGGAATCTTCATTTGGAGCAGCGCTTGACGAAGGTCCTAAATATATTAAAGATTTACAATGATTTATCAAAAACATAAATGACATGAACTTAGACATACCATTTTCACGGAAACATTTGCAAAAATTAGACCCATTGTCAGTGGTAGAACCACGCAGCTTGCGTGTCACTCGAAATTCGGTATGGATTTCTTCTAACAATTTGGCAAGAACATCAAAGGTGTGGCTACCTTTAATTCGCCTAATGGCAAGGCAAGCATTTTGTCGCTCCAGCGAATCCTTTTTAAACCAATGGATTGTTTCACCAAGGTAACTCTTACGGTGACTGGTCCAGGCGTCTATGGTTGTAGCAGCATCACTACGGTCTTGCAAGGCATCAATTAGTTGTTGTCTTCTGTGATGAAATTTGGCATGAAGGAGCTGGGTGTAGAATGTTCTGCCATGCAATTTCAAATTGGGGGCTACCCTTTGCAACAATTGCTTAAAGCCTGGCTTCTCAACGGTGTGTAACGGAAGAACATCGATGATTAGGAAGTTCTGAAAATTAGTTTAATCAAGTAGTACAACAAAAACCTACAGTTTAAATTGTACAGATACATACCAATACCCAGTGATTGAAATCATCCTGACCAATCAAGGATGAACTTGTCGTACTCAACATAATATTATCTCTTGTTAATTGAGTTTGTTTGTTTTTAAAACTTGAGACGGCAGAATTCCACTTTTCTTCATGGCCAAGGCTATTGTCAGGATCGTGACTCTGAAAATAAACAATAAAATTACACGATGTGCAAACATGATAAATTTTAACTATTTACAAACCATGAAATGCCTCTTGGCATTTGAACGACTCTCATTAAAGACAATTAGTGGCTTTTCTGATCCATCTTTTTTTTTCTTCGGGACACATTTTGGGAATAGGCACTTATAATAAGAACTATTTTTCCCTGGAACGTCACCAATGCACTGAAAGAATTCTGGGGGAATGTACAGCTTTTTCCCATTACCTGAGCTAGTGCTGTAGTAAAATTAACATTTAATAATAATAATTTTACTTCACATTACACTTCAATTCAAGTAACTTACCTATGATTTGCTTCGGCATTTGAATTGTCAAAAAGGCTTTCATCAACATGAAAAGTGTCTTCGAATTCCATTTTTTTTAAACTAATCACGTTAGAAGTCAGATAATGAAATTAAGAAAGAGTCACTTCACAAAGTTCAAAGCCACAGCCAATTCACTTTCAAATTTTAAGCAAAAACTGCCGACAACGGTTTATTTGTTTTTTTATCTGTAATAATGATTCCAAAAAATGTTCATAGATGTCACTTTTCATTCTGAAAATTGATCCCGTTCGGTGTGCGGAGATCAAAAATTTTTGATCCGGGAACAGATAGAAATCATTTTTCAAAGATTTGAGCCCGGATCAAAAATTTGAGCGAAATTTTGTTCCCACTCAAAAATTGAGCTAGCTCGGGGCAACTCTGCTCTGTGCCTAATCGCATGGAGATTATCAGGAGTCGTTTCAGAAGTGAGGGAATTCAGGACCAAGCTATCGACCTTATACTGGCCAGCAACCGACCAACCACACACTCTGGCTACGAAGCCGCCTGGAACCAGTGGACAGATTGGTGCAATAGGAACGGTCACCATCCCCTGCATGGCTCTCTGATCAACGTAATTACCTTTTTGTCAAATTTTTTTCAAAATGGGAAAGCCTATAGTACGATTAATGTCTATCGGTCTATGCTATCGGGTACTCTGCCACAGGTGAACGGGCAAGATTTAGGAAAACATCCGACCGTTCTTAAACTTATGAAAGGAATTTTTAATTCCAACCCACCAAAGCCAAAGTATGCGGGCACATGGGATGTTGATCTAGTTTTAAACTTCTTTAAGTCAGCTCCACCTAACAAGGATCTATCGCTGATCCAACTATCACGTAAAGCAGCTATGCTTTTGGCCCTGGTGAAGATGTTCCGAGTTTCAGAACTAGCAGCGATCGATTCGACGTCGCTGGTTTTTTCAGATAGTGGTCTTCAGTTCAACCTATCTAGGCTGAGAAAACCGCAGAGAACCGGACCGCTTCTCTCTCGGAAGATAAGCCGCTTTCAAGACATCAGGATATGTCCGGTCGCAACAACGGAAGATTATTGGAAGGCAACACTCCACTTACGTAAGCCAGTGAAGAGTGCAAACCTATTCGTGGGCTCGGTCAAACCACATAGCCAAGTGCGCGGGTCGACGATTGGTCATTGGATAAAAAAGATCCTAGACTTCGCGGGAGTAGACTCGACGATCTACTCCGCTCACTCCACCCGAGGAGCCTCCGCTTCGAAAGCGGCAATTAAAGGCAGACCAGCAGACACAATTTTGAAAACGGCAGGTTGGGCATCCGAATCTACTTTTGTTAGATACTATAGGAGAGAAATCCCCCAACAGGATGTGGGGACAACAGTCTTATCCGAAAATTAATGTGGGTAACTTATAGGCATTTGGATCGCTTTAGGTGCTTTGAAATCACCGCTAGCAGGCGAACGAATTTATGTAATACAATTAATAAATTGTTCGAGGCAGCGCGAAGCGCTGCCGATGGACAATTAGGATTGTATGAAATAAATAAAGGAAGCCTTATAGCGGTATCTTCCCACTCATCCACATTCCCGATGATAACCGTCTTCCTTTTTATTACTTTGCAGTTTCCATCAGCCAAGAGGTCGTGGCCGTGGAAGGAGCTACCAGCAAGACAACCGCGAGCAGAACAAACATTAAGACGACCAAATGCTATAACTTTATTTTTCTTGCTTGTAAAAAGGTCTGAGGCTAATGGGCCTAGAGGGCCTTTGACAATGGTTTTGTGGCATTGAATAGCTAATAGAGTGTAGGTCAACACCGCTATAAGCTTCCTTTATTTATTTCATACAATCCTAATTGTCCATCGGCAGCGCTTCGCGCTGCCTCGAAAAATTTTTTAAGTAGTTTTGTACTTTACTTGAAAAGTCCAATTCTGAAAATAAAATTTTGGAAGTCAAGTTCATTTCCACACTTTACTCTTCAGGTTTCTGTACTTAACTTGACAGATTTGTCAATCCAACAAATTGTTGGATTGAGGACCTAAAGTGGTACTTAAGTAATGCTAATTTTACGTGGTTGCACCGCGATTTGCAGACGAAATTATTCAAATTAATAATAAACATGGAAAGTAGCCAGATAGCGATTCATCATTCAATGTTGAAACGGACGAATTTGACGAGTTAATGACGAGGTTGACGGAGAAATGGATGATTCTGACAATAGTGAAACAAGTGAAGATAGTGATCACCGACGACAGAGGAATCGCACTAATCGTAACCGTCTTTGTCCATTCTATGTGAATCGGAAAGATATTCTTACTCTATTCGATGATGAAAAACTGCGGAAAACTTTTCGATTCGACCGTGATTCAATTAACTTTATTACAGGTATTTCTTTTTGTTGCAAGGTATATCTTGTTGTTAATGTTTAATTCTTTGAGCTAGGATAAGTAACACCCTATTTTACCCCTATAGAGCAGTAAAACATGCTGCGTTGCGCATTTTCCACAAATGCGAAAAATCTCATTTGTGTCTAAGTTGTCTGCTGCCGCTGCAGCCCCTTATGGAGAAACCGTCTTCTTCCCGTTGAACAGTAAGTTTTAACTATTTATTAAGGTTTCCCCCCCTTTTCTTCCTAGCAGTGGGTAGCCTTTTCATTTTTTCATTTCCCATATTTTTTTCTAGCCCCAGTTCTACCTAGTTTATTTATTTTTAATTGTTGTTTTAAGTGGCTCGTCTCTTTTAGCCGAAGAATTTCGTTTGCTGCCAGAAATTCGTCTGCTATAAGGGATGAGCAACAATCCATTCTCAAACAATAACTAATTAAAAATAAACCAGATAGAATTAGGGCTAGAAAAAAAATGGGAAATGAAAAAATGAATAGGCTACCCATTGCTAGGAAGAAAAGGGGGAAAATTTTAATAAATAGTTGAAAACTTACTGTTTAACGTGAAGAAGACGGTTTCTCCATAAGAGGCTGCAGCGGTAGCAGACAACTTAGACACAAATGAGATTTTTTGCATTTGTGAAAAATGCGCAACGCAGCATGTTTTACTGCTCTATTGATCATGTTTTGATTGCTTAGCAATTCTATGCGGCTGGTTCATTTCAATTAAAAATCAAATTCCCATTATTCCATTTCTTTTTTAGTTCTTCAACACTTCTCGGTTTAGATTCAGCAAAGGATGTTCTAAGAACGTGTGTTAGCCCCGTTCTGAGAACGTGAGCGCCAGATGGCGAAGTCTTCGCCTCCCTTTTTCGTCTGATTGGCTCTCACAGGGGCAGGGATGGGAATTCTGTCGCCTTCATGGGGAAAGGGGAATATACAAGTTTACAGGCCTTAACCATTAAGTAGGCCTCCGCCTTGATCCAGTCCCCTAATAAACCACCACTAAACCAGAGACTACGAAGTAAAGACCGATATCCCCTATCTTCCTGTGTATACGATGCCTGGTCTGACCGCTAGGGGCATGGCGAACGTATCTCCACTTTTTAAAAAAAATTTCTCGTAGTAGTACTGACTACGTGCTTCACACACACGTATTTGCGGGAATTGTAGTAAACTTTATGTAACCAATTGTATACCTTAATTTTGTAGATTCCTTCCCGGTATCCCGTGAATTTTTTCATAATTTTATTCGAATGTGTAACTATGTATAAAAAAATATATATTTACCCCTTCTTTTCCCCATTTTCTGGTATTATATAGCCCATCGTGAAACCCTGTGTTTCAAACAATTTATACAATACAGGGTTTCACGATGGGCTATATAATACCAAAAAATGGGGAAAAGAAGGTGTAAATATATTTTTTTTTATACAATAGTTACACATTCGAATAAAATTATGAAAAAATTCACGGGATACCGGGAAGGAATCTACAAAATTAAGGTATACAATTTGTTACATAAAGTTTACTACAATTCTCGCAAATACGTGTGTGTGAAGCACGTAGTCAGTACTACTACGAGAAATTTTTTTAAAAAAGTGGAGATACGTTCGCCATGCTCCCTAGCGGTAAGACCAGCCATCTTCAACTGGATTCCTCTCAGCCTTATGGCGATGATAGCGGTCTTTACTTCGTAGTCTGTGACTAAACAAACTAAACACATCTTGATTTTGAATCGGAAATTGATTGACGCACACGCAAGTTTAATTCTGTCATATTCAGTAGTCCAATTATATCACTACGAATTCGCGTACTTTCAGTTCTATTACTTTTGTGCTTAAAACATGACAGCTAACAATGCAAAACGAAATATTTATGTTGGTAAGGTCATATGATGCATAACAGTTAATCAGCATAGATCATAAATTCATAACCAACATTCTTCGGCACAGAACACTAATTGTAATTTATTTAGGCGGTCTTCCTGATGAAGCTGACGAATCAGTGGTTAGAGCTGCTTTTATCCCTTTTGGAGAAATTGTGAATATAGAGATTCCACCAGATTATGAGAACCATGAAAAACACAGAGGTTTTTCTTTTATTGAATATGAACTTGCTGAAGATGCTGCTGCTGCAATTGATAACATGGTAACTTTTTAAGTATTCTTATCAGTTTTAATATTTTATTGTTGTATGATACTTTCTTGTTTAGAATGATTCTGAACTTTTTGGAAAAACTATCACAGTCAACATTGCTAGACCTCGTAAAATCAAAGAAGGTTATTCCAGACCAGTGTGGTCTGAGGATTCCTGGTTGCAAAAATATGCAGGAAAAACAGAGGAAAATAAAAGTACATTGGAAGAAAACAATAAAGAAAGTAGCAACGGCACAGCCTCTGTTGCTGATGGAGAAAACAAACAAGAGGTTCCGAAAAAGGCCCGTGGGAACCCTCAAGTGTATATGGATCTTAAAGCAGGGAAAACAAATTTGGGAAGAATAATCATCCTTTTACGGGCTGATGTTGCCCCTAAAACTGTGGATAATTTCAAAGCTCTTTGCACACATGAGAAAGGTTATGGATTTATGAACTCAAGCTTTCATCGCGTTATTCCAGGATTTGTAAGTTAAATGCTTCATTTCCAGACCGTTTCTTTTTTATTTACATAGTTTTTACTTCCAAAGATGGCCCAAGGCGGTGATTTTACAAATGGTGATGGCACGGGAGGCCGCTCGATTTTTGGTGGCAACGGGAAATTCGAAGACGAAAATTTTGTGCTCAAACATACCGGACCAGGAGTACTGTCAATGGCAAATTCAGGACCCAATTCAAATGGATCACAGTTTTTTTTAACGTTTGACAAAACAGAATGGTAATTTGTTTCATTTCATATTACTGGTACTTGTTTTTAACTTCACACTAACATCACTTTCTGACAACTAGGTTGGATAACAAGCACGTCGTGTTTGGTCAGCTACTTGCCGGTCTAGATGTTTTGCGAAAGATGGAGAAATATGGTACGAAGTCCGGAAAACCGACTGAAAAAATCATAATCTCTGCTTGTGGTGAACTGTTGTAGTGGGAAATCAATACACTTTTTTTCATTTTTTTTTTTATTATTAATTTAATATCTGTATTATAATATATAGTATGCTTTTTAGGTTTTTAGCTGTGTCTGTGTTTATCTCCTTTATGTTTAATGAGTACTGTATTGCAAACGTAGTAAAAAAAAAGAGAAAGAAAACTTATTCATCGATTGGACTATTAATGTATATTCCAACCCCCCTGTCCCCCCTTTCAAAGAAAAATGAGACAAACCAAAGAAAACACAAAAAAAAAACATTTTGTGATCAGTTTTTAATTTTAGTTGATATTCTCGTTTTGGTTCGTCCAGCTACGGATTAAATCCTGCATATAGTTGTCATGTAGGTCGTTCGTTATCCGTGTACCTGGATAGTTGAGTTCCTTACTTGGTCCGCTTGTGAATTCATCTGACATTAGAGTAACTCGGTATTTAAATCTTATTCAAAATTACAACAATTTGAAATCTTATTTTACTATTATTTGTACTTATATCTCTGAAAGAATAGTTTACCAGTGTCGAAATTTGGCCATAAAGCTTGTTTATAGTGAACAGTGGGAACTTCGTTGAATGCATGGTCAAGACCTAGGCGATCTCTAAATGGATACTGTTCGTCGATGATTGTTGCGCTACCCGACTAGAAAATCTTACATTAAGTTAAAACATGCAATTTAGGTTACCCTTCAAATTAGTTTTTACACACCTCAGTTGAAACATCTTTGCGTCTACCCAGACGGGGAACCGCTTTTGAGGCCTTGAGAAAGAAATTGGATAGACTTCCCTCGTGAGGGAAAGAATCCGAATTCATATATTCGGCGATGATTCCATCCCCACGTCGGCCAATGCGCGGAATTTTTTGTCGAAATCTATTGAAGTTTGGATTGAATGGTTCAGCGCCAGGATCCGATGAGGCTGACGCCAACAATAACCAAGTCAAAAAAAGTCCTTAATTGAACAATTGCAATATTAGAAGACTTTTTAATGTTGAACTTCGAGGTATAAAGTAATAACAACAAGGACCTTTTATCATGATAACTTCTCGATACATCGTCACTGCAACTGTGACTAAAAGTTTTCTGTCCAACTGCGGCGACTGAGTGTGACAACTGAGCCTAGAACTTTCAGCTAACCGTGTTATAAAGGATTTCCCCATTTCCATTTCGGATTTTACTTGACGTGGATGACATACGGGTTTTGACATATGGGGACACAAAAGTGCCCTCATCTTTCCGCATTGGTCTGTTTCAGTCAATTTAATGTCATCGTCAATAACTCAGCAGGACTTCGTTTACTGATATACATAATATAAAATAACCATTACCAGCAGCATTGGTAGAACGGCATACGGGCGCTTCTACAATCAATGCGTCATATACTGGATTCATGTTTTTACTGGAAATATGAACAACTTTAATTGGCCTTTCTTTAACTTGCTGAAGTATTGCATTTAACGGATAACTATATAACAAAAGGTAATTTTTTGGCAAACCTTGAATGTTTATCAGAAGAACAGACCCTGTTCGGATTCTTGTTAATCGCAATACTGTACAGAATCGATAGATAGGAAGTGTCATTTAGGGGAAATTACTCAATCAAAAAACCTAAACCTACAAAACAGTCGTGTGTTGATGTTTCATTTATTTTAATCCGGTTTCGAGATCGCCATTAAACTTCTTTGTGCTTTCCTTTCCTATACCATCGAAAGTCCGTTTTTTTTTTTGCGAATTGTGGTGGAAGTTGAAATTCTGAGATCTAAAAAATGGAGTGGCTATTCGGTAAACGCCTTACCCCTGACGAAATGCTACGTCGAAACCAACGGTCCTTGAATAAAGCCATTCGTGATTTAGACCGGGAAAGAATGAAAATGGAACAACAGGAGAAAAAAATCATAGCTGATATAAAAAAGATGGCTAAAGATAATCAAATGGTAAGTATCAAATAGTAACACTGTTGTTCCAAAAATAACTCAAATATCCATTCGTGAAGATTTTGCTAGTAAAATAGTTGAGCAAAGCTTTGTTGAAATCTTCTACAAAAATATTTTTTAAATATTTGTTTTCTAATACTGTATGCATTACTCTATAATAGCAAATTCTTTTAAAACACAGTGCACAGTTAACAGTACTTCAATTCCAACAGGATGCTGTGAAAATCATGGCCCTTGATTTGGTTAGGACAAGACGTTATGTAAAAAAATTCATCTTGATGAGGGCAAATATCCAGGCCGTTTCGTTAAAAATTCAAACGTTGAAATCACAAAATGCCATGGCTGAGGCCATGAAAGGAGTTACAAAAGCAATGCAAAACATGAACAAGTAAGAAGAAGCTATTCTTTTTGAATGTTTAGAGTTCACTTTATTTATCTTTTTCAGACAACTCAAATTACCCCAGATTCAAAAGATAATGCAAGAATTTGAGAAGCAATCAGAATTAATGGATATGAAAGAAGAAATGATGAGTGACGCTATTGATGATGCAATGGGCGACGAGGCGGATGAGGAAGAAAGGTAAAAGAATACTATCCACATACAAGCGATAAAAATATCTAGAAGTTTTTTCACATCTCTTGAATTCCGTTAGTGACGCGATCGTTTCGCAAGTATTGGATGAGCTTGGCCTTCAGTTAACTGATCAATTAACTGGTCTACCGATAGCTTCCGGTTCATTGGCTTCCACAAGTGGTGTAACCATTAAAGGGGGTCCGCAAGCTGCAGCTGCAGCAGCAGGAGGTACAGTCGATGCAGATGCGGATTTACAGGCTAGGTTGAACAACCTTCGCCGTGAGTGAACAAAACCCCATTCTGTACATAGTATACAGATCACCAAAAATACATTTTATCCGATCCGAGCAATCCGTCTAATAACAACAATCAAAGAAAAGAGGAATATCATCTCGCATTTGACGAAAACAAAGGATAAAGCAAAAATTTAAAATAAAGAAGGAAACTGTTGGAATCTTAACTGAATGGTTAGTGATTCCATTCGCCCAGTCCATTGAAGAATGGCGTGAGTTACCTCTTGTCTGTTAACGCGTTAGGATGACCTTTACTTTTGAAAAAGACAGAATTTTCTGGGTTTAGCGAAAAATTCTTGTGTTATTAATTGCTATTGATTGCTTAACACGTATCAGGCTACTTCTTTGTTTTACTTTCTCGTTGGTACAGAAAAGGCATTTGAAAAAGTTAAAAATTAAAAAAAAAATTTATTTGTGCTCAAAATAAAAATTTTATAGGCGAGAAACAAGATGTTCTACAAAAATGCTGCTTCCAATATTAGGACTACCCCTACGGTTTGTGATGAATATCGCATCCTTAACATTGGGCATTCAGGAAAAATGTGTGCCTAAAAAGAGCCATGAAAGAGATATGAACATTATTTATTCACTCTCGCAATTTATTAGACATGAGGCTCGATTTGCTATAATACCCCATGTAAAATAGCTCGAAAAAAAGGGCTGGTTGTGCAGTTTACATTTTGTGGAAACTGTTCGTGACCAATCACACTTTAGAAATTTATTTAATATCTGTTTTTTGTTTTACCAATAATTCTTTGGATTTTTCCTTTTTGCGGTGACAATCGTGATTGAAAAAATGTGCCGAAACATCAACATAACTTCTATTACATGAGTCCCCAAAAAATCACAAAAATATTTTCCATCAAAATCACAGTGCCAAATATATATTGTCCAAATCCAATTTATAATATCTAAATTCAACCCTGAAAGAAAATATGTGCGGGAAGAGAATTTAATCCCAAGTATAACAATATACATTTTGCCAGAACAACATGTACTGGAGAAATTGTTGAGGCAAAATTCCGACAACAGGAAATTTTCTAAGGTAAGTCATTATCTGTAAAATGACAGTTCGACTAAAGCGGTCGTAGATCGGCGACCTTAACAGATACATTAATAGAGCAATTTGACGTCGTCGAATTTCTTTTGCATCTTCACAGTTTAATGAACTGGATTTCAACAGCGTTATACTAGCAATATCTGTAACGAATGCTATTGAAGTCGGAATCCAAGATTTTGTTCCAAATCGGCTCATTGCGATGAGATGACAAAGAGGTTTCAACGTATAAAGTACCTAAACATCGAAATCACAAATTTGTTTAGTATAATAATCAGTAATGACAACTATTACAATGAGGAGCTAAGCTTACTTCTCCAAGCAAAGGGTATCCTTCAAGTTTCCTGTTATTTACGACATGGCCTTGAGGTGGCTGTGAACTAGGGAGTTTCCAGTTACGTTTATGAATTTGGGGTGCTCCATTCACTTGCCGAATTACCCTTCCAGACTTCAAGGTGAAAGTATGAATATTTTTTCCTTCTATATTACATTTTGACTCTGACAGTTGATTCTGTCTAAGCTTTTTCCTGTTAAGAGGGCGAATGGCTCGTGAGGATGCTATGCCAGCTTGCTGGATCAACATAAAAACCCTCCATAAAAATCTATTTTCAAGGAAAGAAAAAAATATTTTATGAATAAAATAGCCAGAGAGCTACTCAGTTAATTGTATGTACTTTATTAATTGAACAATAGCTACGGCAGTCCATTTTCCATATGAACCCCAAATTTTGGTTGCAGTGATCTCCAAAAACACTTGAAGGTATTCCAAAACAGTAAATAGGATTCTACATTTTTCCACAACTGTTGCTGTTTTTGGGTCCAATTCTTGATGGTGCGTTGATCTCAATATTATTTGATCATTCAAAAATACTATATTTAAACAATGATGCTGTTACAGAAGCTATGTTATATGATTTGCATTACTAATAATATTGGAAGCTGAGTACAGCAATTCAGAAATTGCAGGTGATGTTTTTATTCGGCCTGTTTAGAGCGTAGGTAGGATATTAATACTTTCATGGACTATAAGTAACACTGAACTAAGGAAAAACGTACCGGCAATTAAGTAAGAGAGGAAACGGCCGGCTGTTTCGAACTGGAACAGCCTTTCTGGGTTTGTTACTACCCATTTTTTGTAGTTTTCGAAGCATTCCAATTTTGAATACGACATTTTGTTGCCATCAAAACATCCCGAACAGCGGTAACAGGTTGGGATTGGGCATGGACTACTCTAACTAAAGGACGGTACTGTTCGACAATTCCTATGTAACCCATGTAATTTATTTTTTATTTTTTAATAAGTATGAAATCAAAAAATAATTATTGACTTACAAAATATCCCTATATACTGAAAACTAACCTTTGATGAGATATTAATTTTTTTCTATCAGAAAAAAGTGGAATTGGGGCTGGGCGGGCAGCCACTGCCATCTGGGAGTCAAAAATCTAGCTCATTGCTTGTTCAATGTCGAATTCAGTTGTCAAATCAGCAAGAGCATGTATTTTGGTTGGTAGATGGCACGCGAAAATTTCAAGTTTAGTGTAAATGAGCAAGAACTTGAGATTTTGGTTGATAGATGGCACCGGCCGCCTGCCCAATTCCCTCTCTTTCCCAAATTAAAATCGCAATATCTTATTAAATTATATGTTTTATGAAGAAAAAATTAGATGGTTACAATCGCCTTTTAAAGCTGCATTTAATGGAGTATTTGTTATTTTTTCATGAAAATAGCCCATAGTGACACCCTTTAACAAGGCGGGATAGGGAAACAGTCCCGTCCTTTAGTTAGATTAGTCCATGGATTCGGGGATAGGACATAGTAAATCGTGTACTGCATACTGTATATCGTTACATTGTGGAAAACGATCGTGGAATGGCTCGCCGCTCGCCCCAATCAGAACTAAAAAGCCGTTTTCCACGATCAAGACCGTTGAGGACTGATGGTTAACGATTAAGGGTTAACGATGGTTGAGGACTGAAAATTTGAATATATAATCCCTGAGAGATTTACCTTAGTAAAGCTAGAAGGCTATGCCGTGGTTATTATGGGCCCCAAACTGTTTATTGTTTCCCGAAGGGGTTCCAGCCGGGTGGTGATTGGCTGCGAATTGGGGGGAATTTTTACGTGCAGAAACGGAAACTTTTTTGTTTAAATTTTTTTTTATGTTATTCGCCGTCTAAAACTACGTGCCCTAGGCTTGTTTCCAAAACTGTTGGTTTCTTTTTTAAATTTTATATATTAGTTTGTTTGGTCAAAATTTAAATTTCGGTCACATAAGTCGGGCTGTGATTGGTTGGTGAATTGGGGGGCCCACCTGTGTTGCGAGTTTTTGTTTTCGAGGTGAAATGTTCTTACAGTTGGATTCTCAATGCAAAACTGTATTGTTTAAGGTATGTTTTGTGACGAAAGGTTGGCTTGTTAATTTTTAATTTGTGTTTGTTTAGAAATGGCGAGGGCGGCTGTAATTGCCTGTCCTGCCCCTCGCAGTTTTCGCCTGTCTTCCCATCTTCTACCAGCTAACAATACCAATGAAGTTGCCTGGTGACCCAGTCATAGTCTCTGCCCGTCTTATCCTCACAGTGTCTGCCAGTCATACCAAATCTGTCCACAAACACGCGCGCTGTAGTGGTCCGTCAGCCCCTTTCTTTACCTGTCCGTTTTGGCCCCCACGGTCTTTACCCGTTCAATCCCGCCCTGCCCGCCAAAAAAGCTCACTGTGGTTGAACGTCGACCCACTTTTTGCCTCTGCCCGTTTACCCTCTCTCAGTTTTTTCCTGTCGACCAAGTCACTGCCCATCGAAATGTCCACTGTAGTTGCCCGTTTTACAGGTCACGGTCCCTGTCCGACACTTTTTTGTTGTACGTGTACCGTCAACTTTTTTTTTGCCTCTATTCGTTTTCCCCCTTACAGTTTCTGTCCGCCAAAATGCCAATTATTGTTGGCCGGTTTCGTTGTCTCTGCCCGTTAACGCTTTTTTCCCCATATGAACCCTGCCAATCGTCCCTCGCAATTTTGGCCGTTTTTTGGCTGTTACGTTGTTAGGCTTTCTGCGTTCCCTTTCTCTGCTCGCCAACACTGTACTCTGTCCGCCAAAATGTCCGATGTAGTTATCCGTCCCCCTCACAATTTCTGCATGACAACCCCATTTTCTGCCGAAACGCCCCCTGAAGTTTTGACAAAGTCAACTCTGTCCGTCTTTTCCCTTACAATCTCTGCCCGTCCACGCTTAACAGTATTTGCCCGTCGACCCCTTCTCCGCCCGTTGACCCTAAACTTGTCCGCAAAAAACGACCCGTTCCGCTTTACCCGTGGGTCAGAAAAAAACAACCCGGGCCGGGTTGTTTCCCGCGCAGTTAACGGGTCAAACGTACGTTTCTTTGTATTTTTCCAGGAATTTTTTGACAAATACGAGCAATGCTTCATCCTCACAAACTATGTTTTTGGTTGTTACCTTAAACAACCACACTTAAAAATGTAATTTAAAAAATTGATAGAAAGAAGGAATAGATAATACCTTTTGTTCGAGCTGAATTTGCCAGATGAGTCCTACTAGCAGAAGAAAGTACAAGTGCATGATCATCCGTCTTATCATCAGATCCTATCATTATAACGTTCCTGTTTGGGAAACTACTTTTTTCGCCAGCAATATCGCCGAACTGACAGGATTTAGGCACACTTGGACGTTTAGACGATGACGCCTTGTCATTTTGAGTCGATTTTCGTTGATACATTTTTGCTAGCACGTCGTAGCCTACTCGTACAATATGTACACACTACACGTGGTGTATTGTAGTGTGTAGGATCCTGGTTCCTCGACAACTGGTCCCTCTCCCTTGTTGGAAGGGACGCAGAGATACTCCATCGGGTATCTCTGTTGTGAAACTTATAAAACAAGCCAGTCTTTTCGACAATCCACGGGTAAAAGCCACAAAAGACTGAACTAGGTTCATTACATTTTAAAACTCAACTTGGCTGTTGATTGAATCTTGAGCAGCCAAATTTAAGTTATGAGCCCGACAATCAACAAAAGACATCTGGGTTCATCGGCTTTTTCATCATCTACATGTCTCTCTTCATCGGCTACATGACCAGACATGTTTGCAGCGCCGTTATAACACTGACCACGGCAATCCTTGATTTTGAAATTAAAACGGCGGAGGCAGTCAGTAACGCAGGAATAAAGCGTTGAACTTGTCGTGCTCTCGGTTTTATAGAACCCAAAAAACAGTTCCTCTACTTCGAATTTTCCAGTTACTTTCCGGAAACAAACCGATATTTGTTTGAGCATAAAATGCAGCTGTTTTGTCCAGCATCATGCCAAAATGATGGGAAGATTTTAATTCACTGAGAAGTTTTCTTAAAGCTGAGTGAGCAATAAGTTCCAAAATTTCGTTTGAAATTTTGGGTGAAAGCCACTTATACTTTTCTTCGCGATTTAACCATTTTTAAAATGTTGAACGGTCAGTTGCCCTTAATTGGATTAAGTGGTGGAAATTTGAATCTTTTTTTCCTCGAACTGGAATTCCTTGGGTAGCCAGATACTGAAGCGTAGTAAAAATAATCT
The DNA here is from genome assembly GCA_013167095.2 of Daphnia sinensis. Classification (NCBI taxonomy): domain Eukaryota; kingdom Metazoa; phylum Arthropoda; class Branchiopoda; order Diplostraca; family Daphniidae; genus Daphnia; species Daphnia sinensis. The sequence continues at coordinate 63,769 of CM023190.1, read as the reverse complement.
TGAGGGCATGGCGAGAGTCAGTAGCATCTTTTTTCTTAATTTTATTCATCTGATTGGACACTGATACAGTCGCCGTCGCAGACCGAATCATCGATACAGCAGGCTTGTGAAAATTTGAATTTTTTTGTGATTTGAATCTGTCCAGTGCTTTTTTCAGTTAGAAAAGCCATTCACGACAAAAGTTAAATAAGAATCTTTTTCTCGGAATGACGCTGGTAGAGGCATGACCATTTGCACGGTCCTTTTACACTTAGCACAGTAAACACAATTTTTATGTGAGTCGAACGATAACCAAGTAAATGTTTGAGCCCACTTATTTTGATATTCCCCACCGTATGGTTTCATACGTTTTCGAGTAGACGCATCCGTATGTGAATTGGGATCAGCCGGCTTTATCAAATCAAATGATGTTTGATCCTGCAAGTTCGGATGAATCTGAGTAACAGTTTCTGGTGCTTGTCCGTCTTCTTTTTCATAAACATCATTTTCACGAGAATCATAAACTTTCATTTCTTAGTACTCTCGCACTATGTCGCTAATGACGATTATGCTGAGTCAAAACAGTTTCCTTAGATTTTTCGTCACTTAACTTGTTAAAGGTCCGTTCACACTAGGGCCTTTTCGGCTCAAAAATAGCCGAAAGACGAAAAAACGAGCAGAAAAGTGAGCAGAACCGAAAAAAAAATCGTCTTTCCAAAGTTGAAACTTTTCAAACTTTTCGGCGCCGAAAACCGACGGAAAGACGAAAAACGAAGCTGAAAACTGAACAGCCAATCAAACTGCACAGAAAACTGAACAGTCGTCTGCTGTCAGAATGACGTCATCTGCTGTTATTCTGACAGCAGACGACTGAATGAGACGAAATAATTTGTAGTCTGAAACATTCAAGACGAAAACGAAATTTCGGTTTTCGTCTTTCGGCTATTTTTGAGTCGAAAAGGCTCTAGTGTGAACGGGCCTTAAGAGCTTCCGTCGAACTCGAATCTGAACCCTGTCTTCTTGCCGATAACGCCGAAATTGGCTTGAAAAAATCTTAGACTTACCTCTTACTCATTTTTGTAGTAGCAGAAAGATAACACGGGGGGGGGGGTTTCGAATTCGATTCTTGATCGATTGTTAGTGAAACAAATTTTTCGAAGCAGACAACATTTTCGGGCCATGATTCAAACGTAACGGCTCCGCCCAAAAAAATCGATTTCGTCCGATTGTACCCCCAAAACCGTGTCAGTATCATCCCCAATGAGGGTCTATTTTTAATTGATTAACAACTCTTAAACCGTAATCTGTAAAAAATTGTTTATACCGGCTCTGTATAAGTATATGAATTAACTAGCTTCTTTAATTATTATATTAACTTTTGACGAGTCGATCATGGCGTGGGAAATACCAAAAAATGTGTTGTAAATAAAAATGAAAAGACAGCGCTCTTTTTTTTGTGTCCTCTATAACTCGTGTATATTTAAGAATTTCATGATGATTTTGGGAAAGAAAGAAATGGACATTGACAACATCCCAGTATTTTTTTTTCCCCAGTTCCTCATCACCAAGACCCGGAACTGCTACTGTCCTGTTTGTTACGTAACCCCGCTCTCTCCTATTGTTTTGATTCGACGGTAACTAACATTTCAGAGCTGTTTACGAATAAAAAAATAGAAAGTAATATGAAAAAAAGTAAATGTAATCACATTTTAATTTACGGAATGAACCGAAATATTAATTGTTGCTCGTTTGGAAATATGACTTGAAGATGTTTATTTAAGAAGAATAGTAACAAAATTTTTGTAAAAAAGTCTACCAAATTAACATTTTTTATTAGTAATTCAAAATTTATTAGACACTGTTGATATATTCTTCTTATTTTCTTTCAAAGATATGCCATACTTCAATAAACGTTGCCTAAAGTTTCGTTATCGGGGATTTTAATCGGGGAATTTAATCGGGGAACGCAAAACGGGGAAGGCACCGAGTACCGATATCACCACACCGAGCACTGAAATCCCTTAACCGAGTAAAATTTCCCCCGCTCCGAATCGATTAAAAAGCTACCCGATTAGCGCGGGGCCGAGCCCTAGATCAGGGTTGTTACGGTTGCTCAACGCCATAAGACGTAGTCCCATAAGAGGCTGTCCTCAAAAATAAACCCGTTCTCAGAGCCGCCAAGCGGATGTTTTTGAACTTTGTTGTGTGACAGATAAGTGTCAATTTTCCCTCCAAGTTTTGTAAAAGGAAGAAGCTGTTCAACGTGCATAATTATTGTATACCGAAATTGGAAGATTCAAATTTCCAATTTAAACATATATAAATTTAAGTATTAATAAAAAGGTTTAAAAAACACATCCGATATGAGGCTTGAACGCTCTACATCTAGATTCATACTCCAGCACGCTACCAACTGAGCCATTCTGCACACTGTCAAAGCTTTCTGGTTGAAGTACCAATAGTACTAACCTAAAACAAAACTTTGTTTTATTTTCGTTACCTAGATGGCGAAAAGAACGCGTTTAACTTGCATTCCCATTGGCTGCTGGCAACTGACGTCACATGAAGAAAGGCTCCTCCCCTTTGAAAAACGAGGACGTATTCCAATGTAAAGAGCTCTTATGGCGTTGAGCAACCGTAACAACCCTGCCTAGATGCTGCCTGGCGAGCGAGTCAGCGAGTCAGTTCGCTATTCAGACTGGACAGACGGCTTTTAGTTAGTAGCGAACCTCTTCGCTAATGCCCGTTGATTAGCGAACCTCTTCGCTAATGCCCGTTGATTAGCGAACGGATTCGCTAATCAAAATTCTCCTATATAACAACTAGCTAACCGAATTTCTGATTTAAAACATTTTCATTGCTAATAGAGCGAAAGTGTGGAAACCCTTAAACCATGCCTCGGGGCCGATCCCTAGACCAGCCAACCAAGAGCCCAAGAGCCAACACTGTGAGTGTGTTGAATTTTCCACGATTCACCACCAGCAGTGCAGCAGACGAAAAAGGAAGACAAACGGTTTAATTGTGTACTGTTATGCGACTGCAGTGTTTAAATACTATTCGTGTATAGTAAGTGCGTTGTTTGCATAAACTTCTCACTCGATATTCGAGTCGATTTTTCCTCAAATGGATACGTGGATAGTGGTAAGTAAATATGCTCTTTGAATATTTCTGTGTATTGTGAAAGAAATGTAATCCAGTAAAAGTTTTTCATTGATTATGTTGATCCTGATAAAGTATAGGCAGATTAAAGCAATTTAAAAAGTTTGTGCCAGTCAAGCATTTGGTTTCTGTGAAATCTACAGAAAAGAGGAATGTATGATACTGTGGACCGCAAGTTGATGAGAGTTGGCCATATAGCTTTGGATTTTCAAAGGTACAATGGACATGTGTTGCTTGTATGGGGTGGTTACACGGTGAGTAATTTCCATCATTTGTAGTGTACTTTAAATGATAACTGTTTTCCTTTCTATAGCAAAATCCTAACCAAGAAACCTTTGATCAGGAATATCATGACCCCAGTGAAATCTTGTTGTATGACCCTATGGTAGAAAGATGGTGATCATAATGTTTTTTTATTACAAATTATTCTCCTTATTCATTGAAGAAATTTAGGACAATAAGGACAACAAAGGGTCACATACCACCTGCCAATTCTGGTTCTTGTGGTGTTATAGTTGGGGACCTTTTGTTTATTTATGGAGGTGAGAGAATTTCATTTCGGCAAATTTTGGTAATATTTCACTTTGGGTATTTAAAAGGATATTTTGGAGATCCTGATCTTGAAGGAAATAGTAACAACATTTATCAGCTCAATCTGTTCACATGGATATGGACTAGGTTAGAACCTGATGCAACAAGATGCAAACCTTTACATCGGGATAAACTGTTTGGATGGGCTTACAATAACAAGTAAATTGAAATGTTGTGTAGTCTATATTTAGTTGCTAATACCAAACTTGTGTTCTAGAGTTTTCTTTTTTGGTGGCTTTGGTACGCCTGCTGACGACGATCGCAATGCTGATCAGTATGATTATATTCCGGATAGAAGCCATCAATGGTATATGGGAAGAGGGTGGAATAATCAGTTGGTTGCATACAACATTGATAGCAACAAATGGGAATGGCCAGAAACTAGTGGGCTACCTCCAAGTCCACGTGCAGCTCTTGCTGGATTTCGATGCCAATCTCGTGTGTATATCTTCGGTGGTAGGCTTCAGGGAACACGATTGAATGATCTTTACGTTCTTGACTTGAAGTCCATGTCGTGGAGTGAAAAGTAAATCGTACTGTCATTCCTATTGGCGATTGAACATGCCTAATAACTACCTTTTAGTTTAAATCCAGGCAAAGTCTTCCCTTGTGGTCGATCGTGGCATTCTTTCACCTATTTAGGATCATCTAAAGCTATTTTATACGGTGGTCTTTCGGCAGAAGGAGAAGTATTGGGTATAGATACTGTATACTTCAAATCTCTCTATTACTAGATTGTCATACTTGTTTCGTCCTCGTTCCTTATCTGTCCAAAAATGTTGCACTGTATGTGGTCCTGCGTCTTTCTCTTTTTTTTTTTTTTTTTTTTTACCAGAGGTTGTCAACGAAGCTTGCCTTCCCGAAAATATGTAAAAAGAAAGCGAGGGGATAAGAACACTTAAAACAAAATAATGTAACCCTGCATCTTTCCTCGAAAGAATACCGTTCAATTCTTTAAAAATGTTAGTTGAAAAACTGTTCAGATAAGGACCACAAACATTGCGACTCTTCAGCTGAAGCTGTATTTTAAAAATAGGTTAAATAATAGCCACTATGCTTTACAATATCCTATGTAATTGAGTGTATTTTCATAGGAGATTGTTGGATGTACGATATAGAACGAAATAACTGGACTGAAATACCATTAAAGGGATCCGATAAACGATTATGGCATCAAAGTGCTATGGTTGACAGCGATTGGATCGTGATAGGTGGAGTTCGAAGTAATATTCACAGCTATCAGCCAGATGGCACGGTACTATATGATAAAACAATTTTCTCCCTTCACTTATTACTTAATCACGGCTCTTGTGTACAGATTTATGCTGATAACATATTGTCGATGACTGTCGCTCCTAAAACGCTTCTCAGGTTAGTAAATATACGGAAACCGGTAGAAATAGCATAATGAAAAACTTTGCAAAGGTCCTGCGTGGAATCTATTGCTAACTACGTCGGTCATGGCGACCCATTTATCTCCCTGTTACCAAAACATTTACAGGAGGTGGTCAAAGCTCGAGCACGATATACTTCCAGAGATATCGTGGAGAAGTCTAGCTAAAATTTGTTTCAATATTTCATCGTAAATAAATGTTTTGTGCTGTTTACTTCACCGTACATCGATGTCGTTTATAGACTATTGCAAAAGTGTCAACATTTACGTTTATAGTGAATTCCCCGAATGGACACCAACGTAGGGCAGATAATAAGATCAGCATCCGCCACGTCCTCAGCAGTTGCTGGGGAGATAGTAACTTGGGCCGTTACTTATCTTTCTGCAAAAAGTTAAGAATCTTCATCATCAAATATGTCTGTAAGACCATTGGTAACGAAAGCATATTTTCAAAAATAGCTGCTGAAAAGGATGACGTCGGTAGCCTTGTGTAATTTCAGGAAAAAAAGGGAAAAACAAAATACAATAACATTGTCGTATTTCGCTGTCAGTTAGATACCATCATGCTCTATGCTAGAGGAGGCGTCCTTGACAAAAACGAAAAAAAAGCTTCAATCTTCGATATTTTGCCTTCATTAAACAGGGGTCGAGTGGTTGACAACTGATTTGAATCTCGTACACCATGTCAAGGATTATTTTGAATTTTAGCCACAGCTTGTGTGAATCTTAACTGAAATTAAGAATCTTAAATCTACAGTAAATCTATTGCGAATCTAACCCAAAACTTTGAACGAATTCCGGCATCACTTTGCCAAGGAGTTGCAAACCTTTCGACAGGGATCGTATTGAACGGTAAAAAAAAGTTAATTTTTACCCGACTAGACTGGGCCTCCCAACACATCGAACCATTGGTAATTGGTGGCAAGCCATCACAGAGAATCAAAAGCAGGTGTTTCTCTGTAGATATTCTGAACGATTCGCGAATTTTCCAGACTGTACAGTTGGGGGTACGTCAATTACGACGCGTACTATTTTTGTGTTCTAATAACTCTGAACTAGCATCGAGTTTTGAACAACATAGTGTAACAGAGTACCTTACTTGCGGTTTGCGGATATTAGATGTTTCGTGATTGAACCCAATCGGACAGAAAAGACTACAACTTGATGTGTAGGGTCGAAGTGTAAGTTTCTCCCCATCGCCTCAACTTTTGAGTTTTCTAACGGTGGGCACGTTTTACAAGTGATAAAAGGAACGGATATTCAGCCCACGCATCACTGTAAATCATTCGAAATCTCCTAGAGCTCTTTCTCCTCGAAATGAAATACCAAAAACGGCACAAACAATTTTGCGTGGTTCGTTGTGAATAGATTCTTATGATTGCCGCTGATAGTTTTGATAGACTTTGCGAGTGCAATTGGTGATAGTTAAATTATAAAGCTTCGAATCATCCAACGAATGTTGTAAGTTGAGTAATAAATGCATTTTAAAGAAGGTGTCATAGGAAATTTGAGAACTTCAGAAATAAAGGAATTCTCTCACCGTAACTAGCCAAATCTCTTTTTAGAAAAATAATACACAAAAATTAAACCAATTAAGTTGAATTAAGTTTCAACACGTCGTTGGCAAACAATCTACTTAAACTATTTGCAATTTTTTTTTTACATTTTCGCGAGAGGCATCCGATTTCGAGTAGCCACAAGAGAAATCAATGCCAATTAACTAGAACCAAATTGGTTACTCCTATACTATTTCTATACGTCTAAACCCAGAACACCCTAAACGGACACCGTTTCGGTTGTTTCAAGGAAGTAAATTCGAGGAGCAACGTGTTCCTATGTGCACGCACCCTGTGTCGGCGATACGGCGAAACGGCGGCTACCAAGAAGGAAGAAGCGCTTCCTCTCTTTCGCTGAAAGCTGAAAGCCTGAAACCGCCGAGAGCAACATGGGGCGCTGTATACTCAATCGATAGTTCGCATTCTCCAATACTTATCCTCCGTGGCGCTTCATTATTACGTCTGCTTGGGCGGTGACGTACTGGTCGGTCGTAGCCACTTCTAAGTGTCCATCGTATTTAGTTGTGTGAAAACGAAAACACCGGAAACCTTCGTCTTAGATTTCATTCAAAATCCAGGTAAGCTTTGCTTTTTTATGCGGTTAGCATTCATGTGTTCCTGTGCAGGCAAAAGTTCTGTAGTCATAGTAACAGCAACTGCCTGCATTGCCTTGTTTAGGTAAAGCTAAACTCCAAAACTGTTAAGCATCACAAGTTCTGATTTGGCAGCCCTCTCTTACTTTAGTTTTATCAAACCAAGATGCACTCTTTCGAGACCACTATCAGAAGTGATCATTTTCAAAGTTATTCCCTACCAAGATTGCAGTAACCTATCAGCGAAAGCAGCAATAGGGATTATGGTTCATGACAGTTCTGTCAAAATTTCCCTAGGTGTTGTCTCAAATATTAAGTGGCTTTTGACTTTCCCCATATGCAGGAACTTCTAAAGAAGAGAATTATCCTGCATTATTCTTGTTTTTTGTTTTAAGTAACTTACAGTTCTTAACTTGCTTTGTCTCGTTCTGAAGCTACGAAAGTAAATATTTTTTTTTTAACTGGAAAAAGAACTTGAATTGTAAATACTGTAGACCATTTTGGGGATTTTGTAGCAAGCACTCATTTTTTTATTTACTTGTTAATCAATATGGTCCATTGATGGGGCGTGGAACAGTAAATCTAGTCGGTGCCTTGTTCTATTGTTTCATGATGATAGGAGTACACATTGACTGCCATTGATGCAATACTTTTTATATGACTCATGGACCAGAATATTTTGTGTCGTAGCTCTTTATGTCGATTGTTCACAGTTTATTTTATTTCCGAATAATTTTGGCATCCATTAAATTGCATTTTCTTTCAAGCTACTGTTGAACAATTGAAATGGAGGGTATGCAGTTCGAATCGAAACACTATCTTTCAAGCTAGTAACATTTGTTAACCTTTCATTATTACTCCATTTCGGCGTTGCAGGTTAACGGAATAAACGAACTTGGGCAAAGGGAAAAGGGAACGTGACAGTAGGAATGGGTTCGGATGATTACGTGTGTGAAGGATCACATGGTGACGCAGGGAAATGGGCAATGAGTATCGAATATACGCTTTTTTCTGCGCAGTTCTTTTTCCATCGTCAAATATGTATCCTTTGTCGCCTCCCATAAGCTTTCACGTCCTTCTTTTGAAGCTTTCCTCTTCAAAATTGTTTGTAAAAATTTATTTTTTGATATTTATAGCCAATAGCGGTATTACTATTGTATGCGAAGCTTACCAAGGGGAAAACTGGAACGTTCGTAGTAGCAATCAGTTGCATCGGATGCCGAATTTCATTTTGTGTTAAATTTTTATAAAGATGAAGATAAATTTTCCTCTTATGCACTGATTACTTGGCGTTTTGATGGTAAAAACAGTCTTTCTTCAGTTGGCCGCATCTCTACTGCGTGGGATAAAACATACAGTATGATTGACAAAACTATATTATCAATGCACCTTCGCCTGCCAAAAGTCCGTGAAAAAGATAAATGACGCCGACGGTGTGGCTTCACTGAATTTGAATCGTGTGTAATAGGCCAGTGATCATTGACGACCGTACCAATTCTTCATCTCTACGCCAAATATCTTCCGTGTCTTAAGAGGTTGGGTAGGGCGAATTCCTCCCTCTCAGTACCTGGTGGACAATTTATACATTTTATGGAGTTAATAGCAAAGTCAGTATCTACAAATGTTTTATTCAAAACCGAATTGGTTGATGAACTTTTAATTGCTATCTTTGTCGCCTATTTCTCCCATCTAAAATGAATGAGGCACTATTGCACGCACACCAGATAGTATAGGACTACCAGTTAATTGCATTACAGACAACTGCTGTTAACATTAGTTTTTATTCCTTACACAATGCTTGTGCAACTGGTACATTTGAAAAAAAAAAGTATCATTTTTTACACGTTGTGTTCCTCGTGTTGGCGATTTGACTTACTGAATTAACTTGAGTGGATTTTTGCTCCTAGTACCGTTTCAATAGCTTCAACCCACAAGTTTGGTTTTCAGCATTCAACGGCACAGAAACAGTTTTTTTAAATTCAAGCGTATATAGCCTATGTACTGAAGTGGCTAGGGCAGTTCCTGTGACTTCATGAAGTTCATGCCGTCCCCAGCAACACGAACGTCAGTCCACCAGGCCCACGTTTACTAAAATTAATCATTCAAGTACCCTGTTCTGTATACACCTAGAATGGACAAAACTATTATTCCCTTTTCAGGAACATAACGCAATTGTCATTCTTGTGCTTCACTTTCTTGTCGCCCATGCTCGCCTCTTGGTATCGATTGATCGTAATGCTTTCCGTTTATTCGTTAACGACATGGCCTATTGATAAAAAATCAGTGGTTAGATAGAACACAAGGGATTAGCGCTAGGATTCCACACACAATTTGAAACTTCACGATTTCTCTACCTTGTTAATTCATCCTGGTGTCCAGTAAAACAATTTACTGCCCCTTGTTTATGTTATCTAACAAGAGGTAAACAGATCTTATGTTGAGCTTAGTATACACACATTCAACACGAAGCAGTAGTGCGAGAGCTTGCCCCCCTTTTTTTCCAGCTATTGATCCGCATCGTCCTACGGAGTTCTTATGCTGCTTCCCTCCTTCCATCTGGAGCAGTTCTTCTTGCCTTTGCAATCTCTTTGTTAAGTTCATGCATAGCTCTGTTTCGCTGTTTCATCGTAGGTTCCAGTGCTTGCCTTTCGCCCATCTGCGTGATAAGACCACGCTTGTATTAGCATAGTTTGCATTTGGATTGCAGTCAAACAAAGACGAATAGAAACCCAATGAGATACCAAACAGGCCAAGATGTGAAGTTTCCCTTGTTGTGTGAAACAGCATCCCAAAATGAACGAGAATTTGATCTCACCTTCGAGTAAGTTGAGTTTCCTAGTCAAAAGAGGCAAAATGGCTTCTATCACGTCATTCGGAACGGGGAGAGGGACCACATTATTTAAAAGATGATGGTGTGATTTTAGTTCAGTTTGCCACATTTTTCGTACCGTCTTCTCTCCTGTTTCTAATATTGAATCAACCATTGTCTCGATTTTTTATTTTTTTATTTTGTTTTTTATTTTATTTTTTTTTTATTTTGTATTTTATTTTATTTTATTTTTTTATTTTGTATTTTATTTTATTATTATTATTTTTTTTTTTTTTGAGAAGTACTGTTAAGGAGTTTAGTTTTTAAAGGAATTGTTAATCCCGCCGATCGATGATACAATGCTGGCTGGCAAAAACTATTACTTTGTGGTCCTTGAAATGCCCTTAAGTATTGATGTTTCCGGAAAACAATTACAAAAAATTCCGCCGGTTCACTTATGTAGTTCGCAATTAGAAGCGAACTACAACTTATAAGAGCAAGCTGAAAGCTGTTGCAATGTCGTGCTTATACTGATTTCACTGCCCATTTCAATTGCTTTTTTGTACAGACCCATTTCCCTTTTGGCGGGATATGCTCGTTTTATATACTTATATAATTATATATTATTATGATTTATAATATATATATTCTAAAACGAGTATATCATGTTTTCCATAGAGTGTAATTTGACATTTTCGCTCTTTTTCCTTCATTTTTATTTTTTCATCGCAATTGGGTGTATGGGCTGGCCAAGTTTGTACACGTGTCAATGTACCGCAATCGGGATCATCCATCTGCTTGGCACCGTCATCTCCAGTTCTCCACAACCCTGTACTTGGCAAGCTAGCCGCCAGTTTGCGTTGCGGTGGGGGTGCTAGATGGGAGACCGGTACTGTTGATGTATGCGCGGGATCTAATATTGTTCGGTTGTGCGCCTGTGTATTTGTCGGCCAGATAAAGGGCGTGGAAAGCCCACCATGGGGGGGATGGCGACTTGGGATGAATACGGGCCGACCTTAGCGTAGACGCCTCATAGTGGTGCCAAAGAACGATCAACTGGAGGGAAGGGTAGGATCAATGAAAATCAATAATAGTCTTCACTGCATGCTTCTGGAGCCCACTCCCCCAATGTTCCCGCGTGAATTTTCCTTCATCTTTCCCATTTGAGCATCATCCATTAATAAAAGATGGGATCAACGTGAGCTACACAAAAAAAAAAGAAACTTAAATGTTGGCTGTCCCTTAGAATTCAACTGCGCAGACATGTCCTCTTACTATATTTTTCCAGTCTCCGAAGCGCTAGAAAACAAAAATGCTGATTAAGGAAGAAAGTGCTGTTCAGACTTCAGAGTGTCGTGTAGATCGATAACGGCGTCATTACACAACGTAACATGTGCGTTTTCAAGTAAACGCCAGTGGCTATCGCTAGGTGGCCTTTGACTGACGTCGGAGCGCCCGCAACTTGGGATGGTCAAAAGAAAATCGTTATATAGTCACTTAACACAATATCGTATTTCCCACTAAATTGCCTTTCCTGCCAACATTTTTCTTTCTTTGCCTATGAAATAGCTCACTAGGACTAGCCGGAGTCAAAACTAGGGCATTGTCGATGTTTTGCATTGTGTAGGTCTAAAAAAAAAAAAGAAGAATTCGGGAGAATTTATGCCTAGCAACTTGAAGATCTTATGAAGGCGTTAAAATGATGCATTGTTGCAACGCACATTGATTCAAAGTGCAGTTAATTAATTTTTGCGTAATGAGAAAAAGAAAAAAGATAGATGAAAGAGATCTGTTTCGTGTCATTGTCTTCGCTCACCACAGAGCATCTACTAAACCGCAACCAGCCTTGCGTGCAGCGTTCGCGGTTCGCATGGTCCCATGCGCATCACCGATCATCCCGGCCGGTGGATTGAAACCTTCTGACTCAGACCGCTTTGATAAATTTACGATATCATTTGCGACCCCCGTCAACCGGAGACAGAGCAGAAGGAGAGGTTGGGGCTATAGTAGACGGCTTGCTTGGCTACCGTGGGGAAGGTAGTGGAAGGAAGAACCGAGAACTAAATGTATAGAGACGTCCGACCATAAATTTTTGGGGTTGTTTTTTTTTTTTTTTCATCGGTAACGAGGCTTTAAGTACAGAATATGGCCATCGTCGTGGTACTGACCGACTAGAGTACATTTGCAATTTTGCATCAAAAAGATACAAGAATGGCAGCCATGTTCGGTACTTACGCACGCGTTGCCGGATAAGAATAATTTGAGTCGGACACCTCTGTAGCCTGCCTCCTTGCCTTAAAACGCGCATATCGTCCGAATTAAGAATAAATCTTTAAATTCTGGTTTACCTTTTCTTTCGTTATCTTCTTTAAGTTCTAATCTCTTCAATTTTATGTTTCGTTGCAGGTGACTAACCGCAACAGATACTTTTAAAAATGGCAGCCGCAGCGGAAAATGGTGCTCCCAAAACGGAATTGCAGGAGTTGCAGATGAAATCCAACCAAGTCACCGATGAGGTAATACCAATAAAGTGTTCAGTTCGTTTTTTTAATTTCATTAGACGACGATGGTTTCACTTTAGCCGATGCTCGCTATCTAATTACATCATAACGTGTTCGAAGGAACAAGTCATAGTATTCGGCCGCAAGCCCGCAATTACCAAAACGGTCAACGATTCCACTCGGACATTTGATGTCACTAACATTCAAGAAGCGAGCGCGCGTTCCATTTCACCAGCGATATTGAAAGTCACTACCATACGGGAGAATGCGCGTAGGAGGAGTCGATACCGCATGTTATGTCCATTATAGAAATTGATCGGTTATACTTAAGTGAATGTTCGCTGACATTCTATTCCATATGTTAGCCAACCGCGTAGGCAAGCGCCAGTTATATGCAATCGCGTGCCAGTACGGCTATTGCAGGAAAATCCAGTTTTTGCCATTTTCCCTTAGACCTGGTAAAAGTGTGCCTGCGTCTAGAGTGGCAAGATTGATTCCAAGAGCCCATTGCTAAGCCACAATATTGCATAAGTGAAATGTCGACATGCGGCCGTAAGGAAAAGCCGGCCGAGTTCGTCCGGCGTAGTTCGTGTTGAATTGTACGAGCAAAATAAAGCGCGTAAGTGCGCCAGACTATAGTTCGAAATTCGATAACTGCGTGAGACGGGATGCGCGCGGGCGCGTTGTGTGTCGCTTTTGCCCCTGCGTTTTCATCAAAGTCTCGTGCCTGGACGACTGAATTGTTTCTGCCAGTCCTTTACCGCCTTTACGTCGTCCTAACGTTTGTGGCTAGGTGTGCGCGTGAACGGGCCCAAACTCGATGCAAACGCGCTGCATCACTTGACGATTACACCCTGCGCCTTCATCATTCCGTCTCGGTAGATTGACTAGCTCTGTAGGAATTATACCAGCCTGTTGACGGTCGGTTTAGCTGGCCAGGCTGGCCCCACTGATTGTCCCGGGCAGCACGGAAAAATACTTGAACAACAGATTTTTGGAATCGAATTTGATAGAGAAAAACGGGGAAAAGGAGACACGTGCCAACCAATTTAACCTGCAAGGGCGACGGAAAGGGGCTAGCGGTGTCGTCGGACAGGTGCGCCGTTACGGAGCAGCCTGTTTCCGCCGTCCTGAATCGATCCGCTCATCCTTAGTCCCGGAGAATAAGTACTAACCCGACCAAGTTCCAGAGAAGGCACAGTTTCGTTTCGGACGGGCTGCATCGTCTTGGTCTGTCTCCACTTGGTGTTTTTTTTTTCAACAGTTAAAACAAAACGAGAGCGAAAATGTGTTGTTACGTTTCTTGAGCGCTTTCTCGTTTTACTCACCAACGTGATATTCTAATCGACCGTCAACGTCGTGACTTTACGTTGTTAAGTTTTCGGTTGTTTCACTGCTTGCTTGTTTAGAATGCTGCCATTGTAGACGTATCGATCGTTCAAAGGTAAAAGAAAAAAGGAAGTGGGAGTTAGTAAAGAAAGTCATATTCTTCTTCTCCTCCGCCTCTTGTGACTCGCTCGTTGACGAGCTGTCCAAAGTGTCACGTAGTTCGACGACCGTGACATACGTGCTCAGTCACATTTTTGTGCACGGCCATTGTTCCAAACACTTTCCCCGGTGTCTTCTTCATTAGTCTCTCCTCGGGTGCATCCTTGTCTTCGATCAGGTGGCATCATTCTCTTTGTCGATGGAAATCGTTGAGTGATAGCCTCATCATCGTCGTTCTTCCTCGGTGATTACGCGCTTCTTCATTTACCTCACCCTACCTCAGCCGTAAGCGCAGACATTTGGAGCTAGTGCAACACAAGAAACCGGATGGATCAATCTTAGAAACTCTGCCTTTTTAGTTTGGTTCTAATCCTCGGAGCAGGCAAAAAAAAAAAAAAAAAAGTCAGCAGACAACGATAATGGAAACATTCACCTGAAGAAAGCATCGTTCGACCGATGGCAGACGGAAGTCTTGTCTTCTCTTTTGACTGAAATCTCCCCCTGGTCATACTAGTTGCAACATTTTAGCCGTGTGTCGCCTGTCGGACGGAGATAAGTCGCCAATTTGTCGTCTTTCTTTGTCGGTTGCCATTGGGATTGTTTCTCGCCGACACCGATATTGGCCCAAAGCCTGTCTGCTAGCCGGAACCTCTAATAACTAGTTTATCGAACCTGCTTACCGGGCTTTGACCTTTTGTTTGCATTATGTGCGACTCTCCGTTTTCCCCACCAATCGTATTGTTGATGTTATGAACCTTGCTCAAGTTCCCTCGTTCCGTATAGCCTTCCCTCTTCTCTTGCGTCTATTCTCGGCTATCGTGTGACGCGCTGATGTATTTCCCCGACCGTTGGCCAGTCTATTCAACTGCTATTCTCACAACTTTATCTTTGCGTGTGACGTTCGTCTTTCGATAGTTATTACCGCTATCCTTTTGGTCGAAGAGGCAACGGCGGGTCAAACCCCCGACAGACTCTCAGCACGAACGGTTGGAACGTTTTCTCCATTGGACTTTTTGGCCAATGGTTGATAGTTTGGTCGCGTGCTTTGCGTCACCCGTGTTCTACTGACGTTTTCATCGTATGCCATTCGCTTGCTTGGGTTTTCCGGTGCCTCCATTGGCTCGACTCTTTCTTCGTACGACAGAATAAAACAAGAAAGAAAAGTCTACATCGAATAAAAAGGAAACAGATAAGCAAAAATAGTTTGACTCTCTCCAAATTGCGTAGAGCAAAGCGGTAGGGCGTCGGCAAATCAATTCTGGTTTGGGACGTTGGACTCCCCCAACCAGCGACAGTGGGACGTCAAACTCAAGCCACAACAAAAAGAGAAAAACTGCGGATCGTTTACCCGACGAAATTGTCTCGGGCGTACTGCAAATAGCCGTGTGGAAGTGCCTCTTTTCGTCACCATAGGTATGGATCGCGTAACCAAGGGAAACGATGACTCCAGTGACTTTACGTGCGTTCTAGCTTTCTGTCGCCATTCACCATCAACATCGCTATTGCTGCACTGATGCGCACGCCAATACCAACTGATACTCCACTGTGGATAAGGTTTCCCTCGATTGATCATCGGGTTAACAGTGTCATTCAAGAACAAAGCGATTGTTAGCGCTGTGTTGTTTGAGCTGGGCCTACTGGAAATCAGAGGGCGGCGGAATCTGACTGCCTGAACACTTACTAGAAAACCGTCGGCTGCAAGAGGCGCATTTTGCCAACTCCTTTGCCACATACAAGACGACCATGGGGGTCGAAGCGGCACCAGGTAATAAGAGCAAAGGCTCTTCGAGTGTCAAAGGATCCACCGATCCCAAGAACCCAACGACCAACCCACCCGTTCGCCAGTTTGCCAATCAGCTCCAGCAAGACATCGAGGATGTCACCGTCGAGGTGATTATGGATACCACTTTATCTCACACCTCGTTTCCGCGCACCCAAGCCACTCAGTATATGACGCAGAGTATGAGGTAGGCTTAGCAAGCCTCGTGCCTCGTGAATCGGGATGGACTGTGTGGGTACTAATGGCATGCAAACGTTGGGCCCCGGGGATTCTTTTGTTTGCTTTTGGGTTGATTGTAGACTGATGGTGATGACCATCAGCCTCTTTCTACAACATGCAATTCCCAGTGATATTCTCACTCCCTTACTCAAACAGAAACGACAAATTTGATGGTGAAAAGAAAAAGAGCCCAGTCAATAATGCGAAAATGATCGGAGGCTGAATGGTGTTAACGATTAGGCAATAGGCGCATATAGAGTCCCTTGCCAATCCGTAATTGGCTGTGTCCATTCGGTCTAGATAATAGAACATAAGGATTTAGTTTTTTTTTTGTCTTTTTAGCTCTTTTTGGATTCTAGGACTTTACTTTGCCATGGTTGTCTCCGTAGCCGCCTCCGTTTCCATTTTTAGAACGCCTTTCTTCTTTCTGCCGTGTTCGCATGGTTGGAATAACCTTCCGCCTTATATCAAAGGCGCCGATATAAGCAACGATAACGGCGCGAGACAAAAGATGCGCTTGGGCGAGCACGTCAGAATGTCGCCGAGCCTTGTTGGCCTGTCGGTCTGTTTCGTCATTGTCACTAGTCTTGTTCGGCTACCTATTTTCCTTCGATGAAGCGGCGCTACCACGATATACGAAGCAATTCACTCGCTTCGGAATTTTTTATGCATTTTTTTTGTTTAATTTAGTTGGTTTTTTTTTTCATTTTTTTATTTCTTTTTTTAGTTTGCCTTTTCCCTGTCCCTGGCCGTGTCATTTCTTATTGTCTGTACCTTGAACACGCAATGAGGTCGTATCCCTCCATGTACCTTCGTCATCGTGTTTTCCGTGCACGTAAGTGCCCCTAATGTGGCCTTATACAGTTGGCCTACTCCCGAGGCCAACGCCCTTCTATTTTATTAATCAACATTCATGAATTTATCATCATTCCTCAGTAGCGTACAGACGCCTACGCCTGCCTTTCGCCCTCGTTCTTTCACTGCTCAATGGATTTTCCCCGTCGTCTGAATAGCTTCGCGGCTTTTGTTCAAAGAGCGTACCTAAAGCTAGGCTATATTTTTCAATTTCTTCCAGAAGATCGGTCGTTTTTTTTTAGTGACTAATTCCGTCACTTGGCATTTTGTTTGCGCTATATTAGAGCAGTCTGTGTCTTGACCGACAAGCGCTACACCAGGTCGACCCGTAGCAAGATTATATCTAGAGGCCATCGTGCTATCTTCGTTGAACGTTTCACAGAAATCGAAATCGTCCTCTCCTTTTCCATGAAGATCCTTCTATTTTCAGTAGCTCACAGCTGGATTTCCCACTCATAGTTGACCATTGCGTATTAGCAATAAGTTAAAGTAAAATCTCGTTCTTTATGCGAAAAGTGAACCCATCGTCTGTCGACGTGCTTTTCTTATGCAGATCAGCCTTGTTCTTGCAACATCGCTAGCTTACATAATCAATTAATCAATGAATGTTTCTTTGTTTATTTTTCAAGTCGTTGGAGAGCACTCGTCGGATGATGCTGCTGTGCGAAGAGGTAAGTTGGAAAGTTAGTTTTAAAAAAAATGTAACATCGGGTAGTGAGATTGGCTGGCTTGTCGGAGATACGGCACTCAATGAACGGAAGTTTTCGCGAGTGACTACTGGGAGAGAACGTGTGCAGAATAGAGCCGTGTGCAGAATAGAGCCGTGTGACACCTGTGGTGTTCTCCTCCCACGCACGGAAAGTACCAAGTTTGGAGCCATGGTGCGTCGTTTTGCGCCACCCAAACTCGATTTTCGCTCGTGAAGAAGAGAAGGGCAAAGTGCAGACTTTCAAATCATGCGGCCTAGTGCTCTCTATTGATTTTTGCATACTCGCGCAGGGTCTGCATTGTACTGATTTGGTATTCGCACAGCGCGAACATCGTTAAAACTTGAACCGAACATTGAGCATAGAGGTATTGCTGTTACCATTTGAGAAATCAAGACATTTTTGCACTGCTCTAGCGTTCGAATCAATCATGCCACTTCTGAAGTAAACTGGTAAAACTGAATGTAAAGAAAAGTTTTAGGGGAAGCAGCAAAAACTTGCATCTAACTTCTAAATGGTACCAGCTAACATCGATGCCTTGACAGTGTTTGTGTTCAATTCTGATGTCGTTGTTTTGGGTCGTCTTTCTGTCACGCCAACGCGTCGCCATTGATTCTTTGTGTTTGTAGAGCAAAGAGGCCGGCATTCGGACACTTGTGGCGTTGGATGACCAAGGAGGTACATGAACATGCCTGCGCAATAATATTTCTATTCTTTTCTGCCAAAGTTTGACGTCTTTATTGCAATGTCGATATCGAAAATCAGTTAGCCGCCGTACAAAGAAAACTTTCAGTTTGATTCTTGTTACCCAGCTGTATCATTTTTAGCTTGAATTAGTGTTGTCGTGCATGTTGTCGCATTTTGGCGAATTTCCGCTTCACTGGGCGCATTTAGTTTCATATGAATGCTGTCGACGGATTTATTGCTAGCAACTTCCTTTCGTTCCTTTACGGATCTATCACTCGGCTACGATAAATGCTCGTGATTGCCTGTTGGGTTGAGATGAAAACGGTACCATCTCAAAGACCATTACAATCACGAATGAATTTTTCTCATTAGCAATGTCCATCAAGAGGTCGAAAGGTCATTCGTTAGATCGCCATTGCTTGGTTTCGTCAGTCGTTAGAAAAAAATTCATTCCACACCTTTTTATTTTGATCACAAAAAAAAATTAGAAATTATTTATTGGTAACGAAAATTCAACTTGATTTGGATTTATTTCCGCCGACGGGGATATACCGATTACTATAGATGTATTAGTGCATTTCCGTATTGTCGTTTTTTTCGTATTGTTGTACCTTTTTTCATTTATCATATTTTTTTTCATATACTTTCAGTTTTGCTCGTGATTTTGGTTTTACTTTATAGCTTTTTGAGTTTGTTTTTTTTTTTTTCGCCATATTTTTCTTCCGTAGAGCCAAGATGTTGGTGCCAAAACTCTTGAAAATTTGCACGGACAAGGCGGTAAGATTTTTGTTCATTCTCAGTTTGTCTTTACTGTATTGTAACAAAGTTGAACAATGTGTCCTTTGTTTTAATGCACGAATCCCACTGGGAAGGGCCAAATCGTGTTCTCAGGCCATTTCGTTTCCAATTGGTTTTGGCTTGTTATCGCTTGACACTGCTTGGTTAATCATTGAGCGTGGGTTATCTCTCGTGCAGCCTTTTTAAAAATTTATGTTAAGACACTTTAAGAGAGCTGCACTACGCGTTCTTTTGATTCTCGTTTTTAATTCGAAAATCACTAGCTTCCCTCAAAAATATTGGGGCAATTTTAGCATGCTCACCATTTTATTTCCTCCACTTTAACAATTTCGCTTATATTTTTGTTGGCTACTTGACTCTTTGGCTTTGAAATCATTACTGTGATGTTAATCCAAGCTTTATAATAAACACATAAATACAGAACAACTGGACCGCATTGAAGAGGGTATGGACCAAATTAATGCGGATATGAAAGAAGCCGAGAGTAATCTGGCAGGCATGGAGAAGTGCTGCGGGCTGTGTGTCCTCCCCTGCAACAAGTGAGCTTTAGCAAATACGTCTTTTTCCTTCCATTATTTGTCGTTTGTAGGCAGTAGGGTTGAGAGAGGGGGTTACTTAACAGGGATTTTTTTTTATTTTTTTCATTGATGAATTTAAATGTAAATGGGTGTGAACATAATAATAACGATTGATATTTTTTCTTCGCTTCGTTTCCAGATCGTCGCAATTCAAGGAAGATGAGGGAACGTGGAAAGGCAATGATGATGGTAAAATAGTCAACAATCAGCCAACTAGGGTCATGGATGACCGCAACGGAATTGGTCCAGCAGGCGGTTACATTGCCAAGTAAGGCGCACACTTCCTCAATGAACTTTGCTTGCAGTTATTGCCAATTGAGCCTTTTCTTTATGCCCGTTCTCTTTGGTTGTGTTTATCTTTTGAACAGGATCAGCAAAGACGCCCGAGAAGGCGAAATGGAAGAAAATATGACCCAAGTGAGCACTATGATTGGCAATTTGCGCAACATGGCTATCGATATGGGCTCTGAAATCGAGAACCAAAATAGACAATTGGATCGCATTAACGCCAAGGTAAAAAAAAAATTGCGAAAAAGACGGAACAAAAAAAGTATGGTATAGCGCAAACTTTTTTGTCCCATACGGTCCTTTATTAATATCCTATCTAAACATCCTATAAACATATGATGGCAGATTTAAATTTATGGTAAAATTGTATGGCGATAATCTTGTGCAGGGAACTTCGAACGTCGTTCGTGTCACAGAAGCGAGCCAGCATGCTGGCAAGTTGCTGAAATAAGCTCCCGATTGACAAAACGAACATGTGCAGTACGGACATTAAGACACATACATAAATCCTAAAAAAATGACCCGCGGCTCTTTCCTAGTTTGACCGTTTTATTTTGTTTGTTTATTTTTTTTTTTCTGTGTATTTCGCCGCTTTTGCAGACGCTACCATCGGAACAGCTACGATTTAATCATATTGTAGCCGTTTACTGCGTAATTTTCGAAAATGCAATCATTGAACTGCCATGCGATAACCTTAGATTTGCGCGTCGCGTTCCCCCTTTTTGAGAGAAAATTGCTGTTGTAGAACAGCGATGATAGTTCTTGTAGGCTAGAGGCACTTCTTAATCATTGGTTGGGAATCGATTCTATTAATTATACTTTCATTTTCAGGGCGAATCCAATGAGAACAGGATAGGTGTCGCCAATCAACGTGCTGGACAATTACTCAAGAAGGCCTAAGGAAATTCATTAATGGACGAAATGAACTCTACAAAAGGGAAGAAAAAAAAAACAAACAGAAAGCTGTCTTTGTCTGCCGGTGCGAGAAAAAGAAAAATAGGTGGATAAAAAAATAATAAAAGGATTCTGACTTTGTTTATGTTTCTGATATCACAGTATTTGTTTTATTTGAACGTGTCGTTTTCGGCGGCATCTTACGATAAGTGCTTGACAACTTCTTACTTACGACCGTATCTAGTTGTATTTCTCCTTGTATCGATTCCGTTTCCAAATTTGTGCAATAACGCTTCCGACCACGAATTTTCTTAAATCAAACACCATCACAATTCATTCTTCTTTTTTTTTTTTCTTTTCTTTTCCCGATAGCACTCTTGGCTTGTGAACCCCTTCGTTGTTTGGTTTCATATTTCAGTTTTCTCCATGTGCTGTCTGCCGCTTAAGTTATCCCAATTTTTACATGTACAGTTCATGTTCCTGTGGCTTTTGTATTTGCTCGTGGCTGGACAACAGATGCTTCGTTTTCTTTCCCTCTTTTTCGTTCTTTTCAATGTTTTCCCCTCTTTTTTTTCGAACTGCAAGGCGTTATATTTCCCGTGACTCGATACCGTCTAAAGTCCCTTTGACCTGATACATTTTCGTTGGTTCCTTGTTCACAAGTTCGTCCATCTCCAAACTTTCGTTTTTTGATTGATGAGCGCGCCGGTTAGATATTATTTCACCCTTTTTTTCGTTTTCTTTCTTTCTTTCTTTTGTTTATACCGAAACTGCATTTACTTTACGCTAGCCTTAGACCTCCTCTCCGGTTGTGGAGCGCACAATCCTGCTAATTAGGGAAAAAAAAGAAAAGGGAAGAAACTGTTCCATCGTAACTGGAAACCTGCCTTGTCCATGATTGGCAGAAAGAGAAAAAGTCGGTTAGTCGGATACCTTTGCCAAAGAAAAGTCATTGCTAGGTCGGCAAAAAAAAATTGGGTATGTAAAGAGGAGGGAAGAAGCGGCACTTTGAAGAGTTTCATTTTTATCTCTTTTGTTTGTTGTGATAATCGAAAAACCAAAATTCAGTAATAAGTTACGTGAATGACTATCTTTTGGGTCACCTGCATGACGTTCGTTACATCGAAATACGGAGAATCATTATGTGCTACGTGAACAGACTCAACTGAAGATGTAAAAGAAAAAGAAAAAAAGAATAACAGAACAAGAAAGACTGGGACATTTTTAGCTAGTTGGACGTGGTTTTGCTATCGCTGAGAATTCTGGTCCGCTGTTTCATCTTTTTCATAAGCATAGTCTTTTTTCTTATAGTCCATTTTTTAAATTATGTGTCTCTCATTAATCCGTTTACTTGTGTCTAGATGTTGGTATTAGTTTAATCTAGCTTTAGCCATTCCTGATACAACTCCATATTATTGCTCTCTATTCATAACCTCCCTGGCCCAAACCCAACCAGCAACCGTTTATATACACACTTCAATATCGTCTTGTTGGTTTTCTTTTTGTTTTCCTACGAAATATTACTCCAAGGTAAAAGTGGCGGTAGTGGTACTCCTCTCCACGCTGTTTGTACTTGCTGGTTATAATACACATTTAGACCTAACAGGTCGGATTGTTTGTTTTTTATTCGTGTTTCTTCTATTAAACCGAGAGTTAACAATCGTGAGCGTCTAGAATGAGTCGACGGTGAAGAAATACGGTGGTGCTTGCGTTTTTATATTCACATTGATGTGTCATTTACGAGTCTGCCGTATCAACAAGGAGCCAGCTGGCTGATATTCTAGGCATTGACGTTTGCCTTAAAGCCAGCATCAGCTGCCGTTCTAGGTGTTCTGTAGAAAAGAATAGTTTTGGGCAAACCACTGTGCCAGCGTAAGGCTTCGTCACTAAAGAGTAACCAACATCACGTTCTTCTAGTCCTCGTAGAACAAACATATCGATAAAAATTGACTTTTGGTTGGTTGTTCAGTCATCCCTTCAGCTTATTGGAGAGCTGTATTACGGAACAATTGGCTCATTCGTACTAGGCCTAATTATATTTTGTTTTCATGTGAAATTCTTTGAAATCACGGAGCACTTTACTACAAACTTGGTATCCTATGGGGTTTCCTGCTCGTTTAAAAAAAAAACACTATAAGCAGATGAGAAGAAGGAATGATTTTTTTCCTTTTATCACACACACTCTCGTCGCTCCAATGATCCGAAAACCGCTTAACCGACGCTGAGCCTGTTTGTGTATACATTCGTACCGGTATGTGTTTTATAGGATTCTAAATGACTCTGAAGTGCTCGTTTATTTGTAAGGTTTTTTATGCGGCTAAGGTCCCGACGTAACTGTGCGCTATTGCTTTAAAAGTGTCTCTGTAATGTTGAAGAATGGCGTTGATGTATATTCCGTGGGTTTGTTGAAGCGCAGCAAAGTTGGCTAGGCAACTTAGACGGGAGCAGCTCGGGAATTTGCAGCATCTGGATCTCGGAATTTCAACTATATACCGTCAAACAGCTATATGGCTACGGAGGGGAAGTCAACGAGGGGGAGGCGGAAGAATGTTAGTCACTAGTCATTGAAAGTAAATTTCTAACCATACCACAGGAGCGGTGCAGGAAAGTTGGTGACAGAACCAATTGTCGGTATTTTTTAACCGCATCCTCGCGCATGTTGAATCGCTCAATGTCGCCATTCATTCGGTAATGTGTCATTTCCATTCGCTCGTGAATATGCACGCAGTTCAATTCTTAAATGGTGTTCGCCGGCGTCTATTTAATCCGATTTCATCGCTGAATCGCCATTTTTGAATCAAATCCAATATGTTCATTTGCATTTTAAATTAAGGCAAGGTATATAGGCGTCCTTTCCGAATTCCCTGCATTCTGGATGAGCTTTCTGCTCTGATGCAATACCGCGAGCTCTATTATATACGCTGTGAGTAATGCACAACCAGTAGCCGCCATTTTATCATGAGAAGCCGTTTGGTGTGTTGGACAGCATTTCTATAAATTCCCAGGCCTTTCGGCACCGACGGGCACCAACAGCTGAACCGAAAAACATTTAGAAATACCGTAGTAAATGAATTTACGTCGTCTGATGTTTTTGTATTAGCCTCCCAATCGTGTCACAGCAATAATGCGCACGCATAATTTTTGAGTTGTGTCCGTCGGAGTTGACTAATATTTGACTTACCCCGTGCTGCACCTGTGTTTTCGTCAGTGGACGGTGGGACGGTAAAAAGAGGTGTGACCTCCCCCGAGCCGTTTCCCCTACTCAATCATTCCTGCAAAGCAACCTTATATTGCGTCAGAGTCATATAAAATGAACCAGTCTTATAAAGTCGGAACAAAAAAAAAAAAAAAAAAATCCGTGAGAACGTTGAAGCAGACCGGCGGGCATAAATGAACTTTTTTAATGCACAAAAGAGAAACAAAAAGAAAATTAGAAAAATAATAAATTTAATATGTATATATTTTTTTTAACACGGTACTCTCAGGGGCGACTCCTGTCTGTCATTTTCCCGCTTTATGTAAACTAGTTAGCTATTATACTTTGATTTGTAAAAACTCATTTGAGTTATTCTAGCTGTTTTCTTTTCAATTCTCCGGCTCATAAAGTCTGGTGTACTAATCAGTTTGCTTAGCTGAACCGTTTCGTGGTTTCGGGAATATTCTGCGTATCTGCGTACGGCCCTTTTCTGTCGTGAGCTCTTTCTTACATTCGTTAATTCTGCTCGCAATCCATTTTCTGGGTATGTTGCAATGGGTTCGACAGTTACGAGCAGACTTGCTTGCCCACAACTTCAGATACGGTTAGCGTCTTCGCTGAATGCGGCGTTCGGTTTGAAGTCACAGCATGAAATGGAAAGTCTTACTTTCCACGCGTGACGCTCCTTTATCCCTCCCATTCGCTCCTCCCAATTTTTTTTTTCCTCTTCTTTCTCAGCCTTTCGTTTCCACGAACAGCTTACAGTATAGTGGAGAGGGTACACGCATCACACCATCAAATCCACCCTTTTTCTCTTGTTAAAGATTTACGAAATATGAAATTAGCTTCAAATTTCTTCCTTCACAAGATATATACCGCGCACAGTATGTAAATATCTATACACTACATATCCATGGAAAAGGCCGTTAGGATATCGTATGATGACCGTCCGAAATCTATCCCCTCGAGT
Source organism: Daphnia sinensis (assembly GCA_013167095.2). Taxonomy (NCBI): domain Eukaryota; kingdom Metazoa; phylum Arthropoda; class Branchiopoda; order Diplostraca; family Daphniidae; genus Daphnia; species Daphnia sinensis. The sequence continues at coordinate 38,728 of CM023190.1, read as the reverse complement.
GATGTCATCCATGCTGAACCCAGATGCATCGTAAAAACGAATAATTTTTCAGAGTTTCATAGAAATTGTTTCAAATAAGTCAATTCCGTCCTCGGTTTCGTCATCGCCGTTTAGCCGTCAGGTAAATTAGCAAATATCGCTTGTTTGTCGACATAGTTGGTCAAGCCCCAGCGACTACTCGATGAGCGCACCCGTGAAGGCAAGCATCTGCGTTTTACAACAGGGGTTTGCTTTAGCTCTCCTCTTAAAATGGTGACGTAATAATTGCAAATAATCAGAGATCCTTATCCAATATTGGAATCGTTGCTCATACTTAGAACAACCGAAGAAATTAGCATACCAAAATTTCCAATGAAGCAACAATAATCAATTAAAGTTTTCCTGAATTGTTGGGACAATCATTATTTGCTTTCGCATTGAATAAATAGAACGTGGGTGCTTGTATGAGAGTTGAACGCGAAGACGAATACGGAAGGGGGGAGAAGGTTTTCAAGACAGCGCAGAGTCGGAGAGGGGCCGAGGATAATGCAAGATGGCAGCCCAGTCTTATCGGCGCTAATTCCTGGGTTCCTTGTCGCAGCCGCCGCAAGAATGCTTGGGTTATCAGCCAGTGATCTTTTTTCAATCAAAAGCCGCCTGCGCTGTACCCCATATCCACGATACGAGAGCCATACACAGCTGCCAACTCCCCTCAGATGCCTCCAACGTTTTCAGCCGTCATCGCCCGGTTCCTAAATTAACTCTCGTGTTTCCGAGCAGTCGACTAGTCAGTCAGCCACACATTGAAATCCGACTCAACCCTGTACAACAAGAACTGGCATTATAATTTTTTTTTATTGATATAGTTTTATTTTATTTTTATTTTTACTGCCTGGCTCACAGAAAGAGAATAAAAAATATGCATTCGGGTGGCCCTCAAACATTCTGCAATAGAAAGTGTTTCATAATAAGGAAAACGACCGCATTTGTTCTTCCGTCAATTCTTTAGCGGTCGTGTGTGTACGCAAACGGTAACGTGGACAGTATATAAATCAAAGCTGGGTTCAAACTGACAGTCGAAAAAAAGTATAAATTAGACCAATCCAAATTATATGATGAACACAAGGAAATGCATATAATGGGTCGCAATCCTAATGAACTACTGAGATGGCAATGTTTAAAAAACAAGGAAGGAATGTATCATTGGTAACCGACCTCAGAACGTTCTGGCACTGCTTTTTGCAATCCTATTTTATTTGTGGTGCAACCATTACGTATAAATAAATTATGCTTTCTAAAGTCAGTGAAACGTATATCTCGCTTTCCAACTAGCATCGTCGTTTTTTGTGTGTTCTCTCTGTGCCATGCGGCTCGTCAAATCACCACGAACAACGGCGTCTATCAAAATTTTTAAATTCAAATTCCAAATAATTTAACTTTTTCCCCAAAAAGGGTTTTTATTTTCTCTGGTCAACTAGAACGGCATTATTATACAATCGCCGTAGTTGTAAACATATAAGCAAATGTTTGAATCCACTGCTAATATAATGAAATAGCGATTGGGGTGTGATTCGTTGGAATTTTATTCCCTGGTCTACAAAACTCATTGTTGGATTGTGTTGAAATATCACAATGGCTCATTTATATTGCAAATATTTATGTTAGCATATTCATTCTTAATAAATGTCCAAAATTTGCAATAATTTGATGCAAAATTTCCAACGAAAACACTACGATTACAACACATCGTGATTAAGTCATGGCTTAAATTCGATTTATAATTGACTATATTCCGATAAATTTTTTTTTTATTTTATTTGGAAAAAATGTTAATAAAGAAAATATCGGTAGCTATGTCGCAAACACAAAGGCTAGTGTTATCATATTACGATTCCATTATTTCCTGCACATCACTGAGAAAATATACATTGGAAGGAAAACATGAGAATCGGAAATGGAAGTGAATAATTTTTTAGTCTTTAACTATTGTTTAATGGCGGCAACGTTAGAAATACATATGCCTGCTTGTATTTCGGTACAAAATTTACGTGATTTAAGGGTTACCACGACAGTATACATTCGAAGCCCATACAACATACACTACGTAGAATTACTTTTTCCAGATGACACTATATCTTTTTTTCACTGTACAAAAAAAAAATGTATACATACAGTATATGATTCTCAATTCGGTAACAGTCTGTTTGACGGTGGCGGTTTCGTTGTCGAGGTCAAAGGGTGTGTGCCTCAACTCATAGCTTTGCGTATGTCCGTTTTCACCGCATTTCAGCTTGAACTGTAAATGTTCTTGGTAGTACATTCTTTTCATATTTACATGTGGGTGTGGGAGGGGTGTGGGCTGCCTGTGCTTGAAGAGTTGGATTTGATCCCCACATCCGGACTTATCCCTTCTGCGGCGAGGCCTAATGAGGCTAGGGGTCCCACCAAATTGAACGACGCCGCAAAAAAAGGAGAATATGAGTAAAACGGCTGGCTAATGAGCCAACAGTCTAGTCTATTTTCTTAGCATTTCACATTAGCCGATGTTTTTGGGATGGCTCTGGAACTCGTCACTCTTTCTAAAACTCCCGAACTTCCTACACAACACGTGCTGCTCTTAACTATTAATAAAAAAATGGAAGTTATGTAGCTATCGATCATCTTCCAACGTAGGTTAGTAGACATTGATTTATTGAATACAAGAGGAAAACACAAATATTTCAAGAGATAAATATATATATGCGGTGATCATCGAGAATCGTTGGTGCAACAAATCTCTTTCCTGCCACACTGCTATGGTTAACCTAAAGAAAAGCTAGCTGTACGGCGTCACTTTGGTAATCGGAGCGGCTCCACAGCGGCACATAAAAATAAAGGTCGAAAAAAAGTAGGGGACCAAACATCCATCTTTGTAGAAAAAGGTGGCTGCCGCTCTGCTGCTATGTAATAAGATCAAACAGGCTTTCATACACCCATCGTTTTTTTTTTGCTAGCAATAATTCGGTGCAGTGGTTAAAAGTACTCTGAAACTCTTAAAATTTGCAGAGGGTTCTTAAGTCATTCACTCTGAACACAGGAATTAGAAATGAACAGAGAAAACATAAGCGGTTTTAGCTGTTTATATATGACACACCTTACGAGCTGGCGGATGTGAAAATGTTTGAAACAGTAAAGCTACAGCGCAATCTAAGTTAACCTAAATAGAAACTGTCGTTTCCCTAAATGTAACAAGGATGCTTGTTTTCTGCTGGAGTGATCACCACCGAATTTGAGACGAAATTTTAAAACTATCATAATGACGAGTCTAGTTACTCATACCCTCATACCCCCTCCCCTAAAAAAAATGTTAATAAAAAAATACTACGGAAGCCCTTGGCTAGTCGAAACGTTTCGTTAATTGCTGTTCCCATATATGAATCTATCTTCAGCTTTAAGGTATTGGTATAAGCACGACTAATTTAGAATGTCACTTTAGAAAAGAACACGCTAAAACGACGAAACTGTATCTGAGTGTGCCCCCTTATTCCTCCCTTGCCTAGTTATCTGCCGTAATATAGGAAGAGGCGGGACTGGGAGACTAGCCTGCGTTACAGTTGATATTTTCGACATTTTCATGACAGGTTGAGTGATTTATGTTGCCGATAAAGCTGGTTAAAGGGCCGGTGAGCTAGCTCTAGGTTGACGTGAAACAAAAAAAAACTAACACGGAAATAGAAGAAACTTTTTCTGATATAAACCTAGTTGAGCTTCTGTTTCAACACACTTTCAGGTGAAGTTCACTCGAATACGAAAATAAGCATTGGTCTAGCCTCCATTAGTGCTTGATGCAATTAGGTCTTTTGATTATAATTTCGGTTTCAATGTTGTTTCAATAACCATATACTCACCTCGAAATAGCGTTTGCCGATGTACCAACTGCGCTATTTTGTCTTTCTCGATACCTACTTACATTTCATTATCAAAAGTCTTTCCATTCTGTAGACAAGTATATTTACTTTTTAAATGTATCACAGGCACATTGTTTAGTACATAAACGGTAATTGAAACCGAAAATAGCATAATAGCTCTACTGTGGTAACGGCTCCTCGTCTGTTGAACGACACTACATGTGTAAATCTTACTTCGACATCCCATTATTGAAATTGATGTGCGGCAATGGTATCGGTTGTTGCGTACTGTAAAAATGCAGTTTATTTGTGTACAGTCTTGTTTTTCTGGGCTTTTCACAATTGTGCTGCATAAGAGCCAATCACTGATATCAATTAAATCAAAACGTGCAACATTTGGGGTGAAACAGAACTGTAACTAAGGCTAATTGTAGTTACAGGACTGTTGGTGGTAAGGAAGTATAAATTTTTGCAAACTATGCTATCTAAGACCAGTTTTACAACAAAAGAGACAACGGGAAGCAATAGACGGTAACAACAGCTACTCGATATGGTAACTGGCTTTCAGAATTGAACCACACTTGCCTTATGGTAATGCCAATTTCGAAAGTTTCGATCGCAACCATTATTAGTAATTTGACCAATTTTCCGCGTCGAAGCTAAAAAAAATTTATTACAGGATTTTGTGGTCAAGTATTATGTATGTTCCTAGTTTCGAACTTCGAATTCGTTACATCACATAAATTGACGCACAACAGGAAACACGATTTTTTTAAATAGATGAAACTGATGTCATTGTAAGGCCTCATAAATCAATGACTAATAATAACAATAATAAAAATAAATTCTGTAATTACGCTTATATCATGTACAAAAAATTACATTTCAGTCTAACGAAACCCATTTGGCTTTTGAAGGCACATCTTCGAGCAGAAATTCGGCTAAAGGCAGCATCATATAACAATGATCATCGAGATGGATCGAGCAATCTGCTATGATGTTGTGACAGCTTTGGATATTGATAAAAAGCAAAGAAAAAAAACGAAAAGTGCAAAGCAGTTTTTCAAACATGTAAGTTTTGAATAATAAAGCTACGTAAAAACCGTAAAAACCACGTTAAGTAAGACACAGTGAATGAACTGGAAGAGGTAAATTGCTTTAGACTAGGCCGTGATGCCATGGACACTGTTGACAATGGATTGTCCGGAACCGTTAGTCATCATGTGACCCGAGTTCATCAAAGAACTAGAGGATCCATGCTGATGGCCTGCCGCTGCCGAATTGCACGATTGTAGGTACATGTAGTAATTGTAATTGTAGTTGTAGTTGTGCGAAGCGGATGGCTCTGAGCTGGCGCAGACGGGCGTCGATTGTGTCGCAATTGTCATGGGGGGCGCTTGCGGTGGTCGAAATCCAAGACCGACGTTGATGTTTAGACCGACACCAAGGATGTCCGTGACACTGTGAGAACTAGGCCACGAAATGGCCGGAGATGGACGATTTGGTGACAGAGGTGGGTTGTTACGCGGCGACATGTGATGTCCGATACTTGTCGCTGCGATCGGCGACTGATGGTGAATGCCGACACCAACCCCGACGCTAACTCCGCCGTAAGTGGAATACGGTGGGTACAAAGGGTTGTATAAAGCCGTTACGGAAGACGACGTCTGATTTGCAGCACCAGACGTTGTGATCGGATGGTGGTGGTGATTGTGCTTGTCGTAATGCACGACTCCATTTCCTGTAAAAATAATGTTAGACGTTACAGCTATGTGTTTCCGGTAAAACGGAAAGCTGTGACACTTGGAAGAACTGAATGCCAACTTGCCTGTCAGGTGAGCCATAGTTCCGATTTTGTTGCGAAGTATCCGAGAAATAGAGCTCACTGAAGGGACGTTATACTTGTCGCAAACTCCATCGGCTAGAAGCCGATCGCGGATTTCCCAAGCAAAAATTCCAGGATCCTTACTTTTCAGATCTTTAATGTATCCCACTACCTACGGCGATTGGTAACAGGCTTTAGTAACACTGAATAGTACATGATATTTGAGCATGTAGGGGAGGGAGGTGACAAGCGAAAGGAAGGTTGAAAAACATACCACGGACGACGAAGGAAAACGTTATAAACAACAGTCAAAGTTTAAAAGTGTTAAAAGTTTAAAGTGTAATTTAGGATATACGTAATTTTCTATACACTTTTTACGGACCTTTGGGGTAGTGACTCGTGGTTTTGATCCTCCAATGGCTCCTGGTAAAATGGAGCCCGTTTCATGGTAGCGGGCCAGTATTTTCGAGACACATCCGTGGGAGACTCTAAGTTGTCGCGATATGTCACATGGGCGGATGCCAAGTTGAGCCAGCTCAACTATCCGCAGTCGAACTGCATTAGGCAGTGGTCGGCCATTTACGAATACTCCACCGAGCTGATTCACCTCGCCATATTGCGATATTTGCGTATCGCCTATTTCCGAAAATGCATCGATTAAATATCCGTCCCAATCAAATTTATCTATTATCTTTCTCCTAGGTAAACAAACTGATGTAATCCAATACTTTAAGGAAAATTTTTAAATTCAACACATCGCATTAGCAGTTTTATCAAATAAATATACAAGTGCATTAAATCAGCCTAATAATGTGAACGCCTTATTCGAATTATGGGATTTTCGTGAACGTGAATCGCATAGAGCTCTTAGCATTCTGAGAATTAAACCTAGATGCCGGCATTCTCGTGCGATTTGTAACGAATTCCCAAACTAAAAAAAGATGCGAAATCCGAGTAATCTGGCAAATAAAATTATGAGCACATGCCCACATTATCGCGTGGTGAACAAATAACACGCGCTGAAAGCAGCGGAGCCAAAGAGAGAAAATGAGGGAAACAGAGGAGAAAAAAAAAAGGAGGAAGAATTTCGGATGGCGGATATATCCTTAGAAGTTATACTTGAAACATCCAGTTTCGAGCATGACATTGACGTGCTGCCTGCATGCTACCAAGAAATCTTTTCTCGTCTGCTTAAACTAGAAAAATGCATTGCGTGAGATGGGCAAACATCGTCATCCCGATGGCTCGTCCATGACATTCTGGCATATTTCAAATCGTTGGCAAAAGTACAAAGACAGAAATTGCGGGGTAAATTCTTTTTCTTAAGGAGGGAGAGCGTAGGGGTCGGGGGAAGAGAGGGCACAGAATAAAAACTAAAGCCGCTCTTCGTAGCATAGTTTCAAGCATACCTAATATATGGCAATTCAGACAGTGCTAGTGCTACTGAACGCAAAAAAAAACAGGATTCTATTGAGGTAAATTGTCCTAGAACTTATCAGTAAAAAATGGAATACAGCACAGATCTGTTGAGGGCTTTCTCGAAGCGTGAAACATGCCAAGCTCGTATCAAACAGATACGTCAAATAGATATGTCCAACAGATATGACAGGATGTTCGTACCTCTGTACAGCTAGTATAAAGTAAGGGTAAAATCACTCAGAAAAACGAGTGTTAATTATAATCCTATTATAGATCGCTGTGGAGTGAGGTACATTTAATAAACGTAATTTATCTGATTTCTTTTACGTGTTCACTTACGGAACACACGTAATATATTATGTACTAACAAGAAAAACTGACATATAATTTAGGGGTGGACATTATCTTGAGGAGGGAGGAGTAACAGAGGTTTCGGGAAAATTGGATCCATTAAATAAGAAAATATAGTTTTTGGTTCATCAGCAATAGTTTTATGTGTAGTAGTCTATATAGATATAATATATTAAATGAAGCGGACAAACGCCTTTTAGAAACTTCTGCAATGGTAGTTTTAGTACTTGTGGGTGTTTGCAACCAGCACGTCTATACGGTTAAAAATCGAAGTCGACCGCATTTCACGGCATTCTGTACGAATAAAAAACTAACAAAAAGATCGCTTTCAGAATAAAGAAAAAAGGCTCGTTATTCGTATGATAATGGTGGATATAAAAGCTTCCTAGGCGAAGAAATTTAGGTTAAATATTTATTTGCAGTAGGTTTCTGCATTAGTAGGCTATATAGGCTTAGTTTTATTCCAGCAGTAGGCTTATATGGTAGCCTATACAGAAAAGCTATATTAATTTTATAACGAAACTTCCCCACTACTCGTTTGCGATATGATAATTTGAGATCTATCTTTACGAAATGAAGCTTTAAAAATTTTCATATCAGATGTAGCCTACTATATTTTTAAGCACGTAAGAAGTGCTTCGACTACAGCCCATAAAAATTCAATAGCTAATATTGCATTATGGGATAATATCAAAGGTTAATCAGAAATAGCAAAACCCATTTCAACGTTTATCGTGGACTAGCTTTTTTCACCAAGAATGATATAAACTTGTGTGAGAGCGACATCATGAAACTATTGGATAATGAGGGCTGAGAAACCATACGTCAGACCATGTTGACCAGTAGAGCATTATTCGTGTAGGCTAAAAGGTTCATAAATACTATGAAAAAAAAAATCCAGAAAACAATGTTACCAATGCAGTAAAGGCATGTTAATATAACACATTCCTAAATACAAAAAATGCAAAAGCACGGTAAGAATCCTCTTAGAAACTATGGCAAAATCTGCAAATATTAACTTTCCATTGGCTGTAGGCCTACGTTAGAAAACACCGGAATCGTATGGGAGCAACTTTGGATATCTCGGCAAACAAGCCATGAGTACAGTCATGAACAAAACAGAAGGAAAACGCCACGAACACAATCGAGAGACCACGGTGACCCGCAACATCTGCACATTTACACGAGATAACTACATGAACGGGATTTTCTGATTTGATAAACAAGCAGTCAACACAGACATATAAACTAGGCGCCGGACGATAAGTCGTGACATCCCACACAGAATAAGCTGCGTGTGGTCGAAGAAATGGTAATATCAATACTGACCGTCGACCACAAAGGTCACAAACTAGCTCAAAGGGGATATGCGTTAAATCTTGTTTTTAAATTTTAGTGCCTTTTACCCCTAGCTAATTCAGTGTTTCAGTAGACTACTTGTATTGAAATATGGCAATTTTTCTTTTGTTAGAGTTCGTGATGTCCAAATACAAAAAGCTTCGTGCATAGTGGAAAATGATACTGATCCCGTCCGACCAGAAACAGGAAAAAGCTAAAGGTAGACTATAGTCTATATAGCTACTGATGCGGTTACCTACGCAATATAGTGAACAGATTACTTGCCCATTTTGTGGAAGCGATTGCTTTGCTATGGTTAAGTCGTTTGTTGCGGTGTCTTCCGAAACTGAATTCTTATGTTGACGCGACGGGAATCCAATTCCCGGGGAAAAGTTTAGCTAATCAAATTTTGCACGTTGTACAGTAGACCAAGTTCGGTGTTCCGAACCACCACTTGCCGAAGAAAACACTCTATCGTACTGTTCACTGCCAGTTAAAGATGTCTAAAATTCCGTAGCAAAATGAACCGAAGCCGAGCACATGGCTTTTCATACTACAGCACTTGTACATGTTCCTATTAGGCTTCATCCGTTTCAACTCCATTGCCCAGCCCGCAAGAACAAGTTCGCAGGACTAGGTGGGCGGGCTAGTGATCCATGACTTCCAATAGAAATCCATCCTTTACTCTGCTACCGCTGATTGGTCTGTAGATCTCTACAAGAGCGCTGATGGTGTGACCGACCGCTGCGAAAGAAAAGTAGTTTGCATCGGTCAGGTTTATCAAACGGCATGTTTTTGTGTATTTCCGATTACTAATGTAAATCGAAAATCAGCGAAATACCACTTGGAAAGCTTCATTGCTTGAGAATGTTTTGATTGCTCATCTCACGTATCGCTGGTTTAATACTATGATTTAATTAATCGAAGACTGTACTAAAGCATTAGAAACACGTTTTGGAAAGCTTGCATCGAAAAATTTTTGCCTTCTTTAACAAGCCACGGGAATATAATTAAAATTTTCAAATTGAAATAGGCTCAAACTACACACTCAACATTATTTGAACAACCGAAAGTTACTCGAAAAGTGAATAGGTGTCAATTACAGTTACGCTTATTAGAATCCAATACGTTTGGAACCGGAAAGGCTAAGGGCTGCCCACCAATAACATCACGCAAATTTTTGTGATTTTTTAACCCCAATTCTTCTCCTTTTATTATGGTCGTCACAATTTACAAGAATTATACCCCTTATATCGAAAGCGACGCAATTTCTTCAGCCATTCCCTTCAAAATTGGAAGAACATTTTAACTTGAATTTGGTCAACGGATATTGTTTAGTGAATTCTAAAAGACTGCATTAAATAAAGCTGTTGAACAATGTGACAATGCTTGAAAAATCTGGAGATAATTCTCAACCACGTTGATTACCCTAACGAGTTCAGATCGGGTAAGGTACAGACAATACATAAAAAAAAAGAAAAGAAATTATAATCTAATATTATTAAATATATTATATGTATAATAATATTATCTTTTTTAAAAACTAAAATTACTACGGTAACCCTACCTCTAGAGAAGTGCTATGGTATTCGGTAACAGTCATAGGCCCCCTTAACAAACATTGTAGCAAAAGTAATGTACTGATGAGATAGTAGGCTTATTGTGTTTTCTTTATACCTATCAAGTATTTACCTTCAAAGGATATTTCACAAAGCTAACGGTTTATGCCATTAAAATCTCATACCTGCCAAGACTGAAAGGATTGCGCGGTCTTCCTTGACCCGATTCGATGTCATAGCTTATACAACAGGAATTGTTTCAATTTTTCCGTGTCATCGTGATGCCGAATTATCGACACTCAAAGATAGTTCAGACTAGGTAGGTCTTCGACGTCCTGTTTCACAGAACCGATAGTAACACGTTCGACATAATCAGTGTCGCGTTCCATCGCCATCCTATATCCTTACTTGGATTGTTTTACGAATGGCCCCATAAATACATCGACTAACTAAATCAAAGTAAAAAAAAAACTCATGAAATATAAATTTTAATTCAACATTCGCTATTTTTAAAAATTACAAAACACATTCCCTTATGGATAAACGACTTTGGCTGGCCTACCCAAAACAGACCGAGCGTAGATCTCTCAGCACGGACGTAAAATTTTTTGTTGCTCTTGCTGCGATCCAGTAGCAACTTTGGTCCGGCGTGAAACACTTGCCATATGCGGCATCAAATTTCCTCATAATTGTAACTAGTTTGTCAAATCCAAATTCATCCACGAATCGGAAAGGACCACCAATAAATGGAGGGAAGCCCAAGCCAAAAACGGCTCCAATATCACCTTCCACTTATTGGTAGAAAACAAAGTTCAAGATTTGCTCATTTCATATCACACTAATGAAAAGTTTTTACCGGATTAGCTAAAATACCTTCTTTTTTGCACAACAACGCCTAAATAAAGCAGTAAACGTAATATCAATACACGTGACATTTCATTACTTATAGTTATAGGTATATCGTACCTCAGTAACGAATCGTGAAGCTAGCCTATACTGAATATCTTCATGGCTTTGTAATCCTTTGAGAACCATATTTTTTAGCACATCAAGAGCCTAGGTGCAAACTGGTTTTTTGCCTTTAAAGCCTTTCTTGTACACAAAGAAGCTCTTTCCTGATTTTCGACCTAGGACACAAAAGTAAGAGTAAATGTTTCACATAAGAAAAATTATATAAGGAAAACGTGATACCAGTAATTCCGGCCTGGACTAACGAATTTAGAAATTCCGGATTTGCTTCTGCAAAAAGCTCACCAAACCATTTGAGCAAGTATTCTCCAATGTGGGAACCGACATCCATACCGACTTCATCCGTCAACGTAACTGGACCAAACCAAAACTTTGGGTTTGGTCCAGTTTGCCCAGTTGTCAAGTTTTCGTGGTTCGACTCCTTCCAGCAGAAGCCTAAACAATTGACATGGCCTCCTGAGTGAGCGAATATTCTTAAACAAGTTACGTGCATACCGTCTACCTGTAAGCCTCAGCCATCTTAAAGGAGAGAACACGCGAAGTGTAGGAACCAGGACCATCGCTTACTTTTGATAACAGCTTTACCCTGTGGTAGGCCAACATCCACAGCCGACGCAATCCTGTTGCGTGAAGTTTTTCGGTTAGTGATGATCTCCAACGATTGCATTTTATCAACCGGAGAAAAGTAATGCATGCTAATGACCTATTGCAACCAAATCGAAAAAGAATTGTAAGTACGTTGTTCCACTACAACTGAGGGGCTATGACAAAATTTGGCGTGACACACTAGTTATTTTTTGAAATTATTAGACACACTGCGTATTTAAAATTGTGGGTATCTGATTACCTTTTCGGGCCTCTTGCTGGCTTCCGCAATTTTTCGTTATTGGTAAAGCACCCATGTTTGTTGCAAATATGCAATGTCCTGGGATAATAGCTTCCACTTCTTTGACAATACAGTGTTTAAGGGCTAAATCTTCAAACACAGCTTCGATTACCATGTCACCTTAATTGTGCCAGATGCAAAATTTTCAGCAGTCTGAACAGCCCCTTTTTCCAAATGCTGCAAAGTGCTAGAAAATCTTAGGTATACAACAAGCAGCAAAGATTTTTGAAAGAATCTACTGGTGATCAGGTTTATCCAATCCTGGGCCCAAAGGTTGTACAGCCAGATCAACTAGACCCAACTTTTTAGCTTTGTCTGCCTTAACACTTTTCACAGTTAGGATCATATCCAGAGTAGCTGGGAGGAATGTTAACTGCAAAAAGCTCTATGTACCCCCGACACCAGGAAGCAGGTCTAAAAGTACTTCAGGTAATCTCAAAACTGTCGTACTCTCGGAAACAGCATGATGTTAAGAAATCAACATTTGGTTCACATACCACAATTACTAACCTCAAGTCCTCAAGTCCTCCACCTAAACAGGAATCCATTAAGGCAGCCTCAACAGGTTTTTTTTACTATATATGTTCCACTTCCAGCAGTAAATCTTGGCAAGCTAAATTAAACAATAAAGTTGAATAGTAAATTTTTCAAGAGCAAATGGTTGATTTCTAGTTGAAATGTTTCAAACCTTTAGATAACTTGAAAGTTTCTTCTGCTGTTTTGGTTTTACATTTCTGAAGCATTGAAATATCAGCACCTGCAATAAAACAACCTGGTTTTCCTGTACAATTAAAAGTTTATTTAGGTGACTGAAAATGTAGCTAAATCAATACCTGACATCAAAACGATTGCACGGATATTCGCATCTTTACTTCCGTAATGACATCCTTGATCTCGTTGGACTGAGCATCTTTCTCATACTCTTGTATTCTAATTTCTAAAACAAAACAAGGACAAGAGGAGGAGCCTAATATCGGTGCTCATGCTGTGATTGGCTGACGGGGTTCGTCGGCTGAGGGGAATTGGTGGGATGGACTTTGGAAGAGTAAAGTGTGGAACTGTGGATGGAAACGTGAAAATTCGTTACTTTTCAGTCCACGGGCGTTATTGGGACGGGTGGGCGCCAACATGTAAGCCGACGGGCAGAGGCAACAAAGACGGACTACTGTGATGGACATTTTGGCGGAGAGTAAGTGGGTCGACGGGCAGAGACTGTGAGGGGGAAGACGGACAGAGACTGATGTAAGGGAGAGGAGCGACAGAGGCAATGAATGGGTCGACGGCCAAATACAATGACCATTTGGTGGGCAGTAAGTGAGTCGACGAGCAGAGACTTTGAGGGTCTACACGGGCAGAGATAACGATTGGGTCGATGGGCAATTACCCTGGGTATTAAGCGGGCGGTGAGTTGGTCGACGGGCAGAGGCTGTAAACTGGAGAACGGGAAGACGCAAAAAACCGAACGACGGACAACTTTAGAGGGCATTTTGGCAGGTAGTGAGTGGGTCTAGTTCCTAGTACTAGTTCCATGGATATTCCTGCAACATCCAAAAAGGTATTGATACAAAACTTATGGAATAAAAAAGTGGAATATACTCTGGATATCCATTCTATATAAGGTGTTGTTTGGGTTGGCTCATGTAATTTTCCCTATTGATGACCCTTATGACTAGTAACCTGTAAAAAGCGTGTAACAGAAAACAATCCAATATATTACCTGGTATGGTCACTATTATAGGATCAAGACAGTCAAAAGAGTTTGCCCACGTTTTGTATACCTTGTAAGTGTATACCGCGTAAGTGTGAGTTAAGCAGTCCAGCGCAATACTCGCCATAAGTGTTTATACACACAATTTTGGTATCCAGTGACAATAAGTGTACGCCATATCTTTGAGACAATTGCCTTACAGCCAGTGTGTGGCAAGTCTCTCTCTCCAACCCTATTATCTACCCCCATTTGTGCTCAACAGTGAAATCGTTTCCAAGGTCAAAACAAAAAAAAGATTGAATTGTTCTCTGCAATGTTGCTAAAAAAAACAGACGCCAGCCACAACAGTGTAGATGTGTAGGAAGTTGCAACTCTGATCGCCATTACAAGTTACTCGTCATTAAAGGTCCAGATAGATAGGTCATTACCTGGTGTTTTTGATCCGCGTTTATCATCGTCAAGTGCAACGATCATTGATTCTAGTAAAAGTGCTGTTTTGAGTGTTTTTTGTGCCTTTGATTGTGTACGCGTAAGTAGCGTGGCGTCCTTTACCGAAATTGTTCGGAAACTTGCTTCTTGAAATCTTGATTCAGTATTAAATCCTGAAATGGAAATCTGAATTCCTATAACTGAGTTTATTCGTGAAGGATGGAAACACCACCAAGGGGGGTTAGGATTTTCGTAAAAAAAAAATGTTTTGAAACATTTTGTGGATTGCTAAATTTTCATTTAGTTATGTCCGTCTTAAGAACAGTTGTGTAGCTTACAATTTCTTGAGATATGAATGTTTGCTGAATGCACCTACTGTAAACAAAAATTTTTAATAATATTGACCACAAATAATTAAACGAATTTGTTAATTTTTAAGGTGAAGTGTGATGGTCAAGCTATCCATTGATAAAATGTGGCAACAAATTATGACTTATTACTGGTTAGATAGAAAGAGTATGTTGCAGAAAAACTTGTCAAGTAAGGCCGTAGGTTTTTTAATGTTTTTTTTTCAGGGTATCGGCCGCAAGGTGGCTTAGTTTGAGAGCGATGTTTTCCACACGGCATAGTTCTTCAGATTGCTACCTACTACAGCAGACGGTTTTAGCCAAATGTCAATTGTCAAAGTCATCACGTAAAACGTCAAAAATAAAATTTTGTGACAATCAAGGTTTGTTAAAAGATATATAAGATACTAATCACTGTGCTGGTAAATGTATAGAACTTTTAATTTAAAATTTTAATCTTAATTTCTTGTTTGTGTTGTTTTAGATAAAGGAGCGGTTTGGGACAATTCCGCATGCAAGGTAAAAAACCAAACGTCTACCTAGAATCGAGTGTTTGGCCAGGTTACAGGGGGCAAAGATTTTTTCAGTCATGGATTTAAAGAGTGGCTATTGGCAGGTACAATTAAGTAAAGAAGATAAGGTAAAAACGGTATTTATTACGGCTGATGGTTTATATCAGTTCCTGGTAATGCCGATGGGGCTGTTTTCAGCCCCGGGTTCATTTTAACGAATGATGGATCTCGTGTTGGCGGGACTTCTTGTTTAGTATACTTGGACGATATAATCGTCTATGCTAATAACATTGAGCAGCATTTGAAGAAAGTAAGATTCGTAAGAAGTTTGGTCGGGTTATGGTCATATTATCGTCGATTTATTAGCAGATTCGCGCAGATCGCGAAGCCGTTAACAGACTTAACAAGAGAGAGCGATGGCGAAATCGGTGATATTGGCCTACCCCAATTATCGGCTGCCATTCGAAATACATCCCGATGCCTGCGGGTACGGTGTTGTAGCCGTATTATTACAGCCACCAGACGGAGCGGAACGTCCATTGGCCTACGCTAGTCGGCTGATGACAGCAGCCGAAAGAGACTACTCAATCACGGAGAAAGAATGCCTAGCGTTGGTATGGGCGGTCATGAAATTCAGGAGTTTCGTATGGGGTTACCCGATTAGGATCGTGACGGACCATCTTGCCTTATGCTGACTAACGTCGAAAAAAGAGTTAGCGGGGAGGTAAGCTCGGTGGGCTCTATTTTCCTCAGAATACGAAATCGTGATTGTACTACACAAGAGTGGCAAGCTACATGCAGATGCGGATGCATTGTCATGATTCCCCGTTGGGAATGGGATAGGCGAATCCGCAACAATTAACCTTGTAACACAAGGTGGGGACAGGGAACTAGGGAAGTACTGATCGAGCAGCAAAGAAGTGAATGGGGCTATGTGTTCGAGAAATTGGACCAGGGAGAACCAGTGGAAATTATACAATGAAGGATGGGCGTCGTTTCGAGTGGTAGGCAATCCAATAGATGGGGGTAGCGGTGTCAGATTGTGCGTGCCAAAGGTTTTTAGGAAATCAATTCTTGCATGTCACGACAATATCATGGCTGGGCATTTGGGGGAAGCAAGAACATGGGAGAGGGCAAAACAAAGATACAATTGTATAGGTCTCTACAACGACGTATTGCGTTACGTTAAGTCGTGTCTGGCGTGTCAGGCAAGGAAAAAATGAGTGTATAGTCGAGCCCCGGGTTTTTTTGGAAATTTGTCAGGTAGAAAAGCCATTCGACAGAGTGGGAATGGATATTTGGGGGCCTTTTCCAAGAACGACCTTCGGAAATCGCTACATAGTCGTAGCGGTGGGATGAGCGGAAGTAGCGGCCTTGGATACTGCGGGGGCGAAGGAAGTGGCTAAGTTTTTTGTATCGGAAATAGTCCTTCGTCATGGAGCCCCGAGGAATTTAACCACGGACCAGGAGATGAGTTTCATGGCAGAAATGATGAAAAGAGTGACTGACGCGCTAGAGACCATCGGCCGACCACTGTGAATTATCCACAAGCCAAAGGTCAGGTGGAAAGATTAAACCACACCTTAGCGGATATGCCATAAATGTTTTTAACAGGGAACATTGAGACTGGGATGTGTTGTTGGAGTATGTTAGGTTCGCGTATAATACCAGCCGGCACGAAACCACAGGAACGACGCCATTTTTTCTCATGCATGGAAGAGAGGCAGTGATGCCAATTGACGTTACGTTAGGGGTTCTCCCAAACGATGAGGGAAAAGGAGGGGAGGACAACAGTTATGAAATTCGGATGCAACGAGGGTTAAAGAAGGCGTTCGTAGCGGTGGAGGGACACACTCAGAGGGCTTAGGAACGCTGCAAGACCTACTACGACAGTCGACGAAGAGAAGCGGTCAGGCATGCAGTAGGAAAAAGGCGTTAATCTAAAAACCGGTGAGAAAAATTGGGAGGGCAGAGAAACTGTTACACCGATGGCGTGGACCGTATGGGGCGGTGCGACGAACGACACTATTAAACTATGAGGTAAAATTAGCTAATGGACGTGCCCGGAAAACGGAGATAGTTCATGTCGAACGTATTAAGAAATTCAATTCAATTCAATTCAATTCTTAGGCACCCAGCTGCGGAGCAGCCGGTTTGGAGTCTTGTTGACTTCTTATGCGCCGTCAGGTGGTGTTGGAGTTGGTCCTTTTTCTCACTTGGTGGTTCTAGTTGTCTTCTTTTGTTTCCATAGCTTGGTTGCGTCTTGGCTTCGTTTGTTGTTCGTTGCGGGTTTTCCCTGC
Organism: Daphnia sinensis; assembly: GCA_013167095.2. NCBI lineage: Eukaryota > Metazoa > Arthropoda > Branchiopoda > Diplostraca > Daphniidae > Daphnia > Daphnia sinensis. Next base: position 21,219 of record CM023190.1, on the reverse strand, counting down.
TCCTTCAGTTTTTCTAGTTTTCTTGGTTGAGTTGTTGTAGTTGGTGTTCCAGTAACGTTTGCACAATTGTGATTCTGTTGGGTTTGTATTTAAAAGTTTGGATAAAGATTTAGAGTTTATGCAAGATGTGACTGGCTCTTAGGAATGCAATCAGGGCTCTTTGGATTGCCTGTTGTTGTGGTGGAGAAGCGTCTTTGTTAAGACCCAGCAGATTAATTGTTGTGAAAGGTAACTTGTTTTTTTCAATGTTGGATGCCAGAATTAATCTGTTCGTTTCATATTCAGCACACTGAAGTAGGATGTGATCAGTAGTGTTGTTCACTTAGGATCTAGGGCATTGAGATTCAACCGAGTCATCAATCTTGCTCATTACATACCCTATTCTGCTGTGGCCACTACGCAGTCTGTGAAGTTGCCTGAAGATATTTATTGGAGACTGGAGATGCCAAGGTAATGGGCCTAGTTTCCACCAGGCAGTTTGGTTTGGTTTAGACTTGCCATCCTTTCTACTGGTAACTTCTGTTATTGTTTGTAACTTGATGTTGTTTCTTATATGCTGTGCCATTTCTTTCCAGGAATAGAACGGGTTCGCGATGGATTTTACTGATGTGCTTCCTGCTTTCGCTAGGGCGTCTGCCTTTTCGTTGCCCTCGATGCCGACGTGACTTGGTACCCATATTTTCAGTAAGTGTTTGCCTGATTCTTTTATTTTTTGTTGGGCGACGATTGTTTTTGTTGAGAGGAGATGGTTCACTTTTGAGGGTGTGTCAGTCATTAAGAGTCCAGCTAGGGAGTCGCTCGCGATAGCTGCTTGCTGGTCGTTGGATAAGAGGTGGAGGTTGAGTGCTAGGTCGATGGCATGTAGTTCGGCTGTCGTTGATGAGCATGTTCTTTCCAGTTTCCAGCTTTCTTCAATGTGTTTTTGAGGGCACCATACCCCAAAGCCAGTTTCTTTTCCCCCAAAATTTGTTGACCCGTCGGTATAGTATATTGGGGTTTCGACTGGCAGGTCACTCAGTACTTCTAAGAGGAGGTGTCTTGCATAGGTTGGGTTATACATGGCGTCTTTTTTCTGGATTGGGAGTTTTCTTGTCAAAAATAAGTTAGTTCCCCAAGGGAGGATCTCTGGGGCGTTTCCTTGTAACGGAGGCGTGAGCTGCGTTCCCATTATTTTAGTAAATTCTTCTTTTGCTATCACAAGACTGGGCTTGTATCTCTCCTTCCATGGCTTTCGCTGATTTACTAAATTTCCCATTGGACTGAGGTTATTGGACATTGTGATTTTGGCTATGTAGCTAGTTGCTAAGTAGATCCTGCGGTATTTCAGAGGTTCTACACCAAGTTCTAGCTGCAATTGTTCAATAGGGGTGGACTTGAAGGCTTGTAGAATGAAGCGTAGGTGTTTGTTTTGCGTCACGTCCAATCTTTTCGTGATGTACTTCGGTGCTGAGAGTAGAGCTGGTGATGCATAATCCAAGATACTTCTTACTAGTGTTTTGTAGAGGCACACAAGTGTGTTTATGTGAGGGCCTACTTTCCTATTACTGAGAAATTTGATGATCAGTCCGCATTTTTCGGCTTTTTGGCATGCGTTTTGTATGTGTACGTCCCACTTTAGTTTGGTATCGAAGGTAGCGCCCAAATATTTGTAGGTGTCCATAAGTTTCAGTGGCTGTGTGTACATCTTGAAGTTGGGGTTTGAATGTTTGTGTCTTTGCCTTGAGAACACGAGCACTGCCGATTTGTTGGTTGAGAATTTTAAGTGCCATTTAGTCGCCCAATTAACTATTCTGTCCAAGTGAGGCTGCATGATGATTTTGGCGGCTAGGCTGTTCTTGGTTCTGCAAAAGGTAACTATGTCGTCTGCAAAGGCTAGGTTGGTGCATTTTTTGGATGATCGCGGAAAGTCTGACATTAGCATAAGGAAAAGTACGGGACTCAATATTGATCCTTGCGGTACTCTGACACTTTGGGTGAGTGGTTCGGAATTCTCTCCATCTATCCGGACTTGTATTTTCCTTCGCCTTAGGAAGCTCTTTACCCACTTTAGTTTCTCGAGTTTTCCCTTCAATTTCTAGTTTTGTCATCTTGAAAAGTATTGCGTCATGCCAGGCGGAGGCGTATGCGTTGCACAGGTCTAAAAATATAGCGTAGGTATTGAGGCGCCCGATGAATCCTTCCTTAACTTTTGCTTCGAGAGTCATAATGTGGTCCAGTGACCAGTGTTGACCTTCCTTTTCGGAATCCTGCTTGGTTTGAGGGGAGTTTGTTGCTCTTGTCTAGCATCCAGGTGATCCGGCATGATATAATTCTTTCCATCAGTTTTCTCAAGCAGGAGGTCAAGGCTATTGGCCGATACGATTCTGGATCGCTTGGATTTTTGTCGGGTTTACGGATGGGGCAGATTGTGGATGTTTTCCATCCTGGGGGTACACAGGAGTGAGTAAGCGAGAGGTTGAATAGACGAGTTACTGCTTCCAAATTATCCTTGTTCATGTTACGTAGCATTTCATTGTGGATCAGGTCGTCCCCCATGGTGGTGTTTTTCAGCTGTCCGATTGCTTCGGCTATTTCCGTGATGTTGATCTCTGTGTCTAGCGAATGTTCACATTTTGAGGCTTGATCAATTCTTTTTTTCATTGCTTTCTGGAGATGAGAATCTTGTCGCGAAAAATTTTTTTGGCTTCTATTGTGTTTACTGAAAACTTCAAGGAGCAGCTGGGCTTTTTTGGTGGGCTCGGTTACTTGAGTTCCGTCTGGCATTAGGAAGTTTTTAATGTCAAGGGATTTAACTGGCAGATTTCGCATCGCATTAACGAATATCCATGCTTCCTTAGAATCTTTTATGTCGATTGATGCAAGTTTCGTATCCCATGCTGATCGTTGTGCTTGGAGAATAGTACGTTTCTTTATGGCATTGGCTTTGTTATACGCTGATCTATTTTCTGTAGACGGCCATTCTTGGTATCTTTTCCATGCTCTCCTGAATTCAGCTACTTTCTTTGCACAATCGTTATTCCACCAGGGTTTATTTGGGTGCCTCGTACATTTTGCCTCAGTTTGAAGTGCAAAGTTTTTCTTTGAGCTTTCTAGGGCGATTTCGTAGAATGTTTGGAAAGCGTCTTTCGTGTCTTCTATTTCATTGAATTTGCATTTCTTTAGTTCTTCGTTGATGATAGAGTTCCAATTTGACCATTTCCCTGATGCGAATTTCCATTTTGGTTGGAATTCTGTTTTCCAATTTTAACTTTCAGTTGTATTTTTATGCAGATGGGTGTGTGGTCACTGTCTAGGTGGGGTCCTAGATAGATTGACGATCGAGGCACAAGAAGAGTCGAGATAACCGTGAGGTCCAGAGTAGATTGTTTCAAGCTAGTAGGATCTGTCCGAGTGGGGAAATTATGGGGGGTAAGCAGGGAGAGGTTGTCAGAGGTGGCAAGAAATCTGCTTAGTTGTCTTCCGATTTTATTTGTAGTGGGTGCTGACGACCAATATGGGCTGTGGCCATTAAAATCCCTTCCTATGATGCATGGATTCTTCCGGGTAGAAAGGTGTGCTAGAAGGTTGTTTACAGACTCATTTCCATTGGGGCAGTATATCGAGAAGACATCAATGTAGTTTCCTGGTGCTATTGTGATGGTAACGCCTATAGTTTCACTGTTCCCGAATTGTCTGAGGCCGGGTATTCTTGCGGTTGGTATATCCTTTTAAACAAGAAAGGCAACGCCTCCACCTCTTCCAGTCGGTCGATTTAAGAAGCAGATTGTATAGTTTGTAAAATGGGGCACATATCCATCAGACCACCAAGTCTCGCACAGTAACACTAGGTCGGGGTTGAAAGAAGCTAGGAAAGATTTGAACTCGTTTTTCTTTGATCGGTTTAATCCTCTGGCATTGAACTGAAGGCATTTTATTTTGCTATGCATTTCGGTTTATACAGAAAGGGTTTATCCATGCGTCTGGTACATCATTGTCGATATCCATGCCTTTATCAGGGAGCTCCGGTATGTTGAATAGGGGGGTGTCAGTTTCTCTGTCATTGGGAGGCTTAATCTAGGTTTTCCTCTTGGATTCTATTTGACTTGATCTTTTAGGTTTATTTTATGTTTTGCATTATCCAGGAAATTTTTCTTCAAGACTGGTGAGCATTTGCTCCGAATTTGAATTAATCTTCGTGAGTTTTTCCTCAAAATCTGGAATTTTAGCCACTAGTGTTCCCATTTTGTTGATAATATTTTCTGTTTCGGTTTGTCTTTTCTCTAGTTTATCCAGTCTGTTTTTTAGTTCTTCAATTTCGGAGGCTGAGTTGGGGTCATGCTTCTCCACAGGATGTTTCGATCTTGATTCGGACTCAGTCAGGGGTTCGTGTTGGTGGATGTTGTGAGCCTGGGAATGCTGCTGGTTGAGGAGAGTTTCTGCCTCTCTAAGTGATGTTTTGAGCTGAACTGCTACTTTGATTATTTCTTGCCTCCTTTGGTACAGGGGCTACTGAGGGCTTATGGAGCTATGTTCATTAGACTTGCAATTTATGCAAAAGCTACCTCTATTACAGGGTTCCCCCTCTTCTTCATGGCTTTGGTGGCAAGTTGGGCACACCGGTTCCATACGGCATCTTTGTTGGGAGTGGTTTAGCCTCCAGCATTTTCTACATTGAAGCGGCCGTGGGATGTATGTTTTGACCGTATAACACCATCCTTGTATGGAGATACTGTCTGGTACGTTTCCTTCAAAGGTTATTATCACAGTCATGTTATGGCCTGTTCTTGTTGGTATGAATTTGCAGTTTTCCGCTCCTGCATTCTCCATTGCTGCTGCCATCTCTGGATCGCCTGCTAGTTCTGCCGGGACATTATGGATCACTCCTTTGCTTGCCCAGTCTGATTCATTGCGGGTTACAGTTATTTTGTGGTCCAGGATTTCAGTTGCTTTAAGAAGATTTTGTTTTTGCTCTAATGTTTTGGGGTAGAGGAGTAGCATGTTCCCAGCCCGGTTGGGTTGGATTTTGTCCAGGTAACCAAAACGTTGGGTAAGTTCGAGAGTGAGTTTCTTCTTTTCTGTGAAAGGGAGTTCACAGAGGGTAGTCTCGGAATTGAGTTGTAGGGCACACAGGAGGAATTGTTTCATGGTAGTTAGGTTAATGGAGTTTGGTTAAGGGCCTGCCATGTTTAGTATGCTCTTGTTCGTGACAATGTTAAGTCTGCTGTAACTTTTTTTCCCTCCCTCTCTCTCTCTCTTGGTGTGGGAGTGAAAAGAGTGTGGTTTTATGGAGGTGTGTAATGTCTAATAAAAGGGCGAACACGGACCATCCGTGTCACACGTCACACGATGCATGCTCTACCGTAAAGCTACCAAATATTGTTATATAAAGACAGAAGATTATTTGCGCATTATGTAACACGTCGAAATAATTTGAGAATTGTGATTTATGGCACACACATTAATATCCTAGACTTAATTCAACTAATTCAATCGTATCAGAAAAAATCAAATTCCAGAAACTTTAGAGCTATCCGGACTCTGAACATGGATCTACCTGGATTTGAACACGGTTCTTGCGCATCGCTTACTGTATGCTTCACCGCAAAGCTACCAGACGAATGTGACCCTTTTAGAATACTAAAACATAAACAGTGTTGTGTATCAAAATCTCATAAAAAAATTCTAACATTTTATCGTTAAATATGTGGGAATGCCCGAATCCCTACTAGCACATTGACATCCGTAGGAAGTTTCAAAGCCGTCCGCTCCGTTTGGGCTGGATATCCGAGGCGGACGTTATTTGTTATGTTTTTTGACGTCTAAATGTCCTCTCCGATGGACATCCAAACGTGACATCCGATTGTCGACCAAAAAAGGACATCCGTTGGATGTTTTCCCATTGTCCGTTTACGTATCCAAAATTGTTCCGTAAATGTACCTCTTTTAGAAATTGATACCAGCCAATAAATTAGAACAATAATACAGTAAAGAAATGTTTTTAAATGATTTTTTAATGAGCAAGAACTTCACACACTGCATGTTCTTAAAAAAACAACAACATAACATCTAAATTCCTAGGCTGCATCAGTCGAACCCATAGCGTTATGGACGAATCACAAATCTGATGGCGCAAATCGGAACTAGTTTCCTTCTTCGTTCAGTTATTCCATCCAGATTTTCCAGCTAGTTCGTGAAATCAGCAATGCACTTCCTGCGTAAATCAAATATCTTATTTATTTTACTGATATGGTAATTTATAATTGATTTAAATTTATTAAAAACTTTGATTCATTGGCTGAAAAATCCATTTCCGCATACCAGAAAGAACTATGAAATCCAGCGGAGACTAAGTCTGGTATGGAATTCAGTGATGCAAAGGTTATCCCAGATGTTCACACAAAGAGCTTGATTACAAATCGTCTGTAAAAAAAGGAGATTTGAATATATTATTTTTTTAAGTTTTTGTTTAATATTTGCTTAATATAATTCGAACCTTGATTGAGATTGACAGTGTTCCTCAATTACAGCTTGTCACATAAATTGTTTCTTGATTAAAACTTTAAAATGAAGGCTTCTCCAAGTACTGTAATTTGAATTTTTCAATTATAAGATAATTTTCAATTGTTGATGAACAGTGGGAGCTGATTCTCTCTCACTGTCGTTCAAGAGCTGTAAATCACAATTAAAACAGATAAAAATTGTTGGTAGCTGAAGTGAATTTTGAGAAACTTACCTTTGACATAGTCTACTCACTGGCCGCGGAAGTGCCAGGGAGGCATAACGTGCCGTTGATTTCAACTTCATTTGAAATCAACTTTTCGGCCGCACATCGTTTTCGATACTTCTCAGGCATTGCTTTCATAATCTTCTTCGTTTCTGTTTCCAATTCGAAGTTGTTTGATTTGCGGGATGTCGTTCGCACACCATCTAAAAAGTAAAATTTTTTTTAAGTAATGAAGGGATTGTTGTAAAAATGAAACAAATAACCTACCAAACACGGCTTTGGTAACGATGGACTGTTTCAGACCCTGCTTTTGCAGTGACCCCTTCTTAATCTTACCCTCCCAATTGACGGAAGCCATCACCTTTATGGAGAAAACCCTATACCATGCACGCTTCAAGGCATTTCTTATCGATGCTCCTCCCAAGGAACGAATCATCCCAACCTAATTGGACAAAACCTGTTAACCGAAGATACAATTTTATATATTTGTTATGACTTACCAACTGATAATAAATATCTGGGTCACGTAGAGATTCCTCCAAAACTTGTAACTGTTCAATGTCCTGCAGAGGTTCTAGAAGGAACTCTGGATTACCTTGTGGTTCGGCTGCTGGTTGTCTTTGGCTTTCCATCTTTGATTCCATAACGACGAGTTTCGCCATCATGTTTGACATATATTCCTGTAATTTTAGGACTTCTCTTACCAACTTCGCAATCAATGCTACAGAACCTTAAATTGAAATAAATGAAAAAATGTATGTTAGAAAGTAGACATTAACGAGGAAAACTTAAAATGAAGTAAACAAATAACCTTCAGTCAAGTTGTTTGATTGATTCCTATGATTTCCAAACGAAACTGTATGCGGAACAGCATTGGGCATTTTAACTAAACAAAGGATTTGAAAATTTAGTTTCGAAAATATACCTGTAAAGTAAACATACTACCTTCGCTCAACTGCTGATGTCCAATCGTGCCGGAATTGGGCATTTCTATAACAAATTACGGGAACGACAAATTACAATTGTGACCAATAAAATATTGTAAATACTAACCTTGTGAATTCAAATTGTTGTAGGCAATTCGTTGATTGTCATATGTAGAATTCCCAATTTGGTCTCTCACATGCTGTGAGACTTCTTCAAAGGAGTTCCTGGAACTACCCTGAACTTCAAGTACAGTTCCAGTTAACAAACCAACTGGAATTGTTGGAGTCTCCATGGTTTCAGTCTGGGTGGGCCCATATACACCAACGCTGCTTTCATCACTTGAAGCCTCACTACTTGTAGGCAAGAATCTTTTGGTCGCTCTCTTGTTTCTTTTTCCTCTTCCTAGTGATGTGTTAGGTTGAGTGGCAGCATCACACTCAGAATTTATGTCTGACTGAATTGTAGCTATGTGCTCCTGTGAGCGAGCAGCTTCATATGAATCTGATAAAATCAGTGTCAATTAAATTTGAAAACGAGAACAAATAAAAGTTTAAAATTGTATACCGTATTCCTTTCTCACTACACAAGGGTATACATACCAATATGGTTTTGGTACTTCACGTTTCTTGGATGAAATGTGACCTGAAACTTTAGGATACCAACAATTTGAAGAGTTTTCTTCATTTTGGAAGATCCACATGTCTGGCACGACAGTAACATGGAGATGATTGCTTCCATCGATTAAATCGACAATAAAAAATTTGCCACTTAAGCCCTGCAAACATAACATTGTCGTTACTTTGTAGAATACATGACCATAAATTTATACTTACCATTGATGACGCCATGGGGTTGAAAATTTATGAATTACTGAGCACAAGAGTCAACTGACGACTGACCAAACGAGATTCTTCTTCAGAAAATTGTTAGAGGAAGTACACTACACCGTTGCCTACATGGAGCAATTTTTCTACTTTATATACCCGTTTTAATAAAAATATACCCTATATAAGATATAACATAAAATTATTAAAAGTAATTTAATTGAATAATGTGTTTTTTCAATAATTCATTGACGTTATATTAAAGTTTTATAATTGTGGCCAAGTAAAAACCTTAAATACGTTAAAAATGGCAACGCTACGGTGTGTGGTTGCTAGTGTGCTGTTCAATCAACAATTTTCGAGTTTGAAAACTTTAATAATTATTTTCCTAATTGTCCTTGATAGTTAGTAAGTTTTTGTTTTACTATTAATTAACTCTCGTATATTTATTTACGATGTATTACCTATTTTATTCTTTGTGAAAGTTAGGTCATTATGTCCAGTCAAACAAATTCAACATTGGAAAAAAATAGAAAAGGACGTAAAACCATGGATGTTGTTGGCCCTCGGCAAGCACGCCGAAGGTTAAATTTGGCGTTTAATCGATTTGTGAATTATGTCAGTTTGGAAGAAGTAAACAGTGTAGGGTAAGTGTAAACAAATGAATACACATTCGATACTTTTGAAGATGATTATTACAAGTTTATGACTTAACACAGACAGTCTGGTTACGCACATGTGGAAACTAGTAATCCTGACACTTCTGCTGCTACAGTGGTTAACTATCTAACTGATACGGTAGATGAAATGGTTGATCCTGTCGTGTGTTTTAATCCCTCAAATGAAAAACTTTATATATCTCAGTTCCATCAGCAGGTACTGTCAAAATTTATATCAAAGTTTGACGTAACATTATATGTGAACTAAATCTCTTTTCTTCTCAGAAATTGATCAACTTTTTGATAAAGACCCTAGCAGTGAAGATGAATTTGATGACACTGTTTCTCAAATAATATTGTCAGAAGACGAAGAAGATGAAGTGGGCTTAGAATATCAAAGTGCAATTGATTGGAGTTTGTACTCTGATAGTGAAGAAGAAGATAATTCATCATACAAAACAATACAAGTTGCTGTTGAAGATGATGAAACTGCAGTGAAAAACAAGATCGCCGAATGGGTCGTCAGTTGTCGAATTCCACATCTTCATGTGAATTCTCTTTTGAGAATTTTAAAAACTCATGCGAACTTACAATACCTTCCTCTTGATACAAGGACTCTGCTCAAGTCTAAGCGAGGAAAGCTATTATTCATTGATGTGCCCCCCGGAAAGTACTATCACATAGGAGTCGAACCACTGTTGATTGAATTTTTGCTGGAACTGAAATCACAAGGAATACCCATTCCGAATCACATATATTTATTTATAAATGTTGATGGCATTCCCTTGAGCACTAGTAGTTCCAGTGAATTCTGGCCGATTCTTTTCCGAGTAGTTGGTGAGTGTTAATAGAATAACAATTTATGCACCGAACTACTTTACTTGACAAATGTTTTATAACTAGGATTCCCTAATGTATTTGTTGCCGGTATCTACCATGGCCCCGGAAAACCTAAGGATGTTAATCAATTTCTTTCGTCATTTTGGAAGGACATTATGGACTTAAAATCTATAGGCCTCATCTTTCTGGGAACACGAGTTGCAGTTTCAGTAACAGGTATGTCTAGTGACGCCCCTGCCACTACGTTCTTGTTGAATATTTCCACTCACAACTCGTATTATGGTTGTCGTAAGTGTACAACAAAGGGCTGGTGGGTTCGTAACTTATCTAAAGATTTAGCACCCAGAAATGGAGGTAGAGTAACATACCCGGATATCGATGCAATTCTACGAACAGATTGCTCTTTTCGTAATAGGTCGCAGATTCAACATCACGATAAAAATGGTATTCGTTCAATTATTGAAGACATTTTTGATGATATCGTTAAAGCTGTTGTCATAGATCCAATGCACTGCGTGTACATTGGTGTGCACAAGAAGCTGGTGGGAATATGGTTTAACGATCCTTTTGATAATATAAGAATGTCAGCAGAACAACTTTTAAAAATTTCAATTTTCCGTGAATGGCTTCGCAAATATGTTCCATCTAACTTCGTTCGAAAACCTAGATCCGTTAAAGATTTTCCACGCTGGAAAGCCACAGAACATAGACTTGATCTGAATTATCTAGGACCTATAGTATATAAATTATACCTTAATCAAAAGTGCTACGACCATTTCATGTTGCTTCACGTAGCCATTTCTTTGCTGTCTAATAAGGATATTTGTCATAAATATGCGAACTACGCCAATGATCTCTTGCGACTCTTCGTAAAAACTAGCTCTAAAATTTATGGTGATAAATTTGTTTCATTCAATGTGCACTGCCTTATTCATTTGGCGCAAGACGTCAAAAATCATGGTTCTCTTGATGAATTCAGTGCATTTTGTTTTGAAAATAAATTACAAGTAATAAAAAACATGTTGAAAAAGAGCGGTAGACCGTTACAGCAAATCGTGCGTAGGTTGGACGAGGAGAATCGCATTTTATCATCATTAAGACAATCACAGTGCATTAATCTAGATCGGTTTACACTACAAGACAGTCATTGTTGTGGTCCAATGGTGGAAGGTTTGGCTTGTGTAGAACAATTTAAAAAACTTTTTTCAAAAATACTTTTATTAGTTCCTGCATTCCAGATAACTGCGTGTTTATCGGTGATAGTAGTAATTCATTCAAAGTTGTTTTAGTACAAAACTGGATCAGATTAAGTGACAGGGAGATTCGTTTATTGGGAAAGACATACTTGAAACATGAAGACTTGTATACTTATCCGCTTCCGTCATCGCTACTTCACGAAATTGTGGTTTCTCGTCTGTCAAATGTGCTTGAATGTTACTCGTTAACATCTGTAAAATTTAAAGCCGTACACGTTCCAACAACTTTTCCAGAAACAGGATCGTTCTTGGTAAAGCCTTTAATGAATATTAATGTAAATTGAAGTAATAAAATGTTTGGCTGCTTTATATAAATACAAATCGTGATAAAAAAATTTGTGTACTTTTTACAATTTAAAAATAATGGTTCACGCTATTTAAACAATTAAGCCCATGCATGTTTTTTTTTAGCATTTTTAATATACTGGCGTCATCCAAATATGAATTATTCAAGAAACATAAAAAATAGTGTAATGCTGCAATCAAAATGTAACGAAAAATTTGGCCATCCATAGAATGTCCATAAAACGTCTGACTTTATAAACGAGGTCCGTCCGTTTTTCGGCAGTTACGGACATCCTACGGACGGTATATTTTGATCCATTTTACTGGGGCCTAAGTAAATCCAATGCTTGACCACCATTGGATGTATTCACTTGGACCTCCAATAAAATGGATCAAAATTCACGGTACATGGGATGTCCGCAGCTGCCGGAAAATGGATGGACCTAGTTTGGATGGCCGGACGTTCTATGGACGTTCTATGGACAGGGTGTGCTAGTAGGGATGGTGGTTGATGCCACATCAACTCCAAATTTGGTGCACAAATAATCTATTGCCATTATATTGTCACACTGGCTTGTATTGGTACACAAATATGAATCGCAATACAACACTGATGACTTAACTCTAAACAATGTTCACTTCTTAACTAGTAAAAATAAGAGACAACAATACCCAAACTCGGAGATGGTCAGAAGACTCCAGGGAACTACTGAGCTTCCCTAACGGAGCCCAGCTCCGGGAGCTCACCCGATGGAGACTCATCTTACGCAGATTTGCGGCAGCGTTTTATACTGTCGCCGAAATAACTCCCCTTCCGGTCTGCGTATCTTCGTATCTTCCGTACAGCTGACTTCTTCTGATAATTTCTCCACTGCAGTCGCAGCATTGTTCAAGGAGCGGGTGACTCATCTCTGCGAAGAGATAACCACTCTCCGTTTTCACCCGCGACAATATTACAACAATTATTATTAAATTGTGATATTTGATAGCTCTACGGTAAAGCATGCAGTATGCGACGCGGATGACCCGTGTTCAAATCCAGGTGAATCCATGCCTGGAATCCGGAAAGTGTTAAAATTTTTGGTTATTTTTCCCCTACGCCTCAGTGGAAAAAGGGGAAAATTGGCGTGGGGTAAACGGGTATTCCCCCCGCCAAACGCTTGGGGAGGCTACGGTAAATGCAAATTTTCAAAGTCGATTTACTACCCCTACACATCATTTGCATTATTCATCTCATCATCTATCATCGATTGCTGCGTTGCCACGATGGCAACAAATGTTAAAAAAGATGTCGAACAGCCCTATATGAAATGGAAAAAAAGCGTATAAAGGTAAAAATAGTGTATTACAGAATCAGTAAATAACAAAAAATAATTATATACAGAAATAAATACAAAAAAAAACAAAAAACAAACAAATGAAGGTTGCTGCCCGACTTATTCCACACGCCACGCGTTGAAAATCAGGCATAGCCAGAAGGGTTGCCCTGGGTGACGGTAGTGCTCGGCCCCGGTTTATTCGCGGTTCGACGCCAAAAAAAAATTGCCCTTGAGCGATCCGGGTAGGCTATTTGCCAAGATGGGTAGGCTGGGCGGATTTGATGGGTAAACCGGGTGAGTATACCAACCGCCATTTTGGAAAATGGCGGCTTCCAATGTTTCAAGTAAAATTAAAAAGGAGAGTAGCAAAAAAAAATCTTTTTTGTGGCAGAAATTAAAAAAACGTGATTTGTTTTCACGGAAAACCTGGGTAATCGGGGAAAAAACTGGGTAATCGCCGATTACCCAGTTTTTTTTCCGATTACTAATCCGATTACCCGATTACTAACCGATTACTAATCGGATAGAAAATCGAGGCTAACCGGGTATTGAAACCGGGAAATGGAAACCGTTATCGAAATTAATTGCATCACCCAGAGCCAACCCGTGTGGCCTAGGTGACGGAGACCAAGTTGTCTTTACCATACCATTAGGGAGGCTATGACCGCACCATCTTGCGCTTGCTACTGCAGTCTATAGAAAATCTCAAATAAAGTAGAAAAAACCACTGGTACAAACATTTTTTTCAATGTCTTTAACATTGCAATATTCCTTTGATTTTTAGTCGAAAGCTTTCAGTGGGCGTAGTAAAATAATTATATTTAGAAAAATACATCTACACCTATCTTTACCACTCATCAATTACCTTCCTATTATTGCAACATCGAGATGTTGATTAAGCTTTCGCATGAGAATTATTACTGTGATGTTCGAAATTCTATTTTACATAGCAAAGAGCATTAAATAAGATGTTTTATTTTATGTCATATTTTTAACTTGAATGTAAGGTTCCGTTGACATTCATTTGTTATTCAACACGGCAAAAAGTCTTTGGCTTCAAACACAATGGCTATTTCTTTGTAAACAATTAAATTACTAAATCAATGTCTTAAGATCATAAATCGTCACCTATTCATGTGTAATTGTGTATCGGTATCCTTCTATAGAGCAGTAAAACATGCTGCGTTGCGCATTTTCCACAAATGCGAAAAATCTCATTTGTGTCTAAGTTGTCTGCTGCCGCTGCAGCCTCTTATGGAGAAACCGTCTTCTTCCCGTCAAACAGTAAGTTTTTAACTATTTATTAAGGTTTTCCCCCTTTTCTTCCTATCAGTGGGTAGCTTATTCATTTTTTCATTTCCCATATTTTTTTCTAGCCCCAGTTCTACCTAGTTTATTTGTTTTTAATTGTTGTTTTAAGTGGCTCGTCTCTTTTAGCCGAAGAATTTCGTTTGCTGCCAGAAATTCGTCTGCTATAAGGGATGAGCAACAATCCATTCTCAAACAATAACTAATTAAAAATAAACTAGATAGAATTAGGGCTAGAAAAAAATACGGGAAATGAAAAAATGAATAGGCTATCCACTGCTAGGAAGAAAAGGGGGAAAACCTTAATAAATAGTTAAAAACTTACTGTTTAACGGGAAGAAGACGGTTTCTCCATAAGAGGCTGCAGCGGTAGCAGACAACTTAGACAGTAGACACAAATGAGATTTTTCGCATTTGTGAAAAATGCGCAACGCAGGATGTTTTACTGCTCTATACTGTCGATTTATTTGGGTTTCCAAGGGGATAACAAAAAACGATCACCAGGTGGTGCAGTTGTAGTCTCACTTTTTTCTTCTGACTTTGTTTCGTCGTAGAAAGAAAAAGAATCTTTGGTAAACCTCTCCTGCCGCAGTCTTGCTACCACAGTAGCTTGCGGTCTTACAGACCTTAACCATTGAATAGGCAACAATCGTAGTCGGGCGAGGAAACGAAATAGTGAATTCCAGACGTTGTGTGCGATTTCAATGCAAACTTGCACAGTTGCACCACCAAGTTTCCTTTATGAGCTTCTAACACATCATGATTATGAAAACTTGTAATTATCATAAGGATTCTGGTTCTTCTAGAAAGTGAGATTTACGTTCGGAATACGCAGTCGTGTTAATCTTCTGGGTGACGTCTTCAAATCAGCTATTAATGCTTAACTCCGAGCAACACAATATAAACTCGGTAAATTAAATTCATCAATAAGCAATTTAATTGAGGATTGGGAACAGCAAATAGTCTAGATTCTAGCAGTGAAAATGAGCAGTCAGAATTCCGCTGCTATTCCAGTTTCCATGCCTAGCATCAAACTGAAGAAAAAACACATTCGGGTGAAACATCAAAAAGTAAAGCTCTTCAGAGCTAGTGAACCTATTCTTTCAGTATTTATGTGGGGTATTAATCACACTGTAAGTAGTTTAAAGCAAACATTTACATCGACACATCAACTAATCATCCTTCTACCTAGATAAAAGAATTGGTTTATATTAATATCCCTGTCATGCTGATGCCCAATGATTTTAAAGCCTACTCAAAAGTTAAAGTTGACAATCATTTGTTTAACAAGTAAGTTTAAAAATTTTGATTTAATCAGCTAGCACAATATTTCAATTTTCTCTTTAACATTAAAGAGAAAACATGCCCAGTCATTTCAAGATCAAAGAATACTGCCCTTTGGTATTTCGAAATCTTCGAGAAAGGTTTTCAATTGATGATTGTGATTATCGCCAGTCATTAACAAGGTGTGTAAGTAACATTTTATGTATATTGTATTTGTTGTATGATAATATTTGTACCATTCAGATCACAACCTGTAGTGTCAGATTCTCCTGGTCGAAGTGGAGCAAAGTTTTACAATTCCAGTGATGGTCTGTTTGTCATTAAAACCCTCACCAGGGAAGAAGTGGAACAAATGCATTTGTTGCTCAAGGAGTACCATCCTGTAAGTATTGTAAAACATTCTTCAAAGCAAGATGAAAATTATCCACTCTTTATGTCTCTCTCAAAAACCCTTCTATTTTAATTACTCTAGTATATTGTTGAGCGACATGGTAAAACATTGCTGCCACAGTATCTTGGCATGTACCGCTTGACTGTGGATGGGGTGGAAAACTATCTAGTCGTCACGAGAAACGTGTTCAGCAATCGTTTGCCTCTACACAGGTAATAATAATTTCCATCAAACCCCAAACGTGTAAATTTTCAGTTTTTCAGCTAAAACCAAATATTATTTCAGGAAATACGATCTTAAAGGATCGACAGTAGATCGAGAGGCTTCTGAAAAAGAAAAAGAGAAAGAATTGCCTACTTTAAAAGACAATGATTTTGTCAAAGACGGCACTAAGGTGGTAATTGGTGAAGATGCTAGAGAGCGCCTGATGGAAACCCTTACAGCTGATGTTGAGGTTAATGGTTTACTTTAACGCTTTGTTTTTCCTGTACCAGATCAATTCTTCTTGGTTTAAGGTCTAATCGCGTATGCTTTATTCGCTTTTAGTTTCTAATGAAACTTCAGATGATGGACTACTCTTTGCTCCTGGGTGTACATGATTGTAAGCAGGCGGAACAAGAAAATAAGGAAATATTGGATCGACCAGAACGTGAGTATAAACTAATTCCATTTCATTCCTCCACGTTGCCATTGCACCGTAATGCACGTTACCAAATAAAGCAAAAACGAGTCCAAGCTGTAACGTTAATTTATTATTGGCAGGTCATTCATGAAATGTTTAACCTATTAGTTTGGATTGTTCATTTGCATTTACTTCGTTTAAAACTTTCTCATGATATTGCTTGAAGCCCGTTTAACAGCTATACCTCTTTTTTTTTTTTAATTCCAGAAACGGATTTTGTGCCTGCAGCTGAAGACAGTTATAATGAAGATGATGAAGATTCGTGTGGTTCCACAGTAGGAGTAGGAGGAGCTACAGGACCCACTCCGCCGGATTCTCCTCAGATGGGACGCGAAAAGGGCAGGACTGCACGTTCCATTTCACAGCAATATCCCCATCAGTATACTGGTAAAATTATACCAGAGCTCGATATTTATGCCATCCCATGCAAAGAAGGTAAATAGTTTTTATTATATACATTCGATTCAACAATTTAAGAATATGGAAAGTAAAGGCGTGAAACATTTTCGCCACCGGTCCAATTTTAAAAGCATTCTGATGTTTTTATAGATTTCGAAATGTCCTGTCAGATCACTTGTAATATTTTTTTAGATATTATATTTACAAGAAATTAAGAGGTTCTAATTACTTTTTACAACAAAATGGTAAAAATGTGAAATGAAGAGTAAGAAACGCATTTTTACTAACCATATAAACATTAGGCCGCTAGTTCCTTCCTGCTGATATGTAATTTATTTGTTTCCTTAACAGATGCACCCAATCGAGAAATTTACTTCCTCGCATTAATCGACATTTTGACTCACTATGGCGTGAAGAAACAAGCAGCGAAAGCAGCCAAAACTGTTAAATATGGATCCCACGTCGACGGCATCTCAACCGTCGAACCCGATCAATATGGCCGCCGTTTTCTAGATTTTATGGCAAAAGTTATTGAATAGCTTCTTTTTTTTTTTGGTTTATATCTTAGCCATTGAAAAACGTTGTGTTCCATTATTCCTATTGTGTTGTTCACTTTTTTCTTTTAAATTTAATTCTATCCTCTAAAATAATCCATTATCTTTTGTTTATTTCTGCGATACGAGACCACGGACAAATTTTTTGTCTCTACGATGTTAAAGGTGGCATGAATTCTTTTCAGTTGGATCAGAAGGCTGCGAAAGACCTGCCGAACTTGGGAAAACGGTCTGCGTATTGCTTTTGCATCAGTCAATAGAAGTCGCAAGTTGCATTTTTCGACCTTTTATCTTTGAGAGCATAATAGTCTGCAAAAAAACTTTCTGTCGTCAACGTTCAATTTTCGTTCCTTCTGTAATTTGTCAGTAGAAATTAAATGCGTCTGAATCTGCTTGGATCTGACTGATGGCAAAAGTTGTGTGAAATTTCACGTAGCTATCCTGTCAATTTATACTCAGCTTGTATAAGAGGGCAAGGTTTGCCTGATTCTCCTCTTGGTTTTGTATGTTCCAAATCATTTCCGTAGGTTTGTTCACTTCAGTCTCCAACGTGTGTGATACCGCCGTATTATGTCCTATTTCGTCATTTTTGTTGTCTAAATTGGCACCACCTCTCCAAACCGAGTTATGTATTACGGATAATGTAACTCGTGATTTGATGTGTTTCAATACCAAACCCCAATAAAACATTTTAAAATCCATACTTTATATTAAGCTAATTTTGGAGGTTGTTCAGTGAAAAAGAATTTTTGCGCTATATTTACATTTTCATCTTTCTTGTAATTTTTGCAAGAAGTCTTAACGGGCAAGTTTTTTCTCGGATCATGGTGTTGCCAATAATTACGATATTTTCTTTTCTCATCAGTTGTCATAGTCATTTCGGTTATGTGATCGAGTAAGAGACTTCACCTTAGAACCAAAGCATACTGATGTATTGGATAGGTTGGAATCGGAATGCAATTTGGAAAATAGTTTTCGCGTAGACTTTGACGATGAATTACACTTTGTCAAAAGTTTCTAAATATGATTCTTTATATTATACGTAATATTACTATTAAGAACACAGCCGATAAACCCGCAAGTAGGTGAGGATAGTTCTATTTTCAAATGGCTTGTTGAAATATTTGGTTCATTGGAAGATCTCTAAAGCAGATTGACAATTAATTCTATTTGAATGTCTTACTGAATGACACGCACACCAAGTTCAAATTTGAATAAGATTTTCTTTAGAAATAATATCAATTCCTATTAATATTTTGAATGTTTCACGCGGTAGTAGCCTACAACCCAGTGGAGACATGAAGGAACCGGAACTCGGCCCCGCATCAACTGAGTAGCTTTTTAGTCGATCGGCTACGAAACAACATGGTTACTTACCCTGATTACACTGCTTTCTGCCCCGTTTATTGTAACTTGTTTCCCAATTCTTACCTAGGGATTTGTTATGCTTCGAATTTGTTTAACACATAATATTTTATTTTTATTAATTTTGCCTACGTTGTTACGTAACAACAATTTTTAAAGACGAGGTGGATCATATCACCTCCACCAGGTATTTAGAACTAAAATGAACCTCTTGGAAAGTTTCCATCTGGGTAATAAATAAGCGATTATGCCGATTGATCATTTTTAATGTACGTCGGCGTGGTTTAACGGGTTTCAGGTAATCGGGGCCAAGCTCTACAGCAAAAAAATCGGCGCAGAAATTTTTGGACCTTTGGGCCTGACCGCCACAGGCCCACAGTGCCAGCCCAGAGTCATGTTTTGGCCAAATAACCACACCAAATGGCGCTATGGCGGTATGGGAAATGAACACATTTAAGTTTACTTGTAGGTAGACTTGTTTTATTTTTATTTTTGGCTTTTTAATTAATTTATTTTTTTCTCTTTGTTTTGACATAGTAATCGTAAATCAAACTAAAAAAGTGAAAATTTGAAAAAAGGTAAATGTGTTTAGGTCTAGACTAGTTTGATCAGTTCATGTTGCTACCCTTGTTGGTGCTTCCACTTCTTGCTTTACCCGCCCCTTCCTCTTTCCCCCATCCTGTTAACAGGCCACCTACCGAAGTCCCCGACAAGTACCGATTCCATTTTCACCGACCACGGCCTGGTGACAAGCAGCTTCTCGTCAGAGAGGTAGTTTTTGTATTCCGAATTATCTCTGGCATCGTGCGTTTTCTACAATGGTCCTCAAGAAAGTTAAGGTAAGTGTTTCATGAGCAATTTATTAATTTGGTGTTTTTGTTTACTATCCATGTTTTGTGTGATTTTTATCGCAAACTCTTCTCGTGTTTCATGTCAGTTTAAATCTGTACATTTATTCTTCCAATAGGGAAAGAAAGGCGTTGGCAAAAAAGTAGCACCAGCTCCCTTGGCTGTAAAAAAGGAAATCCCAAAGAAAGTTGTGAATCCTCTGTTTGAGAAGAAGGCACGTAACTTTGGGATTGGTCAGTCTAATGTCTCATGAGTATGTGAGTTAAGTGTATTAATTTTTTAATTTAACACAGGCCAAGATATTCAGCCAAAGAGAGATTTGAGCCGCTTCGTCAGATGGCCAAAGTATGTTCGTCTACAACGTCAGCGAGCTGTTCTTGTTCAGAGGTTGAAGGTTCCTCCACCAATTAATCAATTCCGTCAAACATTGGATCGTCAGACAGGTGACTTTTCTGTTGCACTAAGCTCCTCTAATGAGGGTTGCCATGATGTGCATAATAGTGCTACGCCTAGAAGGCTGACACTAGTAAACACTATGCACTGGGCAGTACCTACATATGGTCACTGGCTTTGTTGCTATGATGTGTTATGCATCCTACTTTTGATGGATTGTGAGAACCCCTATCACTAAGTAGTTAATGTGGTATTTATGTTTTCCACACTTTGACTGTGTTATGTTTTGCTTGTGCTGAATTAACTTTTGATATCCAGCTACCCAGCTGTTCAAGCTTTTGGATAAGTACCGCCCTGAAAGTAAGCAAGCGAAAAAGCAAAGGTTGCGTGCTCGTGCTCAAGCTCGTGCATCGGGTAAGACTGATACCCCTGCCAAACGACCTTTCGTAGTTCGTCAGGGCGTCAACACTGTCACGTCACTTGTTGAGCAGAAGAAAGCTCAGCTTGTCGTGATTGCCCATGATGTTGATCCTATTGAGGTATTTTCATTCTCATATTTTCTGTTGGCCACTTCTTTTAAATATTGTCATTTTGTAGTTGGTGATATTCCTTCCGTCACTCTGCCGCAAAATGGGAGTTCCTTACTGCATCGTGAAAAATAAGGCACGTATTGGACGCTTGGTTCGCAGGAAGACCTGTACCTGTGTAGCTTTGACTCAGGTATTGATTTGCTCTTTAAAATCTCTGATCATGTCTAATAATGTTCTTTCTTAAGGTTGAATCAAATGATAAGCTGAATCTGTCTAAACTGGTCGAGGCGGTAAAGAATAACTACAACGACCGATTTGACGAGATTCGTCGTCATTGGGGCGGTGGTCTTTTGGGTCCCAAATCTTCTGCTCGTATTGCTAAAATCGAGAAAGCCAAGGCTAAAGAATTGGCCCAAAAAGTTGTGTAAACATGTCTAGTTGATAACTGTTGACTTCATTACACAATGGATGGCAGATTGGCAGTTTCCTGTTTTCTTTATTTACTGGTTAAGAACATCACTATATGTGATTGTTGTATTATTTATCATATGTTTGGTTGTTTTTTTCCGAGATTTTACTGAACAGGCATTCTAGAATCATAAGAAAACGGACGTTTTCGTATAAGTTTGAAAATCTCACAAACATTGTCTA